>JAMXBB010000001.1:19842355-20564647 GCA_024138015.1 Lumnitzera littorea
TGGGGCGGGGTGGGTGTGGGTGTGGGCGTGGGCGTGTGTCTGTGTTTTGGGTGCATCCATGTGGGCGTATGTTAGGTTTGTTTGGGAAAGGGGTGGCTTGGTGGTGTAAGAAGTGTAAGTGTGGGTACGTAAGTATCATAAGTGTCAATGGGCTATGGGTTGCATGGGTGGTGTACTTATTTTTACGTGGTGTAAAGCATGCCATGGGAAGTACAAGAGGAAATCATGTGGAATCAGTTAAGGGGGATAGGTGGCAAGAGAATAAAAAAGCTGATGTGGCAGCAGAGGGGGAAATATTCTCTATTTAGGTGAGAGAAAACAAGGAGGGAAGGCAGTTAGAATATTCTCATGGACATCAGCATTTGGTTTAGCTCAGCTCTTGCTCAGGTATCACGCTCCTTCATCCTCCGTTCCTCATTCTCTCATCTTTTTCATTTACCATCACTGATATTCAAATACTGCATTTCAACCCTGCATTGCATTCCTTTTTCCACTGGTTTTCTGCATCTCACTGAGTAAGAATTATATTGGATTCATAACAATTTTATTGGTGCTGTCTGTGGGAAGAGCTAACTGACCCAGAATAAAATATACTTGAAAAAATTCACTCGATTATCATGATCTAAATGGACACATGACATGATGTTTTAGATCAGAAGTATGGTGAGGTGCACAAAGAGTTAATGGATGTGCAGTAGCAATTGACAAATTTAGATGCTAGTCAGAAGGAGATGAATGGCAATGTACAATCCCTTCAGGGAGATCTGAACTAGTTGAAAGGTGATGTTGCGAACATACAAGGTAATGTGACTAAGCTTCAAAGAATGTTTGAGGAATTTATGAATTTTAGTCAACTCAGTAACAATGCGATGGGGGAGTCCTCTCAAATGTTGGCTTCAGGTGGAGGTGTACAACTAAATTTGACTGGGTCAAATGTGAGAGAAAAGCAACAAATAGGAGTAGATTTTCCCTCGATAGTGGAAGTGGAACAAAGTGGACTACAGGGGAGTGGGTTACAAGATGAGTATCCATGGGGTGCAACTCAAGTTGAGCTCCCCTTATTTGAAGGAGTAGACACTGCCAATTGGATTTTAATAGTAGAACAGTATTTTGAGTTACACAGGATCCGAGAAGAAAGAAAAGTGGACTTGGTTGCTGTGTGTATAAGGGGAATATGTGTCTACTAGATGAGGGTTGTGCAACGAAGACTACCATATTTAGATTGCAATACTATGAAGGAAGAAATGATGAGAAGATACGGGGAGCAATGGGCTTCAAATCCCTTTAAAAGCTTATCACAATTACGATAGATAGGAACCATAGGGCAATGCATAGAGGAATTCAAGTCGTTCGCTTCTCAAGCCCCTGAGATACCAGAAATTCAACAATTGGGTTTTTTCTTTGGGGTTTGCAGGAAGAAATACAAATTCAGGTGGACACATACAGCCCAACTACACTAGAAAAAGCCATGGAGCTAGCTTTGAAGGTAGAAAAAGAATTTGATAGTGGGATATTCGTAGCACCAAATTACTCCAACCGTGGAGAATATCAAGCTTCAACTCCTTGAGCAAATTATCAAACAGGTCCAATGCGAACTATATTTCCAGCAGCTACACATACAAACTATCATACAATGACACCCATGAATTATTAAGTGCAGGTGTATAATGGGGGGAGCAAGATTGGAGCGGAGCCCCAATGTGCAGACCAGCTCGCATAAGACAGGTCCAATGAATTTTCAAAATGGATTCCTTCATCAGGTTCGAACTCACTCAGTAACCACGGTCGCCCAAACATGACCTAGTTCCCATTCAACCCATGGACAAAGGCAACTTCCCTACACAGAATACATGGACAAGTGAGTGAAGGGATTGTGTTTTCAATGTGACCAGCCTTACTCACCGACACACAAATGCCTCAATAAGATGCTCAGATATGTGTTATTAGAAGAAGGGGCTGAGGGTCAAGAGATGGATGGGGATGTGATTGAAGGGGAACAAGTTCTACTGGTCGAAGAAGGTCACATTGACAGCAGCAACATGAATTTGGAGCTGTCTTTATTGGCTTTGAAAGGTTTTGATGGCCCTCAAACAACGAAATTCAAGGGTAAGTTGAATGAATCTCTGCTATCCGTCATGATAGATAGTGGTGCAAGCCACAATTTCATCTGTAAATCCCTTGTAGAGCCTTTGAAGTTAAATCTGGATGCTACTGCAATGTTTAAAGTAACTTAGGTGATGGACAAACAGTTTTTTTATGCAGTATATGCTGCAACGTCAAATTGACGATAGGAAATGTAGAGATATTGGTAGATTGTTATGTGTTAGAGCTTAGAGGCATGGATGCCATTTTGGGTGTGGCGTGGCTGAGAACGTTGGGTGAGGTTAGAATTGACTGGGTGCAAACAATCATGAAGTTTTCTGTCAAAGGATGTGAGAATGTGCTGCAGGGAGATCGCACTCTAGCCAAGACAGCAGTTTCTTTCAAATCCTTGAGTAATATAACAGAGTTTGAACTTTGTAGTATATTATGGTTGCTGGATAAGGATTAAGTACAGCCTGGAGACTCAATTGATGCCCAAATTGAAGCATTATTGGCTGACTTTAAGGAAGTTTTTGAAGAAAACTCAGAGCTGCCACCTTCACACTCCAGCGACCATCAAATTCCTTTAAAACCAAGCTGTGGAGCAATTAATGTAAGGCTGTATAGATATGCCTTTACCCAAAAATATGAGATTGAGAGGATAGTTCAAGACATGTTGGTAGTAGGAATAATCAGGCCCAGTACTAGCCCGTTTTCTAGTCCTCCTGTCATCTTAGTTAAGAAGAAGGATGAGTCGTGGTGCTTTGCGTTGATTACATGGCATTAAATGAAGCCACTATCCTAGATAAGTACCCTATCCCAGTGGCCAAGGAATTACTAGATGAATTACATGGTATTGCAATATTCACTAAAATTGATCTTAAAGCAAGATATCATCAAATTCATGCATATCCTAATGATGCGCATAAGACTGCTCTTTGTACTCAGCAAGGGCATTATAAATTTTTAGTTATGCCCTTTGGCTTAACAAACACTCCAGCTACTTTCCAGGCTGTAATAAATGATTTATCCCGATCATATTTGCATCATTTCATGCTTATTTTCTTTGCTGACATTCTCATTTATCGTTAGGACATGACTACTCACTTGGAGCATTTGCGCACGGTCTTGCAATTATTAAAGGAAAATCAATTCACTGCTAACAAGAAGAAATGCTCTTTTGCTCAATCGCACTTGGAGTACTTGGGCCATATTATATTAGCTGCTGGTATGAGCATGGATCCTAAGAAAGTACAAAGTGCAGTTAATTGGCCACTTCTGAAGACATAAAAGGGAGTTCAGGAATTTCTGTGTTTGTTGGGCTACCATCGTCAATTTATCAAAGATTATAGCAAGATTGCCAAACCCTTAACAGATTTATTGAAGAAGGATAATTGTGTGAACAACTGAAGCTACTTTGGCATTTGAACAGCTCAAATCAGCGTTCGCGGCAGCACTTGTGCTAGCTACTCTAGATTTCTCTCAACCCTTTGTGGTTGAATGCGATACATCAGGGTGGTGAATAGGAGCGGTGCTACATCAATATAATCAACCTGTTACTTATTTCAGTAAAGCACTACCAAACAAGACGCTTGTCTAGTCCACATATGAAAAAGAACTTATGGCACTGGTGTTGGCAATTAATCATTGGCGACCCTATCTATTGGGGCACAAATTTGTAGTATGGACTGATCAACGAAGTCTGCAATATCTTTTGAAACAAAGAATTGCAACACCTGAACAGCAAAAATGGTTATCTAAGCTATTAGGATACAACTTTGAAATCCACTTTACAAGTGGACATGGGAATGGTGCAGCTGATGCACTTTCAAGAGCATTAGAGGAAGGAGAATTGTCAGCTATTTCCAGTCCAATTTGGAAGGACTTACAAGAAATAAAAGATGCACTGTCAGCACATGAGGTGCTAGCCAAAAAGGTGAAATTGCTGCTGGAAGGAAAGGAGGCAGAATAGGGATATAAGTTAGTGAATGGGATGCTGTTTTACTATGATCACCTAGTTATTCCAGCTTCATCTAAGTGGGTTATTCTTTTCTTACATGAATTTCATTCTCCACCCACTAGGGGACATGCTGGATTCTTGAAAACTTAAAGGCGGATTGCTGCCAATTTTTATTGTATCGGACTAAAAAAGGATGTATAGGATTTTGTTGCGCAATGAGCTGTCTGCCAGTGTCAGAAATATCAAACCCTACTTCCAGCAGGGGCTTCTTACTCCTTTATCAACACCAAGGGCTGTTTGGGAAGACATTTCCATAGACTTTGTGTCTGGACTCCCTAAATCTAAAGGGTTTAATGTTATTTTACTAGTAGTTGATCGTTTTTCCAAGTATGGGCATTTCTTATTGACTAAGCACCCATATACAGCTAGGAATGTGGCAGATTTATTTGTTAAGGAGATTGTTTGCTTACATGGGATGCCCAAAACGATCATGAGCGATTGCAATCCTACTTTCGTGAGCAATTTCTGGCAAGAATTATTTCAACTGCATGGTACCAAGCTTCATTTTAGTATCTCATATCATCCGAAAACAAATGGACAAACTAAGGCTTTAAATCGGTATTTGGAGTGCTATTTGAGATGCTTCATCATGGACCAACCAAAATAGTGAGCTACATGGTTACCATGAGCTGAATTCCACTATAATTCATCTTATAAAACTTCAGCTAAGATGACTCCCTTTGAAGCGGTTTATGGTAGGCCTCCCCCAACTCTACCCTCATTTGTAGATAGAGAAATGGCCAATGCATCCTTATGGGATGCACTTCACACTCGTGACAAGATTTTACAGCAACTTAAGAGAGAATTTGCTCCATGCACAGGCTTTGATCAGCCGGCAAGCTAATAAAATTCGTTGGTTTGTGGAGTTTAAGGTTGGAGATTGGGTATTCCTTAAGTTACGCCCTAGTTTACAGAAGAAAATTATTGCCAAATCGACTTCTAAACTGGCTTCCAGATTGTTTGGCCCATTTCAAATTGTGGACAGGGTAGGCAAAGTTGCTTGTAGGCTCCAATTACCTCCAAATTGCAAAGTGCACCCAGTTTTTCACATTTCCCTGCTCAAGAAAGCTTCAGGCTCTTTTCCTATATCCAAAGATTTACCCATTTAGTTGTTTGAAGAAGCTGACCATTGGGATCTTTTACCATTGCTATTGTTGCACGTTGCAATTGCATGCAAGTAGACCAGGCCATACCATAGTTCTTGGCGCAGTGGCAGGGGAAGTCTCCAGATGAAGCTACATGTATGGATGCTGACTCATTTCACCTTCAATTTCCCGACTTGTCCTTAAGGACAAGGACAATGCTAGTGGGGAAGGAATTGCTAGACATCCAAATGAGAAGCCTCCAATCCTTTATGTGTGTAAAAGGAGGGGAGGCCCACTCCGAGAATCTTCTATTTCATATAGCACGCATGCATGTGTGTGTGTGTGTGTGTGTTTTTTGGGTGCATTCCTGTGGGCGTGTTGGGTTTGTTTGGGAAAGGGGTGGCATGGTGGTGTAAGAAGTGTAAGTGTAGGCACCTATGTGTGTGGGCTGTGGGTTGTATGGGTGGTGTACTTATTTTTATGCAGTTTAAAGTGTGCTATCGGAAGTACAGGAGGAAATCATGCGGAATCAGTTAAGGGTGACAGGTGGCAGGAGAATAAAAAAGCTGATGTGGCAGTAGAGGGGGAAATGTTCTCTATTTAGGGGAGAGAAAACGAGGAGGGAAGGCAGTTAGAATATTCTCATGGGCATTAGCATTTGGTCTAGCTAAGCTCTTGCTCAGGTATCATGCTCCCTTCATCCTCCGTTCCTCATTCTCTCATCTTTTTCATTTACCATCACTGATATTCAAATACTGCATTTCAAACCTGCATCGCATTCCTTTTTCTACTGGTTTTCTGCATCTCACTCAGTAAGAATTATCTTGGGTTCATAACACTGATCTGCTGAAGTCCACCTTTGAATTTAGAAGCATTGAGCAAAGCTTCATCTCCCTAGTTTGCATAGAAAACCTACCAAACCCAAGTAGCCAAATTCCATCTCAATTGTAAAAACAACTCCGGTATTAACCAGTTCCACTACAAGCCCGTCAAGATACCCATAAACCGTAGCATTACAATCCCAATTATTTTCCAATTTATGGTAGCAAACCAATACAGGCACTTAATCCTTATGTAATCGCATCTTTCATTACTAGACCATAAGCCTAACTCAAAACTGAATATAACCAACAAGAAGTAAATAATAATAATAATAAAAAAAAAAAAAAAGGTTTCAAGCTCATTTGTCCTCCATTAATCCACAACCGAACAAAATTCAAGCAAATAAACACTCCAAAGAACTTACCCAATTGCCCCCACTCAACTTAATCTTTCCACTCAGACTTCAAAAACCATGCAACTTAAGTTATGTGTTAATCAATTAAATGTTTCTCAATCGAAAACCTACACGGAACACGTTCACATGGTGAGGGGAAAAAACAAACCAACATAATCCCATGACAGCCCTTTGAAATGTAACATGATTACAGTATGCCGACGCAAAATTAAAACGAAATATAATGATAACACGAAACTGAGAAAATATATATTAAAGTAAAGAAAAAGACAACAACTAGCATTCATCAAGCGCATTTTAACAACACATGGAAATATAAGCCTTTCAACATTCGCCGGAGTTTCGGTAACTTATGAAGGTTCAGAAAAGCAGTCTTATTACCTCCTCGTACTTCTGGGTAAGTGCAAGTCTCTCGTCTTCGGACATGTCGGGTCTGAGAACCGCCATGGTCTCGTACTGTCTCAACCCAGGTGGACACTGAGGCTCTTCTCTGTCCTCAACTGCAGTAGCAACACCTAACCCGGGAGGGGAAGTCGCGTCATCTTCCGACCCGAACCCACTACCACCTTCGAAAAATGTGCCTGAAAAGTCAAGTGCCTGGGCTTTGACTGATAGGAATACGTGGTTCCGGGTTTGGAGGAGATGGTGTTTGGACTTTGAAGGGAAGGGCTTGAGCGTGTGAGAGAAAGAGACGAGTGGAGAGAGAAGAAGGTTTGACGGAGAGGTAAGAACTTTCAGTGTGGATGAAATGGAAGAAGAAGAAGAAGCAGCCATTGGAAGTGCGCGGAGAAGGAAGGAAGAGCGAGGAGTAGGAGTAAACTGGAGAGATAAAAGAAATATGGATAATAGGGATAAAGCAAACGAGTGAGCTTGGGCTGTTTTACCCGGTTCGGTTGGTGGAACTGGCCAGGCTTCTTGAGAATTGTAATGATATACGGTGGTTTTCTAAGAAAATACAAATCATTTAGAAGACGGTCTTTGGGAAAAGAGCAACCGAAAAACGAAAACTAAACAACAAAAGAAAATAGATTTTTAACGCTTCTTTTTCCTAATAAGTATGTAAAATACAATAAAAATAATTATATATAAACTCAATTCTAAAAAAAAAATCAACAAGTAATATTCATAGTCATAAAAAATTTTAGTAATTTCAATTATAACTAAAAACATTTAAGAAACAATCTAAACATTTCTATCTAAAATCGCTATAAGAAAAAATATAGAAATTAGATTCTTAACTAACTCTTAAAACAAGTTATAATACAATATATATAACATAATAATATAGATGAGAGCATAAAGTGCATCTCCCCTAACATGAAAAAGGTAAGAGCATTAGTGTAAACTCGTAGACAAGAATATAATCAAGTGCTGTAAGGGTATGCACTATTTGTCTAAGGCTTATCGTAGTTTATCTCACTTTTTTTTTATTTTTTCTTATTTAAAGATTGCATTTTGACCACTTTGACCTAGGCAGGCAACTAGATCATGATCTAATCCCCAAAACGTTCAAGTTAATTTAGGTACATATTTATCTAAGCTAAATTTATAGATTAACTTATTCTTACGATTGGTTTCAGCTCAACTAGTTAAATTGGTCTAAGTCTATCAAATTGGTAAAAATATATTTAAATTGTGCACTTTTCATAATAGAGAGTACCTTTACAAAGAAAATATGTGTAAAGTGCATCCCCTTAATGAAAGAGCTCCTTATAATTAAAGGGGCAAAAATCTATGCATTTTTAATTATCAATAAAGATGCACTTGAAGAATATGTGTAATACCCAAGATTTTGAGTGTGTCATATGTGAGACCTCACAAAATTAACTAGTAAGCTTATGATTGGCCAAATTATAATTGATATGTAAAATTGTGGATGATTGCAAAAGTTTTCAATTGAGCTCGAAATTTTACAATGAACATGAGAATATTAGTAAAAGTAGCCATGAGTTTGGATTCGAGAAAAATAAAATAATTAAATACTACCTTTATAAAATATATACCTATTACTTGTTAATTATTAGGAACACGCGAAACAAGTTCTACAAACCACTATAGATAAATTATTTAGGTAACATAATTAATAAAATGACATGAATTAATATTAGGGAATATATATACACTAAATCCTATCTAATATGTGATATATATATATATATACATACTTGTAAAGTTAATTGAAACTCCCCAAATAAACGAATAATACATTGAAAAAACTAAAAATTGGGTAAAAAAATAATAATCAATAAACAAATATTAAAGCTACCACATTTGCAAGTGAATAACGTGACAACTCTATTGTGTAGTGAAATGAATGTCGACTTATAGGAATATTACATATTAGTGACAAATTACAATTGTACTGGGGAAATTATCAACAATAAAATATTAAAGGAACTTAAATGGACTTATAGTGTAGTAGAAACCTTAGAGACTTAACTTGGCAAATGGGATCAGTGTAGAAAAGGATTTGTTGGCATTGAAAGGAGTGATTAAGGACACTTATTTAGTACTATGAATAAAAGTGGACACTTGGATGACAAATAAAAAAAAAAAAAAAGATAATTCCCATCGACTCCTTAAGATTTATAAATGCAACCTTCCAATTGTTTTACAATCTTTAAATAATATAAGAACTTAGACAAATTAGAACAAGCTCTAGTAGAGTTGTACGAGACTTTGAATATATATATGTATATAGTGTTTAGTTGATAAGAAGATTGCAACGGACGATAGAACTTATGATCAAACCACCATGACATCCTTATGCGAAACCATTTGATTAGCCCTAGTGACACCCCCTTGGTCACTACCAATCATTGAAAGTTCATCAATTAGTGAGTCCTTTAAATTCGTTTGATTAAATACTAAACTCCCATGCATAGCAGTATATGATGTATTAAAATTATAATAGATCAAAAATAAAAATAAAGAAATATATAAAGATTGGAAAAAAAAAATTAAATAAAATAAAACAATAATGAAAAATTAATTGCTTGTATTTACCTTTGTAAATAAAGCCAATAGTTGAGTATACCTGATATGAATTAGGTTTAAGATAGTAGCTATAAAGTCAATTTCTATCTTAAAATGTATGGCTTACACAATAGAACTCTCATGACTTTACTTCTTCGGGGCGTAACATCACACCCGACCATATATTCCTAGGTTTCTAATGATACATTAAGATTCTAAAACACCACTACAGTCTCAAAATCACCTATAAGATCTTTCACTACAAAACTTGTCAATAATATAATACTATATGTTCCTACAATTCCCATAACTTGATTAACTCACAAGCAAGTCAATCTATCCCAAATAAAATTGTAGACATCTAATTTTTGTGACCCTTTTATTTGAGGTTCTTTTTTTTTTATTTTATTCTACGTTTTAAAAAAATTAAAAATTAAAAACAAGAAAAATTTTAAAAAATTGAAAAAATATATAAAAAATAAATAAATACAAAGTTTCAAATGATTCCAAGTTAAGTCAATCAATCAATTAGGATTGAGTCAAGCAATAGTAAAAAATACATATGCGATTTGATAAATTTAAAGTCTTTAAAATTTTTAGACTTCATTAAAAATATATCCTGGTAAGGTATATAAATGGATTTTTGTCTAGTTTGAAAATTTTTTAATAAGATTAATTAAAATAAGACTTTAGATTTATTAAATTTAATAGTGGTAGTAAAATATATTTAAGCACGTATGTTTAGGCTATTATGATAGATTGAGTAAATTGTTTCAAGTTGGGTTTAGGTTTGAAACATGAAATTTAAGTTGGGCTTATAATTAATATCTAAATATATTCTGAATGCTCGATGTGCTAAGAAAAAAGGCTAGCTAAATTGTACCAATATCTCTAATTGATCTTAACAACACATGCATCATTGCTCTACCACAACCTAACTATACCATAGCCCTAGTAATCGCACAAACCCATTCATCCACGAAATTGACAACAGTAAGCAAGCTTAACCAAATCCAGTGATGCCACTATCTATTACGATTGAATCCCAACTCCAGTTGCAATTTAATCTCTTCCCTCTTTTGTAAAACCTACAAACCTAAGCCAACATATACACGCACCAGAAACAACCTAAGTTGCAAACCCAACCTACTTGCGACTGCAACCTAAAACTAAACACGACTCTAACCTTGCAATCCTCTTTCTCACTCGAACCCAACCACTGCTTGTGACCCAGAACACATCGCCATGACCTGCTACCAACCCCTACTACAACCTCTTTCGCGATACACAACACCAACCAACACTCGCCTACTCCATCCTCAAATCACTATCTAACAAACACCTAACCCTAATCCTTCTCGCCACTATCAACATTAGCCACATACATTGCGAAGCACCACTCTCCAAATACTACAAATCACCACAGAAAAGCAAAGCACTGGTTCCAAAGTAATTTTTACCATTCACTTTTTCATCAAAGTGTGATTACCCACTCAAAATTTGGATTGGGAAACACTATGTGGAGTTAGATGGAATCTATTGTTGAAGGAAGTAGAGTACAACCTGTAAACCAAAGATTTGATCCAATTCGAACCAAGTGGATCGACCAGAGTTGCGTGCGCATTTCTTTTCCTCTGATTCAACCCACTTTATGTTAGGTAGGGTTTTGTTCCTTTTATTTTTCTTTTATTTTATATGTTTTGTTATTACATATACTAACTTCCTTAGTTTTATCTAGGATTATAATATTTATTTAATGTTTTTTTAACTTGATATTAACTTATTTTCGTTTATAAGTCATCATGTCATAACTGCATGTTTTCCTAACATTTTGCATTTTCTTTAATCATAAAAATTGCATCTTTTAGAAGGTTCAATTATGAATTTTTCTGGAAAAAGTAAAATTTTTGCCATGTAGTTGTTTTTTAAATAAATAAAAATCTTAATTGAAGTTCTTTTCAAAAATTGGAAATAAAATTAGGGTTTTTCTTAATAAAAATAAATAAATTGTTAAGAATGTAAATCTAGCCCAATTTTTAAAATTAAAAAGAACTAATCTACTAAATATTTTCTATAAAAAAGAATTACGATTGGTTTGATCTTAATTAAAGAGTATGTAGACACTTATGAGGTAACCATAAAAATTTATAAAATGTATATATTTTTATTTTTTAGGATAAATTCTCAGCAAAAATAATAAAAATTTCATTTTCATTGCATTTTTACATTATTTCTTATTTTCACATTTTTTTTAGAAAAAAATAAAATAAATGACAAAGGCACATTAATTTATTTCTTAATTTTTACATAGAGACCGAGTCTTAATAAGTTAATCTTTGGGCTTGGTTCTTTAGTTTAAATTTTTCTAAAAATATTTTTTTAGAAAAATAGCAAGCTAATGACTTGATTAAGGTTTCTTCTACCCAAAAAAACCCTGATCGATCTTTTACCAATTAAACTGGCTAATGACTCTTGAAATGTTTTTTTTTTTTTCAAAAAATATTTTTTAAAAAGAAAAATATTTTCCTTAATTTTATATCAAGCATTTTGTATTAAGTAAACTGAGCTTAATACAAAATAAATTAAAGAAAAATCAAAATAGAGCTCAAAGACTATTTTTCTAACTCTTATAATAATTGAATCCACCATCTATAACTCCATGGATCATCATCATAATATAGTATTAGTCGCCTCTACAAATTTACTCATCACTATTAATCTCATCTCAATAGATCGCTAATAACATCACCAAATGAAATTTCTAAATAGCTCACACCCAACCTGATAGTAAAAGTCCTAGCTCTATATAAACAATGAACTCTTTCTTAATGCCTACAGTTCTAAACATGAAAGAATAACTTGAACTCAGTATGTAATGCCACAAACACATGCATATACCAAACCATGACCAAACACATACATAAATGTGTCAATGAAACACATATGATAAATGCAATAGAAATATCAAACAACAATTTGAGTTATCTCCAATTTAGTTTAACAAACAACATAAAGGTACACTTGACATCACCGCAATGTTTATATATATACTCTTTAGTCTTTTACTTTACTACATATATACTATGATATTGATTTATTGACCTCAAAACCTAAGAACTATAATTTATGACACCTAACTTTAGCTACATCATCTTAACTTGTGAGTCTACTAGGAAATTCTCACATTGAGATCAACATTTGCCCTTTAAGCTTAAGATAAGATAGGTCAAGCACAATTAGCAAATTAAGTTAATAGCCGAATATAAACTTAGTTTGGTTTCATTCTATCCTACTAAATACATCTAACAAGCATTCACCATGTACATGGAAAACCAAACCAATCCAAAAGGCCAAATCAATCATAAAACTCAAATCTAACTACTTGACATTAACAATAGAAACTTACCTTAATCCTTCACTCAAATCAATCTAAATCAAACTTATAAGAAACCTTGACCCAATTTGCTTCACACCTTTTAGCTTACATCCTAAAAGTTTTACTATACTAAGCACCTAGAGATCTTAAGAAAACTAAGAAAATAAGCAAACATTAAAACTTTTACAAAGGAAAGTTAGGTTGAACTTAAGATTGAAGATTAAGAAAAGTTTTTATCAAGAAAAGTTAAGAAAAATAATGGAGAAACAACATTGATGAACATAACCTTTCAACATAACCATGTCTAGAGGTTATGTTAATAGGCATAACCTTTCAACATGACCATGTGCATAGGTCATATACCTTTCAAACCAAGTTATTTTTCCCCTATAAACATACAGCCTTTAATACAACCATATCTAAAGGTCATGCTGCTAGATACGGCCTTTTAACATGACAATGTCCACAATTCATGCATATTTGGGACCAAATTATTTTTCCTTAAGTAAGCAATATGACCTTCAATACTACCATGTTTGGAGGTCGTTTCCATTCAACTTAGAAAGAAAAAATTCCATAAGAAAAGAGCATGACCTATAATGAATACGAATTTTCTTACTCCAAAACAACCTAAACCCAAAATCAATCATTCAATTCTTCAACACAACTTTAAATATACTTCAAACACTCTTCAACCCATCACTAAAAATGTTTTAACCTAACCCAACTATAAATTTCAACTCAAATCCACTCAAATACTCTATTACACCAAACCTTAATTAAAACTCAAGTAGTCAAAAGGAATAGAAGGTTTACTTACTTAGAATGGAGGAAAACAAACTTATAATCTAATTACAAGCCAAACCAAAGTGAAATAGCTACAAGTATAAAAATCTTAGATTTGGGTTTCTAAAGAAAAGCTTTGAAACTCCATTAAAATGAAAACTTTCACTAAGATTGTTTAGAGAAATAAGCTTTGAATACTTAAACTTTACCATAAGACTTGTTTATATTAAGTTCTCTCATAGTCGTTTTGATAATAACAAAAATAGTCAAGATGCTTAATTAGTGTTTTAAGTGTGGGGGTCAATAAGCAAAAGATTAAAAAAAAAATTAGAATTGAATTTAAAAATCAAAGCCAATTTCAAAGAATAATTCAAAGACGTAGTATAGTATTATTAATTTGCATAACAATTTGATTCATGAGATTTATTGGACTTTAATTATTTGAAGGCTTAGCTCTACTTGTTGGATATATTTAGATAATGTATCTAACACGTTCCACTAAGTTGAATATTAAATCCAAGGGGATTAAGGAAAATTCAATTAAATCATTTTAAGGACAAGCTTAATTGGACATGATACTTTATGACAATAGACAAATTTTGTTGGAATCTTATTATCAAATCTTTTACAAGATTTATGATGGATTATTATTAAGATAAGTGAAGAATTTCAAGGAATTCAATTTAGATTTTTATTAAAGCTCATATCAAGATTAAATGTGAGCATATATGTGAAGATAGTATAAGCAAAGGATAAATCTTACTTATATTACTACAAATTTTTATCATATTTACTTGAGCCGTTATAATAATATTTTTGAAGGATATTTATTCAAAGATATCTGATTTCGTATAATACACATGAGCAAAGTAGCAATAAGGATATTTTAGAAGCTTGAAGTTTAAATTCAAGATCATTAAATATCAAGATTCACTCCTAATTTTCAAAAGATATTTATTTTTAAAGAAATTCAATTTTTCGAAGTGGATATCGAAAGATAATGTGAACGAATTAGAGTATACATACAAGAACACGAGTAAAACTTAAATCATATATTAGTTATAGTACAATGTTCAAATTAAACTAATCAACAATGGTGATTCAACTTCCATAGATTAAGAGATTACAACTTCCAACAACTAAATCAAGATATTTTAAGATCTCTCAAGTCGTGTTAAAGATATTTAAGATTTTAGCAAATAGATGTTGCATCTGAAGAATATAAAAGTTAAGAAGTTCAAATTTTTTAGAGATATATGATTTACAATTGTTTATTAGCAAACTTCGTACTTGAGAAAATTTAGAAAAACCTTCAAAAGCTAAATTAGAGACAACATTATTTACTTTAGTTTAATATTCTAATTTTATCTTGTGCTCTCATTGTAAGGATCATTGTATCCTATCCTCATTGTCATTATAAATCCTATTTTTGTGATATAGGATTTGTATTAGAGGAGAGACTCAAAATTCTATAAATCTATATATAGGTAAGGCTAGCTTAGTGAGACAAAGCAAAAAGACTTATATTTGTTTCTTTCTTGATTAAGATAATGCAAAGTGGATAGTAAAATGACAGTAATATAGAATTCCAAGTCCCCAGTAGCAGAGCTAAAAGAGTACAACAAACATAAGGTTGAAATACTATAATTCTTAAACTTGATTTTCTCATCCCTACTCTCTTTATTTTGTGTTTTGTTTATTACTTATATATTGTTTTACACCATACCTACTAAAGTAATCAAAGGGGATATGTTTAAGTTTTGATTTATTAAAAAATTTGAAACTTTTTGAGTAACCAATTCAACTCTCCTCTTAGTTACTTCTGGAACTGATAATTGGTGTCAAACCTTAGCTCTTGTATCTTCTAGAGTTTAAGGATATACTGCAAAAAATAATATATTTGTAGTTGCAAATTGTACTCCTTATTTTAATGGTACTAACTTTGCATATTAGAAATGCAGCATGGAAACATATGTCAGGGCAATAAATTTTGGATCATAGGACATCATTAAGTATGGAGACATTTAAATTGCTACTAATAGAGATTCAACACTTATAGATGCTAAGAAGAAGAAGATTAAGAAAAATAATCAGGTTAAACACTTGTTGTTAATGACAATAGCACCATTTGAATACTATTTTATTTCTTCTTACTGGACTACAAAAGACATCTAAGATACATTGAGTGAGACCTATGAAAGAATAACAACAATCAAAGACACTTGAATCAACTCATTGCTTAAATAATATAAACTATTTAAAGTTTAAAATCGAGTGAAAATATACGTGATGTGTTTAATCATTTTATAACGATTACTAATGAATTGGCTTTGGTAGGTAAAAAGATTAAAGAGTTTGATCTCATCCAAAGCTGCTAAGGATTTTGCCTAGATTTTAGGATGCAAAGAAAACAACAATTGAAGAAGCCTAAAACTTATCAAAGCTATTAATAGCTAATCAAGGGAAAAGTTACTTGCTTATAAATCTCATATCAAGTACATAAATGAACTCGAAAGCAACAAGAAGACAATTGCATTTAAAGCTCAAGAAGCTGATTCAAAGACTAATTTAGAAATAGATGATGATGAGGACATCACATTGTTGACAAGAAGGCTGAATAGGATTCTTAAGAAGAAGGGTAAGAAGAAGTTGTTCAATAAAAGTTCTTCCATTATTCATTCTAAGTATGATGCAGGGAAAAATTACAAAGAAGAGAAAAAGATAAAGAAAGAGAAGATTGAATTAGTATGCCATGAGTGCAAAAAACTCGGGCACATCAGTTATGAATATATAGTATTATTGAAGAAATTGGAAAAATACAAGAAAAAATAAAAGTTGTTACTAGCCACTTGAAGTGATATGGATGAATCTGAAGTAGATTCATAAACAAATTTAAAGACAAAAAAAGAAACCAACTCATATCTTATGGCTATCTCTAAGGTAAATTCTGACTTTGATTATGATGTTGTGCTTAAGTGTGTACGAAAGTAGATTAAGAGTCTTTTAAAGGCAATTGAAAGAGCTAATTCGAATTTGACTAAACATGATGATGAAATTAATGTTTTAAGAAGTGAAAAGGATGCATTGTTGCAAACAAGCTTACTGTTAATTGATGAAAATGATATACAAAAAAGTGATATTGAAATTTTGCAGATAAATAATAAAAATCTGAGGATAACTCAAGATAATTTAGAAAAGGAGAATTCAATGTTAAAAGAGGAAATTGATGAATTAAAAGTAAGAATTAATGACTTGTCTTACATAATTGATACAACCTTTAACGAATTTCATTAGAGTGACAAGAAATTGTAATTATTGCTATCTTTACAAAGGTTAGACAAGTCTAAAAATGGATTCTTTACAAAGGTTACATAAGTCTAAAAATGGACTTGGATATAAACATGGTGAATCTTCTAAATCAAATAATAAAACTATGTTTGTTAAAGGTAAGAAAATAGATAGCATGGAACCCATTAAAAATAATAATATGCATGTTAACACTAAATTTGGTGTGGAAAGAAATTAGTATAATAAAAAATATACTAGTCAAAATAACAAGTATCCAATTAAAGAATACAATAAAAGTATATTCAAAGGCTACAAAAACCAAAATTTGAAGAATCAAGTAATTCACAAGTATAGACCATCTAATTCTTATGTATGTTTCTTTTGCAATAGATCTAGTTATATTGAAAAATCTTGTTTCTATAAAATGACCAAAATCAAGACACAATTAGCTAGATCTTTGCATAATATGAGCTTGAATTTTGATGAATCCAACCTTGTTTGGGTTACAAAAAGGACTTAACCCTATTTTGATGGTTACAAGAACATGGAGCAAGATTGAATGAGACATGATACTTAGATTATGTATGTTTAAGTCATGTATGTAGTGATGTTTCATTGTTCACTAGTCTAGAATGGAAAGAAGGAGGTTATGTCAAATTTGTGTGGTGATGCTTCATTCTTCATAGTAAGGGAAATATCATTACAATTGGTAATATTGACATTCTTCCTTATATTATAGAAAATAGGTGTTTAGTTACAAGCTTAAAACATAATTTATTAAGTGTGAGTCAATTATATGACAAAAGTTATATGATGGTGTTTAACTAAAATAGAGTAAAGGCTTATGATAAAAATGGTTTAAAATTGTTTAATGGATATGGGAAAAAGAACATATATCTTATTGAACCAACTAAAGTAGAAATTAAAAGTTGTTTTTTGAGTATTTTTGATAATGCATTTTTATGGCATAAAAAGCTTAGTCATGTTAACTTTCATCAATTGGATAACTTGTTTAAAACTAATCTTGTTTATGGTTTGCTTAAAATGCATATCAAGAATGATTTTTATTATGCTATATACATTAACAATAAAACAAGTATTGTTTCACACAAGTCCAAGCAAGTTATATTGATAAAGAGGGCTTTAGAACTTTTGTATCTTGATTTGTTTGGTCCTACATGTATATTGAATTTAGGTGGTAACAAATATGGCTTAGTAATGGTAAATGACTTTTTTAGGTATACTTGGGTTCTATTCTTATAACACAAAAGTGATGCTCTTTCTTCTTTTGAAAAGTTTTCAAAACAAGTTCAAAATAGAAAGAGCTTTTTAATCATTGGTTTAAGAACTAATCATGAAAAAGAGTTTGAAAATAATGATTTTACAAAATTTTGTGATCAAAATAACATTATTCGCAATTTTTCAACTTCTTATACTCCACAACAAAATGGAATGATAGAGCGTAAGAATAGAAAAATCCAAGAGATGACTCAAACCTTGTTAAACGAAAGTAATGTAGCATAATATTTTTAGGCTAACACAGCATCAATATCATGCTATATCATTAATTGTGTATACATAAAACTATTCAACAAGAAAAAGTCATATGAGCTATATAAAAGTAGAAAACCTACAATATCATATTTTCATATGTTTAGTTCTACGTGCTTTATTAAGAAAATAAGTCTAAACCTTGATAAATTTGAGGAAAGAGCTAATGAAGGCATATTTTTAGGGTACTCCTTAAATAGTAAAGTATACTGTGTGTTTAATAAGGTTAGCAGAATAGTTGAGGAATCCATAAATGTTAAATTTGCTGATGAATTCAAAATAGATGATTCTAATGATGACTCACATAAGAAAGGTAAAAGTAAGGATGAAAATGTACACGAAGAATAGACAAGCATGTTTAGAAAACTTAAGGCTGAAAACTCATTAGAATTAAAATCAAAAGTAAATTTAGAAGCAAAAGTAAAAGCAAATTCAGAAGTTAAATAGAACCTAACCATCTGAACCTTATGGATCAAGTAGATTTAAGACTTATCATTTACTTGAACAAGTGATAGGTAATATCAATACTAGATTTAAAACTAGAGCTAGTTTGAGAAATATTGAAAACCATTTTGCCTTATTATCTGAGTTTGAGCCTAATACTGTTGATAAAGTTTCATCTAATAATAAATTGATAAATAATATGCAAGAAGAGCTAAATCAATTCAAAATAACCAGGTATGGACACATGTTCCTAGACCAAAATAGTCATTTAAAAATAAGCTAGATGAGCATAGTAAAATTATTAGGAATAAGGTAAGATCGGTAGCTAAGGGCTACTCACAAGAAGAAGGAATTGACTTTGATGAGACATATTCTAGCAATTAGATTTCTACTTGCTAGACTAGAAGCAATTAGATTTCTACTTACTTTTACTTGTTATAAAGGCTTTAAATTATTTCAAATGGATATTAAAAGTGCATTTTTTAATGGATATATAAAACAAGAGGTGTATGTAAAACAATCTCCTAGGTTTAAAGATCTATTTAAAGAGGACCATATGTATAAATTGAGAAAAGCCTTGTATGGATTAAAACAAACTCCTAAAACTTAGTACGAAAGATTGAGTAACTTTTTAATTAAGGATGGATTCCAAAGAGGTAATGTAGATACAACTTTGTTTCTAAAACATTATGACAATGATATTTTAGTAGTCCAGATATATGTTGATGACATTATTTTTAAACCTACTAATGACGCATTTTGTAAGGAGTTTCCTAACCTTGTACAAGATGAGTTTAAGATATTTTTAATGTGTGATTAGAACTTATTTCTTGAACTAATGACGGGATCTCTATGTATCAAAAGAAATACACCATGTAGATCCTAAAAAGTTTGGTATGGAAAATGTTAAAGGCCTAACTACATACATAGCTTCCTCAACCGGGATGATGCAGGTAAAAAAGTTAATTAAAATCTTTACGGAAGTTTGATTTGTTCATTAGTATATTTGACTACATCAAGACCAAACATATTATTTAGTGTATGTATTTAAGTACGTTTTCAATCTAAATCAACTAAAACATACTTAACAATTGTGAAAAGGATTTTCAAGTGTATATCTTACATAATAAAGTTAGGAATCTAGTTTTTTAAAGAATTAAAACTTTGATTTAATTGACTATTCAAATACTGATTGTGCTAGATGTAAGATAGATAGGAAAAGTATCTCAAGGACTTATTAGTTTCGAGGGGACAAATTAGTTTCTTGATCATTCAAGAAACAAAGTTCTATTGCTTTATCCATAATTGAAGTTGAGTATATTTTAATTAGTAATTGTTGTGCTCATATTTTGTGGATTAAACAACAGTTATCTAACTATGGATTAAATTTGAAAAATATTCCTATAAAGTGTAATGATACAAGTGTAATAAATTTCACTAAAAATCTAGTGCACCATTCTAGATCTAAAAATATAGAGATTAGACATCATTTCATACGTAATCATGTTGATAATGGCGATATAAGTATTGAATTTAGTCCAATTGATAATCAATTAATTGATATTTTCACTAAACCTCTTGATAAGACTAAATTTGGATTTATAAGAAATGAAATCAGTGTTTGTTATCTATTTGTATAAATTCTTGATTGGCTAACATTTTTGTAACACTTTGTATTATAATATTCTATGTATAATAAATTTTGATGTATTGTATTTTTCTATGGAATTTATGCACATGTATGTGTATTTTAGGTGAATCTAATTTAATTGTTTTATTTTTTGAATTTTGGATAAAGTTTATGTTTTATTAATTCTTGTATTTTAGTGTAAATTAATTAATATAGATGTAGCTAAGTAAAATACTGCATAGCTAAAATAATGAGTTTATTAATCATTAGGATAAATTATAGGATGGTTAATGTTCCAAAATTTTGGGTCATTGATTATTTAATTAATTTTTTAATCTTCCCTTTTTACGGTTAATACGTTAAATGAGCTCCATAGTTTTTTCTTTATACATTTGACCTCTCGTGTTGTAACTACTCGACTAGAACTCTTCCCAGCGAGGTATTGTTCGCTTTAGCATCAGATATTGCACAGTTTTGTCCCCTAAAGTAGCAGCTTCTTAGGAGATCACCTATCTTGGGATTGTTTTAGCCTGAGTATGCTTAACTTTAAAGTTTCGACGTACTCTAAACCATTATACTAAAAGACACCTCGATGATTGAAGTTCCCTCTTCTAGCATATAAAGGGTATTACAATCCGCCCTTCTTATATAACTGACGTCTTCGTTAGTTTCATTACACAGGTCCAAGACCACCACCAGGTAGGGCTTTGCACTTTGAGCTAGTGGATTACTCTGATATTACCTGTAACAACCCAGCTATAACTTTTCTTATTGAGGTATTGTTCGCTTAGCATTAGATGCCGCATGATTTTGTCCCGTGATGCAGCAGCTTCCTAGAAGATCACCAATCTTAGGATTGCTTCAGCTCGAGCATGTTTAACTTCGGAGTCTTAACGTACTTTGAACCACTACACCAAAAAGCGCCTTGATGATTTTCTTTCTTTTAGCATGTACGGGGTATTACACGTATAATGATTAAATTCTCCATTTTTCTCATTTCGTGTGAGTCTTTCACACATCTAATGCGCATTCATCTTCTATAATGGCCATGTCTCTTGTTCTTTCTCAATTTCATCTTCCAATCATACCCCACTTCTCTACTGTACCTTAATACTTACACACGATCTAGTTTTTGACTTCTTTAAATTCCAAATCTCACTTAATTGCAAAACACTTCACCTATTCATCATTAGTGAATCTAAACGAAACGACCAAGTGATATGGTCATATCGTCAACAGTAGATTCCTTAATTCATCCTAACTATTTAAGGCTTTATGAGGGTTTTGTGTGATGACATTAACACGTATTTTTGGGAGAACTTCAAGATTAAAACACCTGAGAGAGCATAGTGCATCAAAATTTCAAAAGACAAGACCTATTTCATCATATTCATGATTCTTTTCGTTTTTATTAAAGATTGTTATTTTATTACGAGTAGAGAGTATATCTTTTGTATTTAGGTCTTACAAAACCTAGATCTACTCATGTGACAATTGTTTTTATTAGTTCTAATGAAATTCTTTAGTTTTCTTCAATTAAATATGTATGCTTGCATGCTTTAGGTTGATATTCCTACAGGTATTAATCTAAAAATTTGATATTATACAAAAAGGTTGAGAGATTTATTATATAATTAAATATAGGCATAACTGATGAGGGTTTGTACACTGTTAAAGATAAATTATAAGATTCTTCCAGATCTTTAACATTTTCTTTATGAGAATTCGTCGTACATTAATGTAATCTTATATTACATTATGGAGAAGAGATTCTATTGGGGAATCTAAAGGTTAGGGTTAATAAAAGCTTGAGAGAGTTATTAACTTTAATAAAGAATTCTCTCTATTAAGAAAATTAATGAATTAATAAGATTATCTTTACAGAAATCACATGTATAGGTCTAGTGGAAATAAGATCTAAGTATACAATTGAGTCTTGAATTAATTCTTTAATTGATTGCTTTCTTGATTTGTTTCTTAAGTAGTTGTAGAATTATTAGTTGCTATAGTCTTAGTTTAATTGTTTAAATTCTTGAAGTTGAGTTTATCAATTAAATAATAGAGCTAACGTTAGTGCCAGTACTCAGGGTCTCTTAGGGATCAACTCAGACTAATATCCACTATATTAGAATTTGAAAGGTGCACTTACCTTTTATCAACGTCAATACATAGAGTCTAGCATTTTTGAATTAGAATACTTTTAAAAGAATGACTTCTATTGAGATGAGTTTCTTAATGTTCTAGGATGTAAAGATATTTTCCTTGCAGAGATTGTGGTTTATGAAGAGCTACTATATGAATCTTATGACAATCTCTATATGGATTAGAGAGACATATGGGTTTCTAAGGTGAATGGGCAGGAAGTAGAGATTACTAAGGAAGATATTCAAAGGTGTTTTAGGATTCCTAAGATGAATAATGATAGGGAATTGATGAAATGGTCAAGGAAATGGATTTTTGAGGAGTTAAATATAGGTAAAAGAATTTGGCCAAGGAAAAAAGCAAGCATTTTCAATTTTAGGTTGACTATGCATATATTGCACAAGATGGGGATTAGTTGTATTCTTCTAAATAAATGAAGTACTATAAGTATTTCCAAGGAAGATATGATGGTAATTATGGCCATGTTAAGGAAGAAAATATAGGATATAGCTACATAAATTATTAGGCATGTGTTCATGACCAAAAGGAAGAGACCTTATGGCAATTTATTGATGAAGCTATTTGAATATAAAAGGGTTAAGATGCCGAAGGTAACAAAGAAGGAGATACCCATTAGACTGATAAGCAAAGATCACTTTAATCATATGGGTATAAATGTAAAAAATAAGATTTGGTATAAGAATGACTGGGCTTTCTATATGCACGATAAGCATAGGAAAAACAAATTGCCCGGATCATTGTTTGAGGGGAAACATTTAGGAGCTATATTAGAATCTAACTTAGAACTTAAATTAGAACCAATGGTAGAAGTTAGCAAGAAAGGGAAGGGTAAGGAGATCTTCAATAGAAAAAAAAAAAAAAAGAAGAGTAAGAAGGATTTTAAGATAAGAATAGGAGGAAAGTTTGAAATAAAAGAAGGAAAAAGAAGACCTAAATCAGAGGAAGATTTAGAATCTGATTGAAAAGTTGATCGTAAGGAAGGTCTTGGTGAAATTTCTAAGGGTGAGGTAATCTCAAGGAAAGAAATTGAGCATATGGTAGAGCCAAGGATGGATTGGCTATTAGACAAACTACAAGTGTCTCTTAAGGAAGTTGCACAAATCACACCATCCAAACTATCATCCATTGCCAACTTTACATCTGAAAAGTCACCACCTCTAGCTCAATCACTTGTGAAGTCATCTCCTCAACCTACTAAGGAACTACAAGTCCTATTAACTGATATTCCATTCAATGATCAAACTAATCATCCCCCATCTCCTAAATCTTCAGTTGCCACTACCGACCAAATTCCATCAAGTCTAATTTCAAAAGCTCTAACCATTTAATTGTCTTCACAAGCCGAACCAGGCATATCTGTTGAAGCTAATTCATCAGAGGAACTAACGCTATAAGTTCCTTCATTAACAACCCTATTGCTACCGTAGAAGGAATCTACTCTACCTCTATTATCGACTTTAAGCACTTTATCAAGAGTTAAGAAGAGTTTCTTAAGGAAAAAAAAAAAAAAGAAATCAACTTAGTTTTTTAGTTTAAGTGTTTCTATTCTGCTATGTCTAGTTCAAATTTATGTGCCTTTGCTCCAATTGTCTGTATTTATTTATAGTGTGATGTTTAAGTTTCTTTGTATTTAGAATCATGTTTAGAGTCCAATTCAGAGACAATTTGATGTAATCAGTCTTGTCAATGAAATATCTGTATTTTCTATTCATTTCTTCCTATTGTTATCTATATATGTATTTTTATCTATATTAGATTCAGGAGAAGTAAAACATGAATAATGATAACAAAAAGGGGGAGAAATAAGGAAAAAATTGAATAAAATTAAAAGTGAATAATCTGACTTGGTAATTGTTTCTAATATGATGAATTGTTCCTGATATGATGAGTAATCAGTTTCTAAAATTATAGGACTTTGAAAATTTTCTGATAATTTATGCTTGCATCTGATGTGACTTGCATTATAAAACCTTTCATATATCATTCAATATTTTTCTGAGAAAGGGTTTTATTATTATCAAAAAGGGGGAGAATGTTGAGTTCTTTCATCATTGTTTTGATTATAATAAAAAGAGTAAAGATGCTTAAATACCATGTTAAGTGCACAAGTCAATAAGCAAAAAATAAGAATTTATTTTAGAACTGAATTTGAAAATTATAAGCAAATTCATAAATTAATTTAGAGATACAATACAATATTAGTAATTTATACTATAGTTCGATTCATTAGGGCTTAGCTCCACTTGTTAAATATATTTAGGTAACATATTAAATACATTCTACTAACTTGGACATTAAATCTACAAGAATTAATGAGGAATTAATTAAATCATTTAATCAAACATGATGCTTTCTGATAGTTGACAAACTTTGTTGGAATCTTATCATTAAATTTTTTACGAGATTTATGATGAATTATTATCAAAATAAGTGAAGAATTTCAAGGAATTCAATTTGAATTTTTATTAAAGCTCATA
Organism: Lumnitzera littorea; assembly: GCA_024138015.1. Classification (NCBI taxonomy): domain Eukaryota; kingdom Viridiplantae; phylum Streptophyta; class Magnoliopsida; order Myrtales; family Combretaceae; genus Lumnitzera; species Lumnitzera littorea. Next base: position 19,867,471 of record JAMXBB010000001.1, read on the forward strand.
TCAAGATTGAGCGTAAGCACATATGTGAAAATAGTATAAGATAAGGATAAATCTTATTTATATTGCTACAAATTTTTATCAAATTTCAATTGAATTGTTATAATAATATTTTTAAAGGATATTTATTCAAAGATATCTAAATTGGTATAATATACACAAGCAAAGCAACGGCAAGGATATTTCTAAAGCTTGAAGTTCAAATAAAAGATCATTAGGTATCAAGATTTATTATTAATTTTTATGAGATATTTATTTTCAAAGAAATTTAATTTTTCAAAATGGATATTGATGGATAATGTGAAGGAACCGGAGTATACATACAAAAACACGAGCAAAACTTAAATCATATATTAGTCGCAGTACAACATTCGAATTGAATCGATCAACAATGGTGATTTAGCTTCCACAAATTAAGAGACTACAACTTCCAATGACTAGATCAAGATAATTTAAGATCTCTTAAGTTATGTCAAAGATATCTAAGATTTTATCAAGGATATGTTGCATTTGAAGGATATAAAAGTCAGGAAGTTCAAATTTTCGAGAGATATTTGATATGTAATTATTTACTATAAACTTCATATTTAAGAAAATTCAAAGACATTTTCAGAAGCTAAATTAGAGACAACACCGTCTACTCTAGTTTAATATTATGATTTTATCTCACACTCTCATTGTAAGGATCATTGTATTATGTCCTCATTGCCATTGTAAATCTTATTTTCATGAGATAAGATTTGTGTTAGAGGAGAGACTCAAAGTTTTATAGATTTATGTATAGACAAGGCTAACCTAGTGAGATAGAACAAAAAGAATTATATTTGTCATTCTCTTGATTAAGATAGTGAAAAGTGGATAATAGAATGATACCAATGTGAAATACCGAGTCCCCAGAGGTAAAGTTGAAAGAGTACAGCAATCACAAGGCCAAAGCCCTAAAATTCCAGAGTGTGATCTTCTCATCCCTACTCTCTTTACTTTGTGTTTTGTTTATTACTTGTATATTATTCTACCTCATACGTACTAAAGTAATCAAAAGGGATACGTTTAAGTTTTGATTTACGAAAATTTTAAAACTTTCTAAGTTGCTAATTCACCCCTTCTTGGTTACTTCTAGGACTTACAGTTTATATATAACTCTTTCGTAAATGAGAGTTCTAAGAGTTAATGTCAGTTGGGAATAAAAATGAAACAAAAGAAATGAAAAAGTAAGGGATGGTTAGAGAGAGTGACGAGGGTTAAAGTGAGGGTTAGGGTCGTAGATAAGTAAATATGCAATTGGATTTTAGGACATGGGGTTTGTGCACTTGAGAAATTTACATAAATGCCATTGTTTTTTAAAACATTTTCTTCTAAATTTTCTTAAGTTTTACAATATGTTTTCATCTTAAATGAAAGATGCACTTTATGAATCCATTTTTAATGTATATCTTACACAAATATCAGATATAGGCAAAGAGAAAAATACAAATGCACAAAATCAAAACAAAATCAAACATAGTACCTCATTCAAACCTTAAATGCAAACTTAAAAAACAAACCATAAACTTATAAACTCAAATACCAAACACTAAATGCAAACTTAAACACAAAAACTCAAGGCAAACTCAAGCACAAATTTTTAAACACAAATTTCCAACTCAAAATCAAACTGATAGTGAATAATATATACATTCATATATTGTAAGATATTCGAGAAATATTTTATATATTTTCAACATATTAGATAGGATAAGAATTGATAAGAATATGTTTATTTACTTAAAGATATTGAATTTTTACATTTGACCAACTACACTTACATGTTTAGCCTTATCTCTTTCTAATACTACTTGTACTTTAAAAGTGCAGTAGTGGGAGAGGAATACTTGAAACTCACTCTTCAACTACTCCATTGTGGCCATCATCTAGAAAATAATATGCCACTATATCTTAACTTGCAATACACATGATTCATCATGAAATTGAAGCACTTGAAGCTCCAAGGGGGCATTAGACCCCCTCAAGTAAAAGGGTTAAGTTAAGAGATATCCTACTCCATATTTATGTTTAGTAAGTTTAAACATCCCTTTAAGAAGGCAAGTGGAGTTAGAAAAGGGCAATGTAAAGATCAATAATGAGAGTCATAGATAAACTTAAACTTACTCTTGTGCTTCCTTTGATATGGTTAGGAACCCAATGTAGGCATACTACTGAAGAGCATATGTTCTTGACATGCTCAAATAGATAAGGCTATTAAAGAGTATGGTAGAGAAGTAGATCTATTTAACATATCCTCCTAACGTTAGTAACCTCATCTCTTCCTTATCCTCTACCTTAGCTATGGTGTAAGGTGGTACTACTTGCTTGGGATGTACTCAATCAAGGTAAGTTGGCTCAATGTATGTTGGGTCTTGATGAGTTATATGATACAATGCTATGCCACCATAATTATCAACATCCCCAATTTCTCCGTTAATGAGTATAACTACAAGATCAAACGCTATGTAAATACAACAGAGGGTATTAGCTTGCATGGAAAAAAAATGTAAGTATGAGCTCTATCATCTACTTATTATACTAGTATAAACGTTTTAATTACTAAGTAACCAAACATAACACTAGCGCATGATAGTTAATGGTTAAGGTATAGAATACCTACTTGACTAGCTCTAACTATATGCTTAAAACAACTATATCTTCATTCTTTTAAATCAAAATAAGTTTTAAAGCGAAAACCTTATCGTAGGTTTTCTAGTCATATAAGTATATGAATAATCAAGGCATATTCATAAGGAACTTCAACTAAAAACTATATTGTAGTTGATGTAAATCGTAACAAAAACAGATAAGGTCGATTGCTAAATGGATCCAAGCTTGCCAAAAGCTTGAAAAAGAGGTAATGGGGAACATGCAAAAGAATAAAATTGAATGAAAAGTAAGCAAAACCTATAAACAATTCTAAAGGATATGACACATCAATATAACTTCTAAGGACTTATGGTACAACCTGATGTGATGCACGAATTGGTTTGGTGAAATTACTTACCACTTAGCTTCGCTTAAGGGTTATGATAAGAGTGGAATAAAAGTAAAAAATCGGAGTTTAGAAGAATATTCAGTGTATTAATGGTAGTCTTCATATCTTAGCTACAAGTATAAGGGGTATTTATATTCAAAAGTTAGGGTAACTTACCTAAAAGGGGAAAAGACAAAAAGGGTATTATCCTAAAGAAGTAATATACAAGAATACAAGATGGTAAAAATAAATATTCAAGAAAAGTAATGATTAGTATGGTAAATTCTACATATGGTTCTATACACATGGCAGAGATAAATTGGTGATGACATTGGAGGATGCAAACAAAAAAGTATGATCAGATTGCTTGTTTGAGCAAGGGTGGCTACGGATCAGTTTGGAGTCTCTCTCTCAATCTCTTAGCAAGGGTGATGCTAAGCAATTGGTTGGCTTAGACATGAGTAAGTAATCGTGAATTTTGGTTGTTGTCTTAGTAATCTACAATTTGGTACATAACTTTAGAGAGATAAGCAGTTATTTGACTCGGTATGCAGAGTAACTTGGCAAAGAGATACTCGGCTTCGATAGGAGTTGGCTAGAGTAGGAGGATCTACCTTGCCAGCCCTTTCAATCCTCGGGTTCAGTTGTAGGTTGATAGCTTGCTTGATTCTCATAATTCCCTCCGGATTGATTTGGATTTAGGATCAAATTCGAATGGCTTTCGATCAACTCTCCGTTAAGGTGATATGATTGAAGTCAGCAACGTTAAAGGTGTCAAAAACCCTATAATCTTCAAGTAGCTCTAATTTGTAGGCATTGTTGTTAACCTTTTGGAGAATTTTGAAAGTTCCTTTAGCTCTTGCAGATAGCTTGCTCCTCTTCTTACTCGGAAACCTTTCCTTTTTAAGGAGCAACTACACCTAGTTTCTTAGTTGGAATTGTTTAGCCGTTTTACCCTTAGCCTTCTCTCGTATTCTTTTGGCACCTTTAGTTGATATGCCTAGTGACTTTGCTGTAGATGTATTGAAGGGACTGTGTTTGGGCTTTCACGTTAAAGTATTTTCGCTCGAATTTAGGTATAAGGGTGTGATCGAGGGGCAACTCGGGATTGAAACCATAGACAACCTTAAAGGGGGTTTGCTTAGTAGTATCATGCATTGTTCCATTGTAAGTTAACTTGACCATTGATAAGCAGACATCCCAATTAAAGATCTTGCCCACTATAGCTCGAAGCAGCGATCCTAATGTATGATTGACTACCTCTATTTGGCCATCCATTTAGAGGTGACAGGAAGTGCTAAAACTCAATTTGGTCCCCATCTGTTGCCATGGAGTTCTCTAGAAATGGCTTAAGAACTTTAGATCTCTATATGATACTGCACTTCTCAGTACGCTATGTAACCGAATAATTTCCTACAAGAAAAGAGAAGCAATAGCTGAAGTATCGTTAGCTTTGGAGTAGGGCACAAAGTGTACCATCTTCTAAACCCATTTACGATGACCATTACAGAATCTTTGCCTTAGCTAGTTTGTGGTAATCCAAAAACAAAGTCCATGCTTAACTCAGCCCATGGTTTCGTTAAAACAAGCAAAAGCATTGCTTTCCCTTACTCAACTCAACATTTATCCTTCTTGCACACGACATAGCCTTTAGCAACTCGGTGCACATCACTCATCATTCTTGACCAGAAGAAACGACCATTTAATAGTTCATAGGTCCTTCTTTTTGTAAAATGCTTGGAGAGTTCTCTACTGTGGGCTTCCTTAATCAATAATTCCCTTAGTGATCAGGTTGGCATGCATAATTTCCCTCCTCAGAACAAGTATCCATCTTCTATATGATATTCGTCTACGGTCCTTCCATTGACACAACGTGTAAGAATGGGTCCAAAGTGTGGATATCTGGAGTACTACTCTTTAATGCTCGCAAACCCAAATAATCTAGTTTGTAGTTCATTTAGGAGTGCATGCCTTTTTGAAAGAGCATCTACAACCATATTTCTCTTTCCTCATTTATATTTTGTTATGAAGTTAAACCCCTCAAGGAATTTGACCTAGCTCGCCTACCGCTTCAATAAGTTTGCTTGGCTTCAAAGATATATCAGACTCATAGTTAGTATAGATGATAAATTCTCTCGGCAATAGATAATGCAGTCATATTTGCAGTACTCGGATCAGTGCCAAGAGTTTCTTGTCATATACAGAGTAGTTTAGCTGAGGTCCCTTAAGCTTCTCATTGTGGTTGGTAATTGGTCGGCTTTCTTACACTAGGATAGTACTTATTCCAATGCTTGACGCATCACATTCTAGCTCAAATATTTTTTCGAAGTCAGGTAGAACTAGTGCAGGGGTAGAGGTCAACCTTTCCTTTATCTAAAAAAAACTTCTCTCCTCCTTTTCCCTCATCAAAAGTTAGTATTCTTCTTTGTTAGCTTAGTAAGTGGTATAGCAAAGGTGTTAAAATTCCTAATGATTCTTCTATAGAATGAAGCTAGTCAATGGAAACTTCTCACGTTAGCATAACTAGTAGGAGTTGGCCACTCGACAATTGCTTGAATCTTCTCGTTATCCACTTATAAGCCTCCTCCACTTATTATGTAGCCCAAGAATACCACTTCCTTTTAGCAAAAACAATAGTTCTTAAGGTTATCGAATAATCTCTCGGTATGGAAGATATTTTGTATGGCTTGGAAATGTTCATAGTGACTCGGTATGTCGATAATTTACACAAGGATGTCATCAAACTACATCAAGATATACTTTCCCATTAGATGTCTTAGTACATAGTTCATTAGCCTCATGAAAGTACTCGAGGCATTCGACAAGTCAAAGGGCATGACCATTCACTCATAGAGTTCATGCTGAGTTTTGAATGTAGTTTTCCACTCATCTTCCGATCTTATGAGGATTTGATGGTAGCTAGATTTTAGATCAATCTTGCTGAAGATCATAACTCCACTCAATTCATCTAACATATCTTCTAATCTTGGGATAAAATAAGATACTTTTATTTTATCATTATCTTGTTCACTGCTCGACTATCAACACACATTTGTCAGGTTCTATCCTTTTTCGGTACTAGAAGCACTAGTATAGCTCAAGAGCTAAGACTTTTCCTAATATACCCTCTCTTCAATAATTCATTGACTTGCCATTTGAGCTTAGAAGCCTATTCAAGGCTCATCTAATAAGCTGACTTATTCAGTAAGGCGACGCCGAATATTAAGTCGGTGTAATGTTCTATGCTTTAGATAGGAGGTAGTCCTTCGAGTAACTGTTCTGGGAATAGATCAACGTACTTATCTAGCAACTCTTTTACTTCTTGGCGTAGTTCATCCCGCTCTTTTAACTCTAATAGTCGCCTAACCGACATAAAGGTCGGTGCATTAGCTTTAAGGGCCTCTTAGAGCTTGACCCTACTTATCATTAGAGTCTTATTCGATTTGCAAGCAAGTTTGGCCTGCAGTTTGTTAACTTCTCTCGTCGGCATTAGGTTCAGCATGATCTTTTTGCTGTTCTTCTCAAACATGTACATGTTCCAATATTCATTATAGATAACTCTTTTATCAAATAGTAACGGTCTGCCTAGCAACACATGGGAAGCGCACATGGACAGTACTTGTCGAATGACATGTAGTACTTGTCGAATGACTTGTAGTACTTGTCGAATTACTTGTAGTGCTCCCTTCTCACTCAACCAATGCAACTTGTACGACCTTGGGTGTACAATAGTCGACAACTTCAATTTTGTAATCAAGTCAGTTGATATTACATTGGTACAACTACTACTCACCTTACAGGTGATATGAAACAAATTCTCTCTCTACTTCTCTTCGCGTAAGGGTTCCATGTTCATTGTGCGTTAGATAACCAAGATCAACTAATCCAAGTCATCGGCAAACACATCCTCTTCAATGAGTTCATTTTCCTAAGAAACTTCTTTCTTGGCAGTGCTCTCCTCTTCAGGTTCTTCATCATTACTCTTCACTTCCAGTTTCAAGATGTCTTTGGTTCGAGCACTAAGCAACCATATGTCTAAATCGTTGGTACTTGAAGTACTTGATTTGGCTTGTCTTCTTACTAGATCCTTACCCTTTCTCATAAGTTCAAATCAGCACGTCACTATTAGGTTAGCCCTTTTGCTCAACTTAGACATTTACCCTTCGGATCAGCTCAGTATTTGATTAAGCTTAGTGACTTCCCCATCCTATTTAGCTAGTTGGCAGTTTGGTCGATACTCGGCTTCTTTTCTACCTCTCCACTTGTTAAGCTATTCGAATGTCTTCATCCATTGTGGTAAATCTTTAGAGTTTCACAATGTCTTAAATGTCACCTTTCAATCTAGTAAGGAACATAAAGATTGTTTGCTCTAGTGGTTCTTTCACTTCACAGTAGATCATAAGCATTTGAAATTCAATAGTTCAACCTCCTTGCCTCAGCTCCTGAAGCAAAGTAAAAGTATCTTGTAGATAGGTCTCCGACATGAATTTGTTTCTGAGTATTCTCTTCATCTTAAGCTATGTATTAATCTTTTTGTATCCTTTTCGTCTCCTCATAATCTGGAAATTTTTCCACTACACGGCGACATATCTAAAGAACTCAATAGCAGCAATTCTCACTTTCTTATAATCCTCATATTGGTAATAGTCAAACATACGCTATACCTTCCCTTTCCATTATAAGTATTCATCTGCACTTTCAGACCCATTAAAGCTTAGAATCTGAAGCTTCACATGGTTTGATGCCCTAGGTGCTCGAACTCACTCTTGTTCTTCGTAATATTCTTCCTCATTCTCTTCTCTTATGTCTCTAAAGTCAATCCTTCTCCTTACTTATTCACTTACTCCTCCATCTCGAACTTGTTGAGCTGGGTTCTGACCTCTTACAAGTCGAGTAGCATATAGGGTGTTATACGTAGCTTCAGTAGGTTAATAAGCCAATGCATGTACAGCTCAAGTTAAATCAACTAAGAGGTTAGCCACCTTATCAAGTCTCTCATCAGTGCTCCTAAAGGTACCTTGAGACTATCGACCATGGTGGACAACACCACTGTTGTCATCTTAACACTAATGTTAACACTTGGTTTCATTATTTTATCTAATAGATCTTAGTTTCCAACTCTTCGATCAAGTGTTTCAACACCAGAAATTTAACAACTAGCAAACTTAGTAGCTAAACGAATACAGTAACTTACTTTGTTTCACATATGCAAACTAAAGTATAGATAGGACTTCGAAACAATCTACTACAACTTAAGCAAAACCTCTATTTAATACCAAGATAATACGAACCGTGACCAAGAACAAATAAGGACGGTTGTTGAACAGGTCTAAGCTTGCCAAAAGCTTGAAAAAAGGGGTGATGGGGAATGTGTGAAAAAAACAAGTGAATTAAAAGTAAGTAAAATCCATGAATATTTCTAAAGGATATAACGTATCAATGGAACTTTTAAGGACTCACGACATAACCCGATGTAACGCACGAATTGGTCCAGTGAGGTTACTCGCCACCTAACCTTACTTAAGGGTTAGAATAAGAGTGGAATGAAAGTAAACAACCGGTGTTTAGAAGAATATTCAATGTATTAATGGTAGTCTCCATATCTCGACTATAAGTACAAAGGGTATTTATACTTGAAAGTTAGGGTAACTTGCTTAAAAGGAGAAAAGACAAAAATAGTATTGTCATAAAAAAGCAATGTACAAGAATACAAGAGGGTGAAAATGAATATTCAAGAAAAGTAATGATTAGCATGACAAATTCTACACGTGGTGCTGTATACGTAGCAAAGATACATTGGCAATGCCATTAGATGATGCAGACAAACGAGTATAATCAAATTGCTTATCTGAGTAAGGGTAGCTAAGGATTAGTTCGGAGTCTCTCTCTCAATCTCTTAGCAAGGGTGATGTTAATCAATTAGTCAGATCGGATGTGAGTGAGTAATCGTGAATGGTTTGGCTGTTGTCTCGATAATCTACAATTTAACACACAACTTTAGAGAGATGGGTAGTCATTCGACTCAGCATGTAGAGTAGCTAAGCAAAGAGATACTTAGTTTTGGTAGGAGTTAGCTAAAGCAGGAGGATCCATCTTGCCAGCCCTTTTAGTCCTCAATCTTGACTGTAGGTCAAAGGCCTAGTAGCTTAATTCCCATTAGTAGTAATATTACCTTAAGCTAGGTTATTGAATTGTGGTTTTTGCATCGTAATTACACTAAAAAGAGCTACAAGAAAACTCTATATTTAAGGCATGGGATTATGAATTAGTTATCCTATAAATTATCAAATTAATGCCTTATTTATATAACTAAAGTTTGAGTAAAGTCACTAAACACTGCTTTCCCTTTAAGTCACTAAAGTTATGATTATTCCATCTCAAGTAGTTTATCTATAACTTTTAGTTACAAAAGCTAATTACTCTTATACATTTAGCTAGCCTTTTTCTTTTTCTTTTTTTTTTTTTGCGGGTTGATAATTTATAGGATAACTAGTNAGGATCCATCTTGCCAGCCCTTTTAGTCCTCAATCTTGACTGTAGGTCAAAGGCCTAGTAGCTTAATTCCCATTAGTAGTAATATTACCTTAAGCTAGGTTATTGAATTGTGGTTTTTGCATCGTAATTACACTAAAAAGAGCTACAAGAAAACTCTATATTTAAGGCATGGGATTATGAATTAGTTATCCTATAAATTATCAAATTAATGCCTTATTTATATAACTAAAGTTTGAGTAAAGTCACTAAACACTGCTTTCCCTTTAAGTCACTAAAGTTATGATTATTCCATCTCAAGTAGTTTATCTATAACTTTTAGTTACAAAAGCTAATTACTCTTATACATTTAGCTAGCCTTTTTCTTTTTCTTTTTTTTTTTTTGCGGGGGGGGGGGGGGGGGGGGTGGCGAGCGTGGTGGTGGGGGTAAGAGAAAAATTCTCATTATTAGATAAGATAATAACAGCCCCTATAAATTTAGCAACTCTAATTAAATTTAAGATTCAAGAATGTGTCTATGCCTCATATTCAACTTCAACTACATTAAGTAAGGTAGATCCATCTTTATGTCAAAACCTAAGGTAACATTACTCTTATTGTATCCTTGTACGTAGACAATGACATATGTATAGGTAGCAATGAGAGTATGATTTCATGGTTTAAGGAAGAGATGATGACAACCTTTGAGATGATGGACCTGGATTTGATGTAATACTTCCTTGGTATTGAAGTTTGTCGAGAAAATGATGGGATATTCATCTACCAACAAAAGTATATAAACAATCTATCGAAAAAATTTTACATGATTAATTGTAAAGCAATGGCTACACCATTAGCAATAAATGAGAAGATGCAAAATGAGAACAGATCACAAGTTGCAAATGCATCCTAATACAAAAGCCATATAGGAAGCTTATTATATACCTAATAGCAACTTGTTTAGACATAATGTATGCCACCAAACCTTTATTAAGGTTCATGCAAAATCCTACTAAGGTGAACTTTGGAGTAGCAAAGCGAATATGACAATAATTGTAGAGTACTAAAGACTAAGGTATATTATATAAGCAAATAAGCAATTATAGATTGATAGGATACATAGATAGTGATAGGGCCGAATATATTGATGACATGACAAGTACATCAGGTTATGCATTCAATTTTGGATCAAGAGTATTTTCATGGTCATCAAAGAAACAAGAGATAGTTGCACAATTATCAATTGAAGCCGAGTGTATTGCAATAGTAGCAACTGCTAGTCAATCGATATGGCTTCAAAAACTACTTAAAGACATGGGTGAGCCTTAAGAAGATCCAACTACCATATTTTGTGACAACAAATCAACAATTGTAATGGCAAAGAATCCAAGACATTGTAGTAGAATGAAGCACATTGCAATGAAATATCATTTTTTGAGAGAGGCTACCCAAGGAAATCAACATGAATCATTGTAAGATGGAAGATCAAGTAGAAGACATTTTCACTAAAGCACTCTCACGAGAAAGGTTCGAGATGCTACAAGAAATGCTTAGAGTTATACCAAAGTGTATCAAGGAGGAGTGTTAAATGATACACTTTGGCCCATTTCTAATAGAAGTCTATTACAACTTATACATTCTAGAAAAAGTGTTAGGTGGGAATTTTTAGAATATGTTAGTTTAAATATTTCTATGTAATGTTTTAGAGAATAGTTGTAATCTTTTAGATGGTAGTTGAAGTCTTGTAGACAATAATTTATTATCATTGGATCATGTTAAATCTCTACTATCCATTAAAGAGGAGAATGCTTATAAATAAATAGTTCTCCCTCATTTGTAACCAAGTTAGAAAAAGTAAAAAATGCATAAATACTTCTATCCTAAAAGACTTTCCACTATATTCCTTTATTTTCTACAAACGAGAAATTTATGTGTTTATCAATAAAATTAATAAATATTTTATAAATAAAAATTAGATAAAAATATTATAAAAATATCAATATTATGCCGTGTTTTAAAGATACGATATAGTTATTTATACTAATATTATATCTTTAAAATATGAAATTAATATAATACTCAGTGTTGCATCTTAAAAATGCTATATTAATACATTTATACCTATGTCATATCTTCAAAATACGATATTAGTATACTTGTAATTATTCTGTATTTTAAAGGTACGATATGACCATGGTACACAAATATACTAATATCGCATCCTCAAGATACGATATAGTAATGATATTTTGGTAATTTTTTTTATAATTTATAATTATGTAATTTTTTTTAAAGTCGGCAAATATATATTGCATCCTTCTACAAATCATTTTTTATTTCAATAATTTTCTAAATCAACATCATTCTCTCATATTCTATTCTATTCTAATCAGATAACCTTACTGGTTCTAAAACTTTTCCAAAAGAATGACTCCCTTTTCTCTTTTACTTTTTCAAAAAAGAGTATCTATACGTTGCAATTAGGTTGTATCAATGGCATGTCAAGAATCAATTTAGAACTGCTTCGCGAGCCCAAATGATGAAACAATCTTAGTGTCACATGATTAGGTCAAATATATGCTATCTAAAACCCTAAATCCAGCCGCAATCCCACGAAATCAGAGAGTGACAGAGAGATGCTTATTTCCATTCCAGAGTGGATTAGAGAAAATCTTACAACTTTATACAACATAAAATGATACTCATATCAGTTACATGCAATTTCCAAGGAAATGGAATACTTATCCAGAAATGTCATCATAAATTCATATCAAATTAAAATCAAAACCCTGCGATACAATGGGATACGTTGTGAACACAGTGACACTCTCTAACTGAAGCAAGACAAAAAATCAAAATAATTGTGAAATCAAGCAAACTAATAAAACGATATAACTTACTAAACAAAACATAAAGAATATATGAAATTGAAGATAGAGATGAATCTACTTACGTATTATCAATGGCCTTATAAAACAAATGAACGTTTCAATGTAAAATCTCTGCTTTAAAAAAATAGAATTTAGTATCCAGCAAATTTGGAACTATTTATGAGAAATTAGTCATAGCGTGAGATGAAATGATAGATGTAGAAGAGCAATTATGGTTCATTTTTTCATTGGGTTGTGCGAAGAGGCGAAAGTAAAGAACTGGATTTGTTTGCAAGGTGCCGATGTTGTTTGATCCTTTGTTAAGAATTGATTATTAAACATACGTCATACGTGTGTTTTTTGATGTTTCACAAAATACAGCAAATCATAGGAGCCATTAGGTAACTTTCAACATTTTGGCTATCCGAGTATTATGTAATAACCGCAACTAATAAAGATTTTTTTTTTTTTTTTTTTTTTTTTGTTTTAGTTAAATGGAGGGTGAAATACAGTTAGCCCGTAGTTAAAGTCCTATGTTTGGACCACGACCCCCCAGCGAGAGGATCAATGCCTGCGATTATCTCGTGCTCATGTTCCATGATCACGGCCAGTTTAAAATGCATCTAACCCCTTCTAAATTTCACAATGGCCTATATTTCATTGTTTTATTTTTTAATTGTCAGAAAGATATTTTATAGATTTAACAAAAGTAAAATAAAGGTTTAAGCAAAGTGCATCGACACTAACAAACAAAAGAAAAGAAAAAGAGGATAGGAGATCGAAGTCTTCTGCAAATTTTGCAAGCCTTCTTTTTTACCCTTGAATGCAACGTTATCTGCAGCCACATTAGCTTGACGTGAAAAAAAAAAAAAAAAAAAAAAAAAAAGACTTTAAATAGAGGATGTCTGTTTTTGGGGGAAAAAATAAACAAAAAATAGAGGATGTCTTTGACAATTTGCTTCGTCAACAATGAAGCCTTATTTAAATCAACCAAGCTGGAATAATCTAGACCTGTTGACCATTCTCCATCTCAACCTGGATTTTCGACCAGCCTTGCTGTTGTCGCAAAAGAAAGGGCGCCTTCTAACGGCTTCTGCTTCCACCACTTCGACTTCTAAGCTTTCCCATTTGCCGCATCTAGCTGCTAGGAGAGAGGCGATGGCTTTTCAACTTAATTTAAGTTTTCCATTTAAATTTTGCAAAGCAATGTGCTTTGAGAATATAGCACGATGCACCGTGCACTGATCATGATAACGGTGCTTTAACAGAGACAGTAATCTGTCTCATTTTCAATAGTTGGGCACTAGAACAAAAATATAAGATAACATGTACTTCTACTGTCTTTTTATCTCTTAAGTATGTCTATCAGGGTTACATGCACAAAAGCTAGAATTAATGCAGACCATATCAACTGTAAGCATGCTGGTAATGAAACTTCATGGTTTATGATGTTCTTCCCCTCTTCATGCCGCTTCCTAATGACAGCTCCTCCAAATCGGTTTATCGATAAAAGAGATCGGGCTGGAGGGCGAATTCACTCTAAAGAGGAAGGTTTTTACAGTGGGAGAATGTCTTCTGATAACTACTTAAATGCCTGCTTGTTTTGTGGATGGCCATTAATAATGTCATTCAATGATGGAGAGGCTCATTCAGATTTTGATAGCTGTGCTGCTTCGGGACATCCTTCTTTTTTTTTTTTTTTTTTTTTTTGCTTCCATCGCATGCAATTTGAGATAACATCAATTGAGTTGTTGTGGACCGGAATAGTGAACAACTAAAACATCAATGCCATTGAAAGTTGAAGCAGGCAAAAACTGATGCAACTGTGAGATTATCCCTATTCTTCGGTTCACATAATAGTTTTAATGCAGTGGACCTCAGTCAGTTGATGGTGGCTCTGGTTTTGCTGCCATTGTAGATTAACAAATCCTTATATATTGTTCTAGGATTAAGGACATCAAGCAGATTAGATCTTTCCATTTTTTGTATTAAGAGAACTAGTCTTTCCCTGATCCTTGCACACATTCGGCTTAGTTAATCCAAGCCAGCCGTTAGAGTTGTTTCTTATGTATGTAGCCAAATCCAGCGTCAGAATGAGAAGATATGGGAACGTTCTGCGGGCTGATCCGGACCCTGACTCGGGTACACCAGTAGGCCTTCCTTTCTTTTCCTTTCTGAGCAAATGGCCAGATGATTCAGCAGCAATATCACCGCCACCCTGCAATCAAGCTTCAATCCCATTCAAATGGGAAGAAGCACCAGGCAAGCCAAAAATGTTTAGCACCCGGTTTTCGGGGTCCCGTGCATCCTTGACCCTGAAACTCCCACCAAGGTTGTATGGGGAGGAGGAGCCCCGTCTTACAAGGATGACCTCCTCTTCTTCTACCCTACAGAGAACATACACTGATTTTTCTCTCCAAAGCATGGGTTCTTTAACTGGCAGTGATTGCTGGAGCCCAGTTAATGGTGATCAAAAGCAGCTGCCAAGAACTTCTTTCAGCTCCTGGGAGGCAATGGGTGCTTGTGTCGGTAACAGGAGTAGTAACCTGGAGATGGAAATTTTAGTTCAAGATGGTGATGCAAACAATACGGATGAAATTGGTACCGCGATAAGGATTAAAACGAGAAGGAGGAGGTGGAAGTTTGTGAACCTGTTTCAAAGTAAATCCCACTCTTGGGTACGTTCAAGTTTAGCCCGATTCTAGTTTCCTTTTTCACCTCTTGGAAAAGGAAATAAAACCATTAGATGTATAAGATTCTATGTACAGTCATGAAATAGCTTTCTCTCATGATTGGTGTTTCAAATCTTAAAACCTTATACCCTCGTCCAACTCCATGATCTGATCATAAACTTGGTACCAAAAGTTTGATTTTGGAAGAATAGTGCATATACTATTTGGATTTTTTATAAATTAGATATCCTCATTGTCATTTTGAAGAATACTGTGATCATTAATATTCACAAACAAAGGGAAAAGTATTCAAGGGTATCAGAAAGTTGATGGAGTGGAAAATCTGGAAAAGGAGATACATGGCTTTACAGGGTGGCTCTTATCATCTTCACCAAATCCATGGGCTACCTTCTTTGATTTGAATCTCTCTGTTAAACTACATGTTTAGCCTTTTCTCCATTTTCGTTGCATTTCCTTTTTCCTTTTAAAAGATGGGTACAATGGAAAAGAGGATTTAAACATGCAATGTTCCTATTAAAAAACAACATTCTTACTAACTGGACCATATAGTCTTTATGGTATGATTACTTGTTGCACAAACATTATAATTTTCCGGTTTGTAATTCGTTTTTTCTATTTCCCCTTTCAATTTTCAATAGCTTGGCAAGCGTTACTCTTGTTCTTCCCAACCTTTTTTTATTTATTTATTTTTTCCTTTTTTAAGCCACGGGAGTGAAATTGAAGCTTGTCTGATTCAATTTGAAAAATGGCGTACATGGCACAACGTGGACTATGGGCTATACCTCAGAGTTGGCCCTCTGAGTTTAGAAAGGGAATTATGGTAAACAAAAATTTAGGCAATTAAACTGAAGAAATCCTATGTTGTTTTCACTTTCCGTGTGAATAATACCGCTCATTTATTGCCAACTTATATCAAAATCTTTATCATTATCATAATCCTAGAATGCTATCTTTCTTTGTATAGAAAACGTCAACGAATATGAGATGATAATCATAATCATTAAAAGTTAAAAGAGAAAATTTTTCACCTTTTCATATAATTACATTTTCGATATCAACCTTTTTATATTTTATTGAACGAAATAAAATTTATATTATAATAATTATCACTAAGAAATAAAATGGTGCCACGAAAGTTTCGGTACCAGCCTAGAAATCTTTTTCTTGTTGTACCAGGCCGTCATCATGTCTATACTGGCGTGAAAAGTATTCCTGTTTTATTCGCGAACTTTCTATTCCATGACCAAGGTCCGTTACTATATCATGGTTCTAATATTATAAATCTGTTTTATTTAAAAAAAACAAAGGGTATGGAGTCAGTATAGAAAAAGAAGAATAGTATCTTTTCTTTTTCAGCTACTACGTTTGCAGCACGAAAATTCAAGTACGGGCTATTCACTTGGTGCCACTCTTCCCTGTTCCTTACTTTTTTTCAATTACTTTATTCACTTCCAAGGGTATGGACAAACCAAGAAATCCTAATTACTTCAAAAACCCAAATAAATATTCCTTACTTAGACTAATGAATCGGGATTCTATGATTGGCTACTATTGCTCTTCCTCTTTTCAACACATACTCCACTACTACACCCGTTGGTGGCACTACTGACCATTATAACTTATCACTACACTTATTATTGTTGTTGACCACTATAGCTACACCATCTTTGCACTCTCTCTCTTTCTTAGATCTATAGTGTTAAACAATAAAGTTTCTTTTCTTTTCTTTTTTTTTTTTGCAACAAAATCAAAACTTTCTTTTTAACGAGCAACAAGACAAAACTCATTAATCATGTGTAAACTTCAATTAATCCAAAGTCATGACAAATCTTTAACTTTAATATTGTTTTTCCACCTTTTCTTATATCGAGAAAAAGAAATACAAGAATCTAATATTTAATGTATATAGTATGGTTTTGGGTTTGACAATGATGATGACAAGAAAAGTATAGGGCTTAGAGTTTTTTTTCGGAAAAGTCAAGGAAGAAGATAATGGTATTTTTTCTTTTCTTTTCTTGTGTATTATTTTTTTCAAGAAAAAGTTGAGTTTTTCAAGGAAAGAGTTGAGAATGAAGAAAAAAGATGGTGATGTTTCTTCTTCTTGTGCTGTGTACTGTTTTTCTAAGGAAAATTTAAGTTTTCTAGGAAAAGTTTTTATTTCTTTTCTTGGAGAATAATGATGCTAGAGAAATTTGGAGAGCTTGATGTATACTTTCTTTTTCTTGTTCCAAAAAGAAATAAGGATATTTTAATCATTTTAAACCTATTCTATGTTTATTCCTAATAAATTCTTTTTCCTAAGTAAACAATATTATAGTAATTATAAGCCCATTCCATTCCTAAGGAATGGTGATTCCATTACGTATCGATTCTATATAGTGAAGTGAATAGGTAGGTAATCTTTGATTCGTTCATACTTTTCTAATGCAACAATGTAAACTGCCACACTAATTGTTGATTGGGAACACTTCTTTAATATACAAAGGTCAATAAAGATGGATGAGATATCAACAGCGAGAATAAAAGGTCCAATTGAAAGATTTGAATTCTCTAGAGTTATTATTTTCTTAAAGTTTTTTAAATTTACTAATCAATGGTTGTTGTTATTATCTAGATATTTAAAAAAAGATAACGTCACAATAATGTTACACAATATTTCAAAAATTAAAACAACAACTACTATCAATTTATAACTTTAAAGAACTTTAGAAAAAAAGTAATTTTAGAATATCTATTTCCCTAATTGAATGTCAACTTTCTTTTTCCCAATAAATAAGGATGATCATTCATTAATAAAAACCATATTTATGAAAGCACAAGTTTGGGTAAAAGACCCCTATGTAGGGTTATATACAAACTAGATTGGGCTTTTCAACTATAGTCTTATAATTCCTGGTACATCTAAGACTTAAATGTCACTTTCCATTACAAAGAGCAACAAAGATGGACGAAGATGATCAAAATCTACAAAAGGCTCCATACAATTTTTCCCCCAATTAGCAAGTTGAGCAGCAACCCGATTAATCTTGCGATGTACTACCTTCACTATCCAGCTACTTAATTGGTAAAGCTTTTCCCTACATAAACTTAAGATAAATTTATACTTCATTTTGTTTGCTATGTTAAATGAAATAAATTATGCAACAATCATTGAATCAATTTCAATTTCTAAATTAGGAATTCATTTTGTATGTAATGATTAGTCCCCAATATATTCCTTATAATTATGCAAGAACAATGTTCGTTTGCCCTAATTTATAGGTAAACCCTAATAGCCGTTTCTCTTCATGATTCCTTATCACTCCTCATGCATATGCTTGCCTTAATGGGTTATCCACCAATCCATCTATATTTAAGTTTACCCAGTCATATTGAGGAAGAGTCCAATTCATTTCCCTTAGGCTTACTTAAAAGAACTCTCGATTCTTTTTTAGTAGAGCCCAATGCTCATGGCTTAATTTCCTTACAATATGATTGAAATTTGTATCAATTAGCTCGAGTTAATGCAAACCTGATTAGGATCCATCTATATGTACAACAACATAAATCCAAATAAGTAAGATTTTGGGGGTTGTAGTAAGTAGGCTTCGTTTTTTCTTATATGGGTATGATATTTCAACCATTTTTTAAAGTCCCCATTGATAGTAGCATTTGAGATCCCCTTACTTTGACATGCTTCTACTATGTGCTTTATTCCTTCATATAATTAAGACATATGCAATTAGTCTTCTTACGAATCTTCACACCTAGTGTAGCAAGCATCATGCTTAATGTTTCTTCCTCTTAGATTTATAGCTGTTGGGAGACAATCATTTATTATTCTCCTTAACAATAGCTTTATCTTTAGAGGGTAGATTGATATCCATAAACAAGACCAGTTTTGTTGTTCACTTTGATTTTTTTATACAAGTTGTATATATATGTTTCCCAATTGAATTTCATCCTTCTCATTTCTTGACATGTAACCTGTATCTTCTTTTTCATGCAATACAAAAGGTCTTATATCATGTAAAATAATTTCTATTATGCTAAAACCTAGTTTGTCCTCATCCCAAATGTAAGGACTTTTCTAGTAGTTAACTAAAGTAATATTTTGGAGTATTAAATGTTAGCTTTAGCAACTTGAAATTTTAGATCTTATATTGCAAAAAGGATCAAGTTCAAGTATGAAATTTGACATAACCTAAGTTTATTTGAACTAAGGTCTGTCCTTATATTTTGGCTATTTATATAAATAATGTCAAAATATTACCATCTAAACTTTGATTATTTCTTGAATATCATACTTCAATCTTAAAGTTACTAGATTTTATGCCCAATTGAACTAATTTACGTATTTATATGCACATAGCTAAAATAATATAATAATGATTATTGTAGGACTTTTATTTCTAACTTTTTGTGCACTTTGTTTCAATATTTTTTCTCAAGAGAATAAAAATCTTACATGAGGTGCTTTCAAAACTCTCTTTTTATTTCTTATTTTTGTCCATTCCATATATAGCTTGCATATTTTTATTCCCAACCTTTGTAGATACGAACAAAAACATTACTTCCATAAGAAAGATACTATTGTAAGGGTTGTTTTTACTTTTTGAAAGATATTGTATATGGTAGTTCATTCTTGTACTCTCTTTCTTTCATAGTAAAGTTACCACATTTTGCCTTTGGATACTTTCTATTTTATTGGGAAAAAAGATCCATTAGGCATTAGATATCCAATGTATATACATGTGTCTTATAAGTATCAATAGAAGATAGTGGACTGGATAGTTTCTAAAATAGTTGTCACTCCCATTTTATACAAATTACACGTGTCAAAACTTCATTGGTTCTTGTAAACTATGTACATAATACCAAGGACAAATGCAAGATTAAAAAGGTGAAGGCGCCATCATCAATACAATATCATCAAAATCATTTTTCATTCTATTATCATGTAATGATATCTATATGGTATTTTATATAAGTTAGATGATATTTGATCATATATTACAAATTTATCATTAGTTTTTCTAATAATTGATATGTAAAATACTATGTGAATGCAATCACAAAAAGCTATACTAAGAAAATTGTTATAAAGAAAAGATAAAAGAAAAAAGATAGCATAATAGAGTGATATATCAACATTACAAAAACAAATTATAATTATACAATGAAAAGAAAAGTCACAAGCTCAAAAAGACATAATGTACTATTTATAATAAATATTTCAAGCCTTGTTGCAGATGAAAGCAATGATGTTAATCTTTGCTTTGCAAGATAATGATGGTAAAATGTGATACTTTAATGTTAAAAAAAACTTATATTATTTGGTGAGTCTTGCTTTTAGAAAAGATATTTTTGCAATATATATATATACAGAGAGAGAGAGAGAGAGAGAGAGAGAGAGACAAAGTTCATGAAAAAAGTTAAATTGCAATTAGGTAGATCATTGATATCCTTAAAATGTGATATAAATACATTAAGTCGTAATTTTGAAGAATTGAATTCAAATGTAAAAGAATTATTTTTTTATTAAAGGATTTTAAATATATATACTAAAAACTAAAATATTTTATATTTTGAAATCTTAACAAGAGATTTATTTTCTTAAATATTATAAAAGTAATATATTATAAGATGGATAAAAAGAGAAACATATTATATTCATCGAAAATTTGAAAAAGAAAAAAAAAATTTTGAATTACATGAATATTATAACTTGCTAAACATGTGCCAATTAATTACTACACATATTTCTATGGACTTAGAAATATTACTTAATAAAACATGTGATGACAATAAATTATTGAAACTTGAATTTAATGCATGCAATATGGCTTAAATCTGAAGAGAATTAATTAAAGAACATACTGATTATTTTTTATATTGTCATCGGCATGTTAATTTGTGTGAATTATTGCCTTGATGCCTAATATTCAATTATGATTCACATTAGCTAAAGAGAGGTATTTTTCAGGTTGTAGGGGGTGTTGGGCCAGAGCCTTTGTAAGCCCTTCCTTGAGCCTATCTCTACATAATACATAACATGTAATACTAATACGTAATTAATCATTCCTCTTTTATTGAGGTTTTTCCTACATAAATCTTGGTGTACTTTCTCTTTTCCTTTCTCAATTAATTGTTGTACTTGTTTGATTTTTATTGTTTAGAATATTATTCCATAGGATATTACGCTACTATTCAACGAAGTAGTATAAGAACATTATTGGTGATTGATTGATCTAATGCTCATGGTGACTTCATATTAGGAGCTTTATAGTTTTATTGGTAGTTCTTGTAATTTGCTTATGGTGGCTTGAATTAAAATAACTTCAACAAAGTTAGATAATAATATAACTTCAATTTCACGGTAAATTCATATGTTGGCAATTTACGTGCATGATGATTTTGAAGAGGCGTTATTAGTCCATCAATAAAGTTAGAATCCACAAGCAATAGTAATTTAAGGAAGTTAGATATTAAGTTGTTACCAATAATTCAATTGTGCCTAATAAACATTGTTCTGCAAGAGTTATTGAATGTAGTTGTGGTAACAAGCCTTTAGGCAAAGCTAAAAACGTTCTATATAATGAAGCCGCTAGCCAATCGGTTTTGAAATAACTATTATATGTCCTTCAACTGTTAGAATGAGCATTAATCATGGAATACTAGAATGAGTTTATTTCTCTTTTTAATGATTTACAAAATAACCAAATAATAATAATAATAATGTTAAAGTAGATGGTGAAGATTAAGCTTTATTGATATTGTATACTTTACCTATCTCATATAAGAAATTTAGGGAGATAATGACTTATGGTAGGATGTCACTGGCATTTGATGATGTGTAGGGTAATCTCATGAATAAAGATAAGTTAAATAATGAGTTAAGTGTCGGTGGCAGTAGCAAGACCAATGAGTCAGATGCTCTTGTGTTTAGAGGAAGATATCAATTTAAAGGTGGTTCAAGTAGCAATAGAGTCCAAGTCAAAGAATAAGCATAAGACTTACAACTGTTGTAAGAAGAAAGGGAATATTGTCAAAGAATGCTAGAAGCTATAAAAAAAAAAAAAAGGATAAAGAGAACATAGAGTGAAGAAGGCATAAAATAAATTGATAATGTGATAGAAGGAAAAGAGGATGACTTATTGTTGATCAATGATGAGAAGTAACGGTCAAAGTTGGACTAGACTTTTGATTGGAGTTGCTTATATCATATATGTTCTAATCAAGATTAGTTGGTTGTTTGATGGTGAGCTTGGCCTTATGTATAACAACTAGCAATGCACTATAATTGGCATTGTTATAGTCAGAATAAATACGCATAATAGTGTCATCATGACTCTTTTTGAGGCTAGACACATTAGCCTTATCCAAAAATCATATTCTCTTAACATGTTGGATAAGCATGGTTGCAAGTATATTATTAAGTTAGCAATTTACGGATTTCCTCTAGTTCTTTAGACCTCTCGACTGCTGTTAAAGCATACTAACATGTACATTCTTCAAGGCACCATAATTACAAATTTTATAATTGTGCTTTCCATGTTGTTTGAGTCTAAAAGGATAACATTTTGCTTTATTATTTGGGCTACATAAGTAAGAGTGGTGTGCATCACTTATGCAACACAAGTTTGTTACTAGATTAGATAGAAAGTTCGGATATATGTGACCATTACATTATTAACAAGCTGAATGATGTTTTTTAGTTTAAAAATTAACTAAAATACAATCAAAGATCCCAAAGGATTGTAATAATTTTTTAGTGTTTCATGATATATGGATATGATTAACTCTCTTTTAGATATGACACATCTATGAAGATCATATTACATTTACTTAAGCCAAATATTATACCTGAATAAAGCAAATTAGTTGTTTGCCATAATCATAAAGATTAATAAGAACTAGGGTTAAGGAGAAATCACTCAATCGAAAGGGTCATTTTTCTTCCATAATGTTGTTTTGCATGATAAAATTCTTAATGAAATATGTTTAAGGGAAAAATCGAAACAAAATATAGTTATTAATTGAAACTATTTGAAAGAAAAGAAAAAGATTGTTATTGGAAATTTTGTATCACTCAATTGCCAAAGGATACTGGTTAGATGGTAGCTATTAGTCTTTTATGGTCCAAATGGGTCACTTTTCTTGTTTGTTGGTGGAGAAGGCACCATTTAGATGGTAGCTTCAATTTGATCAGTCTTATGTATGGTATTTGTATGCATTTTTTGGTCAATGTCTATAGGCTCATTACTTAGATGGTTGTAGGATGCCACTTAGATAATAGATCCTACACCTATAATTTTTGAGCATGTACTCCCTTTAATGCCTATGAATCACTTAATAATAGCACATAACTCTCTTAAGTGCCTGGTATACAACTTGAACTTGTTCAAATATACAATCTCCTCATCATTTAGTGAATCTGTATAGCTTGTGCTCTTGTAACTGGATCGGCTAAAACTTGAACTTATCATTAGCTTCAGTTTATTGAAGATTTGCTCTCATATCTTTTAGGTCTTCATCTTCTACTAGAACATATATTGAGACAAGTTTGATACATTAGAGGTAATTGAAATGCCATAATCTTTTGGTAGCTTAAGTTTATAAGCGTTATCATTTATCTTTTCTGTAATCTTGAACAAACTGTTTACTTGAGGTGTTAGTTTCTAAGCTCTAGCTCCTAGAAAATATTCTTTCCACAAGTGCAACCAAACATAGAATTCCAATTGGAATCTCATCAGCTTCCTTCCTTTATTTCATTGCTCCAAGTATATTTGCCACTTGCTTGACAAATACTTAAGAAACCTCTGATTTAGTTACTAGATCTACTTGGCGTAAGTGCATTAAGGTTAGTGATTTGGGGTTAAGGTTTTGGGATTTGAAGGTGGTAAGAGAAATGGGGTTTCTTAGGGAAGAAGGGGCTTCCAGCAATTTTATTATAGTTTTTTTCCTTCTATGTTATAATTTTAATTTTACAAACTGGAGGATTAAGTATTAAATATACTAAAAAAACATGGGTACTTAGTATGAGAAAAGGTAAAAACATAGGTATCCTTTGTAGTATTTACTCTAATAGGTTCTCTAATTGTGCTTGTAAACTTTTTCCATTAATACTAATATAGTTAATGGGTCACCTGGTTTGGTCGAGATGTCGATTTTGACTGTTTGTGTCTATTTTGTAAGTATCTTCATCTTGCTTACTTTGCAATATTCTCAAACAATTACCTTAGAGTTTACATATAAGTATAATTTCCATTTATAAGCTAGTGTATAATCATTTTATTTTTAAGGCTATTGATCGAACTAAACTAAACCTTAACCAAATTGGACTGAACTGTAAAATAAAATGTCTTTGTTTTTCAAATTATTTTGTGATTCAATTCAAAATTATTCAAATAATTTGTAATTTGGTTTGATAGGTCAAACAAAACTGAATAGAACCACTTCTTATTAAAAATAAATAAATAAATAAGTGTGACATTCAATTGTAACTCTAATTACTTTTTTTTTTTATTGTCTCTCACAATATGCACAACCTTTGTAGTCCAATCCTTTTCTTTCATTGTAGTCTTTTATCTCTCAAGCAAATTCATATGCCTTCTTCTATTACCTAAAATGCAATATAATGTTATTTGGCCTTAATTCCAATGTAAGGTTCCTCAATTTAAACATCAACCTTTGGTTTAAGACTCTAATAATTATTGGTATTATGAAATAGAATGAGACATTTTTAAAAACAGTTCAAACCAAACTACATTTGAAGTGGTTTAGTTCCTAACCCCCGACCTATTAAAAGTAGTTCAGTTCATTAAGGGTTTGAATTGAATTGTTTCAAAAGAAATACAACTTGGCTCAGTCCTTAAAATCAACTGAACCAAACCATGAAATACAATGAAAAAAGACTTAAGAAGTAAGAGTGAATCGAGAATAAGGGTATAGAAACGTCTACAATGAAAGAAGACTTAGTTTACTACTTTTTATTTGATTTTAAGGGCATTAAATGAAGTCTATTACGATTTCCTGCTAAGGTACATATGTTTTGCTTTAACAGTATGTGGTGCTGTTAATAGGCTATTTTGGATATGCTCCTTATGTTGTGTCAAAGAGTTTAATTATTACTAGGACTTACCGTAAGAGATCAAAACCAAATGAGTCCTTTGAGATATTAAAGAGAATAGTGTGGGTAGGTTGACGAACCAAATGCAGTAGCTAATGTGAAGTTGCTTGAAGGATATGACTCACTAATGAACACAATACAACTTAACACTTCATTTAATATAGCGTACAAGTTAATGTCAAGGTCCATTCGCTACTAATCTTAAGCTATTCAACAAGATTAGATAACAGCGTATGAAAATTAGACTTAGAGAGAAATATCTCGTAAAGAACCAGTATATTTAATGTCTTAAGAGGAATGTCTTATCTTTTGGTTACAAAGCAAATAGACTATTTATAGTAAGGCCCTAGAGCAACGTTACAATTAAGGAAAATTAAAAAAAGACATACATAAAAAGGGGATTCTTAATACATACAAAAAAAGGTAAATAAGACAAATGATAAAAAGGAAAAACAGTACAGTGTCAAGTGAAAAGGACAGGTAATAGCTCGTCAATTGTCCCGTATCGAGGAATCTTTTAGCATAGTAGTTGAGTTGGATCATGAAGTAGCAACACTAGGTTGCCGAAACGAGTAAGGAATATTGTAAGTATTAATAGTAGGCCAAAAGAGAAGTACTTGGCCAACAGGAGCCTATGTCTGAGAACTTGGCAAGAAGCTTTCGGTAATTGAATGTTTGAGTAGGACTTGGTGTGTAGGGCTTAGGTCTTCATCACTTAGTAAGGAGTTCTTAGCAAGAGAGTAGTCAGCGTTGGCACAAGGGTCAGAGCAAAGCAGGTGTACCCACTCAGGGCTCTTAAGGAGTTCAGCCACCATTCTACTGTATACTATTTCTTATCCTTAGTAGGTTGACGAGAGAGAATTCTTCTAGAGAGGGACTGGAGGCCTCTTAAGTATGTGCGAATAAGTGGTCCAAAGGTTAATAATCCATCAACTCCCCGAAGTTGTTGATGATTTGCCCTCAAATCTTAGTCTTCTTCCTCGTTTGGCATATAAGGCGTCAAGTCGGCGACATTAAAGATAGCAGCTATGCCGTACTCTTTGGGCAACTCAATCTCATAGGCATTATCATTGATACGCCTAAGGATCTTGTAAGATCCATCTACTTTAGGGGATAGTTTATTCATCCTCTTTCCAGGGAAACATTCTTTACTTAGGTAGATCTAGACAAGATCATTAGGAGTATAAACGACTTGCCTCCTTCTTCGGCTTCCTTGCTCCTTCTATCAAGCTACAATCTTAGCCAAATGTTTAATAACCTTTTGATGCAACCCGTGCAACTGTTTGGCATGCTATAGGTTGGATTAGCTTTCTACTTGAGTGGTCGAGCTAATAATCAAATCCAAAAGTAAATTCAAGATAAGTTCATAAACGACCTCAAACGGTGACCTTCTTATTGAGTTGTGAGCTGAGCGGTTGTAAGCGAACTCAATAACAGGTAGGCATAGATCCCAGTCATGTAAATTCTTCCCTATAGCCACTCGTAGGAGGTTGCTGACTATCCTATTCATAGCTTCAATCTAACCATCTGTCTAGGAGTGGCAAGAAATACTGAACATGAGCTTAGTATTGATCTTCTTCTACAGGGTCCTCCAAAAGAAGCTCGTGAACTTTGAGTCATGGTTAGAAACAATACTTCTCGGCAATCTATGCAGTTGTACAATTACTTGCAAAAAGAGGTTAGCGATAAATAAAGCATCATTAGTTTTATGGTAGGGAATAAAGTGGCTCATCTTACTGAATCGATCAACCACTACCATAATTGAGTCATGTCTTCTTGGCATTCGAGGAAGGCCGAGCATGAAATCTATGCTTAGGTTAGTCTAGGCTGCTCGGGTATAGGCAAGTTTGTGTACTCTTAACACAACTCTCTCCTTTCTTTTGCATGTTTACATACTTCATACCTCTCAAGAACTTAGTACACATCCTTCATTATCTTAGGCCAGTAGAAATATTCTCTCAATATTTTAACCATCTTCTTTTCTTTGAAATGGCCGGTTAAGCCTCCATCATGAACCTCTCAGACGAATAGCTCCCTAGTCGAACCACTCGACATATAGACCCGTTTGACTTTCATTAGGAACCCTTGGCTTATGTAGAACCCGTCGATAACTCCAACATTGCACTTAGCGAATAAGGGCCCAAAATATGGATCATGCTTATACTGATCAGGCAGTGTGCTAAATCTAAGTACCTCAGCTTACATTGTTGTAATGAGGGTATGATGATGAGAAAGGGCATTAACCACAGTGTTAGTGCTGCCTTTGTTATACTAGATGACTTAGTAGAAGGACTCCAAGAACTTTACCCATTTGGCATGATGCCAAGAAAGTTTTTGTTGCCCTTGGAGGTGTTTGAGAGATTCATGATCTAAGTAAATGATGAATTCTCTTAACAACAAGTAATGCTACCAGTTTTGTAGTGTTCGAACAAAGGCATAGAACTCCTTGTCATATGCAGAGTAATTCAGGGCAGTTCCTATGGTTTCTCACCAAAATAGGCAATGGGTTGGTGCTCTTGCATAAGGATAACACCAATGCTGACTCTTAATACATCACATTCAACCTCAACAACTTTCTTAAAATCCGATAGGGTGAGTACCAAAGCAGATGTCAATTTAGACTTTACATCTTTAAAACTCTTCTAAGCTTTCTTTAACCACTTAAACTCAGAGTTCTTCCTAGTTAGTTTGGTTAATGGTGCTGTTATAGAATTGAAGTCCCGAATGAATCTCCAATAAAACGAAGCTAGACTATGAATGCTCCTGACCTTAGCAACATTAGTTAGCGTGGGCCATTCGAGAATAGCTCTAACTTTCTTGTCATCAACTTGGACTCCTTCCTTTAAAACAACATACTTGAGGAATATAACCTCACTTTGGCATAACATGCATTTCTTCAAATTGCCGAATAATCTTTTAGCATGGAGAATGTCAAATACCAATCTTAAGTCCTTAACATAAGCGATGAAGTTGGCACTATATACCAGAATGTCATCGAAATAAACCACAACACATTTGTCAATCAATGCCTTCAATACATGATTCAAAAGCCACATAAAAGTACTCGGTGCATTTGTCAGACTAAACGGTGTCACCATCCATTCAAACAGACCATCCCTTGTCTTGAAGGCCATTTTCCATTCATCTCCAAGCCTCATTTGAATCTTGTGATAGCCACTCTTCAAGTTAATCTTAGAAAAGATGAGAGCACCATGTAACTCATCAAGCATATCATTAAGTCGCGGGATCGGGTATTAGCACTTAATGGTAATTTTATTGATGGTTCGACTGTCGATGCACATTCTCTACAACCCGTCCTTTTTCAGCACTAACACAATTAGCACAGCATAGGGGCTCATGCTCTCATGGATATATCTTTGATCCATTAACTTGTCCACTTGCTTCTTCAGCTTGGTTGCTTGCTTGGGATTGAACGTATAGGCAAGTCAGTTTGGCAGCACAACTCTAGGCTAAAGGTTAATGCAATGTTCAATGTCTCTTAAGGGTGGTAATCCTTTTGGCATCTTAGTAGGAAATACGTTAATATACTTTTGTAGTAATATCTACACCTTGGTAGGTAAGCTCTCATCTTCTCTTAACTCCAGAAGTTTCCTAAATAAAAGGAGCACACACTCCGCTGCCTTGACTTCATAGGAAAATTGAGCACGGGAAATCACTAAGGACTCCTATTGCAATGATCTAACAACCTTCTCTTGTGACTCCTACACTTCCTTAGGACTCATGGGGGTTAATATAACCTTTTTCCCATCCTTCTAGAACATGAAGGTGTTCTTATACCCATTGTGTAATACTCTCAAGTCAAACAGCCAGGGTCAGATGAGTAAGATGTGTGAGGCACACATAAGAAGGATGTCACACAACACTTCATCCTTATACCTATCACCAATGGTAATTGATACTCTAACCTACTCAACAACAAGTAAACCTCTTTTCTCGTTCAGCCAATGAATCTTGTACTGCTTAAGGTGCGGAAGGGTTGGCAATTCTATGGCCTTAACTACCCATTACATTATGACATTGGTACAACTTCCTCTGTTAATGATTAAGGCACATGGTTTGCTATCGATTCGGTAATTTGCATGGAAGAGATTCTCCCTTTGCACATTCTCATCGGCCACAAAAGTACTAAGAGATCGTCGTACAACAAAACAGTACTTAGCATCATTCTCAAGTGGTGTTACGGCATTAAGGTCTTCCTAAAACTCTCCCAGCATCTATTTAACTCCAATATCTTTCTCTCCTTTACTTGTACTGTCTACTTTGAGTTGGGGCTTGTCTCCTTTTATAGTCATGACTCGATGGTTCGAATATTGACTAACTATGTACCCATAACCGAGACATTTAACGCATTTGATCTCTTAGGTCTTTCTTTTTTAGCTCTGACCTTGGTCCCTTCGGACCTTAGTCTTCTCAACCTTACCTTTACTTTGGCCTTCTTTAGGTTTGTTCGATACCTGTCCTCGATAGTCCACTTCGGAATTGTTTGGTGCTCAGCTATGATTTAATAGGCTCGGTAGTCCTAATTTGCTAATACAGCTCTATCTTTGCCTCTCAAACCTCTATACCACTCAGATGGCCTCATATAGACTTCTAAGTCTTTATAACTCTATAATATGACCAATCTTAGTTCTGAGCCCATAAATGAATCAAGCTATAGTTTGTGTCTCAAGCTCGTTAACATTACATAGAATCAGGAGTAACTGAAACTCTTGGACATAGTTGTCCACTGATCTGTTATCTTACCTCAAGTCTTAGAGACATCGAAAAGTATCTTGTTCATAGTGTTTAAGAGTGAAACTACTTCTCAAGACTCTATTCATCTCATTCCATGTTCAAACTTCTTGTCGGGTTCTCAAGTGGACATTCTGCAACTTCTTCCACCACATCTCTGCATATCTAGAAAATTCCAATGCAGTTACTCAAATTCAGACATCATCTTCATAGTCATAAAAGTCAAAGATCTTTTCAATCTTCTCTTCCCAGTTTAGGTAATCATCAACATTACTAAACCCATTAAAGCTTGGAATCTGTACTTTGAGATGCTTGGCTTCCTTAGGAGCTCTAAGCTCATGTTCATCTATCCCAACATATTGCTCCTCCTCTTCATAGTCCTTGACTTCATCTAACTGGAGTCTCCTTCTCACAACTTTATCGGCACAATGGGGTGGTGTTTGGTTCATAGGAATGTGTTCGGGAGCTTGCTGCTCATTCATTTGTCATCTTAGCCTATCTCCCATTTCTTAGGCTATCTCCCATTTCTTAAGCCTATTCAATGACAACTTTCTTTCGCGACCCAGTTTCTAAGACCCTTTGTACTGAGATAGCTAGATTAGCCACAATAGCAATAAGGTCCTGTATCTGCTCATCAGTAATACGTAGTGTTTGTTAAGTAACCCGACCATAACCATGAGCATCACTCTCGACATTGTTAATATCTCCCTGAACACTAGGATTCAATAATCTTAAAATGAAGCTTTAGAAAATAATCTTCACACAAGAAACTCTTACACATACAGAAAATACTAAACGAACAGTGAACTGCGAAATTACTCTATTCTTCCAAATGAAAATAGAGTATATCAAACAGCAAACTAATATGAACTATCACAACACAACTCTTGGTCATAACCCCAAGTCTGATACCAAGATTATATGATGTATGTAGGAGCTCAGTAATCACTAGGGCTTATCATGGGAGATTAGAATTAAATGGGTCCTTTGATATATTGAAGAGAATAGTATGGGTAGGTTGACTAATCGAATGTAATATCTAACATGAAGTTACTTAAAGGATATAACTCACCAATGTACACAATATGACTTGACACTTTACTTGATATGACATATAAGTTAATATCAAAGTGTACCCACCACTAATTTTAAGCTACTCATCAAGACTAGATAAGAGTGTATAAAAATTAGACTTGAAGAGGGATATCTCATAAGATCATAAGATCCAGTATATTTAATCTCTTAAGAGGAATATCTCATCTTCTAGCTACAAAGAGAAGGAATTATTTATAATAAGTCCCTAGGGTAACATTATAATTAAGGAAAATTACAAAAAGGCATACATAAAAAAGGGATTATTAGTACATACAAAAAAGGGTATTATTAGTATATACAAAAAAGGGTAAATAAGACAAATGAAAAAAAAGGAAAATAGTACAGTGTTAAGTGAAAAGGACAGGTTGCAGCTTGTTAATGGTCCCGTACCAAGGAATTTTTAGGCACAATAGTTGAGCTGAATCATGACATAGCAGCACTAGGTTATTGAGATTAGTAAGGAATGCCGTAAGTATTAGTAGTAGGCCAAAAAAGAAGTACTCGGCCATTAGGAACTTATGTTTCGGAACTCGACGGGAAGCTCTCAATAACTGAAGGTCCAAGCAAGAATTGATGTGCAGAGCCCAAGTCGTCATCACTCGGCAAAGAGTTTTTGGCAAGAGAGTAGTTGGCATTGGCACAAAGGTCAGAATAGAGTAAGGTATACCTACTCAAGGTTCTCAAAGAGTTCAGTCACCATTCTATTGGGTACTATTTCTTAATCTTGATAGGTTGATAAGAGAGAATTTTTCTAATGAAAAATTGGAGGTCTCTCAGGCATACGCAAGTAAGTGGGTTAAAGGTCGATAATCCATCACCTTATCCCCTAGGCTCATATTGTCCTCTTTAAGACATGAGCCAAGCTATTTAGGCCTTAGTGCAACCTATTAAGAGTCTGATTCAAGTTACCTTGACCTTTGATTGAGTTCTCCCGGCCCGAGTTGCCATTACTTGATAACCCAACAGTTAGAGCATAGATTTTCTACAGGCAACTTTCTTAAGTTGACAAGTGCCATCTTGGATATAATAGCTAGAATTTTCATATCTAATCTTTTACTAAAATTTTTATTAAATAAAAAATCAGAAAAGAAAAGTATAGACACACCGTTTTTGTCCATAAATGATGCCAAGAGATTAAGGAGTTTTGATTCAATTTGATTTCTTGGACAAAAATGGCATTTTGAGTAATAATACACTAATGTAATTTGATTGTTTTCAAGTTTTTAAAAATAATGTCAATTTTTTCAAAATTTAATATTTTAATTTTAGTCCTGTTTAATCATTCTTAAGACATAATTTGAAAATAATATTTAAAAAAAAAATATTTTGGTTTCGGACGGTGTATCAATTTAATTTAAATTGATCGATTTACAAATAAATTAAACTAGATTTATCAAATTAGCCTTTCTTTAAAAATTATTTTGCACACGTGTATTTAGGCTTTCCATAAAATATCGATGTGACTAATTTTTGAAAAACTGTGCATTTGGGGTTTAATTTTAGCTTGAACAAATTCTTAATTAAAATCGGTGCAGGCTACTCATGGCTTATATCCATTTTGTTTACAACATTAATTGCATTGGCTAATGGCCTAACAATTATGCATGACACCAGGTGCCGAGCAGACCTGTGTTCAATCCTTGCAACTTGCTTCGAGTGCAAGCGTGCTTATATTTTAGCAGCTCCAATACCTTACGTTCTTAGCACATGTTCTTCATCTTCCTTGCTGAAGGTCTAAAACTAAGTCATACGACAGAAAAGCAGCAAACCAGCAGCAGCCGAGCATTCCTCTCTCTAATCCTTATCTTTTTTTCACCATTTTCAATCCCAATCAATGGCCAAAATCATTTACCACCAATAACCATCAATTTTTTGCCATCTACTTATTTGCCAAAGATTGTCAGAGTTTTAAAACTTAAACTCCGGCAATGCTTATCTTTTTTTTTTTTTTTTTTTTTTTTTATCTAATCTGCGCTAAAACTCAAACTTTTGTATGTGGACCGCACAACTAATCAAGGGTAAGTATTACTCTTTATCCATTTGCATCAATTAACAGCCCTTAGATGAAATACTAAGCCACGAATCCGAGTTCAAATTTGAACTCCATTCTTTCCGTTGAATCAATCCATGGAGCTTCAAGCTTATCTTCTTGCTCTAAGGTTCGATTAGTCTCCAAAACAGACGAAACCATTTGAAAATCCCTCCATTAGTACACACCCAGCCATAGCAAGTTCTCGACCCATCTTCGCAAACCCAGTAACCCCGACCACCTTTATGTAATATTGTAACCACTACATCAAGCTGATCCAAATCACCTTCCCACCACTCCAGAATCTCCCGGCCACTCAGAAACAACCCAGTAAGGTTCATGTCAACCTTAACCACATAACCTGAACGCTCATCTTCACCATCTCTGACTAACCCCTCGCAACCTCACAACCACCACGAACCCTTCGTTCTGACAGTAGAAACCTAAAGCTGCCATTTATAATCATTCAAACCACCCAGCTACACTGCCATTGTCTTGACTCGAAGTACTAACATTAAACCCCAGCCACCATCGCAACCGTCTAAAACATCCCACCACGAATCAAGTCAACCACCTGGCCAACTTTATTGCCACTTATGAACTTCAAGCCATAGTCCATCTCAACCAAAACTTACCAGGGACCTTGTAACCATCACACACTGATGATCATACCTAAACACCATTCTTTGATCCGACTCGAGACACTATTATTTCCACTTCTGATATTGCATGATAGCATTACTGAGTCGGGAAAGTTAAGGTAATTCCGTTGGATCAGGTTTTGAGGTTTGACATCCATTGTGGTTATTGAGGGAGCTCTCGCCGGTTGGAAGAAGATAGGAAACCCGACCTGTATTCAAGTCTGACCTGCGCACAAACCAAGTAGGTTTGTCTTCTTTTCCATTGTTTTATGAATAATTAAAAAAAAATTATTTTTCTAAAACATATTGAAAAAAAAAGAAAAACGACATCTTTCCTTTTTCGAAATTAATCAATATTTTTAAGTTCCTCAATTTTTTTAAAAATCTTTTCTCGGAGTTCTAAATTTTTTCTCTAGTCCCTTAGTTTCTTTAGAATTTCTTTAAAGAAAATAAGGCTTTTTAAATTTTTTTTTAATGGTGGAAATGAAAAAAAAAGGGGTCCCCTTTAAATATTTATTTGTTTATTATGAAAAAAAGCCTTAATGAATAAAAAAAAATTTAATACATAGAAAAACCCACCAATATAACTAAGGAAAAAAAATTATTGAAAAAATTCTTTTCTTTTAATATTGAGTTCAACTTCAAAATTAGGAAAAAAAAAAAAAGGGCTTTCTTCCAAAATTCTTTTTTAAGTTCTTTTTTTTTTCTTGTTAATATTTTTTTTAAAAAAAGTTTATTGTAAATTCTATAAATTTAGCTATTTGAGTGTAGAATTGAATTTAAATATTATAGATAATTTTTTTAAATCAATAAAGTCGATAAATTTAAAACTAATTAAAATTTTAATTACAAAATCTAAAACGAATATAAAAAAACCTAATATACTATTTGAAACCCTAATCGCATATAAAAACTCTAAACACTATATATATATATAAACACTAGAGATTAAGCCTAAATATGATAAAAATCTCAAAACTAAAATTTTAAACTTATAAACATACATTTTGCTTTCACGATGATAAACACTAATTGGATACAATTATTGATCAATATGTATAATCACGTAAAATTGCTAACAAATAAATAAAGACGATTATTAAATGCTATTAAACACGAAGATATTAAATTAATTTACAAAATTGATAATATTATTTTATAATTGTTAGTAACNTATAATTAGTTGAGAATTATAGTTGGTATAGAATCATTCCTTGTAGAAGTGTTTATATGTTGAGGTAATATAAAATTTAGTATTTCTTTTTAATTTATAAAGTTGTCTCATCTCATTTTATTATTTGGTAGTGGATATTGATTTTCTATGGCTCTGAGGGACTATGAAATCTTAGATATCTACAATTATTTATATTTTATAGTAAGTTAATCAATAAAAAATCAGAAACCTTAGTAATTAATTATTGAGAGTTTTGCAATCTTTAACTTGTAAGGCGTTTTCATATTATGAGTACACACATAATATGAAAATTTTAGACAATCCTATTAAGCCCTTTTTAGGGTCATGATATTTATCACTTAAAATGAAAGTTGTCTTTAGAAAAATAAAAGAAACCAACTAAGACTAAAAAAATACATAAAGAAAAAGAAACAACTATATATAGTTTGATCCCCAATGATAGATATGTAGGAACTCATGGCAATCTAAATAAAAAAGAAATCTTATTTTTCCTTTCTTTTCTTGATTTTCCTTTTCTTTTTCTTAAACTTACTTTATAAAAATAAGAAAAGTAAATTAATATTTGTTTTTGGCAAATTTTGGTTAGTCATTTTTGGAAAGTTTTATTTTTGTATGTAAGCCCCGAACTTATGCAATTAGGTTTCAGGCAATCGACTTAAGGCACTTAAAAAGATAACTCAATTAGGTTAGAAATTTACAAGGAATTTAGTAATGTTATTCTAAGAGACCCTATAGGCTCAAAATTCAAAAATATATAAAATATAGATAAAAATAGTGAAAATTTACTATATCGTATATATACTAATAATGGGCGGATTAGGTTTCGTTAATTAACAAACTCCTACAAATAAATTATGGGAGTAATAGAATCATTAATATACATAAAATAATATGTAAAAGACATGGGTACATATTGAATAAAATTAATATATAATTATATATATTCGTAATTATTAAAAATACTAAAAAATACATAAAATTTATTAAATAAGTAAATACAGATATGGAAAATTAGTAGAAAAATGGCATGACAATTAGGAAACCCTCTTCGTGGCATGGTAAACCAAGAATTCAGTTGGGGTGATCATGGAACATTAGAATTATCAAGTGTTGACCCTTAATCTAAGTAGAAAATATATGTTTATAAGGGAAGAAAATTCCAAAACACTACTAAACCATATTATAAAAACACAAAACTCTTTCTTGATGAAATTGTACTCTAGAAAAATCTTGGGAGAGAGAAATAGAGAAAGGAAGTAAGAAAGAAAAACTTAGGAAACTATAGTGTAAAATAAGGGGGCTTAAAGAGTTCTCGGAGAAAATCAACAACTGGAAGTGAAACAAGTTCACCGTTTGAAGGAGTGGCAGGTGCCCAGTTCAGCTAACAAGACTTACTCCTCCAATAGTTATCGGAGCTCCAAGTTCCGACGAGTAACTACTTTACCTTAGTTTTAATTAAACTTTGGGAAAAATAGCAAATGAACCCTAAAAATTTTGAAACTTGATTTTCTCAAGTATTTTTGTATGAAGAATTTAAATCTCAAATCGGATTTTTTGAAATTTTGAATGCTAGTATAGAGTCCTTAAGAAAAACAACCTGTGTACTAATTTTCAATCGCATTTTCGAAAAACCATTTAATGTAACTTTGACTTGAAATTTTATGAATGTACTTCTAAAATATTATATTTTGATGCTATGTGGTCAGATTTTCAAAATTGAATTGTTGGATTTTTGAAAATATTCTGTTTTTTCAAAAAAAAAAAAAAAAAAAGAGCTGATGATAGTATTTTCATAAAGAAGCTAGATGAATTTTTACAAAATCATGTTACAACATATATCCATCTACATCCAGTTGCTACAAGTAGGTTATTTTAAGTTTTAAGTTGATGATTTTCAAGTTTAAGTAGCTATTTGATTATTTATGAGCTTAATTCTAAAAGTTTTTATGATTTTATAACTAAATAGAAGGTGTAATGTGGAAGTATATGAATGATTGTTGTATTTAGTAGTTAACATGTTGCACGTGTAAGTTTATTAAGGGTCTATAACTTAGGATAAGTTGAATTATATGTAAAGTAGTAAAATATAGAAGTAATAGTAGGGTTAGAAACTTTGTTAGAAACTAAGTCAGAATGTAATCTAGTAGTAAATATTTTGAGCACATTAAAATTGGACCTATGTCAAAAAATGGTTTGTATTTAGACTTTACACCCTTTTTAGAGTCAGAATGTAAGTTAAAAACTTTCTAAATAAGAACTTAATTTGGGACAATAGGTTAAAATTGTAGCAAAAAATTGGGTCAAAACCTATCTCACTTAACTAAAATTTATTAAACAACTAAAGAACTCACTTAATTTAGATTAAAAACATGCCTAATATTGAAAATAAATTCATACTTCATATGGTGAATAAAATCTAAAGTACAAGCACAATACTTAAGGATAACGAGTCATCTCACTAAGGTAAGTTAGGATTAAGGTGCCTTAGCTTGTTAGGATACTATATTAGAGTATTTGGAGGCTTAAGAGTGCAATTGTTTGTGATTGTAACTTTGTTGTTTGTGTGTGATTGATATTATGATTTGTAATGGGAGTTGAACTCCTTCGAGTGCTATTTTGCATGATTTCATATTGGTTGGTTTATTTGAACTTGCTTAATCACCTTTAAGTAAAACTAATCAAGAGCTGACCTATAATCTAACTGGATAAGCATTGCAACCCATTAGGGGAATGATTAGGTGCGTCAAGCCAAATACCGACGCTGTTGATGATGATAACATATATGGTCCTATCCTTACCCTTAATTGAACTAAGTGATAAGAAAGGAGATCATAATAAGGTTGGGGATCGTAGTTCGAAGGTAATCTCTAGAGGATGGTATTCACCATTGCACAAGCTTGAGTTTGGTTTGATTGGAGTCATGTTGATACCTATCAATCGAGGTTAGAGTGGATTTAATTTCTTTAAGTTCATAATGAATCAGTTAATATTGTGCAATGTTACATATGATTGATTACATTGCATTTTACCAAAATTAATAACTTTTCTTGTGTTTGTATTATACCCTTTTATCTCCATCTCGCTTATTGAGTTAGTTATGCTTATATCCCTATAAATTCGATTGCAAGTACTAACTAAAGAATAAAGATGTAGCATTTTACCCAACCTCAAGTTAGTATGTAAGGGGTTGGGGAGTGATGATATATGAAGACTGTAAAAAATGGATCACTTTTGGTGTTTTGGTTCTTTTAGGAAAACTAAGTGGTCTCCCTAAGTGATCACTAGTTTTCTAATAAAATCTAATTATATAAGTGTTAGAACCTATGACTTTTGAATCTTTCCTTTAAAAAATGTAATATTTTATTGTTGACATAGTTATGTAAAATAAATCAAGTACTAAAATATGTACTACAAGTTTTCTTATAAATATTCTAAAGGAAATACCACAGGTTCCATTTATAATAGGTACCTTATCGGATGCTTCAGGTTGGTTGAGTCGTGTTCGCCTTGTATAGACTATATCTACGATAGTGACTCTGAGGTTAGCTTATATCTTAGATTAGTTTATATAGTGAGACTATTATGACTTTACTCATTTAGGGCATAACATGGTAGCCTTTTAATTATTTTTTAAAATGTCCCCGAACTCAAAGAATCTTAATAAAGAAATGGTGGAACCTTTAGAACCCACCCTTTGCATTATTATGTTTCAAATAATGGTTAAAAATTTATGGGTGTTTATGAAAATTTATAAGTGATTGATTAATAGGAAGGATTATTTCCAAGTCGAAATTTTTCATAAAATTTTACCCTCCATTTTATCAGTCACTAATATTGATAAAATACGTTCATTGATTCTCATCCATTAAAATTTCATATATGCGTTATGTATTTTATTTTCTTTTGTGTACCTATTCTTTTTTCAAAATAAAAATTCATGTAATTAAAATTAGATTTTCTTTAAAATTGCAAGCTATTGATTATTTCAAATTGTACATATTTTTTCTTTTCTAATTATTATTTCCTTTAGAAAGCAACATGAAAAGTCAAGGATGTATTTATGAATTCATTAATGAGGTTGAGATCTACCATTATTCTTTCCCACAAGATGGTTTGAACTAATGGTTTGGAAAGCTCGCACTAGCGAACTAAGGGTATCTCATTAGGAAGATTGATCCAGTTATATCTCTCATGAAGGTCTAGTTCCAATGACCTATCATTTTAGACTCTCATCTAATTCAAGTGCTTGGTGTTTTTTTATCGGCCCACCACTGATGAATCTTACCATCGAAGAATACACCTAATTACTATAAGCTCCCATTAGTAGAAGCAAAAATTGTTATCCTAAATCTTTAACTTCAACTAGAGAAGGCTTTTTCAAAGCTAATAGGTACCAAGAAGTTTGCATTAGCCCCACTCTTGGTCAAGCATGATGGGATGTATTTTAGGTTGGGATTACTTATAGAGTGGTTTATGAATCCATTTTGGTTTAATCAATGCTAAGATATTTTTTCAAGAATTTGGAAGATCAACTTCAAAATGGAGTAAATGCTTTCATCCTTGCAACATTCAAAATAATACTCTTCCCATATGGCAGTGGCAACATTCACTACAAAGTTGTTAAGTTAGTGCTCCAGTTCTTAAGGGAAAATCTTATGTGTTAGCCTTAATTAAGAATAATTTAGGACTTTGATTTTTGTAAAAGAAAGGGGTCATGGAATTTTTATGGTCAATCTAACCATCTTAATCATCTAGTTTCTTAGCCATTTGAGGTTCTTTGTGAAGAATCCAATTAAGGGGTCTTTTGCCAATTGAATAAACCTAATTGACAAAATTGCTCCTAAGGTTAAAGTACCAGGGATCATCAAGGCATATGAATGGGTGGGGCAAATCAAGGAGTTGGAGTTGAAAGACTTTATGTGGACAACTAGGTGGTGCAATTGTATTAGAGCCATTCTAAGATGTAAGGACTATTCAAGAGTTCCTCTTATCAGTATTACTAGGTGCACGAGGTATTTCCAATCTATTATAACTTGTTAGTTGAACCTTGTTCAAGACATTGCTTGTATGGATTCACTAAAGCTTGTAACTTTAGTTTATCAAAACCCAGATATGTCTTTATTAGTCTCAATGGGTCGTTAGAAGAAGATTATTGAGAAGTGGGATAAAAAGGAAATCGAGAGGATTATGGATGTTGGGAATTAAGAGGAAAAGTAGGTGAGTATCGAGCCACTAAGGAATATACAACATGCTGTAAAAAAAAAAAAAAAAAAAGAAAGAAAAAGAAAAAGTAGAGATATCCAATACTAGGCTCCAACCGTGTTTAGGCATGAGTCAATACCCTAGAATTTGACACCTGCAAAACAGGCATATAGAGACTTAATTCAAGCCAAGCTAAAGTTCCAACACCAAGAGAATCAGAGGATCGTCAACGAACTTAGAAAACAATGCAGACGACTCTTGGGGGAAAATAAGTTTTTAAGAGAAAAGATTGATGAAAGGGACATTCGCATCTGGCATTTGATGATTGAGGTCAACGAAGCGCATTTAAGCCAAATTAAAAGACTTCCCTAGATTTACGGTTTTATTTTTCTTTCTAGGATTTTGATGTTAGCTTCTCATGTTATTAAGGTTAGATGTCATTGTAATAATGTAATTAACTTTCATTTTGTAAATGTTAATTTGAAATATCAATAAAATTGCAATTTTATTCCAAATCCATAAAATTTTGTATGACTTTTTACTTATTTTATTTTATGCAATTTGTTTATTTGTTTTGTTAATTAGAGAGGGAGAGAAATGCAGTGCTAACAATTTAGAGGTTCTCTTGTTAACAGGTTTCGAAGATTGCATCCAAGTAGTGATTTACTATCCAAAGTTTGGTATTTACCCGTTCCTAAGCTAGAGTGGCAAAATAAGGTGCTCTTGAACAAATGATGTCCAATTGGAGAACAACATGAATCAAATGATGGAGATGCTTCAGCAATTAACTCAAAACAACTAGCCTCAACAAAATCAACCTAATGAATATAATGAAGATCCTCTCATGCCTGGCTTGGAAGAGGATGAGTGCCAAAATAACATCGCTGACTCTATGAAAGATTTAGAAGAAAAACAAAAAGATTTGGAAAAAAAAAAAAAACTATTCCAGAAAATTACCGAAAAGATGTAAGGACTTGCAAGATTGGATAAACTTGAGAAAATAGGCTTAGACAACATTCAAGCAATGAATGAAGGAGAATATACTAAGGAGTTTAAAGTCCTAGAATTGAAAAAATATAGTAGGAGATGCCCTATGTTACATAGTCAGGTCTATTTAAGGAAAATGGGTTGATCGATATACAAAGCATGACTAATTAATGGTCCAAATTTTTTGAAATAGCCGCACGGGCCCAACACTAATTTGGTATGCACAAATTGGAGCTAAACAAAGTCAACACATAGGACAAGTTAGCTAGGGCCTTCTACAATAAATATAAATTCAATATTGAAGTAGCCTCATCCATGGTTGATCTCCAAAACATGAGTAACAAAAGTAATGAGACCTTTCAAGAGCACACACAATGTTGGAGGGTTTAACTACGAGAATCACCTTACCCTTAAAGGAGAAAGACCTAACTTCCCTTTTCATCAATACTTTTGAAGAGCCTTATTTCACTCATCTTCTATGGCATACTGCATCAAGCTTTTTGCATATAGTAGTGGCAAGTAGCAAAATTGAAAATACCGTCAACGCAGGAAAGATTCACATAGAAAAGAAGTCGATTCCCTAAAAATATGCAAGGGGAAAGAATCAACTGTTAGTGTAGTTAACACAAGGAATTACATAATGCCCACCAATTACAAGAGGTTCTAAATAGGTCAAAATTCTAGATTTATTCTTGAAGAAAACCAACAAGGGAGAAATATGCCAAGGAAACAATTTACTAAGATACCTATTCCCTTCTCACAAGATTTGAACCACCTCAAAGAAGAAAACATACCAATTTTCAAAGTTCTTATCCCAAATTACCGACCTAAGGGATATGACCTAAGACTTAGGTGTGAATATCATATGGATTAAGAAGGGCATTCGCTAGATCATTGCTAAAGACTAAAAAATAATACTCAAGATATAATTGATGCAAAAGTAATCTAATTAGACTTCATTGTAACAGGCCTAAATGTCAACAATAATCCACATCCAAATCACAAGCCTTTTATCAACATGTTAACCAAGAAAATTATATCTAAGGAACTAGACCTAAGAACTCTATCCATGCCAATAAAAGAGTTAGCACACTACTTAAAGAAGATAGCCATCTCTAGCAAACTTATAAGATCAAGCTCATATCAAATAAGAAGTCCAAAAATTAGCCTAAGGTGGGATACTCAATTATGAAGTAGATTCAAATCCATCAAAAGAAGAAAAGCCAAAAATGTTCAAGGCTTTGAAAGAAAGATGGCTAGTAAGAGACCTAATTATAAGATCATTAGGAAAGCCATCCAAAATTTGATTACCTTGTTGACTATCATATCCTGCTACGAACTCAAAGGCTAAAAGATGTGGTTGCGATGGTCTAAGGACCTTGTTTTAAAGTGAATGATCGAAGAAAGAATTAAGTTGAAGTCTTCATGATCGAACCTAACTTAAAGCCATTAGTTTTTATAATCAATAAAAAGAAGAAAGGAAAGATAGTTCTAGACTAAGGAGGCTGGTTCTCAATGTTCTAATGAAGCTAAAAAATTTACAAGGCAGTGCCCTTCAACTATCGGGCAACTAGATAAAAATCCTTAACATATACATCGATGGTTATGGAAATAACTCGATCAGGGTGGGCTTATGATTAGATAGAGAAAAAAGCCACTACAATAGAAGCCCATAAAAAGATAGTTGAGCTTAAAAGGAAGGAAAAGCATACTTCTAGAAATCATCAAGTCTAGCAAGTATAAGATAATAGATCAATTGGCCAAAAGTCCCATCTTAGTATCTTTAATGGGGTTGTTATTGTCTTCATCAATACAGAGATGCCTTATTGATTCAAGAAATTGAAGTTCTAGAAGGGATTTTCATTGACAAGTTAAATTACACAGTCAATTTGGTATTCACTGTTGATCAAATGATATTCTTCGCGAAAGAATTAGGTGAAGAAATGAAGTGATCACACCAAGGCATTATTTATTGTAGTTTAATGTTATTGAATGATTATAGATAAGGTCCTTATTAATAACGAGTCATCTCTAAGGATATGCCTATTATCAACCCCGATAGGGATCAACGATCGATTATATACTCTCGAGCTTGAGGGCTCTCTTAAGTGGTTCGCTGAGTTATCCGAGGTGAGTTAAGTATCAAGGAGTAATGCTTGCTCCAGTCTAATTTACCGAGCTACTTTGCTCTCCATGTTATCCAAGATGATGCCAAGGTGATCAACCAGCATGCTGAGTTGAACCCTCCACTAAACTATAGTCCCAACACTAAATCTGAACGTAGCAATCCCTATTGTATTAAGGCTAAGTAGAATTGTCAGGAGCCAATCATCTGAAGCCAACCCAATGTGAGCCGACCTTGAACCAACCACAGTCCAACCCCTTCTGATGCTGAATAGGCTTAAACAAAGGCCCACCCTTACTCGAACCACAATACTATCAAAATCATAGTAAAAACGTGCGTGTACTGTCTTTTACTGACATCCATACTGTCCTTTCTAACGAAGGACATTTGCATTCCTTCTTTTGCACAATTTCATATTTTCCTTGTAAATTATTCCCTTTTGTTTTTAGCAAATAAGGACCATTCTTTTGTAATTTTTGTAACTTAGGATTTGCCTTAATGAGATGATATAAATACCATCATACTGTAAAATTGATATAAGAATACAAAGAATACACTAAACTTTTTTTTCACTCTCAAGCTAAGTGCTCCCCTTACTCTTGAGCTACTCTTATCTAGCTCATTCAAGTGTGGACTAGTGGCGAATGACCTTCAGCCATACTTATGCATTATATCAAGTGTGACTTGAGCTTATGTGAGGCATTGGTATGTCATATTCTTCGTCAGTGCACATGAACCCCCTACTCAACCTTCGACTGTCATTTACCTTTCAAGCCATCTTGCAACTTGGATCTACCCCTTTGATTATGCATGATATCGGGTTTGT
Source organism: Lumnitzera littorea (assembly GCA_024138015.1). Lineage (NCBI taxonomy): Eukaryota > Viridiplantae > Streptophyta > Magnoliopsida > Myrtales > Combretaceae > Lumnitzera > Lumnitzera littorea. The sequence goes on from JAMXBB010000001.1 coordinate 19,911,466, forward strand.
GTTTTCATCTATGAGGTCTATATCATCTTGGTATCAGAGCTTAGCTATGTTTGAAGCTAAATTCTGCTATTGTATTCTTTTAATAATTTGTCACTACTCTCGTGTGATAGTGCTTTTATTGTTAGCTTTGAAGTTTAGTAATGAGAAATGTTTTATACTTTATTTTCCCTTGTTTTTGATACCCCAAAACAAAGTGTGGTTGATTGTGTGTTTGTTAAGAAATTGTCATTGTGAAGTAAACATCAATGTCGGATTCAAGTGTGCAAGGAACTTTGGGAAACCAAGAAAGTGGTACTTGACATGGTCAAGGATAAGAAGGAAGCTCCTCACTTTAGTTAATAGGTGACCGCTTGGATAGGCTTACTGACTTGGTAGCTAGTTTGGTGACCATTATACAAGAAAATAGATAGCAAGCTAAAAATTGCCCCATTAGGGAATGTGAGCAACAACAACGAGGTAATAGTCAATTTGGCCGAGCTAATGCCCTAACTCGACCACCTCGAGCTGAAGGAGTTGGTAGGGATTTTAGACGTAGGATAACGCTTAAAGTGATTGAGGAAGAAGTAGAAGGAGATGATGATGCAGAAGAGTACTATGAGCCTAAGGAAAGAAATGTACGAGTCCCTAGAATCGAAGGACTTAGGATGTGTATCCTAAGTTTTTCTGGAAGTGGTGGTGCCAAAGACTACCTAGATTAGGTAGACAAGATTGAAAAGTAGTTTAAATGCCATGAAATACTTGATAATGCAAAGGTTAGACTTGCTGTGTTGGAGCTCACTGGTTATGTCGCCTTATGGTGAAAGAACTTGCAAGCTACTAGAAGAAGGGAAGGAGAATGAGAGAATAGGAGTTAGGATGATATGAAGAGAGTCATGCAGAGAAGGTTTGTGTCAAGCTATTATTTGCAAGATGCCTTCAAGAGACTGCAAGAATTGAGTTAAGGAGCATTAAGTGTGGATGCTTATGTTAAAGAATTTCAGATGTTAATGATCTGATGCGAAGTTGTAGAACCTAAAGACCGAACCGTCCCTCAATTCATTGGCGGATTGAAATATGAGATTAGAAATGTCCTGGAAACCTTAGATGTTAGAATGCTCGATGATGCAATCCAAGCTGCCTAGAGGATAGAAAGATGCTGAATAGGAAGATACCAACCACCCGTCAACCATCCTGGCAATAGCCGACCTATTTTGAATAAACCTGTGTGAATGGAGTTAAGTAAGGTCACTATAACCTAACTTGCTCAAATTACTTGAGTAGAGGAAAAGGAACCCCCAAGGAAGTTTAAGAAGGGCTAAAGTTTAGGGAAGAAGACAAGTGAGATCAAGTGTTTCAAATGCCAAAGATTTAGACATATGGCCGCTTAGTGTTCAAACAAGCGAACAATGGTGACTAGATGCGAGGCGTCGACCGTAGAGGTCGATAGTACAAATGAAGAAGTAAAGGAGCTGAAAGAGGATGGATAAGCCGAGCTGTCCGATGAGGAAAACATCTACAGTTAGGAAGGCAACTTCATGTTGACCACTTTAGTATTGAGGAGGACGATGAGTATCAATCCTATACCCGAAGACAAACAGAGAGAAAATCTCTCCCATATTAGGTACAAGATGAATGAATCACTATGCACACTGATTGTAGACAGTGGGAACTGCATCAATGCAGCCTCCACATTTATGGTCCAGCAGCTAAAATTGCCGACTATGCCTCACCCAAAACCTTACAAGCTTCATTAGCTCAGTGATAAGGGAGCCCTACAAGTGAATAAGCAAGTGTTTGTGCCGATTTGCATTGGCAAGTATCGAGATGAATTACTTTGTGATGTATTACCTATGAGTGCGTCCCACATTCTACTTGGACGACCATGGATGTTTGATCGAGCAGTTATGTATAATGGCAAGAGGAACACATGTTCTGTGGAGCATAAAGGAAGAAGGGTGAAATTGAGTCCCATGACTACCGAGTAGGTTAAAATCATGTAGTCTCAGCTTAGCTAAACCCTAAAGAAGGAGGCTTTGGTACTGACTTGAGCCGAACTAAAAAGAGAAATGGAGCTGGAGGGACCTACTTATCTACTTGTCGGGAGGCTTTTGGAGATGAGACCCAGTGAGGAAGAGCTGCCGATCGAGGTAAAATCCCTATTGGAGGACTTTTCTGATCTGTTTCTGGAGGAGCTATCGAGGGTTTACCCCTAATCTAAGGCGTTGAGTATGCAATTGACCTACAACTAGGGGCCACCCTACCGAACAAGCCTGCTCATAGACTAAACCTTGAACAGGCTACCGAGCTATAAAGGCAAGTAGATGACCTTATGGAGATATGGTACGTACGCGAGTCCTTGAGCCCTTGCATTGTACTGGCCTTATTAGTGTCGAAGAAAGATGGGTCTTAGAGGATGTATGTAGATAGCCGAGCCATTAATTGAATCACCATTAAATACAAGTATCTCATACCCAAGCTTGACAACATGTTAGACGAGTTAAGTAGAGTAAGAGTGTTCTCTAAAATCGATCTCAAATCTGGATACCATTAGATCCGAATATGTGAAGGCGATGAGTGGAAGATCGCCTTCAAGACACGACATGGTTTGTATGAATGGCTTGTAATGCCATTTGGGCTGTCCAATGCATCAAGCACATTCATGCGACTTATGAATCATGTGCTTCGAGAGTTACTAGGAAGGTTTGTCATGGTTTGTTTTAATGACATCCTAGTATACAGTCCTAACCTAGAGACGCACTGAGAGCACCTTCGACAAGTGCTTCTAAAACTCTAAGCTGAATAACTCTAAGACAATTTGAAGAAGTGCGATTTCTACTGATCCAAGGTGATCTTCTTGGGATTTGTTATGAGCGGAGGTAGCATTCGAGTTGATGAAGAGATGATAAGAGCGATTATAGAATGGCCTGAGTAGACCTATTTTGCCAATGTGAGGAGTTTCCACGGCCTAGCATCATTCTATTGTCGATTCATAAAGAACTTCAGTACGATTGTGGTCCCACTTATTGAACTCTTGAAGAAGAATGTTAAATTCAAATAGGGTGAGAAAGAGAGGAGGAGTTTTGAAGACGTGAAGGAGAAGCTAACTATTGCCCCCATCTTAGCTCTACCAAGCTTCGACAAGGTATTTGAGGTAAAGTGTAATGCATTCGGACTAAGCATAGGTGCTATGCTGATGCAAGAAGGCCGACCTATTGCTTACTTTAGGGAGAAACTTTAAGGAGCCACACTTAACTATTCCATCTATGATGATAAGGAGTTTTACTCCTTAATTTGAGCCTTAACGATATGGCAACATTACTTGCTACCCAAGGCATTTGTGATCTAAACCGATCTTGAATCCTTGAGATATCTAAAGAGCCAACCAAAGTTGTCCTAAAGATAAGCCAAGTAGGTTGAGTTCATGGAAGGTTTTTCTTATATCGTAAAATACAAGAACGAAAAGAACAATGCAATGACCGGTGCCCTATTGAGATGACATACCCTCCTGACCAAGCTGCAGACAAAGCCACTTGGTTTTTTAACCTTCAAGAATTTGTATGCTAAGGACCTACACTTTGGCCCTATCTACTTCGTTATGAGGAAGGACGGATGCTGGATGACTATCATAGGAAGGATGGATACTTATTCAAGATAAGGAGGCTATGTATCCCGACCTGGTCTATGTGAGAACTGTTAGTATGTAAGGCTCATGGAGGAGGATTGACAAGATACTTTGGCCAGCGCTGAACTTATGAGGTATTATCCTTTAGATTCTTTTGGCCAAGGATGAAGAGAGATGTCCAATCCATGCTAGAAAGATGTGCAACCTGCCAAAAAGTAAAGAGTTAAGTCGAGTAAGGACAATACCAGCCCTTGCCGATCTCAACTAAACCATGGTCCATGATGAGTATGGACTTCATGTTAGGATTACCGAAGACATCTCAAGGGAAGGACTCCATCATGGTAGTTATGGATCGATTTAGCAAGATCGCACATTTTGTGCCTTGTTCTAAAACTAACGACGCTTCAGCTATCTCTTTTCTTTTCTTGCAGGAAGTAACCAAGTTGCATGGAATTGCCAAGACTATTGTTTCAGATCAAGACCCTAAGTTCATGAGCCACTTTTAGAGTTCGTTGTGGAGGTGAATGGAACCAAGTTGCTATATATCATGTCTTACCACTCATAGACTAATGGACAGACTGAAGTTGTCAATAGAATTAAGGGAACTTTGCTGCAAGTTGCTGTCAGATAAAACATGGCCATTGGGATCTGTACCTACCAATCATTGTGTTCGCATACAATAAGATAGCCCACATCATAACAAGCATATCTCCATTCAATGTCGCCTATGGGTTCAACCCTGAACTGCCATTGGACTAAGCACCCCGGCTGATGCTTAATGAAGATCGACCAGTTATCAAGAGAGTTAAGGCCATCAAAGCCATGCACCAGAAGGTTATAAAACAACTAGGTCGAGTTGCTATTACGCTTGAGAAACGAAGCCGAGGATGGAAGAAGAAAAAATTTCGACTAGGCGATTTAGTATGGATATACCTTAGTAAGGAACGATTTCTAAACTTAAGGAAGAGCAAGTTGTCTCTTAGAGTTAACAAACCTTTCAAAGTGCTTGAAAAGATCAATCCTAATGCCTATAGGATCAAATTACCTGAAGGATATGAAGTTTCAGACTTTTTCAACATTACCGACCTCCAACCTTACACTCCTTAAGACGAGCAAACTGGACCTAAACCAAATTTGATCCCAAATCTCAAACAACCCGAAGGGGATGATAGGGACCATGGATCGATTATACGTTCCCGAGCTCGAGGACTCTATTAAGTGGTTCGCCAAGCTGTCTGAGGTGAGTTAAGTGCTAAGGAGAAGTGCTTGCCCCAATCCGATCTGCTGGCCCCAATCCGATCTGCTGAGCTACTTTGCTCTCCATGCTATCCAAGATTTTGCTGAGGTGATCAACCAACATATCGAGCCGAAGCCTCTACTAAACCATAGTCCCAACTCCAAATCTGAATGCAACAATCTCGATTATGCTAAGGCAGAGCAGAATTGTCAACAGCTGATCATCTAAAGCCAACCCAATGTGAGCCAACCCTAAACCAACCATAGTCGAACCCCTTTTGATGCCAAATAGGTCTAAACAAAGGCCTACCCCTACTCGGACCACAATACTGTCAGAATCATAGTAAAAACACACACGTACTATCTTTTATTGACATCCGTACTATCCTTTCTGACAAAGGACATCCACATTCCTTCTTTTGTACAATTTCATATTTTCCTTGTAAATTATTCCCTTTTTTTTTAGCAAATAAGGACTATTCTTTTGTAATTTTTATAACTTAGGATTTGCCCTGATGGGATGATATAACAATCGTCATATTATAAAAATGATATAAGAATACAGAGAATATACTGAAAATTTTTTTTCACTCTCGAGCTAAGTGTTCCTCTTACTCTTAAGCTACTCTTATTTAGCCCATTCAAGCATAGACTAGTGGGGAGTAACCTCTAGACATATTTGTGCATCATATCAAGTGTGACCTGAGATCGTATGAGACATTGGTGCATCATATCCTTCGTCGCTATACAGGAACCCCCTACTCAACCTTCGATTATCATTTACCTTTCAAGCCATCTTATGGCTTGGACCCACCCCTTTGGTTATGCGTGATATCGAGTTCGTGTGTTCATCCATGGGGTCTGTATCAAACCTTAGACTTATCAAGAGTGGAAAGATCCAACATAAAACCAAGTATCGTCATGGTTAAGCCCTTTGATGGGTTTAAAAGAGATATTTAAGGAGAGGTGGACCTGGAAGTGGAAATTGAACTACAAGTGTTGAATATTCCTTTTCAAGTACTTAACAACCTTAAATCCTTCAACTTGTAATTTGAGAGACCTAGGATACATGTCGTTAGGGAAGTATTGCCAAGCTTACAACAAAAGGTAAAGTCTATTGCTAACTGGCAAGTGGTCACTATGCTGGATGAACAAGGATATACAATTTATAAAGAGACCACTATATCATACATTGGCACAAAAGATGTAGAAGAGCCAAGTTTATAAATTTTTTCGGAAATTGGGATGGTAAAGAATGAAGAAACTAAAATTAGGCCATGGAAGGAGTTGAACCAAAACTAGATCGCCACATTTAGGCTAGGTTATACACCAATGATACAAAAGTCACAAGAGATGAAGCAAAAGTTAAGAGAAAGGAAGGGAGAAGTATGGAAAAACTTTCCTCTCAAGATTACGCACATTTGTAAGGCTTTCCTGACTTAAGCATACATTCAAGCACTAGAGGTTAAAGATTTAACTGATCAATTCTAATAATGCTTAGTTAACCAGGAAAAGAAAGGAGTTCAATGCACATTTATGGCAACCATTCATCTCAATAATTGGTTTTCGATACCATGTAATAGTTATAGGTGTTTAAAGTACACATTTAAATTGTGGTGGAATAATTATTCTTTATTTCCAGCTTTTAATAAACATGTCTAATTCTCTTGATCATTTTATAAAATTTTAATTTCCATTTTCCTTTCAACATCTCTCACCTTCTCTTCTTTCTTTTAATTTTCCTTTCATTTCATATACCCTTTTCAAATCTAGTGCACTGAATGAAAGATGTGAATATCTCATGCCTGTAGAGAATGAGAAAGTCATCATTGCTCTTAACCCTACTAGGTTAGCTGTCGAAGGTGATGTTGAAAGCCATTGGAAAATATAAGAAAATCGACATTGATTTTAGGATGGTAGAATCTTAATAGATGATCCAATGGTAGAAATTTATTTTGGCACTAAAGAGAATCTAAAGAAATTGACAGTTAGGGCAAACTTAAGTGATGAACAAAAAGAAAATGTAACAAAATCGTCATCAGAATACTTAGATGTGTTCATGTAGTCCTTTATTGACATGCCTAGTTTGATACTTCAATCGATGTACATAATTGCCCATAAAAAAAGACATGAAGCCCCAAAAGAAAAAATCCAAGAGGTTTAAAGTGAATATTTTACTTAAAATTAAAGAAGAAATTAAGAAGTTGTTGGAAGTAGGATTTATCAAAGTCTCAAATTATACAAAATGGGTAGGAAATGTGGTACCGGCCATGAAGAAGAATGGAAAAGCTAAGATTTGTGTAGATTTTGAGGACCTTAATCAAGCAACACCAAAAGTTAACTTCCCATTGCACCTACATAGATGCCTTAGTTGACAACACATTAAGAAACCATCTCTTCTTATTCATGGATGGTTTCTTAGGTTATAATCAAATAAATATGACAAAAATCTCGGGTCACAGTCAAATAAATATGGAAGAAGATGGTAAGATGAAGACAAGACGAAGACAATGTTTATCATAACATCAGGTGCATTCTGTTATAGAGTAATGCCCCTTAGATTAAAGAATATTGGTATCCAAGAGCAATGGTAGCTCTCTTCCATGACATGATGCATAAAGAGCTAAAGGTTTATGTTGATGACATGACGTTAAATCTAAAGAGGAAGAAGATCATGTAGAAATGTTAAGGAAATTATTTGAAAGACTCTAAAAATGTTAATTAAAGTTGAATCCTTAAAAGTGCACTTTTGGTGTTACTTTAGGAAAATTATTAGGTTTCATGGTTAGAACCCAAATAAAGTGAAAGCCATTTTCTAAAATGCCCCCTTTGAGTACCCCAAAACAAGTTAGAGGTCTATTAGGATGTTTGAATTGCGTTACAAGGTTCATTTCACAACTAACTTACAAATGCCATCCGTTGTTCAAATTAATAAAAAAAAGAACGTAACAATTGAATTAAACAAAGAATGTCAGTAAGCATTTGCCTAAATAAAGGCTTACTTGATAAATCCACTAATCTTGGCAACACTTATATCAAAGCGTCCTTTGATTCTATATTTGACAATCTTATCATAATCTCTAGAGTGTATGTTAGGGCAAAGAGATGAGTTAAGATGAAAGGATTATGCAATTTACTACCTAAGTAATAAATTCACAAAATGAGAGCAAAAGTACACTAAGGTAGAATAGACGTGCTAATGTACTTAGGAGGTGAGTTAATCATTAGGGTACCCAAGAAGCTGTAACCAAGTGAGTCCTCAAAAGTATCAAAGAATGAAGGAATGGAAAACTTAACAAACATAATAGCTTCCATGAAGCTACTCAAAGGATATGACGAATTGACAAACCAACAAACACAACATGACTTAGTATTTTACCTAATATGACTCACAAGCTAATACCAAGGTCCACTCGCCACTAATCTTAAGCTACTTTGCAAGATTAGATAAGAGTATAGAAGAAATGTATTAAGAGAAGGGTATCTTGTAAGAACAAGTATATTCAGTATTTGTAAAGTGTAAGTTGATTTCGGCTACAAAAGACAAGGAAGTATTTATAGTAAGTCTTTAGGGTAACAAGGAAATATGTGCAATTACAATAAAGGGTAATATAATAATACTAGCTGAGTACATTGTTAAAAGGGTAAAAGGGGACAAATAGTACAAACAAATATAATACAATGTCAGAAAAAGGAATGACATGTGGCATCTTGAGATTAAGTCCGTGCTATGGGATCTTGGGGCACTGTAGATGAATGGAGTTAATGTGAGGTTGTTGTTGATGAGCTATACTGGGAGCTACCGAGGTGATTGAATGACGTTGCAGTTTAGTAGGCTAGAAGAGAAGAGCTCGATGTATAGTGTCCTTAGATTCAACATTTGGTAGGTCAGCTTGACACTTGGTGGGTTGGCAATAAGGCAAGAGTCCGAGTAGAGTAACGTATGTTCGAGCTGAGCCCTTAGAAAGTTTGTCTACATCTCTTCTAAGCTTATCCTTGATAGGTTGATAAGAGAAAATGCTCTTAGTGAGAGATTGGAGGCCTCAAAAGCAAGCATAAATGATGGGTTTAGAGGTCGACAATCCATCAATTCCTTAGGGTTGTTGAAGATTTGCCCTCAAATCTTAGTCGTCTTCTTTTTCCTGCATATAGGGCGTCAAGTTGGCAACATTGAAAGTGGGAGACACTCCATAACTGTCGAATAGTTCTAATTCATAGGCATTATCATTAATGCGATGAAGGATCTTAAAGGGTCCATTCAACCTAGGAGATAACTTGTTTATCCTCTTCCTTGGGAATCACTCCTTGCTAAGGTAAATCAAGACAAGGTCTCATAGGTTGTAAATGACTCACCTCTTTCCTAAGCTTCCCTATTCTCTCTATTGGGCCATAATTTTGGCTAATTTCTCGGTAACCTTCTGATGTAGTTTTTGAAATTCTTAGGCATGCTGTAAGCTTGATGGACTTTCTTTTTGAGAGGTTGGGTTGATAATTATGTCCAAGGGTATGTTCTGATTAAGTCTATAGACGACCTTGAAAGGTGACCTTCCTATTAAGCTATGAGGGGAGTAGTTGTAAGCAAATTCGATGATGGGTAGGTATAGATCCTAATCATGTAGATTCTTTCCAACAGTAGATCGAAGGAGGTTACCTACTATTCTTTTCATAACTTTTGTTTGGCTGTCTGTTTGTATATGACAAGAAGTACTAAACATGAGCTTAGTGTTGAGCTTCTTTGATAACTTTGAGTTTCTTCGATAGCGTTTGCTAAAAGAAGCTCATGAACTTCAAATCACAATCAGATATAATACTCCTTGGAATTTCATGCAGCTATACGATCTCTTGCAAAAAGAGATTAGCAATAAATAAAGCATCATTGGTTTTGTGGCAAGAGATAAAGTAACTCATTTTGCAGAACTGATTGACCACCACCATAATAAAATCATATTCTATAATGTTTTGGGTAGTCCAAGTATGAAATCTATGCTTAGATCTATCTACAACTGCTCAGGTATGGGTAGAAGTGTGTATTCTCCATATGGCTCCTTTTTCGTCTTGGCTTGTCTACACATCTTACACTGCTCAAGAATTTTGCATACATGCTTCATCATTTTAGGCTAGTAAAAGTACTCTTTCAACAACTTGACTATTCTCTTCTTGCTAAAATGGCTGGCTAAGCCTCTAGCATGGGCTTCTTGGGTTAGTAAGTCCCTAGCAGAACCACTTAGCAACAAACTTACCTTCCCTTCATAAGAAATCCTTAGTTCGGATAAAAACCATCTACTACTCGTCCAATGTTACATTTAGACACTACAGGTCTAAAGTATGGATCATGTTCGTATTGATTTGGCATTATACCAAACCCAAATATCTTAGCTTGCAATGTTGTAACAAGGATATGCCGACGAGAAAGGGCATCGGTTACAGTGTTAGATCTTCCCTTCTTGTACTTGATGACATAGTAAAAGGTTTTTAAGAACTCGACCCATTTAGCACAACGTTAAGAGAGTTTTTGTTGGCCTTAAAGGTGTTTGAGGGACTCATGATCTATATAGATGATAAACTCTCTCAACAGCAAATAATATTGCTAATTCTAAAGTGCTTGGATAAGAACATATATCTCCTCGTCATATGTCAAGTAATTAAGTGTGGCACCTCTAAGCTTCATAGTGAAATATGCAATTGGTTAGTGCTCTTGCATGAGAACAGCTCTAATGCCAACTCCAGATGCGTCACATTTTAGTTTAAAAAGATTCTCAAAGTCAGGTTAGATAAGTATTAGGGTAAAAGTCAATTTGGACTTAATCTGATCAAAACTACTCTAAGCTTTCTTAAACCATTTGAATTTAGAGTTCTTCTTGGTCAGCTCAGTCAATGGTGCAGCTATAGAACTAAAGTTTTACATGAATTTTCGATAAAATGAAGCTAGACCATGAAAACTCCTTACTTTGGTAGCATTATTCGGCATTGGCCATTTGAGAATAGCTCGAACTTTCTCATCATCAACTTTGATACCTCCCTCAAAAATAACATAATCAAGGAATATTACCTTGCTCTAGTAGAATACACATTTCTTCAAATTGTTGAATAATTACACAAGACAGAGGACATCAAATACAGATCTCAAGTACTTAAGAAATGAGGTCAGCACTATATACTATAATATTATCAAAGTAAACAACAACACATTTACCAATCAGTGACCTCAAAAAATTATTCATTAGCCACATAAATGTGCTCAGTGCGTTTGTAAGACCAAATGGCATCACTATCCACTCAAATAGACTATCCTTCATTTTGAAAGCAGTCTTCCACTTATCTCTAAGTCTCATTCGGATTTGGTAGTAACCACTCTTCAAATCTATCTTCGAAAATAATTGCACATCATGTAACTCATCAAGTATATCATCTAATCATAGAATTGGATATCGATACTTGACAGTGATTTTGTTGATTGTTCGACTATCAATGTACATTCTCCATAAGCTATCCTTCCTCGATACTAGGATAGTTGGCATAACACAGTGACTTGTGCTCTCTTAGACATATCCATGCTCAATCAACTCATCAACTTGCTTCTTCAGCTTACTTGCTTGCTCAGGATTGAACCTATAGGCAAGTCGATTAGGTAAAGTAGTTGTAGGCTGGAGATTGTTACAATGCTCTATCCTTTTGACAGGTGGTAAACCTCTCAACAACTCGGTAGGAAACAAGTCGACAAACTTTTGAAGCAATTTCTACACCTTAGCAGGTAATGCTCTGACTTCTTTCAACTCTAGTAGCCTTCTGACCAATAAGAATATATACTTTTCTGCCTTAAGATCTTTGGAAAATTAGGCTCGGGAAATCATTAAGGACTTCCTCTACAACGATCTAGTAATCTTCTCTTGTGACTCGTAGACCTCTTTAGGGCTTATTGGGGTCAGTATAACCTTCTTCCCATCCTTTTAGAACATATAAGTGTTCCTATATCCATCATGTAGCACCTTTAAATCAAATAGCCAGGGTCGGCCAAGTAATATGTGTGAAGTACACATGGGTAGAACATCACAGAACACCTCATCCTTGTATCTATTACCAATAGCAATTAATACTCTAACTTGCTTGGCAATAAGTAGACCTCCCTTCTCATTGAGCCAATGAATGTTGTAAGGTTTAGAGTGAGGGTAAGTCGGCAACTTCAAAGCCTTCATTACTCCTCATGCTATGACATTGGTACAACTCCCTCCATTGATGATCAAAGCATATTGTTTGCCATTTACTCAATAGTTTGTATGTAAGAGATTCTCTCTCTATTTAGTCTCGTCAGATGCAAAGGTATTGAAAGATCTTTGTACAACCATACAATATTCTCCTATTTTAGGTCAGGTCAAAGTGTCAGAGTCTCCTTGAAACTCTTCTAGCAATTCATCAACTCCCACTTCTTCTTCCTTACCTTCACTAGCACTCTCTACTTCAATTTGAGGCTTCTCTCCCTTAATGGTCATGATAAGTTGGTTTAGGTACTGACTAGCCATGTGTGAAAAACCAAGGCACTTGAAACACTTGATTTCTTCGTCCTTCCGTCCTGAGCTCTAACCTTGGTCCTTCTTGACCTCAAGCTCCTCAGCTTTAGTCTTTCATCAACCATCATTTGGTTTGCTCGTCATTTGACCTCGGTATTCTACCTCAAAATTGGATTGAGCTCGGTCATATACTTAGCATACCACTTTTGCTTAGCATGTTAGGTTAATTGCTTGGTACTCGGCTGGTCAAATTTCACCTTTGCCTTTCAACCTTCTATGTTACTCAGATGGTCCCATCTAGACTTCCAAGCCTCTATACTTCCACTATATTACTAATTTTGAACCTTAGTCCAAAAATGAACTGTACTAGTGTCCGTGCCTTAGGCTCGTCAACATCACATCGAATCATTAGCAATTGAAACTCTTGGACATACATGCCCACTAATCGGTTTCCTTGTCTAAGCTGTAGGAGACATCGAAAAGTGTTTTGCTCATAGTGTTTTGAAACACATCTACTCCTCAAAACTCTCTTCATCTTATTCTAAGTTTGGATTTCACGTCGAGTATGTTGACGTACATGTTGTAATTTCTTCTACCACATTGCTGCGTATTTAGAAAATTCTATGGTAGCTACTCGAATATGTACCTAGTCCTTGTAGTCATAAAAGTTAAATATCTTTTCAATCTTCTCCTTTTAGTTTAAATAGTCATCAACATTACTAGACCCATTAAAACTCGAAATTTGTACTTTAAGATGCTCGACTCCTCTGGGGGTACAAAACTTACGCTTTACAAATTCATCATACTACTCCTCCTCCTCACCATGTTCTTCAATTTCATCCAACTTAAGTCTCCTCCTTGCAAACCTCTCAGTATGTTAGAGTAGAGCTAGGTTCACATTAACAATTTCTCGCATCTCAACCTCGTTCACCAACTCCCTCTTATAGCCTAGTCTCTACTACCTTCTGTATAAAGATAGCCAAGTTAGCGACAATAGCAGTAAGGTCTTGTAATTGTTCATTAGTAGTTCACGGGGTCAATTAAGTAATACGACCATGACCATGAGCATTACTTTCGATATTAATAACCTCCCCTTGAACATTAGGATTTGACATTCTCAATATAAAACTTTAGGAATTCCACTATTCAACATAAAATTATATACAACTTGATAAGGGGATATCGCATAGTGGCTTAAGGACTTACTTTATTTTTCTACTAAAGAATAGAGCATAATAGCACACTCACAAAAACAAGTAACTACTATAATACTTAGCTTTCAATCACAATCTTAAACTTTGATACTAGGATTATATGATGTACTTAGGAGTTAAGTTGATCATTAGGGCTTACGAAAGAGGCTGTAGCCAAGTAGGTCCTCCGAAGTATCAAAGAATGAAGGGATGAAAAAGTCAACAAGCATAATAGCTTCATGAAGCTGCTTAGAGGATATGATGCATCAACGAACACAACACGACTTAGTATTTTACCAAATATGACTCACAAGCTAATACTAAGGTCCACTTGCCACTAATCTCGAGTTACTAGGCAAAATTAGATAAGAGTGTAGAAGAAATGTACTCAAAGAAGGGTATCTCACAAGAACAAGTATATTTGATATTTGTAAAGTGTAAGCTGATTTCGACTAACAAAGATAAGGGACTATTTATAGTAAGTCCTCAGGGTAACAAGGAAATATGTGCAATTATAATAAAGGGTAATATAATAATACTAGCTTAGTACATTGCTAAAAAGGTAAAAGGGGACAAATAATACAAAGGAATATGATATAATGTCAGAAAAAGGAATGACAGGTGGTATGCCATGATTTAGTTCATGTTTTGGGATCTTGAAGCATTGTAGATGAACGAAGTTGATGTTAAGGTTGCTATTGATAAGCTGTGTTGGGAGCTGCCAAGGTGATTAAATGATGCTATAGTTTGGTAAGTTGGAAGAGAAGAGCTTAGTGTATAGTGTTCTCGGACTAACCACTTGGCAGGTTAGCTCCGATACATGGTAAGTTAGCTTTGACACTTAGTAGGTTGGCAACAGGCAAGAGTTTAAGTAGAGTAGGGTAAGTTCGAGATGAGCCCTTATAGAGTTCATCCACAACTCTTCCATATACTAAAGCTCATCCTTGGCAAGCTGACAAGAGAGAATCCTCTTGATGAGAGATTGGAGGCCTTGAAGGCAGGTACAAGTGATGGGTCCTGAGGTCAGTAATCCATCACATGCTATGCTTTAGTATGAGTTGATCGACTTCGACAATACATAATGTACTATTTGATTGAGTTGCTAACCATACATGATCTTATAAGGTAACTTGTTGACATACCAATATTAATGGGGAGAATAGTAAAGTGGCAAATGCTACTCTGGGAATATGACATCACATAAGTAAATTAAAGTTTGATTAAAGATCAAGCATTAGATGATCAACTTGCTAAAAGCCAATGAGAAGGTAATTGTAATTCTCATGAACTATAGGTGCAATTCATTGATGAAAATATTTTGACTACCAAGAAGGAACAATAAAATGAGAAAGAGGAAGAACAGGATACTCCTAAGAAATGGAAAATGTATTGTAATGGTGCAACTAATGCATTTAAATGTGGAATAGAGGCAATATTGGTATCACTTAAAGGTAATCATTTCCTAGCAACAATCAAGATTGTCAAACTCATGATTCTACCTAGAATCACTAAAGGATTTGTAAGATCGAAACGACAGATTGAAATATAGAAATGTAAGTTTCTATAACCTATGTTACATAGCTTTAAAAACTATATATATATACATATGTTTATAGTAGTTATAAAAACATGATACATGATAAAAATAAAGAATGAAGAAATCAAGTTTCTTTTTTCTATAAACAATTATTAATCTATAATCTAACATATAAAAAAAAAATAACGAGTTTAGTTGAAACTGAGTTTTTTTATATTATTTTGTTTGAAAAAAGTAATAAGTTAAGGAGAATTGAACCCTTCAACTTATTTTGAGTTATTAATGGTATAAACTAAAGTATATAGTTTTTCTTATAAATTTTACTATTTAAATCAAAACCTAAATGAAATGAACATTAAACAAGGACTATGAGAGAGAGGAAGGAATAAAAAAAAAGAGTAGGATAGGGAAGATGATTTGATAGCTTAGAGAAGCTTAGTTATATATTTTTTTCATTTTTAACTCATTCAATTTAGATATGTAAAATTAGTAAACTTAGTTAAAAACATACATTTTTATACAAAAAGGATTTTATACCTAATTTAACTTAGAAGAGCCTCCTAAAATAAAAAACTCGTAGAACCACATGAGTGAAATTACGACATCATGCCCCCAAGCTTAGGAGCACCATAGACCGCTACGTATCCATAGAAATCTAATGACACTTTAGGCTAACCAAGCTACTAAAATCTCCAATAAACGTAATAATTAACTCCACAAATTCTTAAAATAAGTAATTTTGAGGTAACAATTAATTTCCTTATTAAATAAATCTACAAAATATAATTAAACTATTCATGGACACACAATCAAACAAACTCCTTAAATAATAAGTCTCTTCAACTGACTAGATCAAGTTCCTCATATCTCATCTTTGTAATAATAGTAGTATTCTCACAAATCCTCATCCTGGTCATAATAGTATGCATCTACGTTTTCATCATAATCTACCTACTCATCTAATGTTCCTTCAGTTGAAAAAGAAAAAGAATGTGTCGAAGCCCAATACGCATAACCCATAATCACATACGCATACCAAGCAATATACAAAGTCACATGCATTAATGTAATTAATAATAAATAACACAACAATCGATTCACATCTTTTTAATTAATATTTGCAACAAAAACATAGTCAGGATCATTCACTACTAACCCTAACTTAAAGTATCTTATGACTCCCTATACGGTTCCTAATTGGGAAACCAACACTATGGCCCATGTTTAAACCTAATACTAGGATACTGGTTCCACAATCCTTAATCACTAACCTATTTTACCTCAGATCATTTCCAAGGAAGACTCCAGCAACGATAACAAGTTCTAAGGATCATTAAGGTGCCACCTTAAGGACATTGGTGCTACGACTCCTGAGCTTAGACAAGCAACCAACATGTAATTACAGTCTAGATAGTTTTTAATCCAGTTATAATTATGCTAACCTATATAACCGCAAGCAAGGGAAGTACGTACTTAGATAGTAAGTACAATAGAAAACCTCTAACTCAGAAGTTTCTTTAGAGTCAACACCTGAAGTAATTACAAATAACTTCTTTCGTTTTCTATTATCTCATTGCATCTTCTTAGTTAAGTTAATTTAATTATCTTTTGAAGTTCTTGAATCAAGATCTTAGCTTATTCTAAGGTTTTAAGTTCTACTTAGATCTTTGAATGTGTTTAGAATTGGTTAAATTAAGGTCTAGGAAGGTTAGAAATAGGAAACAAAAGGAAAAAAAGGGAAGGTACAAGTATTTGGTTTAAACTTCTTCAACATGGAGATGTGGAAAATGTTAATATACCTGCTGACTGTGGTGGTAGATCCCACCGATAAGCTACATCTCTAATTTTCTCTTGTACTATATATGGCCCTATGTAACAAGGACTTAGTTTTCCGCTTAAGCCAAACCTTAACACTCTTTACATGGGTGAAATCTTTAATAGCACCTAATCACCAATTTGAAACTCTACATGTCTTCGCTTCTTATTGGCATAATTCTTTTGTCAACTTTAGGTTACCAACATCCTTTATCTGATTATTCTCATCTTGTTAACCGCATTCTGGACTAATTCTGGTCCAAAACTTGTTTCTCTCCTACCTCATCCTAATGAAAAGAATACCAATACTTCCTTCCCTACAAAGCCTCATAGGGCGCCATTTGAATGGTTGCTTGGAAACTATTGTTATAGGAAAACTTTGTTAGAGGTAGGTACTCATCTTAATTTCTAACAAAGTCTAGCATATAAACTCACAACATATCTTCCAAAATCTATATAGTCCTTTCAGATTGTCCGTCTGTTTGAGGGTGGAATGTCGTATTGAACAGTACTTCATACGCAAGGCTTGTTGTAAACTTTTCCAAAATTTACTTACAAAGCATGTGTCTCAATCAGATGTGATGGTAATTGGTACTCCCTGAACCTTACTATGCCTTAAATATACAACCTTGCTAACTTCTCTAGTTATAATTCATATTTATTGGTACGAAGCATGTTGTCTTCATTAATCTATCAACTACTACCTATATTGCATCATGCTTCTCTTTAATTGTGGTCAAATGGGTGACAAAATCCATTGTCACATGCTCTAATTTCTAAGTCGGCATTGGCAATGGTTGAAGTTCACCACCTAGCCTTTGGTGTTCAGCTTTGTCCAATTGATACTTAGAACACTTAGTGACATAATCTGCAATATCCCTTTCATATGATTCCACTAGTAGTGCCCTATCAAGTCTTTGTACATTATTGTGCTACCTAGGTTTATTGTATACCCAAACTAATGAGCTTCCTTGAGCATCTCTTTCTCCAACTCGAAATCTGCAAGCATACACAACTCGGTTCTAAACCTAAGTACTCCCTCAACATCTATACTGAACTTTATAGCCTTACCTTAGGTCACTTTATGATAGAAATCTACCCCTTGGACCTATCACCCATAATTGAGCTAGAGGATTATTAAGACTTACTTAATGAGTGCTAGCTTGAGAACCATTTAAGGATAAGGATTCCATCACCAACTAGGGATTAATTCACTTCATCAGACCTAAGTGCTGAGCTTTAACAATATTCAAGGCAATAGCTGAGCTACCTAATACTAGGTCTGTTTCCAAGTCGAGCTATTCAAGCATCAAATTAGAGCCAAGCTGTCTAGTCACCCAACTTGAAGAGACTTCAGTTAACACCCTACATCTGAGCTCAGACCTAACCTAGATCAGGTAGCTAAGTTTTTTGTTTCCTTCTCGACCTCTTTGGAGATGATCCAAGTAAGTGCTAAGCTACTAAAGAACTTATACCTCCAGGAATAGTTAAGTATCTAATCGCCAACACTAGCTTAGTACATGTCTTCTAGCACAACATTCCATAAGGATTCTTTCTTTTTCTGTACAACATATCATTTGTCATGTTTACCCTCTTAGAATGTTTAAGGAATCTTTTGTATCTTATCATTTTTGTCTTTTCCTCATCATTGTAACTCTAGTTAAGGTCATATAAATACCTCACTTACCTTGTATGTAGACATCATCACTTGTTATTAAAATTACAATTTCCTTTGCAAAGTAACTATATGTCCTCTCCTTTCCATAGCTCTTACTTAGCTCCTTTAGCAAGAGTTAATGGCGAGCTAATACTACATTCGTATGTCATAGAGAATGTTAGGATTAATTCAAGTAAGATCATTTGGCGCATCATATCCAGCTGATAACTGTTGGGGATTGCTAAACTCCTTTTGCTTTTCTTCTAATAAGTTTGTTGTGATGCCTCTCCATATTTATGAACCCCAGAGGTGCATCAACTTTGTTGGTATCAAAGCATGATTTTTACAAAGTGTACGAAGTTGCAGTGAAGTTCTCTATTTATGTTGCTGTTGTTGGTTGTTGTATTCTTTCATAGCTATTGTAGTGGTTTATGTGGTCACTTAGAGTGTTTGAAGTAGGTTTTGAAGTTATGAGTTATGGAGTAGTGATTTGTGAAGGGTAAGCATGGTTACTTATCATACTCTATTCTACTCTATTTTCCCACAGCGAAAAATAGAGCAAGTTCGGTTTCTATGTTACATTATGTTATGTTGAGTATTGAGGTGGTTGGAGTATATTAGTGTGATTCTAGGTAATGAGTAGTTATTGGTAATGTTAGTAGTCCTTTTTAAGTGTCGGTAAGTAGTAGTGGGTAGTGGAGTTTGTTGAGGAGTGTTATTGAAGTTGTTATTGAGCAATAGCTAGAAGTGTTGCACAATGTCAGATTCAAGTGTGTGAAACACTATTGGTGATCAAGATAGTAGTGTACGTATTGGCCATGGTCAATATGGTAGTAATAGCTTAGGGTTAGTAGATGAAAAACTTAATAGAATCACTTATGTTGTTGAAAGTCTAGTTACGGCAATGCAAGTTAATAGACAACAACCCTAAGATGTACTTAAGAAGGTAGAGTAGAAGAAGTACAAGAGAGGAGATATGGCCATGCTAGTCAAACCCATTGCCCAACACGACCCCATCGAGTTAGAGGAGTTGGAAACCAACCTACTTAACGAAGACTCAAGGTAGAGGAGGTTAAAAAAGAAGATGAAGAAGTAGAAGAAGAAACTAATGGAGAGGAGGTAGAGGATGAAGAGCGTAGCTAAGCTGAGAAATACAGGCGCTAACCTCCCAAGGGACTTGAAAATGTTAAGGTCTGGATTCTAATCCTCAGTGGAAGTGGCAATACAGATGAATACTTAGAGTGGGGGGTGAAGGTTGAAAGGGTGCTTGATTACTATGGGTATGCTAAGGTCAATAAAGTCCAACTTGCCACCCTTGAGTTCTTTGGTTACGCCGCTATGTGGTGGAAGAACTTAAATGCAGCAAGAGCGAGGGATGGATGACAAGGTGTGCATGTAAACCTTACAAATTTAGCTTTCTAAGTATAGAAACAAACGTCTAAACTGTAGATAATTTTCCGAACTCAAAAGAGCCAATAAGATTTAAAACTGATTAAAATCTCAATCCAAAACCTAAAGTGGATACGAAAAACCTTAAATCATCAATTGAACCCTTAACCGCATGCGAAGACCCTAAAACCTCGAACCTTATCAAAACCCTAAGATAACAATCGAAGATTTAATCGCGTAAGAATATATGAAATCCTAAATGTGTAAAAACATTAGAGATTGTGCCCTAAAGTAATAAAAACCCTAAAACTATAACTTTAAGGATATAAAAGCACTAATTCACCATGATATACCCTAAAACCCTAATTGATAATATAATGCCCATATTTTGCCAAATCATTAGTAAAAGGTTAGAGATGACCCTCATTCATGCTTATATGATTTGAATATTCAAGTAATCCATTAGAAACTAAGATAATGAGTCATATAATATATTTATCCCTTAAGTATGTGATTAGGATAGTCTCACTTAGAGTTAGGGTTATAGTTAAAGATTAGGTTACATGTAGTGAACTTTAATACTTAAATTAGTACTTTTTGTATTTATTATCCAAAGTAGTTTATCAAATGAGATATATAAGCTATAAAGACCTAAAGTAAGACCTCAACAGCTATGTTTACTAATCAATTCATCAAATACCTCATTTCCTTCATTTTTCCCTTAATTTCCCTTAATCACTACATTATGTGCACAAAATTACACATACTTAAGGAAAGTTGACCAAGTCAACACTTTGAAAAGTCAACAAAAGACATTAAGAGATAAGGAAAAATATCTTAACTTAGTGATGGCTTTTCTTTTCTTTCTTTTTGATTTCTTTTCTCCTCCTTTTCTCTTCAATTGCCGTCCACAATTTCTCCCTTGTAGACCCCACCATTCTTCTTCTTCCATAAGCAAAACAAAGAAAAAGAAACAAAACAAAAAGGCCCCTCCATTGCCGTGAGCTTTCCCCTTCCCTTTCACTTTCACTTTCATTTCTTCACCTTTTGCCTCCTTAAATCCAACACATCTAAAGGTATGTACTTAACTTACTTTATGTTGGTTTATGGTATTCATTAGTTAGTTAATTAGGTAGATTAGATAAGTAATTAAGTGTTTAGTGTTGTCTTGAAGAAGAGGAAACAAAGTTTCCATCTTTAAGTGTAGAAATTAGAACTTTTGAAGAAGAAGAAAGGAAGACATGAGTATAAGCTTATAAGTATGTGTACATAAAGAAATACCAAAGGAATACAAGTATGTGAACCTTTATACATAAGTATTTATCATGTACATAACTTGAATTAAGACCATATCTAACTATATATGTATATACTATATTAAATACATACATAGAAATACAAAAGGATGAAATTGAGAGGATTTTCTTAAGAGAAAATTAGGCATAAGAATTTTAGTATAAAAATACGTATCCAACCGTATAGGTATATGAGTATATATATACGTATAAATATGGTATAAGTCTAAGTATAGATATGAGTATAAGTATGTATAAGGTATATGTACATAAGTATAAGAGAAAGGGGTAACATGTACATAATACATATACATATGACATAAGCATAAGGAAAGGCTTATGTAATCATATGATGAGGTAAGTGATGACATAAGCACATGACGACATAAGCCATGACATCATCAATTGATTACATAAGTGATGATGTAAGCATAGGTTTATAATAGAAGAAATAATAAGATTACATAAGCACATAACATAGGTATATACATGTATTTAGAAGTCGAAAATTCCTTAAACCCTAATACACCTCTTAGATTGACTTAAACTTAATCAAGTATGTGAATTGTAGCACTAATGTAAAATTTCCTAAGTATAAGAATCAAATAGCTAATTCAATCATTAAATCCTAAACTAGGACATAAACATAAGTAATAAGAGTAATTAAACTTCAATAAGATAAAATTTTAATAAATTTAGCCCATATCATAAAACACGGGTCTTAACGTCCAAAACGGACATTACCGTGTGAATGTACGTCTAAAAGCGATGAAAAACGACTATAAATTCGTAAATATTGAAAATAAAATGAAAAAGTTACGTACGATTGGCAATTAGGTTTAATCGAATAAGGGCTGATAGTAATCTAAGTAGAATTAGGTAGGTAGATGTCTAGAACCATTAGTTAAGTCAACTACTTATTATCCTTGTTATCTCGTAATGATCAGGTGGTCCCGACGAGGGCGAGGATCTCCCGATCGGTTATTACGATTAAAGCGAGTCGTTATGGTCAAGTGAGTACTCCCGATGACTCTATACTTGTTTGTGCTTGTAGTTAGTGCACTTAAATTGAAAATTAATAACTTGATACATGGGGTTTTGGGATATGTGTGTGCTTGATATTGATTGATTATAATAAGAAATATTGTTAAATACGATAATTGCTGATTTGATGGTATGATTGATTTTTATATGATTTGGATGGTTTGTTGATATTGATTGATCGCCTCATAATCTGACCTAATTATATTTGGCTTATTTTGAATCAAAAGGGTCATGCATTATCCATGCATCGCATTACTTATTCTGGCCGTCACTTCACGCAGTCGGTAATGAAGGGCCTTGGAGGGATGGATTCCCACATGATTTGATTGGTACTGTGCAGGAGCATGGGTACAACAAGACCCTACCCTTGGCTCGCGGGTTTTATTGGCGCCGGAGACGCTAACCGTGGGTGGCTGGGGGTCACGTCTAGAGACCACCGCTGTAGGTTGTGAGTGTGGACTGCGGGGGTCACCTCACCGCTAGGCCTGGAACTTTGTGAACTATTGGATTTTTGGAAATAGAAATGTGTTTTTGTGTAATACGGAATTCAAAGTTATAGGTAAAAACCCAGGTGCTAGAGCCCGGTCGTGATTGGTGCCGATGAATCTCCAACCCTTATCTCGGAGGGCATTAAAATCCGATATTATATGCAGTACCGGTCAACTGCATATATTGTTTAGCATTCTGCGTGTACATGCATTCATATGGTTGTAATAATTTGTTTGATAACTTGTTTGCCAGTATGGTAGGAGGGATAGCTCACTAAGCTCTTGTAGCTTATTCCCCAATAGTCTTTCTTTTGCAGGTTTACATACGATGGGATTGGGATAAGTCTCGAGTGCTGAGGGCAAGATGAAGATATGTACATTAGTGTTAGGATTAGTTGAGATTTTTATAGATAATACATAAATACTCTTTGTAGAAAATATTCACATGTTAGAATTTAATATAATTTAATTATACCCGCAGTTTTATAATGTTGGTAATCCTGTCTTATTATTTGGTGGGGGATACCGATTCTCTGCGGTTCTAAGAAACTGTGGGATATCGGACACCTATAATTATTTATATTTGTATTTTACAGTAAATTAATTACTTAAAAAAATTAGTAACCTTAGTGATTAATTATTTAGAGTCTTGCAATCTCTGACTTGCAAGATGATTTTCATATCATGGGTGCACACATGTTATGGAAATTTTAGGTAATCCTACTAGGCTCCCTTTAGGGTCCTGACAGTGCGTATATAGGATAGCATGAAAAGATTGTTGAGAGGTTGATTTATATCTAAAACTTATTTACAAGATACCTTTACAAAGTTGTAAAAATCTTGCTAGGGAAGCTAAGCTATTGATGACCATGTCAAAGAATTTCAGATGAGTCGACATGGATGAATATAAAGCCCATACATTATCAAGGTTTATGTTAGGGTTTTGATATGGGATTCGGAATATTGTTGAAATGCAAAGGTTTCACACATTGGAGGAAGCCATTAAAATAGATCAAAGGGTCAAGAAGCAAAGGAGAAATACCCCAATCTAACCTAGTTTGAGCTCTTTGCAAACACTTATTCCATGACAACTTGCCCACAATGAGCTGAAGAGACCATTTAGAGCAGAAGAAAAGAATGACCAACTTGATGAAAGCCGAGCTAATGATAGAGTGACTCAAAAGACATATGAGAAAGGATAAACTTCAAGTCACAAGACAAGTGGATCAAATGCTTCAAGTGCTTAGGTTATGGGCATATGGCTACTAGGTGCCCAAACCGATGTATTATAGTCCTCCAAGCTAATGACATGGACAATATAAATGATAGAGAGCCTGAGAAGGAAGAGAAGAATGTCAAAGAATCTAAAGTGGAGAATGAGGATAAGACCTATGTCTATGCTAATTAGGAAGAAGTAATGACTTTAGTGTCGAGACGAGTATTGAACTCGATGCTGAGTTATGAAGAAGACCAGAGAGAAATTTTATTCCTCACCAAGTGTACTATTAAGGGACATGTATGCACGATCATTATAAATGGAGGTAGTTGTACTAATGTTGTTATCTAATCCTTTATGCAAAAGTTAGGTTTGCTAACCCCTAAACACCCCTGACCTTATAAGCTACATTAGTTGCATGACATGGGTGCTCTACATGTGATTGAGCAAGTAACTATACATTTCTGTATGGGAACTATGTATAAGGATGAAGTGGTATGTAGTGTTGTCCTATGGGAGCTCCACATCTATTGTTAGGAAGACCTTAGTTATTCAATCAATGTGTCATACATGATGAATTCAAGAACACTTATGCCTTTACTAAGGATGGGAAGAAGATTGTATTGCAACCTATGACCCTTAGTCAAGTGAATGAGACTCATAATCAAGTTACTCAAGCTAGCAAAAAGAAGACCTTAGTGCTTAGCTAAAGAGAGCTCTGAGTTATTGAAAAGGCCGAAAAGCGTATGTTTTTATTGATATGAAGATCATTAAAGCTAAGAGACTTAGATTACATACTAGAAGAAGTTTAGAAATTGCTAGATGAGTTTTCCAACTTGTTTCCATAAGATTTACCTAAGGGATTACCTCTACTTCGAGGTATTGAGCATTGTATTGACTTACAACTAGGCGTAGCCTTATTGAACAAACTTGCTTACATAATGAATTTTGAGCAGGATATTAAGCTGAAGAAGTAGGTAGACGAGCTCATTGAGTAAGGTTATGTAAGAGAGAGCATGAGCCTTTGTGTTGTGCCTACTTGACTCATCCAAAAGAAGGATGGTTTAGTATGTGCATTGATAACCAAGCTATCAATAGAATTATTGTCAAATACAAATATTCCATACCAAGGCTTAATGACATGTTAGATGAGCTTTAAGGCGTTAGAGTATTCTCAAAGATTGACCCTCGAATTAGCTATTATCAAATTCACATGAGATCTAGTGACGAATGGAAGATTACATTTAAGACAAGGCATAGTATCTACGAACGGTTAGTTATGTTATTTGAACTTACTAATGTGCCGAGCACATTCATAAGGCTTATGATCCATGTAATGCGGCCTTTGATAAAAAAATGTGTAATCGTGTATTTTGATGATATCTTAGTATACATTACTGACTTGATATGATTCATTACACACAAGAAAGAGTGTAAGTTGCAGTTTACGATCTCTCCACTAGCAGTCGGATATCAAATATCACTTACACTGCGGAGTGAGGAGTGAACGGACTCAAATACAGTTGTCGGGAGCAAACACTGAGCGAGAACGGTAAGGGGCTCACAAACAATGTCGTTGCGCGGAGATGCGATTCGCCAAGCTGGGGGGCAAACAAAGTCGTCCCCGGCCCTACCGAAGTACCAAAGGCTTTCGAAACTTACCTGCTTTTCTCTTCGTCTGGAACCCTTACTCCTTTCTCCTCTCCCTTATTACTTGAGGGAATAGAATGCTATCCCAGGCTTCCGCTATTTCGATTCGTGCTTTCTCCTCTCTTTTTTCTTCCTCTTTTTTTTTTCTCATTTTCCTTTGTCTTTTCCTCCGTATAATCCGAAATTATGAATTCTCTTGGTTTTTTGTTTTTAAAAATGAATTTCATCAATCCGGATATATCAAAAGAAAGAGATTTCTCTATTCTGTCGAAAAAAAGAGGAGAATGCACATTTACTTGAAAGAGTTCCATGATCACTTGAAACACGTCCGAGCTATTTTGGACATACTTCATACTGAGAAATTATTCAAAAATTTGAAGAAATGTACGTTTTACCAACATAAAGTTGTCTTTCTTGGGTCTATGTTGGCTAAAGATGGTATCTAAGCTAATGAGGAGAAGGTTTAAGCTATTTTAGAGTGGCATACACGCAAAAATGTTACTTTAGTTAGAAGTCTTCACTAACTTACTTCTTTCTATAAGAGATTCATCAAGAACTTTAGCACCATTGCAAGAAGAGTGATGGATTCCAATGGACTGATTGAGCCAAAAAGTGTTTTAATGAGATCAAAGAGAAACTTACAACCATGCTTGCCTTAGCTCTACTTGATTTTGACAAACCATTTGAGCTAGAATGTAATGCATTAGGTGTCGACAACAGAGCCACTTTAATACAAGAACACTGACTAGTTGCTTACTACAACGAGAAGCTTGATGGTGCCACCTTGAATTATTCTGTATATGAGAAAGAGTTGTACTCACTTTTCCAAGCTCTTACATTGAGTAAACATTACATACTACCTTGAGAGTTTGTCATTTACATGAATCCTTGAAACACTTAGGGAGTCAAAACAAACTTTCAAAGAGCTAAGCTAAATTTTTAGATTTCATGGAAGGATTCTCCTATGTGATCAAGCATAAGAAGGGTAATGCTAATGTGGTCACTGATGCTTTGTCACATTAACATATTCTATTGACTACCTTATAGAGAAACTTACTGGGATTTTCCCTTATCACCAAACAGTATGCTCATAACCCACACTTCGATCTTATACTTAAGAAGTGTTGAGATGGAATTACTATTGGAGGATACTACTTAAAGGATAGTTATCTATTCAAGGAGAGGAGACTATGTATACTTAACTACTCTACACGTGAGTTATTGGTTAGGGAAGCTCATAGTGGAAGATTATTAGGGCATTTTGGTGAGACCAAAACTGCCGATCTATTGAGAGAAAACTTTTACTGGCCTGGTATAGCTAAGGATGTCCATAAGGTCGTCAATAGTTGTAAAGTATGCAAGAGGGCGAAAGGGAAAAAGGAGTCACATGGAGAATACATACCCTTACCTATGCTGACCTCACCTTGGGCCAACCTCAACATAGACTTTGTCTTAAGGTTGCCTTAGACATCTAAAGGGAAGGACTTGATCCTTATACTTATGGACTGATTAAGTGGAATGGCACACTCCTTTACATGGAGTCCTGAAGTCTATTGTTTTAGATCGAGATACTAAGTTTCTGAGTTACTTTTAGAAGACCTTGTAGAAGAGACTTGGTACTAAGCTTGTGTGCAGTTCAAGTAGCCACCCTCAAACTGATAGCTAAACAGAAGTGGTGAATAGGACATTAGGTGCTTTGCTTAGAGCTATAGTAGGGAAGAATCTAAAGGATTGGGATCTATACTTACTAATTGTAGAGTTTGCCTACAATCGAACTGTCTATAGTACCATTAGAAAGACTCCATTTAAAGTTGTCTATGGCCTCAACCTAACCATCCCACTAAACATGATAAGCACCCACGTAGCTCCTTAAGAAAGCTAGTCTAGAGTTGACTGATCTCATGAAATATACAAAATGCATGAGCAAGTGGCCAAGAAGGTTGATAAGTTCAATGAATAGCAGCATGAGATCAATAGCCGAAGCCATCAAGCTATTTCCTTCAATCTAAAACCTAGTCTGCATCCACCTCATCCAAGAGAGATTTCCTCATCTCAAGATGAGCAAATTATCACCCAAAGCTGATGGTCCATTCAAGATCCTAAAGAAAATCAATCACATGTCTACCAAATCGAGCTACCTGAGGATTATGGTATCTTTTCCTCAATCAACCTATTCGACCTAATTCCCTACCACCCAAATGAAGTAGGCCCAACCAACAAAGACTTCACAAATTTGAGGCCAAATCTCTCTAATCCCTTCGAAGATGATAGGAATCGACCACTCAAACTTATTACCCATAGTCAAGATAGAGGCTTATTAGGACTTACCCGATAAGTGCTACCTCAAGAACCAGTTAAGGACGAGGATTCCATCACCAACCAAGGATTATTTCACTTCATCCAACCTAAATGCCAAGCTTTAATTGTATTTAAGGCAATAACTAAGCTACTGAGTACCGGGTCTCTTTCTAAGTAGAGTTGTTCAAGCATTAAATCAGAGTCGAGCTGTCTAGTCACCCAACCTAAAGAGACTTTAGTCAATACCCTACATCTAAGCTCAAACCTGAACCATATTAGGTTGGCCAAGTTTTCTATTTCCTTCCCCATCACTTCTAAGCTTATCCTAGTAAGTGCTAAGTTGTTAGAGAACCTACACCTCCAAGAACGATCGATTATCCAATCGCCAACACCAACTTGATATGTGTCTTATGGCATAACATTCTGATAGGGATCATGGACCAATCACTTGCTCTCGAGTTCAAAGGCTCGCTTATATGGTTCGTTAAGCTGTCCAAGGTGAGTTGAGCCTTAAAGAACAATGCATTCTCCAATCTGACCTATCGAATTACTTTACTCTCTATCTCATTAAACAGACTCTAAAGGTGCCCAACTTATTGTTGAGGTGATCCCTTCTCAACACATCTATCTAAGGTCAAGCACTAAACCTGTTTGTTGCTAACTTGATACAGTGTCAAGGTCAAGTTGACTTGATCCCAAGCTAACCAGTTGAGGTAGACTAGACAATGGGCTACCCCCTGGACCAATCTTTCCTCAATCGGAAACATCTAAGCTGTTAAGCATCTGACCATAACCTATTTTACTCAGTACCTATTTTGCTTGACAAATAGTATCTTGGGGACCATAGAATGGATAGTTGACATGTGCCCCATTTTTTAACATCCTTATTATTCTTTTGTAATTGAATATCCTTTTTGCTTATTTATAACTTTGCCCTTGTAAACTATGTATCTTTCCTTTTCTAATAGAAATCCTTTTTGTAAATTTCATATACTTAGGACTTAGGGCCATATGAATAATTGTAAAATGTAATGGCTATAAGAATCAATCAATTAGAATAGTAACACTGAACTTTCAGACATACTTTCCTTTCATGAGCTAAGTATCCTTTGCTTACTCTTATTTAGTCTTATCTAGTCCAATGTGAATGTAGATTAGTGGTGAGTACCATCCAGCTACACTTGTACATTATATCAAGTGCAACTTAAGCTCGTACAAGACGTTGGTAAGTCGTATCCACTATCAGTATACAAGGACCCCTGCTCAAACCTTGACTTTCATTTATCTTTTGGACCATCTCACGGTTTAGACCTACCCCCGGCTAGTGTGATATCGATAATCCTATGTTACCCCTTTCCCAATGATCCATATCATCTTGGTATCAGAGTTTAGCTACATTTGAGTAAGTCTTTGCTACTTTAAACTTTGAGTAACTTGTTACAACGTGTAGTGAAAGTTGTTTAGAGTTGTTGTGAGTGTTTGGAAAGTGTTTAGTGCTAAAGAAATTTAGCGATCTGCCTTCCCTTGTTTCTTGTTTGCAAAATAAAGTATTAAGTGTTTGAGTGATTTTTCATGTGTTGGTTGTAATAGCTGTTGGTACGTTAAGCTTTGTTTTGTTATAGTTTAAGGGGGAAAATTTTGAGTTATGTTTCAATTGATAATCTCTTGTAATAGATAACAATGTCAAATTTTAGTGTTTAAGGAACTCTAGATAACCAAGACAGTAGCACTTGAAATGACGAAGGTCAATAAAGAAGTTTCACACCCCAGTTTGTGAATGACCGACTGGTTAAACTTACTGACTTGGTGGCTAGTCTAGTGATTGCTAGAAACGAAGATAATTAGTGAGCCATAAATGATCCCTATAAGGGACAAGCTAATGAACAATCTGAGAGAGGCAATGGCTGTTACGGCCAAGCTAATGCCTCAATTCGACTACACTAAGCTAGAGGAGCAAACAGAGTTGTTAGATGTAGACTAGCATTAAATGAGATTGAAGAAGAGGACGAGGAAGTAAGTGACAAAGTGGAAGAGTATTATGAATCGGTAGAGAGGAATGTCTAAACTCTTAGAATGGAAGGGTTAAGGATGCATATTCCTAGTTTTTCTAGGAGTGGTGATACTGAAGACTATCTGGACTAAGTAGATAAGACTAAGAAGCAGTTTAAGTATCATGAAGCACTTGTTAATGCCAAGGTTAGATTCACTGTATTGGGATTTACTAGCTATGTTACCTTGTAGTGAAAATACCTACAAACCACCTGTAGAAGAGAAGGAGAACATGAAGTTAGGCATTAGGATGAAATGAAAAGAGTCATGAGGTAAAGATTTGTTCCGAGCTTTTATTTGTAGGATGCATTCAAAAGGTTACAGGACTTAAGTCAAGGTAGATCAAGTGTTGATGCCTATGTAAAGGAGTTCTAGATGTTAATGATTCGTTGTGAAATTGTTGAGCTTGAAGACTAAACCATATCTTGATTCATTAGTGGGTTGAAGTATGAGATTGGACATATTCTGGAGACTATGGATGTTGGTTCACTTGATAAAGCTATCTAAGCTACCCAGCGAATCAAGAGACATCGAACAAGAAGATTCTGAGCTCTTATTAGTCAACCTAGCACTAGCCAACCTATTCTGAGTAGACCTGTGTAATTGGAATGAAGCAAAGATGCCAAAGTCTAACTTGTTCAAAATACTTGAGCATAGGAGAAAGAGATCTTAAGTAAGTTCGAGGAAGGTTAGAGCTTAAGAAGAAAGATGAGTGAAATTAAGTGCTTCAAATGTCAAGGGTTTGGATATATAGCCGCTCAATGTCCGAATAGAAGAACTATGGTGATCCGAGAAGTGGTGCCAACCATTAAAGTAGATAGTACTGATGAAGAGGTGGGAGAGTTGAAAGTAATGTAAACCAAAGCCAAAGGCTGACAAGGCCAATCGTAAGGATGGGTCTAAACTTACAAAAAGCTCGAAGAATGAAATGGGAATTGCGGGAAAGACATGAAAAGTAAATAAGCAAACCCTCGAATAACTCTAAGGATATAACATATTGGGGAACTTTTAAGGACTCATAGTATAACTTAATATGATACACAAGATGATTCAGTGAGGTTACTCACTACCCAACCTTGCTTAAAGTTTAGGATAAGAGTGAAGTAAAATAAGTTAACAAGAGCAATGTTCACAGAAAAAAGAAGTATATTCACCATGATGATAAGATATTTTCTAACTATGTTACAATGGGGTATTTATACTCGAAATATTAGGGTATCCTACCCAAAATGGAAAAGACTAAAAGGGTAACACTCTAAAGAAGTAATGTACAAGAATGATAAAGGATACAATTGAAAATACAACAAAGATGGATATCTTATACGGAGGATTCTATCACGCATTTTCTCGGATATGTGGCTCCTTGCAAGTGGATGATTTTTTGGCAGAAAAGACAAATTGTAGATTCAGGTTGGTGACTCCTAAGCCTAGGTATCGAATAGAGGTAGTAGGTTAGCCATGCTAAGCTGAGCAAATAATTATTTTGAAGTGAATTCACCTCGGGTGTATTTAGTATGGCTTAGATTTAGGTCGGTTGAGTTGATGGTTAGATGAGCCAAGTTAATGTTCAAGTGTAGTTCAGGTTAGCAATTAGAGACGAATGACGAATGCGAGAGGGTTTAGCTTAGCCAAGGTATCAGGTCGGTAGATTGCAGCAGCTTAAACTCCTCAATGGTGGGTCCTAGGGAAAGAATTCACTTGGCCATGCTTTCTAACCCTCATGCTTAGGCTCGAGTTAAAGGTTTAGTTGTCTAATTCCTATAAAAAAGAGGCCAGACAAATTGAGCTATTTGAAGAGGAAGAGATCATTTATAGTGAGAAAGGCAATTTTATGCTCGTAACCATGTAATTAAGGAGAGCTATGAGTATGAGTCCTATGCCAGAGGACGAGCAGCAAGAGAATTTGTTCCATATCAGCTATAAGATGAATAGGTTGTTGTATGCATTGATTATTGACAGTAGCAGTTGTACCAATGCAACATCCACATTCATGGTCTAGCAACTAAAGTTGTTGACCAAACCCTACCCCAAGCCTTATAAACTATACTGACTCAATGACAAAGGAGCCTTACAAGTAAATAAACAAGTGATTGTGCTAATCAGTATTGGAAGCTATCAAGAAGAAGTGCTCTGTTATGTGTTACCATGAGTGCATCCCATATTCTTCTTAGACAACCATAGATGCTTGACTAGAATGTGGTATATGATGGATAGAAGAACACATGTTCCTTAGAGCATAAGGGCAAGAAGGTATAGTTAAGCCCAATGACTACCGAACAAGTTAAAAACATGTAAACTCAACTGAGTTAAGTTCTAAAGAAAGAGGCTTTGGTAATGTTTTAAGTCGAGCTGAAAAGAGAGATGAAGCTTGAAGAGTCGACTTATCTGCTGGTCAAAAGGTTACTTAAGATGAGAGGATCAGAGGAGGAATTGCTACCTACTGAGTTAAAGTCCCTACTGGATGAGTTTGTCAACCTGTTCCCAGGTGAATTGTTAGAAGGACTGCTTCCCATCCGAGGCATTAAATATATAATAAATTTGCAGCCAGGAGCCGCTCTACCAAATAAGCCTACTTATAGGTTGAATCTTGGACAAGTTGTTGAATTATAGATGTAAGTAGATGAGTTAATCAAGAGAAGGTATGTACTAAAGTCCCTAAGTCCCTTATGTTGTACCAGCTTTATTAGTACCAAAGAAGGATGGGGCATGGAGGATGTATGTGGATAGCCGGGTAATTAATCGCATTACCATTAAGTACACGTATTCTATACTGAGGCTTGATGACATGCTTGACGAACTGAATGAAGCAAGAGTATTTTCTAAGGTTGATCTCAAATCTGGATGCCATCATATTTTAATGCGAGAAAGAGATGAGTGGAAAACCATGTTCAGGACATGTAATGGATTATATGAATGGCTTGTAATGCCTTTTAGACTATCGAACATACCAAGCACATTCATGTGACTAATGAACCATATGCTCTGAGAACTAATAGCGAAATTTATGGTAGTATATTTTGATGACATTCTAGTCTACAACTTAACTTGGAGCCTCACTATGAGCACCTCTAAGTAGTTTTTTTAAAACTCCAAGTTGAGAAGCTTTATGCTAATATAAAGAAATGTAACTTCTATCGACCTGAAGTAATCTTTCTAGGATTTGTTGTGAGTGGTGGTGGTATATGCATTGATGATGATAAGGTAAGAGTAATTATCGAATGGCTTATGCTAACTTACTCAGTCGACATGTAAAGTTTCCATGGCCTAGCATTATTTTATCATCAATTTATAAGGAATTTCAATACTATTGTGGCCTCACTCATCGACATGTCAAAGAAGAATGCCGAGTTTAAGTAGGAAGAGAAGGATAGAAGAGTTTTGAGGAGGTGAAGATGAAGTTAACCACCATCCCTATCTTTGCTCTATCGAACTTTGACAAAGTATTTGAAGTAGAGTATGATGCATCCGGACTAAGCATAGGTATTATGCTGACGTATGAGGGCCGACCTATTGCCTACTTTAGTGAAAAGATTAGAGGAGCTACACTTAACTACTCTATGTATGATAAGGAGTTCTACTCATTGATTCGAGCTCTAACTGTT
Source organism: Lumnitzera littorea (assembly GCA_024138015.1). Taxonomy (NCBI): domain Eukaryota; kingdom Viridiplantae; phylum Streptophyta; class Magnoliopsida; order Myrtales; family Combretaceae; genus Lumnitzera; species Lumnitzera littorea. The sequence goes on from JAMXBB010000001.1 coordinate 19,945,041, forward strand.
TGGCAATATTACCTGTTACCTAAGGAATTCGTAATCTACACTGACCATGAATCTTTGAGATATCCGAAGAGCCATCCTAAGCTATCCCGGAGATAAGCCAAGTGGGTAAAACTTATGGAGGGATTTTCCTATGTCGTGAAGTACAAGAATGGCAAGAATAATGTAATGGTCAATGCCCTATCAAGACGACATTCCTTTTTGATCGGGTTGTAGACTAAGTTACTTGGTTTCTCTATGATTAAGGATTTATATGCTGAGGATCCACATTTTGGTCTGATCTATGCTAGATGTGAAGAAGGCCAAACACTTGACAACTATCACAAGGAAGATAGATACTTATTCAAAAAGAAGAGATTATGTATCCCAACTTGTTCTATGCTAGAACTGCTGGTGCGTGAGACATATGGTAGAGGATTATTTAGACATTTTGGTAAGCACCAAACTTGTGAGGTACTATCCTATAGATTCTTTTAGTCAAGGATGATAAGAAATGTCCAAGCCGTATTGGAAGGATGTGCCACCTGCAAAAGGGTAAAGAGCTGAGTTGAATAAGGGCAATATTTACCTTTGTTGATCTTAACCAAACCATAATCTAAGTTAAGTATGGACTTTATGTTAAGATTATGGAGGACATCATAAGGGAAGGACTCCATCATGGTTGTAGACTGATTTATTAAGGTGGCTGTAGACTGATTTATTAAGGTGGCACACTTCGTGTCCTGTTCCAAAACTAATGATGCTTTGGCCATCTCTTTTCTTTTCTTACAGGAGGTCATTAAGCTCCATAAAGTGCTTAAGATTACTGTTTTAGACCAGGATCCAAAGGTCATGAGGCACTTCTAGAGGACATTATGGAAGTGAATGGGAACCAAACTATTGTTCAGCATGTCTTGCCATCCACAAACGGACGGATAGACCAAGGTTGCCAATAAGACAATGGAAACTCTACTCTGAGTTACTACTGATTGGGATCAATGCTTGCCCATAATTGAGCTCACCTACAATAAGACCACCTACATCACTACAAATGCCACCATTTTAGATCGCTTATGGATTTAACCTTGAATTCCATTAGATTAGGTGCCCTTTCTAAGCCAGAATGAAGATCAACCAGCTGTAGAGAGATCCGAGGCCATTAAAGCCATGCACCAAAAGGTTGTAAAACAATTGAGCTAAGTTACCACTAAGCTTAAGGGGCGAGGCAAAGGATGAGAGAACAAAGTATTTCAACCTAGTGATTTAGTTTGGATCTACCTCAATAAAGATTGATTTCCAAGTTTGAGGAAGAGCAAGTTATCTCCTAAGGTCGATAGACCGTTTAGAGTGCTTGAAAGGATCAATCATAATGCCTATAGGATTGAATTACCTGAAGGCTACGAGGTTTTAGACTCCTTTAATGTCATTAACCTCCATCTGTATGTCCCTAACAATGAGCAATAATTAGTAGAGCTAAATTTGATGATAAATCTCAAATAGCCTAAAGAGGATGATAGGGATTACAGACCAATCACTCGCTCTTTGAAGGCTTGCTTATATGGTTTGTTGAGCCATCCAAGGAGAGTTGAGCCTTAAAGAACGATGCGTTCTCCAATCCGACCTACCGAATTACTTTGCTCTCCATCTCATTAAAGAAACTCTAGAGGCACCCAACTTGTTGTCGAGCTAACCCCTTTTCAACACATTAGTCCAAGGTTAAGTACTGAACTTGCCTACTGCTGACCTGATACAGCATCGAGGCCAAGTTGACCCAATGTTGAGCTGACCAACTAAGGTCAACCAGATAATGGGCTACCCCTTGGACCAATCCTTCCTCAGTTTGGAATATTCGAGCTGCTGAGCATCTGACCCTAACCTAATCTACTCAAAACCTGTTTTGCTCGATAAACAACATCTTGGGGACCATAGAATTGACGGTTAACAGACACGCCATTTTCTGACATCCATACTATCCTTTTGAAATAGAATATCCTTTTTTCCTATTTACAACTTTATCCTTGTAAAATATATATCTTTCCTTTTCTAATGGGAATTCTTTTTGTAAATTACATATACTTAGGAATTACCCTAATTAGGCCATATAAATACTTATAAAATGTAATGGTTGCAAGAGTCAATCAATCAGAATAATAACACTGAACTTTCAGACATACTTTCTTTTTGCAAGCTAAGTACCCTTTACTTGCTCTCGTTTACTCCTATTTAGTCCAATGAAAGCGTGGATTAATGATGAATACCCTCTAACTACACTTGTATGTCATATCAAGTGCAACTCGAGCTCATGTAAGGCATTGGTGAGTCATATCTACCATTGATGCATGAGGACTTACACTAAAACCTCAACTTCCATTTATCTTTTGGACCATCTCAAGGTTTGGACCTACCTCCGATTCGTGTGATATCAGTAACCATGTATCACTCCTTTCTTGGTGATTTGTACCACATTCCAAAAGGATTCTTTATTTGTCGTACAGTATATCATTTGCCATTTTTTACCCTTTGAGTATGTTTAAGGATTCTTTTGTATCTTATCCTTTTTATCTTTTCCTCATTATTGTAACCATAGCTGAGGTTATATAAATACCTTACTTACCTTGTATGCTGACATCATCACTCATTATTAGAATGAAAATTTCCTTTGCTGAGTAACTGTATGTTCTCTCCTTTCCATAACTCTTATCTAGCTCCTTTAGTAAGAGTTAGTGGTAAGCGACCTTAATACTATATTAGTGTATCATATCAAATGTTAGGATTAGGTCAAATAGGATCAGTTAGTGCATCATATCTAGCCGGTAGCTACTTAGGATTGCTAAAATCCTTTCATTTCTCTTTGTATGAGTTCGTTGTGGCACCTCTCTGTATATACAACCCTGGAGGCATCTCACTTTATCCTTGATTTCTTGTATTTCCATATCAACTGATTAGGCAACTTTCAATTAGTCAATTAAAGTGGGTTAGATACACAATATGGCCAATCTCACTCCCACTTCACTAATCAAGACTTCCAATTGTAATCTTCTCAAGTCTTGTAATATGTGTCTCTAAATAGTGATCAAAGTGGCTAAGTTACCTTGTCTCTTTCTACTTAATGCGTTTGCTAGAACATTTGCCTTAGTGGAGTGATACTGAATGTCTATGTCAAAATCCATTATGAGTTCTAACCACCTCCGCTGACTCATATTCAACTCCTTCTGAGTGAAGAAGCAATATAAACTTTTGTGGTCAATGAAGATCTTGTACTTCTCACCATAAAGATAATGTCTCCATAGTTTAAGTACCAAAATTATTATTGCCAACTCTAGGTCATGAGTCGAGTAGTTTTTCTCATATGTCTAGGGTAGTCTAAGCATATAATCCATGCTTAGGTCAATCTACATTTGTTTACACACCTCACACTGTTCTAAAACCTTCTGCATATCTTTCACCATCCCTAGCTAATAGAAATGTTCTTTAAGTAGTTCGAGTGTTCGTTTTTCCCTAAAATGGCAGACTAAGCTTCCTACATGAGCTTCCCAAACTAGTAGCTCTTGAGCAGAGCTGTTGGGCACAAAAACACACCTACCTTTCATCAGAAACCCTTGGCTCAAATAGAACCCATCCACAACACCTCCATAATTGCACTTAATCACTATAGGTCTAAAGTATGAATCTTGCTCATATTAATTTAGGAAAGTACTAAACCTAAATATTCAAGCCTGTAAAGTCATAACAAGCATGTACCAACATGATAAGGCATCAGCTACATTGTTGGAACTCCCTTTTATATACTTGATTACATAGCAAAATGTTTCTAAGAATTCTACCCATTTGGCATGACATCGGGAGAGTTTATGCTTACCTCACCTCACAAATGCTTTAAGGACCCGTGATCAGTATAGATGATGAATTCTTGACGTAACAAATAATGATGCCAATTATGAAGAGCTCGAATAAGGGCATAGAACTCCTTATCACATATTAAATAGTTCAAAGTAACTCCACTAAGTTTCTCACTGAAGTAGGAGATAAGTCGGTGTTCTTGCATGAGAATGGCACCAATATAGACTCTAAAAGCATTGCATTCTAATTCAAAGACTTTATCAAAGTTGGGTAATGTAAGTACTAGGGTAGAAGTCAATTTGGACTTGATATCCTTAAACCTATGACCTTTCTTCGACTACCTAAACTTGGAATTATTCTTGGTCAACTTAATTAATGGGGTGGCTTTAGAATTGAAGTTTTGAATGAGCTTTGGATAAAGCAAAGCTAAACCATGAAAACTCCTCACATCAATGGCATCAGTAGGTATTGGCCAATTAAGTATAGCTCAGACCTTCTTATCGTCAACTCAGATACCCCTATCAGATACAACATATCCAAGGAATACAACCTTACTTTGATAGATTACACATTTCTTCAAGTTTCTGAACAAATGTCCAGCTCGAAGAATATCAAATATAGCTTCCAAGTGCTTGACATGAGACGACAGGTCAGTATTATATACTAAGATATCATCAAAATAAACCATAATGTACTTACTGATCAATAATCCCAAGACATGATTCATGAGTCACATAAAAGTGCTTCGGGCATTAATTAATCTAAAGGGCATGACCAACCATTCAAAGAGACCGTCTGTCATTTTGAAAGCAGTCTTCTACCTATCTCCTAGCTTCATTTGGATTTGGTAGTAGCCACTCTTCAAATCTACTTTCAAAAAGATTCATGCACTATGTAGTATCTAACATGCCATCCAATCGAGGTATGGGATACTTATACTTGATGGTGATTTTGTTGATAGCTCAACTGTCAATCTACATCCGCTAAGAGCCATCCTTCTTTGGTACTAGAACATTGAGCTCGGTATAAGGGCTCACACTTTCTCTAACATACCCTTAGTTAATTAGCTCATCAACTTGCTTCTTAAGCTCAACTGCCTACTCAGGATTGAGCCTATAGGCAGGTTTGTTCAATAAAGTTACTTTAGGCTAGAGATTGATATAGTACTCAATACCTTTAATAAGAGGTAACCCCATGGGTAGCTCATCAGGAAATATGTCTATGTATTCTTGGAGCAAGGCTTACATGTTGGCTAGCAAGGCTCCATCCTCCTTTAGTTCAAGTAGTCTTTTCACCAACAAGAAGACACACTCTTCAATCTTAACCCCTTTAGAGAATTGAGTTCAGGAAATCGCGAAGAATTTCTTCTATAAGGACTTAGAGATCTTAACTTGGGATTCTTAAACTTCTTTAGGGCTCATGGGGGTTAGTACTATTTTCTTATCGTCATTCTGGAACATGTAAGTGTTCCTATATTTGTCTTGGAGTACTCTTAAGTCAAATAACCAAGGTCGACCAAGAAGTATGTATGAGACACACATGGGTAGGATATTACATAGCACCTCATCCTTATATTTGTTACCAATGGAGATTGGCAATTTTACTAGCTTGATAACTAGGAGTTCGCTTTCTCTTTAAGCCAATGGATCTTATAAGGTCGGGGGTGAGAACAAGTTAGCAATTTCAGGGCCTTTACCACTCCTTGTGTAACCACATTAGTATAGCTCCATCTATAATTAAGGCATACAAATTGCCACTTACATAGTAGTTCATATGGAAGAGATTCTCTTTTTGTTCATTCTCATTAGTAGCGAGGACGCGAAGGGTTCTTCGGCCAACCATAAAATATTCCCCAAATTCAGGTAGAATCAAGGCATCAAGGTCTTCTTAGAACTCTTCCAACAAATGCCTAACATCTATCTCTTCTTTTTCTTCACTTGCACTCTCTACTTCGATCTGTGGGGTCTCACCCTTTATGGTTATCATATGTCAGTTAGGACATTAGTTAGTAACATGTTCAAAGCCAAGGAATTTGAAACATTTGATTTCTCTAGTCTTTCGTCCTAAACTTTGATCTTAGTTCCTCCAAACATCAGGCTCCTCAACCATCATTAGGTTGGCTTAGACCTTGACCACGTTAATCTACCTTGAAATGATGTAAAGCTCGACCATATCCAAGTCGACTTGGCATACCAGCTTGGGCAGGTTGAGCTTGGCCGAGCTGAGTCCATCTTTGCCGTTCAACTCATTGGGCAATTTATGCTCATCTAAAGTCCCTATCCCCTGCACTTCCACTATGTCTCCAATCTCAAATCCTAAATCATATATGAATCTCACAATGGTTTGGGCTTCTAGCTCATTAACATCACATCAAATCATCAATAACTAAAATTCATAAACATACTCATCTACATGTTGATTGCCCTGCATGAGCTCTTGAAGATGTTGGAAAGTATCCTACTCATAGTGTTCATGGACAAACCTATTCCTTAAGACTCGCTTCGTTTCATTCTAAGTTCTGATCTTACGTCGTGCTTGCAATCATGTAGTTTGCAATTTCTTCCACTACATTGTTGTATATCTAAAAAGTTGTAAAGTAGCAACTCGAATTTGGACAGCATCCTCAAAGTCATAGAAGTAAAAAATTTTCTCTACCTTCTCTTCCTAATCCATATACTTGTTCGTACTTCTTGCTCTAAAGAAGCTTGGAACCTGTACTTTAATGTTCTCGATTCTTCACGGAGTTCGAAGCTCTTGCTTATCAAACTCATGAAAATGTTCATCCTCTTCCTATTCTTTAACTTCCTCCAACTTAAGTCTTCATCTAACAAGTCCTTCAACTTGGTTAGGTTGTACTTGTGGTGCATTCATAGCATCAAAAGGTTGGATTTCTATACCCTCTCTTCTTGGTCTATCTTGTATGCCTCAACCATACTCAACATTTCTATCTTAGGATCATGCATCTACGAACCTCTATAGGGTCACAGTTAAGTCGGTAACGACGGCACTAAAGTTTTGAATCTATTTGTCAATACTTCAAGTAGTTTATTGCTGAATACTACTATATCCAGGTGCATCACTCTCAACATCACCTATCTCCCCTTGTACACTTAGATTGGACATTTTCACATCAAAATCTCAAAGATAACACAATCTAACAAGAGATCCCCATACAACACAACCTTACACACTACTTTAACAATTTACTTTGTTTAACTGTAGTGAGAACAAAGTAAAACAAAGTATGTACAACACTTACAATAAAGTCTAACAAAACCATTGCTCAACTCTTAGTCATAACCTCAATCTCTGATACTAAAATATATGATGTGCCTTGGAGCTAAGTTATCACAAGGTCTTACCATATTAGGCAAAGATGAGTTCTACGAGATATCGAAGAAGACACAAAAGGGGAGGTTCGAAAGTTCCGGTAGCTTCATGAAGTTACTCACCAAATATGACATACCAAGGAAGACTACATGACTTAGCCTCTACTTGATATTACGCATAAGTAAGGAACTAAGGTCTACTTACTACTAACCTCAAGCTACTAGTAAGATTATATATGAGTGTAAGGAATGTACTCGGAGAGGGTTTCTCACAAGAACATGGGGGAATATTCATTAACTGTAATAGTCATATTAATTTCAACTACAAAGATAAGGGACTATTTATAGTAATTCCTTAGGGCAACAAAAGAAAAGGATGAAATTACAAAAAGGGTAATATAAAAATAAAGACACCTAGTATAAGCTAAAAGGGGTAAATACAACAATCATACAAAAGGGAATATGGTACAATGTCAGAAAAGTGATGATAGGTGGCATGCTACTACTACATCTATACTTGAGGCAGTAAGGCACTAGAACTGAGCTGTTTAGATATGGAAACAGGTTGGCAAAGAAGGGCTTAGAGGTCGGAATCAAGGACCTTATTACTAGTCAAATCAACCATGTTAGAAGGGGTTGTAAGCTTGGCATTTAGGAATGAGGCAAAGTAGATCATAATACATCTAAGTTAGGCATGAAAGGAGTTTAGCAATGGGCCTTCCTAATACTAGAGCTCATCTTTGTTAAGCTAAGGGGATTAGATTCTTCTTATAAGACCTTACAAGTCCTTAAGATAAGCTCTAGTGAGAAGTCCTGAGGTCGATAGTCTATCATTTCTTCTTTACAAAAAGAATTGGTGCACCCTAAGTTAACGTATTAAGCTTGATAAACCCCTTATCTTGTAGTTCCTATAATTACTTTTTCAATTCAACCAACTCTACTAAAGCCGTTCTACAAGCCACTTTATATATCGATTTTATTTTAAGTACCAAATCTATACTAAACTCAATCTCTTTGATTGGAGGCAATCTAGGAAGATCTTCTAAGAAAGCAGCTAGGAACTCATTCACTACTGGAACCCTTTCAAATTCTATAATCTAACTTAAGCTTGCATTTAAAGCTACTAACTTGCTATTACTCGACAACTCATATAAGGAGACCCCGATGGCTTCTATTCCTTTAATTAGAAACTAAAAGGCTCTTCATTCTTGGGAGTGAAATGGACTAACTAGTTGTAACAACCTATCATAGCATAGTTACTTGATAGCTAATTTGGTCCCATAATTACATCAAAATTAGACATTTCTAAAATATACAAATCAATTAACATGACTCGACCCTGAATCTCTATTTTAACACTTTTACAAATTTAACTCAATAGCTTTCCCATACCTAAAGGAGACCCAATACGCAAAGAATCAACTAATAGTCCAAGTTTCAGACTACAAGCATTCATAAAAGATTCATCTATATAAGACTGAGTGGCATCGGTGTTAAATAATGCATAAGCTCTAATAAAGTTCACTAGAAGCATACTTGCCATGGTATTACTCCCTCGATTACTCTACCCTAGGGCCTAAAGTTCTGCTATAGTATTAGTTGTTGAACTAGGCATTCTTTGTTAACATGCTGAACTTTATTATAGGAGAAGCACACTCCATCTAGCTACATGCATTTTGAAAGATCATGTAGGCCTTTGCACTTGGTATACGTGAGTACCTAAACTAGCACTGATGGAGGTAGCACTAGCAATAATGGAATAGGTTTAGCAAGTAGATACCTAATAGCCTTAACTATAGGTTTAGCTTGCTAAAGGAAAGGTCTCTTTCCCTATCTTGAGTTACTATACCTAGTACTAGTCTTTTCTTGAGAACCACTTTTCCTCTAGGAGACTCGGTCTCATCTTTTAACATCTCGTTTTGACTCTTTTCCATCTTTTTGGCCTTATTAACTACTATTACTTTGGTTCCCAACTCAATGGACCCGACTTCATGATGTAAAGTGGCTCTTAATTGTCCTTAGACCCTTCATCGGCTCTTTAGGCCTCTAGTAAGAATTTGTGTAAGCAATTAAGCTTAGCTTCATACTGCTCCACTATGCGATTTCCTTACTTACAATCATAATATTGACTTACCAATCTCTCCTGAAGGCTTTTAGAGAAGTACCTCTTGTATAATAGTTCTCTAAACACTGCCCAAGTAATAAGAACAAGTTGGAGGGCTCTTTCTCCTTCTTACTAATTGGCGACAATATCCCTTAGCATATATGTGACAAATGATACCTTCCTATAGTCAGGGACCTCAAAACCTTCAAAAACCCTCTCAATCTAGGTTATCCACCTCTCAACCCCTATAGCATCATTAGTCTGGGCATGGAATTCATCTGCTAATCTCATAAATTTCTCAAGGGTGAAGGGTTACCATGGTTATTTCCACCTCCTACACCTATAAAATGTCTCACAAGAAAGGAAAAAAATAAGTTAGCAAAAACATTCTATTTTTATAAGAAATAATAAAAAACCTTTTCAAAAACAAAACTCAATTTTATTATTTGAATTAAGAGAAATATTGGAATTGAGTGAAATTCAAAAAGAAAAATATTTGATAATTAATGTTAGGATGATTCAAGAATCACCCATTCAAATTCAATTTATGGATTTGACAGATTATTCATTGATAGAAAAAAAAATGAGGGATTTGTTTGATAGAACAAAAATAATCAAAAATCAAATAGAAAAAATTACAAAAGATAAGAAGAAGAATTTTTTTAATTCTAAGCCATACCATTCCTGGCGTCAATAGTGACTCCACTTCCACCATTAACTCCATTATTATTCTGAGCCATGAGTTGCAATTGTTGCTACTATAGTTGCTCATGATGTCTTTGAATCTGAGTCTGCTATTGGTTAATCACTCCTAACATATTGTCAGCAGTAGTCAACAGCCTATTAATATCATTTCTGGTAATAGGCACTTCTTTATTCTGTGGCAGCTATTGTTGCTAACTCCCTTGCAGGTTAGCTTCCTTGAGAGCATTACCCTGACTAGCTCTCGCAACTCTTACCAATTCAACTCTTCTTTTTGGTGACATTTTATAGCCAAAAACAAAAACAACAAAAGAAGAAGAAGAAGAAACTAAGCTCAGTAGGAAAAAAAAAAAGTAAGGAAAAAGAACTTAAAGGAAAGAAAACAAGGATTATAAGATATCGCTATTATTAAGGATTCCCTTATAAGTATTCCTACTCTTCACAGCTCACTATCCTCCAGAGCATTTGCCTAGCTTCTATAGATTTATACACCTAAACTCATACCACTTTCATTTGTTACGCCTCTAGGCTTAGGAATGCCATAGATCACATGTGTCCCTAGAAATCTAATGACACATTGGCTAAACGAGCTACCAAAATCTCCAATAAATGTAATAATTAACTCCACAAACTCTCAAAATAATTAATTTTTCAAAGTAACTGAATGTAGCAATTAATCTCCTTATTAAATAAAACTAAAAAATTAAACTATTCATGGAGACACAATCAAACAAACTCCTTAAATAACAAGTGTCCTCGACTAACTAGATCATGTTCCTCATATCTCATCCTTGTAATAATAGTAGTATTCTCTTGAATCCTCATCTTGATGATAATAGTATGCAACCCCATTTTCATCATAATTTATCACTCACCTAATATTCCTCTAGTTGAAAAAGAAAAGGAGTAAGTCGAAGCCTAGTACATATGACCCACAATCACATATGCATGGCAGGCAATATACAAAGTCAAATGCATTAATGCATTAAATAATAAATAACACAACAACTAATTCATGTCCTTTTAATTAATACTTGCAACACAATACAATCATTCATGACTAACCCCAACTTAGAGTATCTTATGACTCCCTACATAATTCTTAGTTAGGACATTGGCACTACAACCCCTATTTAAACCTAGTATTTGGACACTAGTACTACGACCCCCAGATGTCACCTTGCCTACTTGGTTCCAAGACACTAGTATAAATTACGACCCTTAGACACCAACCTATTCATAATAAGATAGTGTTCCATTAAGCAAATGGTCTAAATAGTTTTGATGATAGGATAGCATTCCATCGAATAAGCGGTTCATAAAAATTTTAAAACAGGACAACGCTCTACTAAGCAAGCAATCTTAAAACTTTTGAAAATGGAATGACGCTCCTCTAAGTAAGTGGTCTATAAGATAATGCTCTATTGAGAAGGCAATCCTTAGGAATTTTAGGACAACACTCTATTGAATAGGCAATCTTAAATCTTGACAAACACTTATCCTAAATTGGTTGTCTTTAAAAGTTGTTTTAGAGAAGAAATTATTCAAACAGAGGAATTGAATGCACGGTGATCCTTGATGTGGATGCTGGGAAATGAGCTTCTAAACAAAACTGACTTTAGGTGTCTATTGGAGAAAGAATACTTTGAAAGTTGTGCATTAAGTTTTGATTAAACATGGAGGACTTGCTGGAATAAACAAAATTGGCCATTGGAGCAAATATCTCATAATGGTAGATATTGATAGAGACTTGGCCATCAAGGCTAAAAAAAGCTTTTGAATGGACTTGGATTGACTTGTTCAAAACCTAGCTACTAAGGCCAACTTTAGGAAGAGAAAACTCTTCGAAGGTGAGTAGCTACTTGAATTAAGCCTATGAAGATGCTTAGAAGACTTGAATTTGAGGGAAATAGGAATGAAAGTTTCTCTAAACTCTAGATTATTTTGAAAAAATTTCCTTTTTCTTTTTGGCAAAATTTTTTTTGTGAAAATTAAGGTTGTGGTCTTTATTACAAAACAAATTCTTTTTTTGAAGTTCTGACAAGTAAGAAGGCCTTACGAGCTTTAGATATTGCTAATAGATGGTGGGCTTACCCCGTTGCTTAATAGTCATCTGCTCTTTCACAAATATTATCTTAAACTTGGGCTTATGATTGGAAGTTATGGTTGATGGGATAAATTAGCCTCTCGTTCTCTTAGTTCATTTAAGGGATTATATTATCATGTCTTTGAATTTTCTAGGGCTTTATCATGGTCTTTTGATATGATTCTTCTGCATGCCATTCTTTTCAGGATTTTAGTGGGCTTTGATCTTCATCATAGGGCAAATGACCATTGCTTGTTGGATTTGGATTTGGATTTCAACTCTTCATCTTCTTCTCTTGAAGTAGGTATTTCACTTATCAAATTATCTAGTCTAAGAGAGCTTCCTCACTTTCTTAGTTCATATCTCACTTTCGATTCTGGATTCTAAAAATTATGGTCCATTTTGCAAGTGATATGACTTGGTCAATCAACTAGGTCTCTTTCTGACTTTTAATTCAATATGGGCTTTTGCTTAATGGTTTTAAAAAGATTAATGAATGGTTCTATTTTGAAAGAATTATCTTCCTAGGTTTACAAGTCAAAAACCCTTAGGAGAGTCCTTAGTTTTATGAGTAATGATAATTCATTCCCTCCAATTAGAAGAGTTTACTAAGGGTGGTATTATGCAAGGGCTCATAAAATGGGATGGCCCTTGAGCTTTAAGTTGTAAGCCTTATCTTCTTGATGTAAGCTTTTGAAAAGACCAAATTGTAAGCTTTTGAAAAGACCAAATTGTAAGCTCATAATATGGGATGGCCACCAAAGTTGTAAGCTTTTGAAAAGAGCCTTCCCCCCCCCCCCTCTCTCTCTTTCTTTTCTTTTTCCTTTTTTCTTAATATTCTCTCTTTGGCTTTTTCTTATTGTTTTTAACATTTTCCTTTCTCTCTTCTTTCTTTCCTTTCACTCCTTTTCAGCTTCTTTTATGGGCTTCTAATGGAATAGAGATGCCTACTTCATTTCTCTTCTTGAATGGCTTACAGCTCAAAATATGTAAGTCTTCCAGAATTGAAGTTCTTTTTCCTTTCAACAGGAACAAGTTATCAATGGTAATGATTACCTAGGAATTGGTGTGACTATTGCAAGCACAAATTAGTTTATCCTTTTTCTTTAAATTAATAATGTCGACCTCCTGATTTCCCCATGTGGGGTAGTTCTTGATAGGATTTAATTTTGAAATCACTTCTTTAAAGGTCTCAATAAGGTTGGCAAGGGATATATATATATATATATATTGTGTTTAGGATAGAGAAATGAATGCCTATTGTCATTTTAACCTACGTACTAAGTTCAAGATAGACCTCCTTTATGGCACAAGTCTTAGTTCCTCACATTGATGTTGCTTAACTCTCAAGTGTATTTAATGATAATGTTTATGACTTAGTTTGCCTCTTTTCATCTCTTCAACTAGTAGGATACCTTAACTTGTTGGATCTTCAATTTTTCCAAAAAAGTGTCCTACATTGGATGCGTATAAGTTAACAAACAAGTATGCCCCCATATTCATTTGGAAACTCATTTTCCCCATTATTTGCCCCAAGACTAGTCATTTAAGTTGGTTCTCTTATCTCATCAAAATGTCCCCTAACTGAAATGAGCTTGTTAACTTAGCTATATAATTGCCATAGAAAAATTCAATAATTGAGGCTTGATAAACTTTCTTTGATGGTTTGATGGTTCTACTTGTTCTCTTCATGCCCCAGTATTGAAGTAATAGTGGAGATAGGCTTTAGTTTATCTTAGGCTTTATAAAGTGGATAAGTTGTGTTTATAGATGAGTAGGCTGTGGGAAAGTCTTGTGTTTGGGGTTAAGAATAGGTAGGGAGTCTTTGCCTTTACTTAGAGTGAGTAAAAAGGTGCCATGGAATAGAGTATATTGGGTTTGGCCTATTTGGTACGCTAAGAATCGCGTTGGGGTTTATCTCTACTATTGTTTCTTGGCAAGCCTTACTCCCTAACATCAAATCTTAACAGTCCCTTGGCATGTGGCTTCATGGGCTAGGCTATTCTGACATTGGAATGCAGTTTACTTCAAACTTTATGATTCTAAGCAAATGACTATAAGCTTTAGGTTGGGTCTATTCGTTGAAAACAATCTTTAAAGCTTATGAGGATCTCTTACATGTCAATAAAAACCCACTTTTCTTTTCTTTTTAATTTTTATAAAACCTTAAAGGAAAGTTAAAACTAGGCAACGTTTAATAAGTTGGCTCAGATTATTAAAGAAGGGAAAGCAGCCAGGCTTAAAACTTTAAAAGATAATTGAAGAAGGAAAAACATCTTGTAAGCTAACTTGAAACTACTAAAGACCACTAAAGACGAGAAAGTGTCAAGATATGCAAGAAGGGAAAATATCATATGGGCTAGCTTAAAACGTATTGAAGAAGGGAAAGCATCCTTACGAGCTAGCTTAGAGCCCAAAAGACAATCGAAGAAGGAAAAGCACCATGTGGGTTGGCTAAGACCTTAAAAAGATGACTAAAGAAGGAAAAGACATCTATGGGCTAACCTAAAACCTTTAAAGATAATTAGAGAAGGGAAAGCCCTTTATAGACTAGCATAAAGTCTAAAAATACTCATAAAAGAAGGATAATGCTTTAGGAGCCAGCTAAAACCTTAGCAAAAGTAGTGATTATTTGTAAATTACAAATCCTAAAGAAAGTAACAAAGTTAAAAGGTGACGTGGCTGACATGACAATTAAATCAATAAGATTGAACAAATGAGTGAAAATTTGTAAAGTGACAACTATTGATGGCCTAGAGAAAAATTAAAGAATCAAAGGTTTTTTTTTTTATTCTAATTTTTCCTTCTTTTTCTTCTTTTTTTCCTTTATATAATCCTTAACATGACAAGGACTATAGTCAAAGGTGTTAATTTTTAAGGGAACAATCGCTATTGATAAATTAAAAGAAGATAATTACAACTTAAGGAAAGGATAAATGGTAAACAAGTACTATTTTTTGTTTTTTTGTTTTCTTTTTTTTTATTTAGTTTTTTTTTTATTTTTTTATTGCAATATTTACAAGATACTTCGTGTTATAGAAAAATTATTTATAGGGAGGCTTAAGAAAAAAGAAATTATACCTACAAAGTTGTTGGATTTTATTTAAGATAGATGTTACCTACATGAGTAGCAATTTATAAGACAATCAAGGGCAACAAAATAAGATTATTTACAGCTTAGAAGAAGTTTAAAGGCTCCTTTTTTTCTTTTTGAGATTTTCTTTTTTTAGTTAATTGAACAATTGTCTAACTAATAGAAAATATGACAAAAAGTTACTTCTAAATTTATAATGTGATGGATTAAACATAGTGAAAAACAAATTTTATTACAGGATTATATATATTTATAGGATAGGTTACAAATAACTATACAATTGCATATTTATAACTCTTTGACCCTAAAAGGGAAGTATTATTTATAACTTAAGAACAAAATAAAGACTCTCATTTCTTAATTGCTTTTTTTCTTTCTTTCTTCTTTTTCAATTTTAATTTTCAAAGGGCCATTTATAAGTTAAAATATTAACAAAATTAATTTGTTATCTTGATGTAAGAAATAACAACTGAATGTGCTAATAAGATAACTACTAAGAGAAGGAAATAAAGGTGTTAGTGATGACAAACACATGGTGATGACCTAATTTTATAAGTTTTTAACTATCGATAAACTCAAAGAAATGCATTTTTGGTTTTTCTCATTGAACTTTTCTTTTAGCCTTTTGTTATTTATTTATTTTTTCTTTCTTTTTCCTAGTTTCCTTTTTGGTATTTAGGACTAGTAGGTCAAATTAATTATAAGGCCCATTTATATAAAGTATTTATAAGATGATCTATTGGAAGAGAAGTTTGATAAGCACTATCTATATGATTGCTAACTTATAAGGAAACTTATAGGTGACAACTAATAAAAACCTTAAAGAAAAAATTATTTACAAAGAAATGATTACTTAAAGGAAAAGGCTGATTATATTGTAAGGGTGATAAAAGGTTACAAGTAGGTTATAAATATTAGTAAAGACAATACTTCAAATTTCCAATGTGACAAGTTGGAAAACCTAATAGAAAAAAAAAAGATTTTATTTAAAGGTTACATAATATGTTTCAAATTATCAATAGGAGAACTTTAAGCTAGTGATTATTTTACCATTTTTGTTTACATTGATCTTAAAGAGGTTTTGTTATCAAGTAGGCATGAATCTTAACATATTATGTTAAATCTTGATGGTTCAGGGATTAATTTACAACCTCAAAATGTCTCATAGATTAGTGAGTATTTTACAATATGGAGGGTTTAAGATTATTTATAGGCTATGGGAAAAAGGATCATAATATTTTAAAGAACCTAGTTATTCGGAAAAATACTTACAAGGAGTCCTAAAGGAAATTTTTATCCTAAAGGTGCTTAGGTTGAGATTATCTAAATAGGTGAAAACTTAGGTTAGAATTATTTCACAATGTAGCTATTTAAGAAAGAATAAAGTAGATATACATAAATAATGAATCAAATAAATCCATAATGAATAAGAAACACATGGATGCAAGTCAAAAATTGAATAATACTATGGCAATCGTATTAAGTTGTAACTTTATTAATATGCAAAAGAAGTGTAAAATAGATTGGAACCTTAATGGACCTGTAACTCTTTTTTTTTTTTACAAAAGGAAAAATGGTTTACAAAATACTTAAATATTAATGAAGTTACAATTTTCATTTATTTACAAAAGGTCACACTATTTTTCAATTGCAGGTTTATGAACATGAATACAATTAGATAGGTTTTAAAGGTTCCCAAGTTTCAAAAAGTCTCACTTGAATTATTAGCCCATTTGAAACTAGAGCAAGATTGGCTAACTCAATCTCAGTAGTGGTTATATTACATCACCCAAAACTTATACAATGGCTTCTTCCTAAGTTTCTAAGATGGTCTGGGTTCAACCATATCTAAACAACGATTTCACGATTTCCCCATAAGAACCCCCCTTAAGGCTCATTAGGCCTTTTCATATTTTGCATTTTCTTGCAATACTTGAACAAGAGTTAGTATATATATTTATAAAAAAGAATAGAAAAGCTCATAAAGGATCAAGCCATGAAAGGAAAAGCCCAATTACTATTTTATTTTTACAAAATCAAAGGCTTAACTAATTAATTTATGGACTTCTCTTATAGTTAGCCTACAAGTGAGTTCCCTAATGGAGTCGTCAAACTATCAAATTGAAAATTCAATTTTTCTCTTTCCTTAGCCTAATTTACATTAAGCTCGACTCACTTAATAGAAATTTCTTGATCAAATTGAGAAAGGTTTTATAAAAAAAAAATTTAAAAAACGAGTCACTACTATATCAAAATTAGGGAAAAAGTGAAATTAGGGCTCCATGGGTAGATGGACCCTAATTTCAATTATTAGCCCATGAGTTTTCTAAAAAGATTTTAGAAAAATAGAAATTAGAAAATTTGAATTCAGATACTATCTTACTAAAACCAAAGCAGTTTCCATGAAAGAAATCCATGATATCACTTAATGGGTCTTAAATATGTTTTTAAAATAAATTGGGCTTTTTATTTTAAAAAAAAAAAAGAAAAGGGGAGAAAATTTTATCATTTTAGGCTGCTTGAAGTGCCTATGTATTCACAAAATGGGGTTAAGCTCACGTCATTCTCAATTGATGAAAACTTTAGTTTGTTAGCCAACTTTATTTGTTGAAAACTCTTATCATTTTAAATCATTACATTTATTAATTTTGAAAATCGCATTTTGGTCCACTTTGAAAAAATCTATCAAATCCCTAAATTTGGAAAAGTCCAATTTATTTTGTTCTAAATGAAAATCTTTTTGTATGTGAAGACCAATTTTTGGGGAAAAGCCCATTTATTTGAAAATTCTTTTATCATAGTAAAACAAGACAATAAAATTATTTATCAGAAAAATTTAATACGCCAACATTACACACCAAAACCAAGCACGACAAGCTTACTATAAACTAAGCATGATAATTTATTACCAAGTAAACTCAATTATTTATTAAGATCACCAAGTATATCAAATTATTTATTAAAATAAACTCAACATGCCAATTATTTGACACCTACATCCTAATTACTTAACAACATGTCATTTATTTTATTAAACATAAAATCATGTCAACAAAAAAAAAAAAAAGAATATTCATTTTTTTTTTTAAAGAAAAGTCTTATTCATGAATCATTAAGAAAAGAAATAATAATAAACACATTATTAATTAATAGGAAAAAATTATTAAATATCATAAAAGCACCTCATTCAAGTAAAATCATAACATTACAAGATAAAAAACACATATTTTTTTATTTTTTTTTTCTATTTTTCAATTTTTTTTTAACCTTTTCTCAATACATACATTTAAGTAAATGATTGAAGAACTTACCTGTAACGAGCGACAAACCGGCGACCGGTTCAGGTGGCTTATAACCAATTCTTGGGGTAAGGCTAGTGGCTTTCAACTGATGAGAGGTTATTCTGCAAAACCCTTAAGTCAATTTCTAGAAAACCCTAGCTTGTCTCCTGCGATTTCAATAAAAATTTTAAGTTAATTATAAACAAACCTTAAAAAACATCACTCTTGATTCAAATTTAAATTACTCCCTCTAATCACGAAATTGAAACAATCCACCTATTGAGCTTTATTCTATAATGAATGTAGAATGTTCCACTATTTTATCTTGGATCGATTTGTTCTATAATGAGAGAAATCAAAGAGAGAGTATAGATTTAGCACTATTAATAACTAGAGAGAGAAACTATTGATTCATGTAATGTACTGATTTTCAATACTTAAGAATTGAATGAATGAATAATAGGGACCTCTATTTATAGCTCAAAGTTAGGAGTGATGCTAAAGAAATGTCTATGTAAGGGAAATATGATATCTTTATTGATTACGCAAGTTTTTTAATGCATCTAGGTTCTTTCCATTTTTGGTCTAATTTGGATACGTTTTTGCACAAAATAATGGAAATTAAAAGTGGACGCAACTTATGGAAGATATCCTTACTCGTTTTATGCTAGGTTATATCTTTAATTTACAAAAGAATCTCCAGTTTTGCTAAAATAATCAAGGATGTATGATGTGGACATTTATTAGTCATCCGACTTTCCTTTTTTTATTTCTCTTATTTCCCTTAATAAAAATTCAAAATTTTCACATACTTAAATAGCACAATTCACAAGCTTTCAATTTTATATATTTTTAGATTTCTTTGAGACAAAAAAAAAAAATTATTGGTTCACTTGCCATTTTTAAGGCAATTCAACACTCCATATTTTTGTTCTTGCAGGGAAATGGGGGAAGGGAAGAAGCTTGGTCAAACTTTGACCATATTGCCAAGTGTCACCACATGGTTATTCTATGTAGCGATTGTATGATACTATATAGCACCCAAAAATAGGTACCACATGGCATCACCAACTAGTGACACATGTTACCACTCTTTCTCTTTTTGCTTTTTTTTTTTTTTTCTCTCTTCCTCTCTATCTCTCTCATTATTTCCATCTCTTGTTTGATTCTATTCCAACATTTTCTAGTTTCAATTTTTTGTTATACCTGAAAAAAAAAAAAAAGACTCGACTAATCATCTAACCTCTAAAAAATTATACTATGCACTTTAATGAAATGCGGAGTCTAATAAATATATACTCAAAATATTTTTAAAAAATTATCTAATTTGATGAAATTAGGATCTTAGATTTTACCCATATTCAATTTTTATTTGAAACTTTAAATAGCCATAAAATGTTCATTTTAATTCTGATTATGATATGATTTGGGGTCATGATCTAAAAAAAATATATATTTTTTCAAAATATTTCAAAACGAATAGTTCGAACTAGTTCAAAAAAAAAAAATTTCAATAAATGTCCATTTTTATCTAAAATTCTTAATTCAGTCCATTGCATGTACTTATTTTAACTTTGAAAGCCGTTTTTAACATCGAAAAATAATTTCCAACCTAAATGGATCACTGCATGACACTATATATGATTTTTTAAATATTTTTTGTGTTTTTATTATTTTTGGTTTTTTAATTTTTCCTTTTTTATTTATATTTCATATTTTCATATTTTTTTTCATTTTTCATATTTTGATCTTTTTCGATAAGTAGAGGGTTTGAAATTAGAGATGAACTTAGAGTTAACAAAAATTAAGTATCTACAATCAGGTTTAACCCATAAGGACTACGATTACTAGTATTTCATCTCTCCCTTATTATCTAGCAAACAAATTAAAGCTATGAATCTAAAAATCAATAAAACCTTAAATAAAGCAGAAATAAATAAACAAAAAACAACAATAATAATTATTAAAAATCACTTAAACACATAATTCCTTGAATTCCCCTTGAAATAACTATGTAACTTTTCATATTCTTATAGTGTAGGAATTCCTCCATTAAGTTAACATATTGATTATTAACTCCTTGTGTAGGTTGATTAATTGAAATCTCTTCTTAATAAAATCCCTATGATCACATTATCACTCATTCAATTCTATTATTAGGTTTGACCTTAATCCTTAGAATTTATCTTGTCTTGACTCTAGGATTGTGTGCAACTCCTTCTAATTATATAAATCTATTCATTACAGAATTTTTCAATCTCTCTATATAAAATTAGATTGTTGAATTAATATTATGAAAGTATTAATTCAAAAAATTAACAACACATAGAATTTAAGAAACAATAATCAACAACATAGAGAAATTTGATTACATAGACTTTCTAAAGTTCATAAAAAATTTTATATGAAACTAATTAGAGTAATCTAATAAAAAGATGAAAAGAAACACATAAAACATGAGAAAAGAAAACCCCTATAACACTTGAAGAGTCTCTCTTGTTGCTTATTGGAACCCTAAAACCTTGAAAACCTCTTCTTGATGAGTGACAAATGTGTGGTTGTCTCTATTTAACTCTAAACTTTAGGACTGTTTATAAAAATCCGCAAGTCACAATTGCATACGTGACCTAGAACATGGCTATGTACTTTAAGCATGTAACTTCTTGACCTGAATATCAACTAACTCTTTGACATGAGTTTCAACAATTAATGACATCTTCATATACATGGGTAGGTATATATTTACGTACCTAACCATGTAACTTACTATGCTCCAAATTTCTTCCTTCTACATGGGTGTGTTTCTTAGATGCCTTTTTTTTTTTTTCCAAAGCATTCGAAATATATGCATCTAAAGAACATAGGCATGTATCTTTAATGAAGCTTCAAATGTCTTCATTTTGCCTCCAAATTTATCTAAACTTAACAAATTCATTCCTTTCATGAAAAATTAATTGTCAACTCCTAAAATCAAAATTTAACTCAAATGAACATCAGAATCAACTAAAACATCCATAAAATCCATAAGAATATTATGAAAATCACTAACGAAACAAGTGAAATCAAGCATTTATCATCAATATTGGGTTAATTTGGTGGACTCCCAAGTCCTCATATTTTGTAAAGCATCATGAGACTCCATTATGATATCCAATATCTATTTGTGATGGTATTTTAAGAAATGTGCGTATTTGTTTATGTAAAGTGAATTATTATACAATAGTTTTCTCAAACTTGATAATGATTTATGAAATTCCAAAATTGGATAAACACCCACTCTAACATTTAAGCTACCCTTTTCATGGACTACTTAACTATACTGTTAAGCCCTCTTAGATTCATGCATGATAGTTTCATAAAAAAAATATCTATAAAAATAGGGTACATAACGTGATTGTATGTCACCATTTTTTTCTTTTATAAATATATAGATTTGATTACAATGGTTACATTCGTATAGTATGTGTATTATGTTGCACATTACCTCAGATGAGTGATATAGAAAAATACATAAGAGATGACTTAGAGAGAAAAAGATGAGGAGAAGAAAGTAGTCTTAGGGAGCTTGCACTTTACATATTACAACTTAGGGAAGGAGGATTTAAATTTGGTTTATTTTATTGGGAAACTAGTATTTATACTAATATATTACAATAATCTTGGCAATCATTTTGTATTAAAATATCTTAGATATAACTTTTTCTTTCTTTCTTGCTGCATATTTATTAAATTGTAAAGTACTATTACTTCTACATAGACAAAGAAATAATAAATATTCATTATACCTCTTTATTCATGAGAATGATGTCTACGTACATTAAGTCATATTCATATTTGTTGTTTTCCTAAAAAATTCTAACAATCATGGCATTAATTATTATATGTGTATCATGCTTGTTCCTAACTAGTTATGTGTAAAAATTGAAAAGAGAGTACGATAGGGAATTCTTCTTTTCTTTTTTACATGGAGCATGAAATTTTACTAAAGAAGAAGAAAAGGGAGATGATAAGGGTATGTGGATTGTATGGGAAAATAAATATTTGTATATATATATATATATATATAAAGATTTTTCATATGAGTCCATAATAAAAATTTATTTTAAAAAAAGAAAAATCGAATCTAACTCATTTTATTGAAATATCATTATCTATATTATTATATTATAATAGCCTTAACAAAAGGCTTATGATTTGTATTTTAATAACGTTATATTACTCAAATAAACTATAAAAGAAGGTTTATGGCTATACTAATAATTCGTTGGTTGAAAAAAAAAAGAAAACTTAAATAATAATTTGAGGTGGATCAGAAAATATAATTGTTTCTTGACAATGAGTGACGGTCAAACGTATGGAAGAAGCATATGCCATAATAATAATAAAGACGAGCCTCATGATTGGAAAAATGATCACATCGTAATGCCTCTGCGGAGACTGAGATTTGCAGAGTGTAGCAGGCCTTACGACATGCTAGGTCTCGGTGGACCGTCCATGTCCACTGTCAAAATTGCCGCGACGTGTTTACCCGATCTTCACTACATTCACCACCAGGAGTAGTCATAATTCTCGTAATATCATGTCCACCTCCTTAAGCAAGTGAAGTGTACAACAAAAAAGATAGGAACAAACAAAAAGTTCTGGGTGAAAACGTGGATGATTTTCTTTTTTCTTTTTCAAATTTTTTCGCTATATCGAGTTGGAAAATGTAAAATTATATGTTTTAGGGTTACGCCTCTAATGTGTGTATATATATATATATTCTCAAACTACGTATTATATAATTAAAAAATGTGGATTCAAACTTGGGATTAATATTGATTCGAATTAGTTTACAAAAGCTTGACTATAATCCATTTTACCAATAGTTATAACAGAAATAATAATTGAAAGAAATATCCATCTTTCTATATGTTTATTTTTCTTAAAGTACATAATTAGTATTTCTTTTTGAGGTATTAATGAGTGATCTTGAAAACCCTATTAAAGGAATCTTATTTAAATTATTTTTATATCGTATTTGGTATATAAGAAATTGGAATGATAGAATGAAATGGAATTAGATGTGTATGCAATAATATTTGTTAAAGGCATCTTGACTATTAGATGCCATAATTATGTTAAAAGTTAAATGGACAAGTCTAATTAATGAGGTAAGAAATGGAATCATGATTTTCTCTTTTAAAAGGTGAAATTGAATTCCCCATAAAGTTGGAATCTTGATAAAAAAGAATCATGATTTTACCTTTTAAAAGTACTTTTAAATATGAGAAGGAAAATGGAACTAAAGTAGTGAATCCATTCTTAGTCTATTCGTGTAAATCAAACATGACATGCAAAAGCCATAAAAAATATCTAGTGCATCATCATTGATTAAACCATTAGCTAGTAACTAGATAAATTGTCAATAGAAAAAGTCTCTAGATTTTGATTTTAGATGTACCATATTTTGTAGCTTCTTTTTTTTTTTTTTCCTTTTTGTTTTTCCTCCAAATTTTAGAAGGGTTGAACTTACATTTAACACATATGATTTAAGCTTTTTACATAAATTATTTGTCTTTCAAATTGATAAGGGCATACTATCTTTTTTCTAAGAGAAGCTAGCTATCTATGTTCCTGCAAACAAATTGATAGGAATTAACACCTTAAACTGATCACATGAAGCTAAGCTAAAGAACTCTAAGGACTTACTCAAAGAACATTAGTTCAAAGCTCTATCCGAGATGGAAACTCTTATCTTAACCTATGTGTTTCCCTTTTTTGTTGACATGACTACCAAACCTTCATACGTGCTAAACTTATCGAATAGCTATGCCATGATAGAATATTCGAGTAGACAGTTTAAGACTATCTGAGTCGAGTTCCTAAACCAACGATAGATATCTGTCCCTAACCCCAACTGACTACTCTACAGTGAGACTAGTTAGGCCTCGTCCTGATTTAGATCAAGTCAACTCCTATCTACAAATTCTTTTTCCAATCTGCTTTGTACCATATTTCTAATGTCTAGTTATAGAGTGATACGTATCTTTTGGCGTGATATTCTAAAAGGATTCTTTGCTTTCCATACTGAATATACTTTGTCTTTTTTATCCTTTTTAGTATGTATTGCATAACTTAATTGTAAGAATACCCTTTTGTCTTTTCATACATATAAAGTAATCCCAATGGATGGGTATATAAACCTTTACTTAATTGTATGCAAACAATCAATTTTCAATACTAGAAATTATTTAAGTTTCCATTGAGTAACCTTAGTATTCCCATTATTTTTCAACTCTTATTTATTTCTTTTAGCAAGGAATAGTAGTGAGTGACCCTTTAGTTCGAACTGGTGAGTTCTATCCAGCGGATTATAGGTTAAGTAGGATTGACCAATGCATCATATCCAGTTAGTAGTTGTGTAGACTTTGCTAGCTTTTCTTTTTTTTTTTTTTCTTTTGGTTTACCTCATTGTGATGCTTCTCTGTATGTTTGACCTCGGAGACGCATCAGTTTTACTAATATCAGAGCATGGTTTCGAGAGGGAGTATATAAAGTTGCAGTGAAGTTTTTGGTTCACTTTGCTATTAGTGGTTGTTGTGTTCCTTCCGTAGCTGCTGTAGTGTGTTCGTGTGGAGTAAGTTTAGAATTGTAAGCTGTACAGTGAAGATTTGTGTGTTGGTAAGTGTGATTTCATTGCCACTTTATTCTTACTCTGTTTTTCACTATGAAAGCAAAGCAAATTCATTTTCTATTATGTTCAAGTGATTATTGGATATTAAAGTTGTTAGTATGTTAATCGAAGTTTTGGGTAGTACGATAGCATTGTTTTCACGTGTATTGTATTGTTAATCTATTTGAAAGTATTATATGATATCGAATCCGGTGTTCAAGGTGTTATTGGAGACTAAAGTAGTAGTGCTCAACTTGGTCGTAATCAAAATGGAAGTAACACTCCTAGGTCAATTGATGACAAACTTGATAAACTTACTAATCTTGTTGAGAGTTTAGTTGTCGCGATGCAAGTTAATAAGCAATAATCCTAAGGTATGCTGCAGCACAACCCGCTCGAAAATGTTCTAAAGAGAGGCAATGGCTAAGGTAACTAAGCAAATCACCTAATTCAACCCCTTCGAGCTGAAGGAGTAACAACCTGAGCTACTAAATAAAGAGTAGAGTTGGAGGAGATTGAGAAAGATGATGAGGAGATTGATGCCAAGGAGTATAGAGGGGAAGAAGAAGAGGTTGATTATACTGAGCACAGGAACGAAGACGTCGAGCTCCTCAAGTACTAGATAACGTTAAAGTCTAAATCCTATCATTCAGTGAAAGTGGAGGTACAAATGAATACTTGGAGTGGGAAGAGAAGGTCGAGAAGGCATTTGACTGTTACAGTTATACAAATGTTGTTAAGGTCAGACTTGCTACACCTGAGTTTACTGGGTATGCTATAATGTGGTGAAAAAAATTTAAATACAGCTAGAGTAAGGGATGGAAGATGAGGAGTAAGGACCTAGGATGAGATAAGAATGTTGTTAAAGGGGTAAATTTGTGCCTGAGACGTACTTTCAAGATATATTTGCAAAATTGCAAGAACTTCGCTAAGGAGGTCAATATGTTGATGACTATGTGAGAGAGTTTTAGATGCTTATGATTTGAGCTGGAATTTCGAGGTTCATTTCTAGGCTTAAGTATGAGATTTGCAACATTGTAAAAGTATAGAGGTTTTATACCTTAGAAAAGGCGATTAAGATAGCATAGAGGGCCGAAAAGTAAATGAGAAGTCTCTGAGTCAACCTGGGTTAACATTCTCCTAAGCCTTTGCTCTACGCTGACCTATTCGAACTGAGTTGAGGAGGCCATATCGAGTCGAAGAAAGGAATGATTGACCTGACAATAGCTAAGCAGGATAGCCAAGCTGAACCAAAGCTAGGTCGACCCTGAGAACATATGAGAGATGCCATACCTCCAGATGAAAGACTATTGAGGTGAAATACTTTAAATATTTAGGCTTCAGACATATAGCTATTGAGTATCCAAATTGACATGTTATAGTGCTCCAAGGAGATATGGGAGATAGCACCAACGAGAGTGAGTTCGAGGAGGAGAAAGATGTTGGAAAAATTGAAGCTGAAGAGGAAGAGGAGACCTCTATCTATGTTGGTTAGGGACAAGTAATGACCCTAGTCTTAAGATGAGTACTGAGTTCCCTATTGAATTTCGAGGAAGATTAGAGAGAAATTTTATTCAATACCAATTATACCATCAAAGGACAGTTGTGTACCATCATAGTTAATGGAGGAAGTTGTATTAATATGGTTATACGGTCCTTCATGCAAAGGTTAGGTCTGCCGACCTCTAAGCACCCTCAACCTTATAAGCTATATTGGCTGTATGATAAGGGTGCTTTACACGTAATGGAACAAGTGACTGTGCTATTCAGTGTTGGAAGTATATGTAGGGATGATGCAGGGACGAAGCAGTAAGCAATGTTGTCCCTATGGGAGTTTCACATTTATTACCAATAAGACCTTAGTTGTTTGATCGACGTATTATACACAATAGATATAAGAATACTTATGCCTTTATAAAGGATAGAAAGAAGATTGTGTTGCAGCCTATAACCTTATCCTAAGTAAACAAGACCTATAATTAGCTTACTAGAGCTAATAAGAAGAAGGCTTTAGTGATGAGCCGAAGAGAACTTTGAGCTATTAAAAAGGCTGAAAAGCCTATGTTTCTATTGATTAGAAGATTATTGGAGATAAGAGATTTGAAAGATGTTCTAGATGAAATCCAAAGGCTAATTGATGAGTTTATCGACCTATTTCTTGAAGAGCTACCCAAAGGACTATCCCCAATCCGAGATATAGAGCACTGCATTGACTAGCAGCCAGGCGGCGTCTTGTTGAACTTACTTGTATGAGCTCATAGAGTGAGGATACATGAAGGTACGTAAAGGAGAGCATGAGTCCTTGTACTATGCCAGCTTTGCTCATCCCTAAAAAGGATGGTTCATGGCACATGTACATTGACAGTTGAGCAATTAATCGAATCACTATCAAATATGGGTACTTAATACCGAAGCTCAATGACATGTTGGATGAGCTCCATAATGCTAAAATATTTTTTAATATTGATTTGCAAAGTGGTTACCACTAAATTCTCATGAAACCGGGTGATAACTGGAAGACTGCCTTCAAAACTAAGCATGGTCTCTATGAATGGTTAGTTATGCCGTTCGAACTTACTAATACATCGAGTACATTCATGAGGTTGATGAATCATGTGATGCATCCTTTGATCAGAAGATGTATGATCATGTACTTCGATGACATATTGGTATACAATGTCGACTTGAACAACCATGTTCAACATCTTCAAGCAGTTTTTAACATTTTGTGAATCAAGAAGTTATATGGAAATTTGAAGAAATGTACTTTCTGTCAAGATAAAGTGGTTTTTCTTGGGTTTATAGTGTTAAGGGAAGAAATCTAAGTAAATGAATGTTGAAATGGCTAATGTTGAAAAATGCTACTAAAGTTTGAAGTTTTCATGGCCTAGCTTCTTTCTATAAGCAATTCATCAAAACTTCAATACCATAGCCACCCTCTTGATCAAGTTAATAAAGAAGAGTGATAGGTTTAGGTGGAATGACCAAGCTGAATAGAGCTTTAAGGAGATCGAGAAGAAACTTACCTTCGCCCCTGTCTTATCACTACTAGATTTTTACAAGCCCTTTGAATTGGAATGTGATGCATCATGAATTAGAGTTGGTGTTGTCCTGATGCAGGAGCAATGACTTATCACCTACCATAGTGAGAAGCTTTGCGGTGCTACCCTGAATTATTCTTTATATGAGAAAGAGTTATACTCTCTTTTTTAAGTACTTATTGTTTGGTAGTACTATTTGTTGTCACGAGAGTTTGTCATTTACATAGACCATAAGTATTTGAAACATCTTGGGAGTTAGAACAAACTCTCGAAGAGATAAGCGAAGTAGTTAGAGTTTATGGAAAGATTTTTCATATGTGATCTGGTACAAGAAAGGAAGCGCAAATGTGGTCGTCAATGCTTTGTCATGTCAATAAACCTTGTTGACCACTTTACAAACTAAATTATTGTGATTTTCGCTTATCATCGAACAGTATGTTGATGACTCTTATTTTGGTCCCGTTGTTAAGTAGTACCGAAAAGGAATAGTTGTTAGAGGATATTATCTTAAGGATGACTACTTATTCAAAGATTGAAGGTTGTATATACCAAACTGTTCTACACATACACATGTGCTGTTGGTTAAGGAAGCTTATAGTAGTGGATTATCTAATCACTTTGGGGAGATTAAGACAACTAAACTATTAAAAGAAAACTTTTACTGGCCTTGTTTAGCTAAGGACGTACATAAAGTAGTTAGTAATTGTGAAATATGCAAATGAGATAAGGGGAAGAGAGATAAGAGAAAGAGAGAGCCCTACGGAGAATACATGCCCCTACTAATGTCAACTATACTTTAGGCCAACCTCAACGTGGACTTCGTCCTAGGGTTACCTTGACATCTAGAGGAAAAGATTTTATATAGTCGATCGCTTCAACAAAATGGCATACTTCATCTCATGCTATCGAACTAATGATGCTTTATACATTGCTGATATGTTTTTGTAAGAAGTTATCTGACTACATGAAGCGTCAAAGACTATTGTTTTAGATTAGGACACAAAATTTTTAAGTTATTTTTGTAAGACTTTTTGGAGAAGACTTGGAACTAAACTTGTGATTAGCTTCAATAGCTCAACTTTAGTAGCTACCTTCAAACTAATGGCTAAACTGAAGTGGTGAACAAAACGCTAAGTAACTTACTTAGAGCTATTGTGGGAAAGAACTCAAGGGACTGAGATTTATGTTTACTAGTTGTGGAATTCACATATAACCAAATTATCTATAGCATCACTAGGAAGACCTCATTTGAGGTCGTTATGACCTTAATCCTACTATACCCTTGGATATGATCGACACCCCTATAGTTGCTGAAGAGAGTCAATTCGGAGTTGATCGAGCATAAGAAATTACAAGAGCTCCACTATTCTGTAACTAAGAAAATCGCTAAGTTCAATTAAAAATAACAAGAGATTAGTAGCTGAGGCCACCAAACTATTTCTTTCTAACCAGGAGACTTAGAATGGATTCACCTCAATTAAGAAAGATTCTTGCACTTAAGACAAAGTAAGCTATCTCTTCAAGTTGATGGTCTGTTTAAGATCTTAAAGAAGGTCAACCGCAACACCTACTAAACACTTTTAATGTGTTCAACCTAATTATTTACCAACAGTAGAAGGCCCTACTAATGTCCTAGAAGAAGAGCTAAAAGCCATTTCAGATTTGAGGACAAATCTTTCCGTCCCCCAAGTAGATGATAAGAATCAACCTCCTAGACTGATTACATGAAGTCAAGCTAGAGGACTCCAATGACTCACTTAAAGAATATTAGCTTAAAGCCCTATTCGAGACGGAAATTCCTATCCTGACCTTTATGTTTCTCGTTTTTGTTGACTTGACTGCCAAGTGTTCATGTATGCCAAACCTATCGAACAACTATGCTATGATAAAATATCCGAGCAAATAGTCCCAAAACTATCTGAGTCGAGTTCCCAAACCAATAATAGATGTCTATCCTTAACCCCAGTTGACTATTCTGCAATGAAACTAACTAAGCCTCATCCTGATCCATATCAAGTTAGCCTTTAATTGTAAATTCCTTTTCTCGTCTACTTTGTACCATATTTCTAACATTTATCCATCGAGTGACATGTGTCTTCTGGCATGATATTCCAAAAGGATTTTTTACTTTCCATACTGAATATTCTGTCTCTTTTACCCTTTTTAATATGTATTGCATAACCTAATTATAAGAATATCCTTTTGTCTTTTCAAACATGTAAATTTAACCCCCCACTTAATTATACGCAAACAATCAATCATCAATATTAGAAATTATTCAAGTTTCCTTTGAGTAACCTTAGTGTTTTTACTATTTTTCAACTCTTATCTATTCCTTTTAGTAAGTAGCAGCAGTGAATGACTCTTCAGTTTGGACTGGTGAGTCATATCTAATGGATTGTAGGCCGAGTAAGATTAACTAGTGTATTATATATAGTTGGTAGCTGTCCGAACTTTGCTAGCTGTCCGGTGTTTCTTTGTGTATTCGACCTTAGAGATGTATTAGCAATCTTATCTTCAGGTATCTAGAAAGATTTCATCTAAGGGCAATCAACGCATGCATAAAGGAGAATTAAAACTAGTAAAAGGTTAACTTAAGGAATATAATCTATGAATGAAATTATGGTTTCTCTTTTAAGTAGGGTCCATCTATGAAGGCTTTTATTCTATTATTAGATTATGATTCAAGTTTTGAAATTTACTTAAAATAGGATTTGATTATATTGTGATTTTTGAGAACCGTTTGGATACTTTTGTTACTTGACTTAAATAAATTTCAAGTTGTTGCTTGGGAGGGTTAAGGGAATGTTTTGCGAATCTTTGTGCATAAAACTAATAACTACAGGTGTTTGTTGTGTTGTGATGTTGTTCATGTCTTTTGATTGTTCTTATCTTCTTAACAACTTACACTAACAAATTTAGGCTTATAGGTTGTAGCTCAAGTGAGACTTATAAGTGTATGTATTCTTCTGATTGGGTGGCATTGTATTAAGCATTTGTCTTTGATTACGATAATGCTCTTATAATTTTCCTATAACAAATGGCTTAATCCATATGTACCTTATAAGTAATAAATATATATATATATATATATATATCAATTAACCAAATATAGTGGTAGCTTAACATGAGATACATATTCTAGTGAAACTTCCCACTCTTAATGGAAAATAATTTATGATTATGCAAAAAAGGATCGAGTCATTTGTTTATATACTTAGGGTTGTTGATGGGATACCTTGGACATGAGTCATTTAGGTTACGTTAATCTATCTGGACCTTGGGTAGACCTAATTAGGCCCATAGCTTGACCTAATTTGCTAGCACCTAGCCTAGTTAGCTTATTGGCAGAACTCAACATAAGCACTCTTGATGGCTTGCTCGACTTCGAAACCTCATAATGGCTATTGGCCAAGAAGATAAGGCTTGGAGACTCATTTAACTACCATGACCCTACAAATCTGGAGCACATCGGACTTTGCACTCCCACTGCCCAAGTCATGTAGACGTGCTAAGATGCTGCTCATGCTCCTCTAATTCTCGGTGGCGCTTCTTTATAAATGCTCTTAAGCATCCTAATGGTAATCTACTTAGACTCTTTACGTACTCACATTACTTTTGTGAGTTTCTAGCATTCTTGCTCTCTCATTTACATAAAATTTACTGACTTAAGTATTGAAATAGTTATGTCGGATAATACCTCAACGCTCTTCATTATGTTCTCTTGTACAATCTCACTATTTAAGCACAAAGCGCAAATCTGATCTACTATATCGATTGATTCCTACTAACGATAAGGGTAAATTGTAAACATGATTTTTTATATTGCTTCATATACATATTTGTTCTATATCTTTAGAATTGAGCATTTTGAACTCCTAGTCTTTAAAAAACGTGTTATTTTATCTTATTTTATATTTTCCAATGAGATGAAATAATTAAAAATAGTAAAAACATATTTATTAGTTTTTAAAGGGCAAAATGGTGATATTACGTATCTAAAAACATTTTATTTTGAAGCTTTTGTGACCAAATATTTGGTTTTAGTGATAAGAACATTAATTATGCGTAAGGAAAACATATAACGATTTCACAAAATTGATGCTTAACTAAAATTTCATCATGTTCTTTATATTTGAAATGTATTATTTAAATTCCTTATAACTTTGTTATTAGTACTAAATGAATCCATCTATTAATATCTCTCATAAATGTATGTTGGTATATGTAGAGAATTTATTTGATGCATTAACATAATTATGGAGGACTTAAGTAATTGTTGGACTTCTTTTATCAAATATAAGCCCAGCCCAATATTCACTAAACCTAATATGACTATTAGGGTTGTTTTTTGAATTGCTTTTCAGTCTCTCTCATTATACCTCTTGAAGGTTCTCTTAAATCCTAACTTTCTCTCTCTTCTTTTCTTGTGTTTACTCTATAATTTTAGATGTTAATCCGATAAATCACAGATTACTAACACTTGATTTGTTGTTGACAAAAAAGATGGAAAAGTTTTAGAAGGTCGAGAATTGTAAAAGAAGTTGGCTATTTTGAGCAAGCCTTGCTCTTACAAATTTGTAATTTTTCCTTAAGAAATCTCAATACCTGTGTCTTCTTTTTCATTTCCTTTTATACCAATTACAAAATGTAAATGTTTGTTACCTAACTACTAACAAATTTAACAATATTGTTATTTCCCTCCACTTTCTATTTTATAATTGTTACTATCTACTATTTCGATTTGTAATAATTTCTCTCTTCCTTGAAAACAACCTTGTCCTTAAAGTTGTAGGCAGCATGGTTATGATCCTTATATTGATGCATGTGTTTGTTGTTGAACATCTATACTATTGCTACTATGATAAAGTCTAAAAAAGAATGGGTAATGTTGATACGCGATGATGAAGGGGAAAAAATAAAATTGATTAGCTGGCTGCCCGCATCCCTAATATGTTGGTAGTAAGTTGTGAAATATAGGTCGAACCCCCCTAAGCTACTGAATGAAATGGTTTTCCCATTTGATTGAAAGTCAGTTACCTTTTATATCCTTGTTGCTGTCCTTGTATGTAATTGATTGACTGCTAAATGTGAATTGCATTTTTAATTGACAATAGTCAATAGTAACAGTGCTAAGGTCGTGTAACCATTGCACCTCCAATACAAGATCAAATCCTTGAATAGGTAAAGGATAAAATAATGGTTGAAAAGTGATTCCTTGAATAAAGATTAGTATAGTAACTTGGCCTTCACAAGTCAAACATTGTTCGTTCCCAGTTGTTACATGAAATTTGGGAATATGAGTAACCTGCAAGCCTAAATCTTTAACTATGTTGCTTTTGACAAAGTTGTATGTATTGCTTGAGTCTAGTAGAACATAAACTTTATATTTTTTTATAATGGCTTTAAATCTTAGTGTTCAAGGCATCCCATCTCTTGTTAATGCATAGTAACTAATTGTACTTGATGCATACAAGCATGCTCTTTTGAAGTGTATGGACTAGGCTTATGTGATATATTAAGTTCATCATCTTGGTCATCACATTAAAGTAATAGAAACTTAGTTTTACATTTGTGATTTCTACTAAATTTCTCATAACAATTGTAGCATAATCCTTGATGTCTTGCTAGCATCCCTTCTAGTGTTAATTTTCTTATTATCAATGTTGTTTTTGTGTCTTGGGTAGATTGGTTGTATTGATGTTGTGATGAGGAATAAGTTGCTGGTTTTAAAAATTGAGGGGGTATGTGTGAAGATGTATGAGAATGATTGAATAATTGTGAGGGAATTGAATGATTGGAAAATTTTGCTTCATGTATTTTTGCCAACCATTTAGCATGTACTAGTCTAGAAGGCTATGATATTTGAAATTCCCTTCTAATATCTTTCTTTAATCCCGGAACAAACCAACTTATAAGAAAACATTTTGAAAGTCCTATTACTCTATTAGATAGCACTTGAATTCTATTTCATACTCTTAGATTGATTTTGTTTGAATAAGTTTTGCAAGCGTACCTTAAACATCCTTTTACTCCAATGGTTTAAATCTTTTTTCTAAATCTTTTAAGAATTGAGGTTAAGTGTTAATCTGGTTGTTTCTATCCATCTATTGACACTATTGAAGAGCTGGTCCTTCTAAAGCAAAAGATGCAATTGTGAAACGTTGATCCATAGGTATGTGATGGAAATTGAAAACTTTTTTGATTTTGAAGATTCATCTTAATAGATCATCACCATAGAATTTTGGAATCTCCAATTTAATGCCTTTTAATAAGTTGTCAGCCATATTATTGGAAGATAATGAGCCATTAGAGTCACTATGTATTTGAACTTGTTCAAGTTGTTGAGATGATGAAATATGGTTTTGATTCTTGTTACTGTTGTGAATCTTATCTTAAAGTAAAGTCATGGCAGCATTAATATTCTAAACATATTCTTGAAGTTAGATTGTTGCCTTTACCGATTCTTATGTCGGATTGTTTTTATTGTGTTTGCTTATATTTAAATTACTTTCATTGGTTCTACCAATGAAGTAACTAATGTTTGCAATTGATCCATATCTATTAATCGCATGTTGTTTATTAATCCTCTTGCCATTGATGAAAAAAACAAGAGCACTAAATGTTGGACTTCTTTTATCAAATATAAGCCCAGCCCAATATTCACTAAACCTAAATGACTATTAGGGTTGTTCTTTGAATCTCTTTTTAGTCTCCCTCCTCTCGAAGGTTCTCTTAAACCTTCACTCACTCACTCACTCACTCTCTCTCTCTCTCTCTCTCTCTTGTTTATTCTATCATTTCAAATGTTAATGTGATGAATCACATATTACTAATACTTGATTTGTTGTTATATGAAGTACTTTGGTTGATGATGAAAAAGATGGAAAAGTTTTAGAAGGTTGAGATTAAGCTTGTTAAACTCGCGATTCTATTTGAAATTACTAGAGGATTGATAGAATCAAAACGGAATATTAAAATATAGACATATAAGTTTCTATTAATTATGTAAAATAATTTAAAAACACTACAAATATGCTTATAATAATTATTTAAAACTTGAAATATATAATGGAAATGAAGAAATGAAAAAATTAAGTTTGTTTTTAATAAAAAATTCCTAATAATATATAATTTAACATGTACGAAATAAGGATAAATATAGTCAAAACTAAATTTTTTTTGTTATTTTTTTAAAAAACCAATGAATTAAAAAGAACCAAATATTTTAATTCATTTTAAATTATTGACAGTATAAAAAGTGAGTTTTTTCTCTTAATATTTACTATTGAAGCTAAAACCTAGATGAAGGCTATAAACATAAAATAAGAGACTAAAAGAGAGAGAAAAAGGAAAAAAAAATATAAAAATAGGATAGAGAAAATGATATAATACCCTAATAGTTGATAGCTTATAAAAACTTAATTATATTTTTTCATTTTTTAGCCTATTTTACTTAGATTTGTAAAGTCAATAAACTCAATAAAAAACTTAAGTTTCTATTAAATTTATATTAAATTTAGTTAAAAATGTAAATTTTTATACAAAAATAATTTTATAAATGAGTTAACTCAAAAGAGTCTCTTAAAATCGTAAATTTGTAAAGTTGTATACGCAGAATCATGATTTTTACAATTATAGTTGAGAATGATAAAATAAGTTGGCTACTTTGAACAAACCTTGCTCCTCTATATTTGTAATTTTTCTTTGAGAAATCTTGATGCCTTTCTCTTCTTTTTCATTTCCTTTAATACTGATTACAAAATGTAAATGTTTGTTACCTAAATACTAACAAATTTAACAGTATTGTTATTTCCCTCCACTTTCTGTTTTACAATCGTTATTATCTACTATTTTGGTTTATAACAGTAACTCCCTTAAAACTCAAAGTATTACTAAAACTTCATTACATAATGGTATAAACATCATCTCTTGATATATAAACTAAATTTAGCTCTCCAATCCCAACATTTGTAACGTATTATAGTTAGTTAAAAAGAAAAAACCTTAAAGTATGTATTTAAAAGTTGACACAAATGTGGAAGACTTAGAAGATCATTTAAAAATGAAAAATGGTACACATTTAGTTATCATTGTTTATATATTATTCTATTGGAGTTATGCACATTTTTTTCCTCATTATTCGTGTTTGACACTTCTTTTATTTTTATTTTTACATAGATCCTTAAACTCTATTGAATCATTTTTAATCCATCCCGGTTTTTGATTGAAACGTAATGCCTCAAGTTTTTTTATATCCCTTTTTTCTTATTTTTATTAATTAAATTTGCATTATATTAGTAATTAGTTATAATTAATTTTATTTTATAATGACTTAACAGGGGTCTTAAAAACGGCTATGACAACCATTATTTAGTACATGGGTTTTGCCTTGAAAAATATGATCTTTAGCCGCAAAGAACGAGAAAAAGCAAGCGGTCCTCATACTATATATTCAATTTTGTGGATAGGGAAGTGCCAAAACGACATCGACATCAATTGACTAAAATCAATTACTTAAAAAGCACCACCTTAGATCATGTACAAATCACACTAAGAGCATTAATTTACTAACAGTGGCAATATCGTAGATATCCGAAATTCCAGCCCTATTTTGCTAGTATAAGTGAATAAAATTCCCAAAGATAAAATAAAAGCAATTTGCAATAAATACGGAAAGCTATTTAATCATAACACAAAAACTCAAAGGTATTCTAAATGCAATGCTAATATAGAATTAAAAAATTAACAAAAAATTAGCTTCATTTTGCCTTTTCTTTTTCCATTTTTCATTTTTGATAATTTATAAATTTAATATTTTCCATTTTTGCTAAGATATTTTTTTCTTTTTTATTTCTATTTCGAGCAAGTGCGCACACCATAAATTGGGAACAAAATTAAAAAAAAAAAATTACACATACAATCTGTCTCTCTATCTCTCTCTCCTCCCACTTCATGTTGCTCTACTGCTTCTTTACAGAGCATAAGTCTATCTAGGGTTTTCCCACTGTTTCGAATTTCCATTTTTGCCCTTCCATCCTGTGTCTTAGAGAGAGAAACTGCCAATTTGGACTTGCAAAGGTACTAACACGTATAATTGATTAATTTATTAGCTTTTCGTTTAACTTCCTCTTTCTGTATGTTTAAATTTGAGCTGTTTGCTTCCCGAGAAAATCAAATAAACTGAAGGAAAACTCGAAATTCGATGATTTTACTGCTTAATTAGAGTTTAATCGGTGAAAAGTTGTTCTGTTTAGCTTCAATTGATAAAGATTGATTCAAGTTCCTGAGAGAGAAGAGAAAGAGATTCTGGTTAATTTAATAATAAAGTTATTTGCTTGATGGAAATGCTAGGTTTAATACAGGAGTTAGTGAAGAAGTCAAAGGAATATTTTTCAATTTGGTGTAGTAGAGATATGCGATTAAGAGTCCGGGGAATACGCTTGTATCATTTGATCGAATGAGGTTTTGTTGC
Source organism: Lumnitzera littorea (assembly GCA_024138015.1). Classification (NCBI taxonomy): domain Eukaryota; kingdom Viridiplantae; phylum Streptophyta; class Magnoliopsida; order Myrtales; family Combretaceae; genus Lumnitzera; species Lumnitzera littorea. The sequence goes on from JAMXBB010000001.1 coordinate 19,982,624, forward strand.
GAGGTTTCGTGATGGATGAGGGCGTTGGTGAGGATGTGACGCCGTTAGATGCAAGCGAGGGAGGGCATTTACACAGCAAAGATAGTGAATATTCGGTAAAGACTGAAAGTGGGAGTATGATGGAATCACAGGAATTGGTTATTCCTGGTGATACGAATTATAGTGAGAGAATCCCGCATGTGCTTGCAGATATTTTAGAGGGTAAGAGTGTGAATAGGAGTTTGAGCTCAGTGGATACATTAGAGCCTGCTGGTGCTAATGCTCCGTTAATGGATGATGTTGAAGGTATGGTTGAAGAGCTAACCGTGAGGAATTACAATAACTTGAACTTGACTGTCGCGGGGACTTCTGATAGTTGTGATAAGTCAAGAACCAGAACAAATCAGTGGCTGTGGTATTATAATACTGGAGGATTATCGGCCAATGGAAGTTCACATGGGTGTTCTCTGAATCGGGAGGATAGATGTGCAGGGTCTGGCGTTCGGGATGATGTGGGATGTGCATCTCTTTCTGAGCTGTTGCCTCGGAAACCTTTGAAAGAAGATCAGAATGAAGTTGAGAAACCTATGATGATGTCTGAAAACGGTGGAAGTTCTGGCAATGCAGTTGCTCGTGGTGGTTTTAGGACAAAGATTTTATCCAAGTCTGGATTCTCTGAGTTTTTTGTCAAAAGCTCATTAAAGGGCAAGGGAGTCATATTCAGAGGGCCACCTGTTGAAAATCCCCATTTTGAGGCTAAAAATCAGAGGGAGGCAAAGTTTGCTAATGCTTCTAATATGACTTTTGATGCATCGCCTAGTCCACCAGCCAAGACTTCTATACATGCTCCGAATGTGGTTGCTGGGTTTAGAGTTGCTGGTCCTGATAGCGATGGAATTAATTTGAGGGAATGGCTCAGTAATGTGCACAGAGAAGTAAATAAAGTGGAGAGACTGCATATCTTTAAACAGATTGTGGAGCTTGTGGAGAATTCTCACTCTCAAGGAGCTGGTTTGCATGATTTGCGGCCGTCTTTTTTCGTACTGCTGCCATCAAATCATATCAAGTATGTCGGATCTATGCAGTGCAGAGGGAAGCAAGAAATTCTTACGGATAAAAGCTCTGACAAGGTCAGTCACTTCGTTGTTACTAAAAGGATATCGGATCATGAGCCATCATCAAAGTTTGGTGTAAAGAAGATAAAATTCAGTGAGGGAAGGAATTATAGGCAGTTCTTGCCGTTTGCTTCTTGGCATGGGGCAAAAATTGAAACGTTAAGTGGTCGTGACATTAATATTACAGATTTCGGGCATGTTTGTCATGAAAAGCATCAAAGTACAGGATATTGGTCTCCAAAGTCCAGCATTCCAGGTTCAATGAGTGCTTTTGAGCAGCAGTCAACTGTTGTGAGCAAACAGTTGGAAGTGAAGTGGTATAGTCAGGAGGAACAATGTGAAGAAGGAACAAAGATTTCAAAGGATATTTATGGCTTGGGAGTTCTTCTTTTTGAGGTGTAATCTCGTTTTAGTATCTTTTCTGCAGGTTTTATTTATTAAATCGGAGTATGTTCTCTCTTAAATGCGCTGAAATCTTTTTTCTGATATTGGGATGACTTTTTTCACCAGTGGCTGTGATATAACCTAACCATTTTTCTAATGCTTCAGCTCTCATCATATGTCGCCACCATTTGGTAGTCGTCAAGTATCACTGCATGTTGCTTGTAAACAAAAAATGTGTGAAATGTTTCTCACCGTGGAGTAGATGCTACCTTTACCTACTAAGTTCTATTCCAGAACTGTGCCAATAATCATGCAGTATCTAGTCCAAATGTACATATTCTTTTAGGCCACCCATGAAAGTTGTATCCAGTACTTTTCTTTACAAAATCTGATACTAGGAGAGAAATAGGAGGAGTTGGGTTGTGGTTTACTCATCCCTTTGTGACTTGATATGCATGCTTGTCAATTACGAGTTTCTCTGATACGTCTGCACTACCTCTGTATGCTACCTCATGTGGTAGATATCACTGCAAGTCACTAGATTTGGTGTGATTTTCTGACTTAATTACTCAATTCAGTTCAATAACCATGCAAAGACTTGTATGCCAACTGCTCTGTCACATTCAGTCAGAATACAATAATGGCAGGCTGATGTAGCTTGTTTATTTGCTCCTTAGCCACACGACATCCCAAGTATTTATCCAAAAAATATCCCAAGTAACAAAATAGCGGAAACTATAAGCCTGAGCTTTATTATTAGGCTGGTTTCCCCAGTATTGTTTCTCTATGATAATATTTATGTACTTGTGGTTTTTACCAACCAACCCCAGCCTGTCCCTACCTGCCCACCTACCCACCCACCCACCACACCACACACACTCACACACACAAAAAAAAAAAAAAAAGAAAATAATAATAAAATAAAAAGGAGGAAACCTGTGTGCTGATGGTTCTATTTTGATAGGTCTGACATCCTAGGTGATGAGTAAAGTAGATAAGCAAACTGTGTCAGCTTTACATTAGAGTTTTTATTTTAATTATTTTATTTTATTTTTTTTCATTCACAAGAAAGTGCAACATATGATATGCAGGTTTTTTTTTTAAGTGTAATGGTTTATTAAGTGTGAAGATTGAATGGAGTGGTCAGTTTAATGGAGTAAGAAACAGTCTGAGACTAGCAGCATGATTATGCACTTACCTTCTCAAAGATGTACTGCTAAAAGATATCCATTTCATTTTAAATCGTGAGCACGTTTTTGAAAAGCTCAAGTTTTTATCTTTCTTGGAATGGTTTTCATTGCTGTATTGTAGGGCTATTCCCCATTTAATAAAGTTATTGTTACCCTCTAATTATATCATGGTAAAGTCACAGGAAATAAAATGTTTGATGCCGTTTTGATATGTGGCTATCTTATTTGCAAAATTTCATTTATGATTTCTGGAGAAATTCTTTACTTTTAGTAGAATCCTTAGACGTTCATGCAATCTTTACTGTGTTTCTTGCAATTAATTTTTAGCTAATAATTTGTTTTGTATAATTGTTGAAAAATTATATTCATTTTCACAAAATTTAGATTCATCAACTTTTTTCTAAATTCCTTCTTTAATTTTGCCTAGTTTCCCCTCCCCCCTCCTCTCTCTTCTACCCCAAAATATATATTAAATTTGAAATTCTCGTTGATTTTACTGACAAATTCATGAAACCTCCTTGTGGACCACCTAGCCAACTCCCTTTGTTGAAAGAGGATTAAGAACCATAACGTTAGCAGTTTTTTCATGAAGCAAAATCATATAATTTCTTAAAAATGTCTACCCAAATATATTTTTCTTTCCAGTAAAAGAAGTAAACAAAGCATATGACCAGTACATACAATACCCCCCCTCCCCCCAACACACAATTGAAATCACCCAAAGAAAAAATGCAAACAGCATATGAAAACTAACGTAATATATAACTGCAAAAAGCAGTGGTCAATTAACTATTAACCTATTAATCATTTTTCCCATTATGCTTCTATTTGCATTGGTTCTTTTGATCCTTGTCTGGTCCTTTTGCCTCTGAGATCCATCTTCTACAAGTGTCGTACTTGATGCAACTGTTAGTGATAGGTGTGTTCTTTATACTGGTGCTGATTTTTTTGCTCCTTCTTTCTTATTCTTTATTTCCAGGAAACTTTTGAGCTGTCAAATTAACAGCCGTGGTGCTCTTTGGTTGATTTTGCCTTTAGCATTTTCAGAGTCACTATAACTTTTTTATTCTTTCATTTTTATTGAAGCTGGAATCGTACTCTTCAAATTTATCAGCATTTCCTTTATTTTGTCTTCCTCGTATTTCCCTTTATGTTTTGTTGCATTGATTCTTTTAATCATTCTTCTCTGATCTCTTTGCCTTAAAGATCTATTTTCTTCAAGTTTTGTACTTGTTGCAACTGTTTGCTTCTGGTAGACTTGTTCTTTAATCTGGTGCTGGTGTCCCCCGACCACCCCTCCCCTCCCCTCCCCCTCCCCCTACCCGCACCCTCNTTGTACTTGTTGCAACTGTTTGCTTCTGGTAGACTTGTTCTTTAATCTGGTGCTGGTGTCCCCCGACCACCCCTCCCCTCCCCTCCCCCTCCCCCTCCCCGCACCCTCCCTTCTTTTTTATTTTCTATTGCTACACAACTTTTAATCTCTCAAATTGAAGTGATGTGGTGCTCTTGAGTTGTTTTTGCCTTTAGCATCATTATGTTTCTCTCTTCTTTCTGTTATTTGAAGCTGGAAGTATATATACTCTTCAATTTTATCTGTCATTTCCTTTATTTGTCTGATCCCCCCACCCCCCTAAAACAGAAATGAATGAGATATTGCAGCTATATTATACTGTGTCCAACTGCTTCATCTTTTTCAGCTACTTGCCCATTTTGACTCTGAAAGGGCACGAAATGCAGCAATGATGGATATGCGCCATCGGATTCTTCCACCCAAATTTCTATCAGAAAATCCAAAAGAAGCTGGATTTTGTTTGTGGCTGCTGCATCCTGACCCTTCTTCACGGCCAACTGCAAGGTAATATTGTCTGTCCATGTAGGACCATTTCATAACTCTGGTTTGGCAATATGCTCATAAGGCATCAAATTGGCTTGTTCTCTTGTTGGAGATCATATTTTTCTCAAATAGATGTTAGTTTTCTCTGGGAGATCTTGTGAATGACAGATTTAGCGGATTGGTTTGGAGTCCTTGGACCTCATAGAGTGCATAAGGTAAGCTGGATACAACTTGTATTGAAGAATTATACTCAATGACCAGCACAGATGAACTTTTCAAACTGTCATTTCCATTTGCATCAACAGAAATCATCTTTTCCTTTGGTTTCCTTTTACTTTTATGCAAGAACACTATTTTTTTTTTCTTTATGTATGAAGATCAGCGTATTTGCTAGGATCAACCCCTTGCTTTGTATCAGCTAAAAAGAGAAAACCGCATCTATAACAGAACTGATTTACATTTCTAGTTCTAGTTTCTTTTGGGCATATCTTGTGATCATAATCTGGAGCTGAATTTAAAAGTTGTGATGGCATCATTGGTCGGATTACATATAAATATCGAGCAATTGTCATCCGAAGAATACAGGAGACTGTGAATTCAGCTGCTGTTGCTGCTGCTTCTTCTTCTTCTTCTTCATTTTTTTTTTCTGGTTGGTTAGTGGTGGTGGTTTGGGGGGGTGGGTTGCAGGGGGCGCAGTTGGCTTGCAAAATTTTCCTATGTGCTACAAGGGTGATTGATTTTAGGTGTTAGTTTCACGAATTTGCCCATGTTCTGCTTCCTTGTCTAATCTTAGTAACAATATAGATAAGGTAAAGGAGGTTGGTGAGAAAATCTATGTTTTTTCTGATCTCTCCTCTTATGCTTCTACAATCTTGTTATTTTTTGGTTTCTGCATCAAAGTCTTCTTAGTTGACCTGGTGGATATTTTCCCTTCTGGATTTCATCATCTAATATTGTTCTGATATGGGGCTGCAATCCATATTTTAGTACCCATTTAGCATTTCATCTGAACTTTTGAAGGGGTTTTGAAACTCAATCATGGAACTTTAACAGCCACTTAACATACATGATAACCCTGTATTGTTACTTCACTAGAAAAATGAACCAAAGCAATTATGGCAAAAAAATTAAAAGTAATTACAATCAAAGAATATAAAAATTTCTTTCAGGATGAAAACTCTGATTCAGCTGGCATGTGCTAGCCTGACTGAATTTTTTATGCTTCTTGTTCTCTGAAATACAGGTTCTGTCAAATTCCCATCAATCATGATCAAATGTCAGAAGGCATTTCCTGTTAGATGATGTATTAAGATCAATTGTTAAGGCCTTTGTAATTTAGTGGTTTGAACGCTGGTGTTCTAATAGGATATATTGGGTTCAAGTTTCCCCCTTATTGTACTCACCTGAAAAAAAAAGGAAGAAAAAATGTATTAAGATCAAGAGGGGCACTTCAGCATCCAAGATGAATGGAGGAGGGTAGAACAATGAGGAAACTGGGGAAAGCAAAAATGTTATTGCTCTTCGTTTTGGGCTGTCAATTAAAATCATGATATAGGTCTGATTTGTGGAGTATTTTCTTTTGATAGAACATATCATTTGAAAATTGCATCAAATTCTTTTTCTTTAGCATATTCTTCAAATTAAATTGTAATACATTCTTGGAGTTCTATGTATAAAAGTGCATGAGGTAGTTTCCCTTGTACAATGATGTGGTTCAGACAGTGATTTCTTTTCTTTAAGTAATATTTTTTTTTTCTTTTTTAGGCGATCTAATGAATACTTTTGTTGGACTGTTCTTTGGCCATTTATACACTTTCACGAATATAGATTTTTTTTTCCCTCTCCCATTTGTTTTACACATTTTATTCCTTTTGCATCTTTTTATGGGGGTGAGTCACCTGATTCTATCTTCAGCAATCACATTCTTTTTTTTTTTTTTTAATTTAACATAATTTGTTTATATTGTTAATTCCTGGTGTCTAACAGGGAAATCCTTGAATCGGAAGTTCTCTGTGGACTAAAGGAGACCTCAGCTAGCGTACAAGAGTTATCTTCATCCCTTGAACAAGAAGATATGGAGTCAGAACTACTGTTGCATTTCCTTGTTACTATAAAAGAGCAAAAGGAGAAGCGTGCCTACAAATTGGTGGAAAACATAAAATGTTTAGAAGCAGACATTGAAGAAATAGGAAGGCGACGCGGAGCAAAACCCTTGGTGGCGGAATCTGGTTTGTTAGTTGACTCTGTTGATGTGAGGGCTAAGAAATGTTATCACAATAACTTTTTATTGTCTGATATGTTTACTCCTGCTTCAAATATGAAAGAGTCTAGATGGATGGGGAATATGGCTCATCTTGAAACTGCTTATTTCTCCATGAGATCCAGATTCCAGCATGGTGAAAATGATCCCATAAGGCGGTCTGACAATGAGTTACTAAGAATCCGAGAGAATTATTATCCAGCACTGACGGATGAAGAACAGCTGAATTCTTCTGATCGTGTTGGGGGCTTTTTTGATGGGTTATGCAAGTATGCAAGATATAGCAAGTTTAAAGTACGGGGTGTACTACGAAATGGGGAATTCAACAACTCTGCTAATGTTATCTGCTCTCTAAGTTTTGACCGGGATGATGAGTATTTTGCTGCTGCAGGGGTATCAAAGAAAATAAAAATTTTTGAGTTCAATGCACTTCTCAATCACTCAGTGGATATTCATTACCCTGTGGTTGAAATGTCAAATAGATCCAAATTGAGCTGTGTTTGTTGGAACAATTACATACGCAACTATCTTGCTTCAACTGATTATGATGGAGTAGTTAAGGTGTGTGATTTTTCCTTTGTGAGTTCTATTATCTGAGTGAATGCCTGCACCAATGATTTCCTGAATGCATGTGTCTAATGATGCATCGATGCATCATCTTTGTCTCCTTTTTCCTTGGTTTCTTTTACTCCTTTATTCTGGTTAAATGGTGAATGTTATAACGGTTATCTTGGAGCTGCAAAACATGTAGATGGTTTAATTAATGGATGAAGAATATAGATCCATTTTCTGGTTTATGCAATATACTTCATTCTGGTCTCTCAATTAAAGAGCTGGTGTTGTTTTACCTGTGATTTACCTTGAAGTAGTTTTATACCTTTATTTTCTTGGGGGCAATGTATTAATTTTCTTTCTCTCCTCACTTACAATTGAAAGCCCTGTTAACAGAGTGTGATCTATTTTCCCTAGGGATTGATTGATTTTGTGCTTTACTGTGGTCATACATTGCTGCCAGTAATTAATTTCCTTATCATGTATTAGTTTGTGATTAAAATGGGAAAAAGGAAAAATTTATCTGGTTTCTACTTAAAGGCAATGACTGATGCCATGTTTTGTTAGATAGTTGCTGCTTTCTTCTCAATTTAAGAACTATATCAATTGAGCTTTGCTGGTGGTCAGTTACTTTGCTTTCTGATTCCTGTCTATTTTAACACTATTATTATAAAAAATTGGACTAGTTCATTAAACTTTTCTTTACTGGATTTTCAGTTATGGGATGCAAGCACTGGCCAAGGGTTCTCAGATTTTAGTGAGCATGAAAAGAGGGCCTGGTCTGTTGACTTTTCTCCAGTATATCCAACAAAACTAGCCAGTGGAAGTGATGATTGCTCTGTGAAAATTTGGAGCCTTAACGAGGTATGTTTCTTTTCTTCTTTTACTGTTGAACATCATACAGATTGATAATTTCCTCCATTATAGCTTAAGTACTGGGGGCATAGGAAGGTGCCACCTTAGCTTGATTGCTCTTTCTTCTTCATTTGGTTATGGTGTTGTTTAATTTCTTTTTGACACAATCCTCAACCCGGGTTGCAAAGGATGGCGCCACAAATAGAAGACTAAGGTGGAACTTTTATAATATTTGGTTTTAAGGTGTTTAGAGGAAAATAAACGGGGATTTGGATGGAAATGGCACTAGAGGATCTTCCTAGTACCAAATACAACTGGTTTTTGAATCTAAATTGGTATTTGATTAACTTACAAACATTGAAATAGGCTCAAGGGGTGTTAAGGGATTAATTTAATCCAATAATAGGTTCGCCACTATTGTGTTTGATTGATAGAACCTAAGATTAAAGAGAAATACTCAATGATAATGACTCAAGAGAGTTCAGACAATATCAGAGTAATAAGAGAGTTATAATGAAACAGAGGGTTTCTAGAACCCTGCATAAATCCTTTATAAGTCTAAGGGCATAAATGTAAATAGAAAAGTTTTATAAATGAAACAAAATGAAATGTGGAATGTCAGTTGTTGGAGTCTGAAGCTACCATAACTGACTGTCGGATGGGGATAGATTCAGTTTTGTGGACATTACCAATTGAATGGTAGTCCTGGTGGTGTCCAAAGGCATCTGCATCCGAACTCAGTGGTTGGGTGGGCTCCAGCAGGTGTTCAGATGTTGCTGCTTGTGTCTACCATCTGGATGGTGACTACCTACTATCTGGACGGTGTACCCACAGCTACTCCCTGATTTCTTGCTTCTTTTGACTGCCCAGCCAATGGCTTCATGGGCTTGGCTCACACCTCAACCCTTGGGTTGATGGTGTGGGTCCCTAATTCATCATTTTTCTTGACCTTAAATCTTATGTGGATTCTTTGTTTTACAGAGAAACTGTTTACGCACTATAAGGAACATTGCAAATGTCTGCTGTGTTCAGTTTTCCTCCCATTCTTCTCATTTTCTGGCATTTGGTTCTGCGGACTATAAAACCTATTGTTATGATCTTCGTAATGCCAGAAGCCCTTGGTGTATATTGGCTGGGCATGAAAAAGCTGTTAGCTATATTAAATTTCTGGACTCCGAAACTCTTATTACTGCATCAACTGATAACACCTTGAAGATTTGGGACCTCAACAAAACAAGCCATGGTGTTCTGTCAACTGGTGCCTGTAGCTTAACTCTTAGAGGACATACAAATGAGAAGGTTGGTGTTTTTCGGTTATTTCCATCACATATTAATGTTTTCCTTTATAAATGGTTTTTCTTTCTTGCATTTTCTATAAAGAAACTGGGTGTGACAAAATTTTCTATTCATTTAGCTGGCTAACCTCTTCTTTCTCCTCCAGAATTTTGTGGGTTTATCTGTTGCTGATGGTTATATAACGTGTGGCTCAGAAAAAAACGAGGTAACTTTAATGCTCCACTGATTTTCCGTACAGCCAAGGAAGTGGCATTTTCTGTTCCTGTGGAAAAATTTTTCTATGATCATTCCAAACTTGTTAGTGGGTTCATCCTAACTGCAATTTATCTCGCACTCTTTCCTCAGGTTTTTGCTTACTATAGGTCTTTGCCTATGCCAATCACTTCCTATAAATTTGGTTCTGTTGATCCAATATCCGGAAAGGAAACGGATGATGACAATGGACAGTTTGTTTCAAGTGTCAGTTGGAGAGGAAAATCAGACCTCTTGGTTGCCGCCAATTCAAGTGGGTGTATAAAAGTGCTCCAGATGGTTTAATATGGCCCTATGTTTATCCCATGGGAAAGTTGGTTTTCTCATGTGGTTGAAATGGGAGAGATCAAGTTGTAAATTTAGGCTTTTGCTTTGACCAAAGTCCCAAGTTTGCACTTTGAGAATCTCTTAACACCATTCTCCAGAGAGGTACAGGCAACTTGTATTGGTATTATGCGGCCTTGTAAATCCCAAAATCTTGCCAAGGTAAAGGCTCCAAATCATAGGAGCTCTTTGCTACGGAAGCAAGTACAGGAAGTTTGTCTAACTTCACCTACAACACGAGCACGAAGACTTGCCATGATCAGGAGAACGGGGGCGTGACGTATGTGAACAATCTTGATGCGTAAGAAGGCAGCTGATGATCGAGATATTTAGGGCGAATTATTTTTAGTCACGCATGTCTCTACTGCTGCCTCACGATGCATCAACTATATGTGTAACACGCAGAAGCTGCAAGAAAGAAGCTGCCATGATGCTGCACCTCTGCTTGGCCTACTGTTCATTCTTGCTTCCATAGATCTGATCGAGGTTTTTTTTTTTTGTAAATTCTAAATGCAAAAGAGCAAAACCTTATTAATGTAAATTTTATCAATAGGTTAATTTATAGGAATCATCTTTGCCTTGCAAAATGTGGCAAACGAGTACACTCACCAGGAACCAAAAGGTCACATTTTGACATCTGGGATGATATATTAGTGCAATTCTCATAATAATAAATTTTGTTTGTAATAATTTTATATCTTCATTAGTATAAAACAACTAAGATGTTAATCTAGGCAAAACTATGACCTAAAGCTTTCCGTTGTACTAGCATTGATTTCACGTCCTTGCCAAAACTTATATCTGAAGTAGCAGTAACAATATTTTAAACTTGAGAAACTAAAATCCTAGTTGGGTGAATAAGAAATTCTAGTAGAGTGGCCACCATGGATACATACAACACACCCGACATGCCAAGAAGCTCAAACACATATTTAATGCTAATAAAATTGGTGGCAATTTACTATTTCATTTAGGTGTGGCAAGTAGTACAACCATTGACAATCTAAGACTGCGGAATGGAGTATGGATGGAGTAAGGGATAACCTAATTCGTTTTATCTCAACCAATCATATACATACATTTGTATAAAAAATTAATAAATAATTATACAAGTTTATTTCACATGTGTATATGTATCCAAGGACAAAAAAGCTTGTGAGAGGTAGAAGACAAAAATGCTGAGAAGGGATCTAAAAGGAAAAATAGCCTAGTAGTTTATATTAGGTACTTCATATGGATTAGAGTTGGTTGAAAATCACTAAAAGTGTTTGAACATTCATCTCCATTTTCTTTTTTTATAAGTTTCACTCGCCTCCACTGTTAGAGGTCTCTCAGTTCATTCTACATTTCTTTTGGATTTTGTGGATTTTGTAGTTCTCCAATCTCTATGGCTGCTATTCATTATCATCTTTCTAGTAATTCGTATTACTTAAAGAATGGGATAATTACAAAAACTGTTGCAGTCTAGTAGTATCAATACTGCTCTTTTAAATGGAATTGAGTAAGTTTAAATTCTCTTCTTAGTTGTAGCGTAGTTGATGAAAAAAAAAAGAATGGGACAATTATAGAACTATCCCTAAAATGACAGAAATTATTAGATCATGGGAATGTAAATAAAACAAATTTTCTTTTCTTTTTTTCCCCCCTCTTTTCAAAGGTGAGGAACATGTTGGAGAAGGTTGTTCTCATCAATTGAATTTGCTAATTTAGCTATTAATAACAGGATTTGGATCTCCTAATTTTTCTTCTTTCAATTCACTTCAATTTACAAATTAATGATTGATGTTTGAAATACCTTTATGATGCCATCATTTTTTTTTTAATGATATCAATAGAATAGTGATCAAAATTGAGGAAAGTTAAATTGAGAGATATATTTCCTTAACAATAATCTTTGAACCTTGATGATATGTATGCAAGACTATGGTAGATACAGAGGTTTGAAACCTAATCAGGATAATTTTACTAATTACTTAAAGGAGCCCTAGGAGCCTATAGGTACAAGGAAAGGATCTCCAAACTCAAAACAGCAAAAATCTAGAAAAAAGTAGCAACCGATCTCAACTATGATATCTCAGAATCTGTGATACGGCTGCGAGTTCTTGGTTGAGTTGGTTTTTTGCGAGTAGGGACTGACGACTGTATGCTACTCTTTCTGGTAGTTCTTGTGGTTACAGTGCGACTCCCTGCATTTGACTGCAATGGCTTTTGGTCTCGCGCTTTTGGAGTTCCTGCAGAGTCAGTAAGAATGTTTAGACATTGCAACAATCATCATGTAGATAGAGAGTCCTCAAGGATGCTCCGCGGTGAGCATCCATGAGAATACTTTTGAGCACGCCTCGGCCCTATTATAATGCAATGGAAAAGAGCTTAGTAAAGCCGTCTCACCTGAACCAGTTGTAGTGGTCTTAACCATGGCAGGTTTCTTCAGTGGCTTTTGCAATTGTCTCTTTTCCGGAATCTCGGAGCAATATGACCTTAAGTCACCCGGTAAGAAGGAATCTTCCACTGAACCATTGAAGAAAAAGGAAAAAAATCAGGGTTATCTTTCAATTGTTTACCGATAATTTTGACCCTATATCATCAAATTGCTTGTGCGAATGGAGAAGTGCAAAAGAGGAGGAAAAACACAGAGCTGAACTGACCTTGTCCTCTAATCAGTTTCCCACATAGGGGTTTGTTCATTAAGTGAAGTCTCCTCTCAGGCATGTCGGAACAAACTGACCTTGCATCATTTGCATGGAATAAATCTTCTGCCTGTGACAAATTTTCGTCCTTCAAGATCGAGGCTCCTTCGCTAGTTGATTTCCAGATACCACCCTTGGCATTGAAGGTAGTCTTTTCAATCTCAGCAAGTTTATAAGCAAACATTTGAAATGGAACTTGCGAAACTAGTGCTGGTGAGATGTTTCCATCACCAGCAAACATCTTTTGAAACCATGCCTCGATGTCACAGTAATCAAGAGAGCTAAAATGAAGGTCAGGCTGGCCATCGTCTGGATGCATCACTAAATATTTCTTGACGTAACGCAGGATCCTGCAAATGGATGAAAAACTTGGACGGAGAGCAGGATCTGGCTGCCAGCACTTCTTTGTTAGATTAACCAGGTATTTTGGCGAAGGGATTGGAAACAGTGGCCTTTCACCCAATTTTATGTTATGAGTCATCTTGTCCCCTTGAAGATGCCCTTCCTCAAATGGTATTTTGCCAGTCAATAGCTGAAAGCAAATCATGCTAAAGCTGTAAACATCTGCTTTCTCCGAATGCTTGGCATTCTCCAAATGCTTGGCAATAGGATTACTTCCTTGCTGTTGTTCCTGCTTAGCCAGAATCTCAGGGGCATACCAAATGTAAGGATTGGTCATGTCATGGTTTGGAAAGTTCCGAGGGTTCTTATTCTGGAATGATGATAAAGTGTACCCGGATATTTTTACATGAAAATAACCTTCTGAAGAACCACCTCTTGGTTTGAGCAGAATGTTGCTGGGCGTCAAATCACCATGACAGATTTTTTGAGAGTGAAGATACTCCATCCCTCTGGCAATCTGCAACATCATATCGACTGCAACTGGAAGGGAAAACCATATCCGTCTTCTAGGACTGGAATTTTCTCTAATGAAACTTCCTAGATCCTTGCTCATCAACTCCATGACCAGAAAGCATTCTTTCCTTTCCTCATCACAGAAGCTGCATAAAGGTTGCAGTATGTTGGGGTGGGATAGGGCAAGGAGAGAAGAAATATCGGATTTTAGTGGTTCGATCTCCCCAAAAATGTGGCGCAGGACAAAACTTTCTCCTAACCAATGGATTTCCTTAAACTGGCTTCCATTCCCTAATCGATGCCTTACTTGATAGTCCTTTGACCCTGTTAAGATGGAACAATGAAAAGGGGCCCAATTAAAGGGTTCTGAGCTATTCAACTTCTTGAGCAGAAATTCTCCAAGGCGCAGCTCACTTTTCGTCATAGCACCAGATTCCATGCTTTTCTTCTCCATTAGTGCCTGAGAGAGAAGCCATCTGTCTTCTCTCCACGCTATTTCTATCCGTTTGCACATCTCTGTAGGAACCAAATATTGCTTCCCATACCTCAATTGGAAAAGCCTAGGATCGTTCAACTCTATATCATATTTTTTCCCCACTAAAATCGATCTCTTCTGCATCTCACTTGGGTCCAAACCCGCAATTTCTGAAGCAGTCTCAATGGCCTCAATCACAGTAGGGAAGTATGTAAGCAAGTTGTGAACGTGAAATTCAATAGCATCTTTGTTCTGATGATATATGACGGCTTTTGCCCACCAATTTTTTACATCCACACAGTGCTTAATAAAGATCTCCCCTTCTTTGAACACCCTAAGAAGTTCTCTCAATGGCTGATCAAGTGGTTTCCATTTGTTATTCTTCTCTTCTAACTTAAGGTTCTGTCTAATCTCCATGGCGATTGTGTCGAAAGCCATAGTGAAGATATCAAGAAGTAAACAGCATTGTCCCCTATTGATTTGTATTTCATCTTGTAAAACCATAAGTGCTCTCATGCTTCCTAAAACCTCCCCAATTTGCCGGAATTGCTCCATTCCAGCTGCACGACTGGAAAAATCCACAGAATAGCACCCAAAATGAGATTGAAAACTCAAGAATTGTCGATATGATCAAGCACCTATCTATAAAAATCCAGAAGATCCCATATCAAGAAAACGCATAAGAAATTCACACAACCCTAGGCCAATTCATCACTTGCAAGAAAAAAATTCCCTGAATTGAGCAAGAAAATTAAAACAGGGATTCTAACATGGTAAATTATTAAAAAAGTACCTGGTTTTGGAATCTCTCTTTATTGGCCGGTGATATGAATGGTTCCAAAGAATGTCGATAATCCGAAAGGAACAGCGCAAGGATCTTTCTAATCTGATCAAAGAAAAAACCATGTCCATGAAGATATTTATCAAAACTACCCAGAAATCATTAAATCAATCAAACCTCATCATTAAATAAAAGATAAAAATAAAATAAAACTAAGTCATGCAACTACCTGGGATGGCCAGAACTACATCTGAAGGAATTGACCTTTGTGAAAGACGGCACAAGGCAACAATAGTGCCGAAAAATTGGTAATTACAAGGCAAAAGCAACTTTGTTAATCTGTGTACGTGGCAAGGTGACAACTTGCGTTTATGTTGTTTCAGGTTTTTATTTATTTTTTCTTTTCACAAAAAAGAAGAAAAAATAAAAAATAAAAACACAAACCCATGACCAAAGTAAAAACCGTTTGTTGAGCACATCCATATGTTTTCCTTTTGCTGCTTTGTGTTGCTGGACATAATGCTGGCCTTCAAACGTCTCCGGTTTCTTTGGACACCTTTTATATAGTATTCCCGCAAGTTTCGCACGTCGACCGTTGTTTCGAAACCGTTGATGCCGTTATCAATCAACTCACTCAACTGCTATATATGCAGCTGCTTTCTTTCTTTTCTTTTCTTTTTTTTTTTCTTTTTTTCTTTTTACTTTTTTATCATATATATTTTTTGAAAATTACAAAAATTAATCTTCAGCTGCTCGTTTATTTTACTAATTTGTCAACCCCCTTTTTTTTATTTTTCAATTTGAGTTTTCCAATTTTTTATGAACGGAGGGAGAAACTATATCCATTAAATATATTAAATATTTTATCATTTGTCAAAACATATCACCTTCTTATTGGCATATATCACGGGTTATAACTTTGCCACGTACTCCTACATATAGTAAGAATATCCTGGATAAAAAATGTTAGCTAACAACATAATCACTACAAGACCACAGTCTCAAAGTCTTTTTATATACTATTATCAAGTACCTAAATTCCTTTCTTTCCCTTAATTTTTTATTTATACTAAGCTCTATTCATTTATCATTTAATGAATATTGCTAGACTAAAAATTAAGAAAAATAGATCCTCTAATAGAAAAGTGCTTTGTAAATATGTTTTCGATCGTCCACTGGTTAAACCCAAATAAAAAAAAAAAAAAGGCCCCAATAAAAAATGGTCAAATTTGAATTGGTGAAACAATTTGACCCAAAAGTACTATTTTGAAAATCAGAGAATTTTCATGGTTCAAGGATGTTAAAATTTAAAGATCTAACAAACTATATGGTGAAATTTTCTAGCATAAGACGAGTACTTCATTTATCTAATTTGACCAGCATATTTGAAAAGTAAAGAGACAACAAAACTTTTCTTTTTTTGTTATAAGTTCTTTTTCTTTTATTTTTATGAAAAAAGAAATAAAAAGAAATGAAAACACTAACTTATTTTTTATTGGAAATTTATTTTTTTATCCTTTATGACTTCCCTAAATGATGTCTATATACGGCTTATTCAAGATTAGCTAATACATTGTTTTATTTCATTCTTTCCAAAAGTATCTTAATAGCAAAGTTTTTTAAGTTTTTTTTTTAATTTTTATTACAAGAAAAACTCTAAAAAAGTGATTTTTGTGTCGTAGATTTAAGAAAATCAAGAAAACCGTTTTTTATTTTTATTTTTTTCCCTGAAAGCCCCAAGCTTTACAGGCATCTTAAGAAAACCCCAAAATTATGCAAAACTTTTGGTGAAAAAGCAATTGAAAAAACACATTAATTATATTAAGGAAATAGATTGTGCAAATGCAAATACGACAGAAGTCCTAGTCATGCAATACTAATCAGATAAGTATGTTATATTATCTAGTCCTAATATGCGGTCTTGCATGCAATTGAAATTTGTAACAAGCAAATATTTAAATCTAAATATTAATAAAAAAAACACACACCATAATATTTATTTTTATTATTTTTGTGTTTATGTTCTCTCTCTCTCTCTCTAATTTTTTCCCTTTAAAAAATGATCAAAAGAAAAAGAACGTAAATTAAGTACATAGAAAAGAAAAGCTTACTTAGTGCATCGGCGAGGAAGGAGATCCGCAAATTTGGTGTCCTTGGAGGCTGTCAATTATCAAATATCATAGCATTCTATGTAGGACCATTGTTTTACATGAAGGTCAAGATGAAAAGGGGGTTTTACTAAGTTCTAAAAGCTCTGTTAAACTCATTGATATCAACTAACAATTAGATGAAGAAGTAGAAGCAGATAAGGGAAAATGGGCTTAGATTTAGAAGTCAGTATATCCACCTAAGATTAAGCTCTTATCGTAGAGAATACAACACCACAGCTTGCTTACAGCAATAAACTTAAGGAAAAGACATAAAAATTGATGCAAGTTATCCAAAATGTGGTGAAAAAGAGGAGGATTTGATGCACAGTTTCCTTCTATGTAATGAGATTCAGAATGCAGTTAGAATGTGGCATGGCAAAAACATTAATACCTCGTTCACGTGAGAGAAATTAGAATTCCATTTCCCTTTTATTCCTTATTACATCATGCACTTGATTTTTTTTTCTTCGAATCATAATTCTTTAGGAATCCTATTACGTGAAATCATGTAGTAGAAATTTCTTAATTCAACTAAAAAATCACGATTCTTTACAAAATGTTACATTTTTTTTTTCTAAAAATAACTTTATATTAATTTAACGATGATCATCATTACCATTACCATCTCCACCATCGGCCACTACTATTATCGCTATTGCCGCCGTTGCTGCCGCTGCTACCACCACCACTACTGTTGTCGCCTCTATGATTACCACTATTACCATCGCTATTGTTGCCACCATCATCACCTATCACCATTGTTATGCCCCAAAGTCGTAGAGTCGCAACAGTTCTACCGTGTAAACCATTCTATGATAGTAATCGGCCTCAGAGTACTTACCATAGACATGATCTACCTAAGGCGTCGACGACTCTTCGCTTTGAAATAGATAGTCTAATTAAATGTTTAACTACAATTATGATAAATATCACAAATTTTTAATAAACATATATAATTATATGTAAAGTCCACAGAACTTCCCAGGAAATTCTACATAAACACAACGGTTCACTAATTTATATAATAACTATCAATCTTTCATCCTCAACTATAAAGGACACACTAGCTACACATCACTACTAAGTAAATTGATCCTCATACCCCTAACTTCAAAAGAACTAACCTTTGGATAATTGTAAGGCGGCATAATACTTGAAGTATTCAGAAATCAGGACTTGCAAAAGGATCTATAAGGGTATGGGCAATTACAGCTCAGTAAATTGAATTGAAGACTCATGAATATATACAAACACAAACAAGATTATCAAACCATTATTTTCATGCAATGCAACAATCAAGTTTCATCGCATAACGTGGTCCGATTCATTGTGAAATTGGAGAAATTTCACCCACTCTAATTTGGGTTGAGGAGTTTCCATGTTATGTAGCAGTTTATAACCAAACTTAGGCTTGTGCAATGAAGATCTCGCTCCTCCCGCGACTACCTTCGAACCATTGACTTTACCTTTGCCGCGATTTCCTCTCCTGTCACTTAGTTCGACTAAGGATGAAGGAGGGACCATTATGTAATCCTGTGCTATCCTTTTCGAAGGGGTCGGTATTTGGTTGAAGAATCCTAATGATCCCTTAACAGGTTGTAATGCATAACATTTTAGGTCATTAGAGTCGAATAAGATTAAATTTCATTTAGGGTTTTCAAACAATTTACACCAATTCAATCATAACACAAAATTAATCATCCCACAAATTTTCAACATGAATTCAGATACATCAAACACATGCGTAAACTACTTACAATCACAACCATATATAATCCTAAGTCTCCGAGTACCATAAAAATAGTACTTTAATACAGTAAGTAATAACCCAACTTACTTGAAATTTCTCAGTCGCTCAATCACGTAATTGTAAGTCGATTCGTCTTTGGGTATCCTATAATACAAATAGGTTTTTTAGTACTTATACTTTAAGGATTCATATTCTAAGTTATAATTTAACTCATTTTTTTTTTCCATGTATATTTATTATGTACTAATAATTCTTTCTACCCTATTTCGGGGTTCGGATCCTAAATTAGATTCTAGTTTTGATTCCGAAGTCTTAAATATACTCGAATCTTAATGTGAAATTAATCACATTAAGCTCGAGTATTCTAATATCCTATTGGGTCTTAATTTAGTATTCTAAACTATTTGGTACACGCTAATCCTAATTTGGGTATCAGATTTATTTCCGATGTGAGAAAATCTTATATTTTTATACAATTACCTTAAATTAAATTTTGTTTCAGATTTAGTATATTCTGATTTTTATTATAATATTATCTAAATAACCCTAATTTTTCAGATTTATTAAATTTTCAATTTCTCATATTCCTAATTTTTTACAATTACTACCTAATTCCTAAATTAATTACACTTAATACTCCAAAGGCTAAGATTAGGTTTCTACATTAAAGATTAATATCCCTAAACATCTAATTACTATCTAAATTAGTAATTAGTGTCTTGATTACCTAATTAACCTAAAATTACCCAATTTTTCCATCATTTTAGGGCTAAAAATTAACTTAAAAATTTTGAAAATTAATTTAAAAAAAAAATGGCTTCATAACACTCTTCTATATCACTTAAGCATTCTATAAAAAAAATTTGAGTTCCAAACTATACTCCTAAGCCTATTTATTTCTAATTTTAATCATGTTCGGTTTTGCTTAATTTGTTAAGAACCCTATATTTTCAGACGTGATCAAACTAAATCACTATTTTTCCCTAAATTTACATACAATAAAACCTTAGAATAACAAGTTTCATAATTTTCTGGGTAAAATAACTAATTTTAAGAAATTATACAAAACCAGAGCAGATAAGGGATTCACTCGGTTCGATGCCTTTTGGCCGTTTAACTTCGGTCCAAGTGTGTCGATCGGCTTAAACGGTGGATTTGGAGTGAGGTGGTGGTGGTGGTGGCTTGATCCTAGGTGGTGGTGGTGTGTGGGTTTGGCTCACTAGCCCTAACTGCACAGTTTTCTTTTCTTTTCTTTTCTTTTTTCTAGTTTTTCTCTTGAATTTTTGAAGCTCTCTATTTTTCTCTGATTCCTAACTGTCCAAAGGAGTTCTGTGAATTTTTTCCCTATTTATAGAGCTTTGTGGTAATTAATATGCATTAAATAAGATAAGACATTGTCCAAATCCCTTAATTTTTAGATTTTGTGCTACTTTATTCTAATTGGCTAATTTTTCTTTTTCAGCTCCCGACTTGCCACGACTAGATATTCATCATTCCCTATCCCTCTGATTTTTTTTTTTCTGATTTTTCCTCAATTAATTAATAATTTTATTTAATTATTTACTAAGTTTTTGGCTAATTTAAGTAATTTCGCGTATTTTTATCTACACGTAAATACATATGGGGTACATATGAACATTCCTAATTATTATTTAGGTCATTCTATAATTTTTAGTATACATATAATCTATCTCTAGTGATTTATTAGTTATTAGATTACATTTTTCGTCTTTTCAGTAATTAACAATTATTATACTTAAAATTTGAAAATTTTATAGTCTCCTATTTTATTACTTATTTTCTTAAATTTAAGTTTACGTGGTCGTTTTTACTGATTTTTCTATCAATAGTTTATAATTTGGGTTTGATCGAATCTTTTAATCGATCGTCTTAAACCTTATGTTCTAAATTCAATCCTACAGTCACTTGGTTTAATTTTAGGGCTTACAATCATCGCCGTTGTCGCTGCCGCTGTTGTACCACCAGCACCACCACCTCTTATCATTGCAATCATCACCACTACTGTTGTTGTCACCACCGCTACAACTATACCTACCTTCCCTCCAAGTTATTAACCCCGTTACCGCTATTGCCACTGCTATCGCCACCCCCCATCATCACCACTTGCAACCGCCATCGATCATAACCACTACCTTCACCTTCGCAGCCGATTTCCACTACTATCACCTATTACTTTAGAATTACTTGAGAAAAAAAATGAATCAAAGGTAATTTAGTTATTAAAATTCTATTACGTATCTATTTTTAAGTTGTTTATTAATCCAATTAAATAAAGTAATAGGTATTACATCTTTATTACATTCCCTAAGAATTCTAATTATATTCTTCTCTTGTTCCATTAAGTGAAGTGAACGGGCTATAAAAGTTTAGACATTAGAGGGGACTTTCTAACTTGGTTGGTAAAATTACCATACTTTTGATGAAGTGCCATCTAGTAATTTGCAAAATCTTTTGTGTTAGGATATAATGGGTTACAAAAGTGTTAGAAGTAGGAAAAGTAGAATGAATAAACCTTCATGTTTGTCCTTTGATATTTCATTGTTAAGCCCTTGTTAGGGCATGTTTCGTTGTAAAGATGATTAAGGTTGTGTGTTTTATTTTGCTTTAATGATACTTTAGGTTATAAAAAGAAAAAAAGCTTAGTTCTAGGCCTTAGGTTTAATTAGTGTAATCCAATTTAACTCAATTTGAGTTGATTTTGATGCATTTTTTATGAAATTATCTTAAGGTTTTTTAATTCTTGGTAAGGGTGAGTAGATAGAAAGTAGGTAGGATATGAGGTTCTACCCGTACTCTATCTTATAGGTTAATGAACTTAATTAAAGTGATAAAATGTGGTAAGAGCTTAATTACACCCTAACTTGGTAATCCATTTATTAGCTCTCATTTATCTTAATTAGTAATAAGTCAAACTCAATTAAGAACAAAAAAAAAAAAAAAAAGAATTAATTGGGAATCAAATGACACTTGTCCTTTAAGAGATAAAATCCTCTCTCATTTGGTAAAAAGCAAATAAGATACAATAGTGTTAAGAAGAGACTATGAAGCCTTATCCCAAAATAGCTACCTTTTGTCCTCCTTAATTCATCTTTAATATTTGTTATTTCATCCCAATAAAACCTTCATTTAACCTCATTCTTCACTCTTAAAAAACCTTAAGAAACACTCTAAAGAAACCCAAGCAAAAACTAAAGGAAAAAGGGAAGAAAACAAAAAGAGCTATGGGAGGTCCCTGCATACATCAGCACCTTTTACTTTTACTACCAACATACGGCTCCAAATCATAAATTACCACCACTAAAATGTCACACACATACATTGTATTTTCTTGCCAACAAACCTTCTTTTCTAAAGGAGCACATTTCGACTTCGCTTTTGAGTGAAAAAGTTGGAACTCATGCGTACCAATCTAAGATAAAACTCACTTGACTTAAGTTTTCTATTTACACTAGTTATACCTATGATATCTTGAGAGTTTAAGATTATAAATAAACCCTAGCTAAACATGTTATAATCATGTATATGTTATTTTAGAACCATATAACCATACCTTCATTTATGTACTTATCTTATTTGTTACTTGCATTCTAGAAGTGTAAAAGATAGCTTTATATAGGTAACTTGATAAAATGATGAGAAACACCATCAAACCCCTACTATATGCTAGGGTTGAAACATGAATATTCCTATCTCCATCATATTTTTTGATTTTTCATGTTTATCTTAGGAAGACTTAGCTTAAAATACATCATAGTAGTAATTTTAGCATGTTGCAACAAGTTGTATAGAAAATAACTAAAATTCCCTTAAAAACTCTATCTAACCACCCCATTTACTTAGGAAAACCAGCTGTAAATTCTAGTTCAATATGTTAATTACATGATCAATTAATGTTAATTAGGATTTAGGACTTAATTAGTAGAGTTAAGTGGCTAAATAAGATCCTAGAAGCATAAAATGGTTTAAAATGACATATAGGCTTAAAGAAATTAATTTGGAGCCCTTAAATTGCATAAGACCAAATTTGGAACACTTAGTAAGATGGGTTATTTAGTGGATCCATTAAGATATTTGGTTCATTAGAATAAGTTAGAATCAAGTTTAGAACCCTAAAATGCAAATTAGGCTTCTTAAACTAGCTTAGTTAGTGATTAAAACCTTAGAAATAGGATTAGAAGGTTAATAAATGAAAAGAACCAGATTTGAATCTCAACAGAAAATAGACTTATCATAAGGCTTTTAGTAGGCTTATGCTCAAAATAACAAATAGAATTGTTTTTAAGGCCTTAAAGAATGAGTTGGACTCAAAACCCCCTAAAAAAACTAAAAATAAGGCCCAATAACAATAGGACTAGATATGACCCCTAAGTTAATGAACTTATAAAATAATAGATTGAACTTATAAAATAATAGATTAAAGTCCCATTAAGTCTAAAAGCTCGTTAAAGTTGCTCCCTATAAGGCCATTTACGAAATAGGACCTAAAATTAGTAAAAAGGGCTCATTTAGGCCCATAGAGTAAGATCAAAGCCCAAATTAAAAGTTATAGAAATTGGACCGAAAATAAAACTTAAAATGTTTAAATGAAAGTTTAAAGGATTAAGTGTAAGACCTAATATAAAAAACTAAGCCTAAAGCTGAAAACTAGGCCCGAGTCTTAAGGTGGTCAAACTAACACCAGTAACTAATGAACTTGTTTGGCCTAAAACGATTTCTTATAGGCCTAAACACCTTAAAAGGACTTCACTAAATAAAAGAATGCATAAAAATGATGAAAAATGACTATAAGAATGTGAAGTTCCAACTTAAAACGAGAAAGTTATCAGTAAAGGACGAAATAGGTGGAAATGGGGAAATTATAGCGAGGCTAGAGAATAGATTAAGTTTAAAATGAGTCTTATTTATTTTAATTACCTTATTTAGGTGATTTGGGATACCAAGTTCAAAACTACCGAATATTACTAAAAATACTAGACTTGAAGGTTGAGTGAGTATACTACCCCTTATTTTACTTTTTTTTGTGCTTGTAGTTAGTGCACCATCTGATTATATTTGATAATTGAACTTGTTGCGAGTTGAGGTATATGGGAACTTGTATGTGCTTGTTTTGGATGACTCTTGCTTGCAAAATACCTTAAGATATTTTGAACACCCTTGTTTGCCTCATTATAACTCAGGGTATTGGAGTGTTTGAAATATATTTGCGTGGTTACCTCATGAATCTAGATTAATAAATATTTGGCATTTAATTAAACTGGACATGCATTGCATCTTGTTGCATAAGTTACAGGATGTTCGCATTGTGCAGTAGAATGGGAGATTATGCATAGATGGATCTATATTGATATTATATATTGTGATTGTTTATTGTATGATGTACTTGGACAATATGTTCTTGCCTTGACCTTTGGGATCTACTTAGCTTTAGAGAGTGATGATTTCTACTTGAGGCCTAATGTGTCTACTGTTGATTATATTGCTAAGCAAACTTATATTGGACGTGGATACCTAAGTCTTGACATGCTTAAATACTTCTTAACCCAAGCAATGGTGGGCATAAAACCATACTGTATATAGTTACTAGTCGACTGTATACACCATTTGCATTGCATATTCTTGTATATGCATTTATATGTTTGATAAATAACTTGCTTATTATTGTTTTAATGGTAACATATGAAGGTTACTTACTAAGCTAGATGTAACTTAACCACTAATAGTTTTTTTTTTTTTTTTGCAGGTCTTACAAAGTTGGGCTTGAGTTAAGATTTGAGTGCAAAGTATTCTAAGAAGCTAGGAAAATAGAATATAAGTTTAGAAAAGTAAGTAGTATAATTGAATCAAACTTTTAAGGTGTTTAATAGCTTTATGATTGTCAGGATATAGATACCCTTTCTTATTGTTTGATAGGTAATTTTGACTCTTTGCAGTTTTGGTGACTGTAGATTGCTAAATCACTTATATAAACATATATATATATATATAATTCTTATGAAAGTGCTCTAGCCAAACTATAGTACTAAACAAATATTGTAAAGCTTCAGCTTCTTCTTCCCAATTTTATAGATTATATTGTTTAGACATCTACATAACAAAACATATTATTAGTACCAGTCACTATCAATTATATTAGTATAATACCACTCAAGAAATTCTATTGTACTATCCAGATAATTATAAATATGAATATCAGTAATAAATTATGACATAAAAATGCATGCAAAATATAATTAGAACCACCACAGGCGGCAGTGTCAAGACTAATGGGGTTTTATGTAAGTATGAAACATCCAAAGGCGGTAACACCAGCTGATTATGGGGTTTTGATAATTTAAATAAGCAAATATGATCTCGTAGAATTATATCCAAATTGATTGGAGATTCCCCATACGAGATGTAATGTAAAAAGAAGAATAAACAATTGAAATTTTATTAATTGAAACTGATTTGTACAAAATATAAGAACATAAAAAGATATTGAAAGAAATATTGAAATATTGAAATATTGAGAGGTAAGAGTATTCTATCTCAAGAACAAAGGGAAGCAAACAATTATGCTTCAGGAAAGTATTTGATTGATTATTGGAAACAAGGTCGGTAGTAAGGAAAAGATTATTATGTAGAAGGAGGAAGAGGAGGAGAAGAGATCAGGGAAGAGATGGAAGCAAGGAGGATGAGAGAAGCAGAAAAGGTTGTGTGTGTCTAAAGATGTATGTTTTCTGCTTCAAGAGGTTTGATTATATAATGGAAAGTTCCAACTATTTACTGTTATAAACAGTAGTATTGTGGCAGACAGGGTATTGTAAAAATAGTAATATTGTGGTAGACATATGCCAAATGATTGAGATTGACAATATTGTGCACTGTGGTATATGTGTAAAATACCGTATTTTTACTTTACAGTGCAAAAAGATACAACATTCATGGATCTCCTAAATCTATTCCATAGCAGTCATCTTCATTGGTATTTTCGCTGTGGTGAGATGTAGAGTCCAAGTCTGAACTTAACTCCTGGGCTAATTCATTGATATTTGCCAATGCCCTTTCTAGAATTTGTTTCATTTGGTCTGGAGAAGTTGCACTTGCCAGTGAGGAAATTAGAAACCCTCTATTATAATATTGTAGAGTTGCAATTTTGGATGGTGAAGTTGAGGAATTGGTCTTGATCCAATTTAAAATTGAATCTTTTTTACACCTATTCCACATTTTGAAGCTGTCCCACCATTTGGCTCTATACATTCTAACCAAATTAATTGTATTTGATGTTCGATCTGGCTTCTAATCAAACCACCAAGCCATGACCCAAGATATTCCAATGTGAACAAAATATAACATCTCTTTTTGAAATTTTTTTTTATGAGATGTAGGATTGTATACTTTCATGAAAGTGTTGAAACCATCTTTGGAATTTTCATGAATGATTTCAGAGGTTGCACCAAATTGTTCCCACTAGTGTGCAAACCAGTTAGGAAGATTTAAAAAAGAACAATTATAAAAAAATATTAACCAAGTGTATGATCTTTTTGGATTCATTTGATAAAACACATTCCACCATGCCTGCTTATAATCATAATAAGATGACTTGGTTGTGCAGAAAATAGTTCTATATTGAGTTTTATTAGGATAGTTAGATGAGTCCGCCATTCTTTTTTACTGATTACTTTCAGTATTCTAGTTGTAGAATAACTGATCATTCCTTCCTTTTCAAAATGTTTGAATTTTATTGATCTAGTTTTAATCAAGATTTTCTCATAAAACTGGATTGTT
The DNA here is from genome assembly GCA_024138015.1 of Lumnitzera littorea. Classification (NCBI taxonomy): domain Eukaryota; kingdom Viridiplantae; phylum Streptophyta; class Magnoliopsida; order Myrtales; family Combretaceae; genus Lumnitzera; species Lumnitzera littorea. The sequence goes on from JAMXBB010000001.1 coordinate 20,009,151, forward strand.
TTGTAAATATCATATGGTATATAATAAAAGTCTTTTGTAAATATTTTTCTTGCAAATTCAAAGGGATCCTTTTCTAATAAGTCTTCTTCTACAGAGAAAACATATCTAGAAGTAGGTTTTATAAAAAATTTTGACTTTTGATTTGTAGGCATTAATCTAGAAGGTACTGGAGTTGATATCTTAGTGAGCTGAAAGTTCTGATTTTTATTCTGACTTTCTATTGGTTGAGGAATTTCAGGAAACATTGGGATTTTATTTTTTGATTGTAAGACTATTGAGATTGCCTTAAGCAAACCAGGAGTTGGTTCCATATCAGCTAATTTTGAAAGAACTTCATTGGATTGGATATTGGAAATCGATTGATTATTCGAAAACATTGGTTTCGAGGTCCTAGAAGATGATTCCTCTTTGATTGTCAATAGGGTGTTAGATGATTTATATACATCTAACCATGATTTAAGATTGATTAATCCTTTATTGGAAATTGTTGATATTTTTTCTTTTCCTTTATCCTTCTTTTTTTTGGGAGGCATCTCCCTGCAAAAATTCACGAGTAAGGAAATCAGGAAAAGAGTTTGAAGATCCATTAATATGCTCTATTTCAAAATTAAATACAGAAAGAATGGATTGCCATCTAACAAAAATTTGTTTTGATGTAATATTTTGAACATCTTTTAATAAAACATTTTTAGTCGCTTCACAATCAATTTGTAAAAGAAATTTCTGATTTAACAATTCTCCTTGGAATTTAGAAATTGTTAAGAAAATGGATAAAATTTCCTTTTTAATTGTAGAATAGTTACTTTGACAATCATTCCAATTTTTTGATACAAATTGAAAAATGTATTATTTATTATCTTATTTCTGTTTTAGAATTCCTCCGAATCCTAAATTAGAAGCGTCAGTTTCTACTGTTTTAGGTAGTGAGGGATTTGCAATATGCAAACAAGGAATTTCTTTAATTCTTTGTTCAATCAATTTTATTATATTTGTATGTTCATTTGTCCATTGAGGTGGAATTTTCTTTAATCTTTGATATAATGGTTTGCATATTATATTATGATTTGGGAAAAAAATCTATAACATAATTTAAGCTTCCTAGAAATCTTCGGAGTTGATTCTTGTCTTTGATTTCATTTGGAAATTTTTCAGTAAATTCTATAAATCTCTGTATAGGAATTATTGTTCCATTGTGAATATTAAAACCTAAGAATCTAATTTTAGTTTGAAAAAGACTAATCTTAGAAGGCGAAACAACTAAACTATTATTTTTTATTATATTAATGAAAATTTTTATATGCTTAAAGTGTTGGTCTATATTGGATGAAAATATTAAAACATCATCTATATATATTAATATGAAATTAGTATAATCATTAAAAATTTCATTCATTATTCTTTGGAATTCAGAAGGAGCATTTTTCAATCCAAATAGCATTACATTCCACTTGAATTAACCAAAATGAACTATGAAGGCAGTTTTGTACCTATCACTTTCCTTGATCTGAATTTGCCAAAATCCAGATTTCATATCAAATTTTGAAAATATTTTGGCATTATTCAACCTACTAAGTAAAGCTTTTTTATTAGGTATTGGATATCTAATCTATTTAAGAGCAGTATTAAGAGGTTTATAATTGATTACTAATCTTGGAACATCTCTTTTTATTTTTGCATTTTTATTGATATAAAAAGCCAAATAGCTTCATGGAGATTTACTTTTTCTGATTAATTTTTTATTAAGCAAGTCTTTTATTTCATTTTTACAATGGTCTAAGACTTCATTGTTTATTTGAGATGGTCTAACTTTTATTGGAATATTCTTTTCATTAAAATCATTTTCATATGGTAGATTTACAATATGTGATTTTCAATTCCAAAATACATTTGGGAGTGTAGAACAAATTGAATTTTTTATTTTTGATTCTAATTAGGAAATTTTCAATCTTAAATTTTTATTGTTAAGTTGATTTTCAATTCTTTTAAATTCAAGGTCATTTTTTAAATACATCAAATGATTTTCTTTGCACTGTATTAAACAATTTAATTCATCATTCTTCAATTGATTTATATATTTGGTTTGTGACTTTATGATGAATTTGAACACAATTTCTCTTTCCAAATATTTTGTTTTAATTCCATCTTTATCCACAAGAAATGGTTGGATTTGATTTATGAATGGTATTCCTAAAATGACATTTTTATTCAAATTTTTCATAAGTATAAAAGAAGTTTTATAAGAAGCATTGTCTTTTAATATTTCAACATTGGATAATTTATATTTGATGCATAATTTGTTACTAGATGCAGAATTTAGAGATTAGCTAGTTTTCTCAAAATATTTTGTTGGGATTCAGCCTTTTCTAATGCAATTTAAATCTGCACCAATATCAAATAAATTCATTATTAATCTTGATTAAGCTTTTAATTAACCATTTTCTTGTTGCTATTTGAACAAGATGCATTAAATAGTCATCATTCCCAATTGTTGGTGATATTTCCTGATTTTCTTTTTTCGAAGTTTCAGAATTATTTTCTAGTTTAATTCAAGAACTTCTTTTTGAATTTTTATTTGCATTAATTTTAATTCTCTTATTTCTTGTTTTTGAATGTTGTTTTCATTTTGTAGATCACCAATTGTTATTAATTTCTTATTTTTTCTTTTACCTCTTTCAAGGATTTCGTTAAGGTTATATGGTAATTTTGGTGTAAGAATTGTGTTGGTTTTAAAGTTATTAATGTATTCAAAATTTTCATTATTGTTGGTCATTTGATCAATTCTTTTAAAAATTTCTTCTTTATCATTAGTTAATTCATTAATTTCATCCTTTTCTTCAGCTAATGAGAATGAAGTAGAGTCCATGTTATTGACTTGAATTTTATTGTCACAATCATTTTCTGATGAAGAGGATTTATTTTCACAAAATATTTGTAAGATATTTTCCATTGTTTGTTCATCTAAGTTTAATTCATTAAGTTTGTTGTTTATCTTACAAAAATTTGTTATATGACCAATCTTTTTACATTTATAACAACTTAGTTGTTTGTATGATTTTTTTTTTATATTTTATATTTTTAGGTTTCTTTTCACTTTCTAATTTTTTAAATGACTTTCTCCTAAAATTTCTTCGAGGTTTTTTGTGTGAACATTGAGGACAATTTGAAGAAGTATAAGGGGATTTTTTTATTATTTTTCAATTTCTTTTTGACAAAAGAGGGATTATTTTGAGCATAGAAATCATCAAGGCTTTGGCGTTTTAAGCACTGTTTATTTTTTAATTGTTTTTGTAATCTTATAGTATTACACAAATTGGTTCCAATTTTATTGACATATGATGCTAATTCCCCATATGACAAATTATTATAAGGAATTTCACCATTGTTTTCTTCTCTTAGTAATTTTCTAACTTGTTCACCTATTAGTTTTGGTAAACCAGCTAAAAATTTTTCTTTCTAAAAAGGTTGATTGCAATCATTTCTGAGAAAGACTCTTTGAAAGAAAATATCTTTATATTGTCTAAATTCTTCTAGGGATTTGCACTTCATATTGAATAATAAATCTAAAGTTTTATCCTTAATATGCGAGGGGTCTCCTATGAAATGCTAACTTATTGAAAATATCAAAGCATTAACTATATCTTGGATTGGTTCATTATTATCATCTAATATTCTCCTATTATTTTTATCAATTTTGCATGAAGTGGGGATATTAATTCTTTGTTCTTCAGTAAGATAGTTATTCCACCATCCTTTTAATTGTCCAGTGAAACCAGAAATTAAAAGGAGTGCTACTTGATAATTAGTAACATCTGGAGCAGTTTTATTAGTATTTGAGAACATTATCATTTGATTAAGAACATTGAGAATTTTTTGTTCTGAGTATCCATCTATATTCTATTCATATGTAGATCCTATTGAGTATTTATTTTGGTAATTATCATTTTTCTCTTCAATTAGTATATTAGGAAGCGTTGCCCTTTGATAATATAATTTTTGAGGTTCCTTCCAATTAATTTTATTGACTTCATCATTTGATTCATTAATATTATCTTTTAAAGAAATGTTGGACATTGTTTCATTTATTGATTCAGTGTTTGTTTCATCTAAAGCATGAATTTTTTCTGAAGGTGTATCATCAATGACAATACCCTTCCTAATTAAGGTTGGAGTATCCATATTTAAAAAATTTATTGGTTTTGAAGAGGAAGTTTCTTCTTTTATTATTTTGTTTTTTTGTATTCTTTTCCTATCTTCTAAGGCTATTAAAAATTCATTACTGGGATTTTTGGGCATTTCAAAAGGTTTGAATAAAGGTGTATTTTTATTGGTTTTATTATTTAAGGACTTTTACTTATCTTATTGATTTCAACATTAATTGTATCTTCCATTCTGTTTAATTGTTCTCCTATTGTATACAAATGTTGATTAGTATAATTATTTTGATTTATTATTTTTTTATTCCTGAACCTTTTTCATCTGTAGCATTTTTAAAAAGAGTAAGCGTTATTTTCATATTTTTGTGAATCATTTTTATATTACTTAATGGTGGATGATTTGATTCTATTATTTATCCATCATTTATTTTCTATTTAAAACATCCATTAATTACATTAATTTCTTTGGGTTTCAAATAATATTCTTTAAACCATTCGAAGAAATATATCTAAGCTCCAATTTCATTTATGAAATTATAATATTCATTTTTTATTTCCATTTTGATTTGACTAAATGGTTCAAAGTACCATTTTCTAATTTTTTTCATGTCTAGGTGAATTGAATTCATTATTTAAAAGTAATCTATCTGGTTCGAAAGGTTTTTCTATGACATTTAATTCTGGATCACCTATTTTTGATAATGAAGGTTCTCCATGTTCTTGCTCATTTGGTTAATAAACTGGTTGGGTTATACTAGACCTATTGTAGACAATTCATGAAAGGGATGGATTATCATGAATATTTGATTGCCTATCTTGCTGGTTATTAGATTGAGTAGGGAATGGAGTGTAAATTATTAGTGGAGGATTTGGAAGGTCTACTGATCTTCTAGAAGAAGATGACATAAATCTTATTTCTAAGGGTCTATTGGGTTGATCAAAAGATCTTCTATTGAATTGGATGGTGACTTTACCATCTGGATGTTAGATTGCATTTGATGGTTCAGTATTGTATATTGGTTGCTTAGAAAGTGGATTTTCTACTTCCCAATGTTTAGGTAAATTGACTTAGGACCATTTAATCATTTTTGGGATAGACACATTAGCTTTGGTTAAGTCTATTTGAATAAGAAGAGTTTGCCCTCTCTTATCCATTTTATATGCTTTAGAACCAAAAGCAGTTTTCATTAATTTGAAATATATTCTATATATTACAACCATTGGTATTGATCCTTCTATCATTCTATAATTGTGTGTTTTAATTTGGAGGATTAATGAACTCATTATTGTCTTATCTCTAAGAGCAAGAGTAATATTTGGGTGACATTTAAATTGTATTAGTCTATTCCTAAGACTAGTTTCAATGGTGGCATGTGTTGATCTTTCATATATTAGTTCTCTAGCATCTTTGAGAACTATAAAGACAGAGGTATCTAGACCTAGCTTAGTAAGATGTTTCGCTTTTGCTTGGACTAAACCTAGATGCATATAATTCCAATCTTTTGCATATTTTTTTATTGAATCTGTATTTAAAAGTTTTATTGTTGTTAAGCCATCAAAAACTGGAATGTCCTTTTCTTCTGTGGCTATAACATAATCATTTTTCCCAAAAATTTTCCATTTGCCAATTTGGTATATTTGATCATAAGAAGTTTTTGGTATTTTCCATTCATCTATTGCTTTATAAAAATCTTTTATATATATTTCATCTCTATTGTTTAACATTAATTCTTCTGACTGCTCAGTAAGAGCAAAGTTAGAAGACGACATAGATCTTCTAAGTAAATTTATATTTTCAAAAGAGACTAACTTATCTTAAGCTTATAAATCTAGATCACAAGACTAAATTTAATCTAATATTGTGATTTTCAATTTATGACTTTTTTGCAACCCTAAATCAAAGCGGGATTTAAGCTAGGCCTCAATAAGCTTATCATAATATTAAGATTTTCCACAAAGGATTCATCTTAAGTGATTTAGAAAATATAAGATTTAGATTGTCACAAAGACAATCATCTCACTAAGAAAATATAAACCTTCTTAAAATACCTATATACTCCTTTCTTGGCTCTGATACCAAAGGAGACTACCAGGAAGTACTATGTTTAACAATTGAGATGAATAGAGGTGAATATATTGTTGATTATTGTTTAAAATATATATCAGCTAAATAAAACCTATCTCCAAGTAAAAAATAGGCTCGAATTATATAAAATAAAAATTCTACTGCAACTTCTAAATATTGATTATATTCAATTAAATTTTCTTTGTTATTATCTTTTGTATTTTGAGACATTAAACGTTTAATTATGATCTAAGATATTTTCAACATTTAATAGCCAGAAATATAACTCATGGAATCTTTCAAGGAATGTAATACAATCTATTAAATAATTATAAAACAATTCTCTCTCTCTCTCTCTCTCTCTCTCTATATATATATATATATATATATATATATCCTACCAGTGTGCAAATCATTAGGAGAGGTTATTTGAATAACATTTTTCAGAAAAGTTTAGTCAAGTATGGGATCTTTTTGGATTTATTTGAAAAAATGCATTCCATCAAATTTGCTTATAATCAAAATAATTATAAGAAATCCGGTAATTTGGTTGTAGACTCATTAGGGAAATTTGGAATTTAGTATGTTGCAAATAGTTAAGGATAATGATGGTAATGATTTAATAAAATTTTATGAATATTTAGGTGATGCAATAGAATTTTCATTTTATATAGTTTGGGCTTATTCTCTTTTAGGAAAAATGTTTTATTTGTATGATATATATTTTAGAAGGAATTAATTTTTAATACATTAATACTGCATCTTCCTGTTTCTATAATTTTATCTCGTTACAATACCAAACCTTTCAATGTAATGCAATACCCTGAAGGAAAGGTAACAATTCAATTTGCTAAGAGATCTTTTAATCAACCTAAAAGACCCTTAGAAATAATGTTAATGTCATCTTCTTTTAGGAGATTAGTAAATTTACCTCCTCCTCCACTTATAATTTATTCACCATTTAATGTACAATCTAATGTTCAACCTAATGTCCAAGCTAGTGTTCAGGATAATCCTTCAATTTCTGGAATAGTCAACAATAGGTCGAGTATAACTAGACCAGTTTACCAACCTAATAGTGAATCAAAATATGAGGAACCTATACCCTCTATGATAGGTAATCTATAACTCAATGTTATAGAAAAACCTTTCGAACCAGATAGGGTCTTTCTAAATGAAGAATTTAATTCACCTGAAAATGAAAAAAATTAAAAAAAAAATGGTATTTCAACACTTTTGGTAATATTGCAAAACAAATAAAAGATGAATATTATAATTTTATATATGAAAATGGTTTTCAAATATTTTTCTTTAAATGGTTTGAAAAATATTATTTGAAACCTAAAGAAATGAATGTTGTAAATGAATGTTTCAAATGGAAATTAGGTGATTAACAAATAATAGAATCAAATCATCCACCACTTAGCAATATAAAATCTATATATAAAAATACTGAAATAACACTTGCGCCTTTTAAAAATGCTACAAAAGAAGAAGGCTCAAGAATTAAAAAAATAATAAACTAAAAAAATTTCACAAAATGAACATTTACATACAATATGAAAACAATTAGATAGAATAGAAGATACAATTAATAATGAAATAAATAAAACCCAAGAAAAAACTATAAGTAATAAAACTAATAAAAATGTACCTCTATTTAAACTTTTCGAAATGCTTAAAAATCTAAGTAATAAATTTCTAAAAGCTTTAGATGATAGGAAAAGAATGCTAAAAAATAAAATGATTAAAAAAGAAACCTCATGTTCGTTAAAATCGATTAATGTCTTAAATATGGACACACCAATTAACACATTAAAATTAAGGGGTATTGTTATAGATGATATAACTTTATACAAAATTAATGTTTTTAATGAAACTAATAATGATTTAAAAAATAACACAATGTCCAATATTTCTTTAAAAGACTTAAACATTAATGAATTAAATGATGAAATTAATAAAATTAATTGAAAAGAACCTTAAAAATTATATTATTAGAGAGCAACACCTCTGGATATAATTTTTAAAGAAAATAATGATAACTATCAAAATAGGTACTTAGTAGGATCCACCTATGAATGGAACATAGATGGATACTAAGAGCAAAAAATTCTTATTGTTCTTAATTGAATGACAATGTTTTCTAATATTAAGAAAATTGTTCTAAATGTTACTGATTACTAAGTAGCATTACATTTAATTTTTAATTTTATTGGACAATTAAAAGGTTGGTGGGATAACTATCTCACTAAGGAATAATGCATCAATATTTTAACTTCATGTAAAATTGATGAAAATAGAATAAGAATCCTTGATGAAAATAATGAACCAATTCAAGACATGGTTAATACTTTGATATTCTTAATTAGCTAACATTTCATAGAAGATCCTTTACATATGTAGAGGATAAAACCTTATATTTGTTGTCCAATATGAAATGTAAATCCTTAAGAGAATTTTGTTGATATAAAGATATCTTCTTTTAGAGAGTTCTTCTTAAAAATGATTGTAACCAACTTTTTTGGAAAGAGAAGTTTTTAGCTGGTTTACCTAAGTTAATAGGAGAATAAGTTAGGAATAAAATCTGTAAAGAAAATAATGACAAAATTCCTTCTGATAATTTGTTATATGGGGAATTAACATCGTATGTTTACAAAATTGGAACTAATTTATCTACTATAATTAGGTCGCAAAAACAATTAAAAAATGAACAATGCATGAAACGCCAAGCTCTTGGTGATTTTTGTGCTTAATATGATCCTTCTTTTGTTGATAAAAAGAAGAAAAAGAATACGAAACACTCACACTCACACCTACAATGTTCGTATAAAAAACTTCGAAGAAACTTTAAGAAAAAATTTCTTAAAAAAATTTAAGAAAAGACTAATGGATAAAAAACCTCGAAGAATACTTTGACAATAATTCTGAACCTAATAATAATGTAGAAACCTCGAATAATGATAATATTCAGCAAATTTTTTATAACTCTGAATATTTAATGTTACTTGTTGAAATAATGACAAGAAAATAGATAATTAATGTCACAATAAGAATTAATAATAAATTTTTTTTTGAAACAATCTCATTATTTGATACTGGTGCTAACCTTAATTGTATTAGAGAAAGGTTGATTTTAACAAAATATTTTGAAAAAACAACCCAATTTCTAAGCTCTGTATCTAATAATAAATTGCAAATTAATTATAAATTGTCTAATGCTGAAATTTTGAAAAATAATATTTCCTATAAAACCACTTTTATTCTTGTTAAAAATCTAAAGCAAAATATTATTTTAGGAACATCTTTTATTAATTTAATTCAATTATTTTTTGTTAATGATTCATGTATTAAGACACAATACTTCAAAAAGAAAATTGTTTTCAATTTTATCTCAAAACCACAAACCAAATATTTAAATGAATTAAAAAACAATGCAGCTTTAGAATTAAATTGCTTAATTGAATCTAAAGAAAAACACTTAATGTTCTTAAAAAATGATCTTGAGTTTAAGAAAATTGAATCTCAACTCTCTAATTAAAACTTAAAGAAAAAGATTTCTAATTTGGAATTAGAAATTAAAAATTCAATTTATTCCACTTTACCTAACACCTTTTGGGATTGTAAATCTCACGTTGTAGATTTGTCTTATGAAAATGATTTTAATGAGAAAAATATTTCAACTAACGTAAGACTATCTCAAATGAATAACGAAGTCTTAAATCATTGCAAAAATGAGATTAATGATTTACTCAATAAAAAACTAAGATGTGAAAGTAAGTCTCCTTGAAGCTGTTTTGCTTTTTATGTTAATAAAAATGTTGAAATCAAGAGAGATGTATATAGGTTAGTAATTAACTATAAACCTCTTAATAATGCTCTAAAATGGATTAGGTATTTGATACTTAATAAAAAGGATTTACTTAATAGATTATATAATGCTAAAATATTCTCAAAGTTCAATATAAAATTTGGATTTTGCCAGATTTAAATTAAAGAGTCTGATAGGTATAAAACTACATTCATTGTTCCATTTAGACAATTTGAATGGAGTGTTATGCCCTTTAGACTTATAAATATTCTTTTTGAATTTCAAAGAATAATGAATAAAATTTTTAATGATTACTCACATTTCATAATTGTCTACATTGATGATGTCTTAATCTTTTCATCTAATATAGATCAACATTTTAAGCATATTAAATTTTTTACTAATGTTATTAAAAAGAATGGTTTACTTGTGTTACCATCTAAGATTAGTCTATTCCAAACTAAGATTAGATTCATAAGGTTTCACATACATAATGGTACCATAATTTTAATTCAAAGATCAATAGAATTTACATCTAAATTTCCTAATGAAATCAAGGGTAAAAACCAACTCTTAAGATTTTTAGGAAGTTTGAATTATGTTGCTGACTTTTTTCCTAATCTTAATATTTTGTGTAAACCACTCTATCAGAGATTATGATAGAATCCTCCTTAATGGTTAGAATGTCACACTAATGGTGTTAGAGAAATTAAATAAAAAATTAATGAAATTCCATGCTTCCATATTGCAAACCTATATCTATTCAAAATAGTAGAGACGGATGCATTTGAAATTGGATTTGATGGGATCCTTAAATAAAAACAAAATGATAGAGAACATGTTATTCAATTTATTTCTAAATACTGGAATGAATGTCAAAAGAACTACTTTACAATCAAGAAAGAAATTTTGGCTATTGTTTTAACAATTTTTAAATTTTAAAGTGATTTGTTAAATCAAAAATTTCTTTTGAGTATTGATTATAATGCAACAAAAAAAGTTTTATTAAAAGATGTTCAAAATATTGCTTCGAAATAGATTTTTGCTAGATGGCAATTGATTTTGTTTGTTTTCGATTTTGAAATAGAGCATGCCAATGGATTTTCCAATTCTCTTTTTGACTTCTTTACTCCTGAATTTTTGCTGGGATATGCCTCCTAAAAGGGATAAAGGAAAGGAGAAGGAGCCCTAAAAGAAAGGACTAACCAACATTTGGTCATGGCTTGAAGTCACCAAACCTAATACTTTATTAATGATCAAAGAGGAATCATCATCCTTAACAAACCCTAATGAACCTAAATCTAAACCTTCTAATTTCATACTTGAGGTTCCTATAAACCTAGACTTCCTTAAAGCTTTATTAACTGCTCTACAACCAAAAAATGTACTACTAATGATTCTAGGAATAACCTAAGTGCAAGAAATAGAATCATCTAAACCAATAACTAAACTTAATGAAGTACCACAAATACCATCAAATCTTGAAGCACAAATGGATTTCCTTAGAGCATTAGGAAATGCTCTACAATTAAATGATACCTATTGGCTGTCAAAATGTTCAGAAATTCAAAATATTGATAAAATTATTCCATTAAAGAAAATGTCTAATCAAGATGTACAAATAACTGATGTGGCATCTTCCTTTAGGAAGAATATAGTCCCTTAAACTCAAAAATCAATATTTTTCACTAAAGGAATTTCTAAATATATCTTTTTTGTAGAAAAGGATATGTATGAAAAAATCCTTATATTTTTTAAAAGAAAATATTTTCTAAAAATTTTAATTATGTTCCTTATGATTTTTATAAACCCATTGAATTCTATGAAAGAATTTTAAGTGAAATAGGTTCAGTTTCATTTAAATATTTTGAAAATAATGGTGTAATAAGTTATTTCACAACTAGAATTTATAACGTCATCAACCTTAATGAATGGTTTGATCACCCTTCAATGCCTATTAAATTTTAAATTTCCCCAATGAGTCTACAACCAAATTACTAGATTTCTTATAATTATTTTGATTATATGTAAGCCTGGTGGAATGCCTTTTTTCAAATGAATTAAAAAAGATCCCATACTTGGCCAATATTTTTTGAAAAATGTTTTTCAAATAACCTCCCTTATTGGTTTGTACACTAATGGGAAGAATTTGAGGCCATTAGTGAAATTATTCATGACACAGCCTATAATGGTTTTAATTTATTTATGAAAACCTATATTCCAAAAGACCATGAACTACCTTTAAAAAAAAAGATGTTGTATTTTATGCATATTCGTATCTATTGGGTTATGACTTGGTTTTATAAATATAGGTAGGACAATCAATCTAAAATTACCATTTTAACCGGAAGGTACAAGGTTAAATGGTGGGAAGGATTCAAGTTATGGGATAAGGTTAAAGAGAATGTGATTCTGGAATGGATTAACAAGAGCAAATTTCCAATGGTTCAAAAGAATGTTGCAAGTCCATTCCTTTATGAAAAAAGTTTTCTAATGATGTCCATGGCTAGTGTTTCATCACTAAAACAAATGAAAGAACTATTGTAGAAGGCATTAGCATCTTTCAATGAATCAACTACTGGGTTAATCATAGGTTTAAGCTCCCATCACAATGGAAACGCTAATGAAGATGATTGTTATGGAGTAAATTTGGTTGATCCGTGAATGTACTTTCAATGTATGTATTTTGTATTTTTATGTATTTTCAATATATTCTGCATTGTAATTCACAGTGCAGAATGATAACATAATGACATCATAATGACGTCAGATTCTATTGTCTGACATAATGATTTTATTTCCCGACTTTTTACTATTTGCTAAAGTAAATTGTCTTTTGCTTTCATTGTTTCTACAGTTATATGTTGGCTATTGTACACTGTTCTTGAATAGTGAATTCTCGGCCTCTCTTTCTATATAATGACCCTCAATTCTCTTCTCAAAACACCTTCTTTCATCACTTCTAACACTCCTTTTCTCACCAATTCTCTTCCCATCTGAATTTTCTCTTCATCTTCTCTTGTTCATTCTTTCTCTTACTTTCTTATAATTAAGAAGCGTACATACGCTTTTGTCCTAAGGTACAAGATCATACCTTAATATCCTTTCTTATATCTTTAATGTTTCTCCTTCTATGTTTTCTTTTGAGCAAATGATCCGAATGTAATGGTCAATGTTTATAAATATTTCATAAATCAATGAAATGAATTTTTGTTTTATTATCTTTCTTTCCTTTATGCATATCTTATGAGGGGAGTCTCCATATGTATATGGGTGTAACTCCATAAGATTAGTCTTTATATGTGTTTATATTTTATGTTCAAACCCCATAATCGGTTGGTGATACCGCCCCTAGAGGTTTTCATTTAATGTTCTTTAATATTTAAGTATAAAGCCTCACTAGCCTTGGTACTGCCGTCTTTGGTGGTTTTCTGTTTATGTTTATGCTCATTTATAATTAATATTCCATTAATATTTATGTTATAAGAACTCCACTAGGTGCTGATAACAATATTAGGTTGTGGTGGTTTAAGTTCTAAGGTATATAGGTTGGAAACTCGAACGTACGAGCTATTGGCCCAAAGTAGGGTAACCAATTCTTGATTGATCTGATAAGATAATGCTATGTACTTAGAACTAATTTAATCTTAAATAATGCTTTAATATGTTTCAAATAGTTCATGATAATTATGGCGATGATTTAATAAAATTTTTAGAATATTTAGGTGATGTAATAGAATTTTTATTTTATATAGTTTGGGCTTATTCTTTTTTAGGAGAAATGTTTTATTTGTATGATATATATTTTAGAAAAAATTAATTTTTAATACATTAATACTGCATCTTCCTATTTCTATAATTTTATCTCATCTTATATTAATATTTCATAACTGTTATTTAGGATAGCTCCTTTTGGGCGCCTTATGGTATATATATAGAGAGAGAGTTAAGTAGATGTATGTAAAATTCATAAGAACTCTTAGAAACTTACTAGTTAGAATCTTGTAACTTTTCACTTATAAGGCGATTTTTATATCATAAGTGCACATGTGATATGAATATTTTAGATAAAACTACTAGTCCCCTTTTGGGGTATCACAGCTATACTTGGTGTTTTTGTACTAAAATCAAAATTTAAGAGAGTTATTTTCAACTTACAGGAATTATTTGTCAATTTATTAAAGTTCAAGGTATTTTAAAGTATATTTTAAAAGTTCAGGTGGTTAATTTATATCTAAGTGAAAGTTTAGAAAGGTTATTTGCATTTTTCCCTTTCCTTTTCATTTAATTTTGAACTTAATATGATATATTTGGTCACATTTGTAACTTTATTATTAATCCATTTAATATTTGGATTTAATTTGGATCAAAGAGAATCAAAATGAAGCGAAAAATCATATACAAATCAACTCCCAAACTCGTTACATTCATGTAAAACTTGAAGCGAGGAGGAATGAGATTATCTCCTTTAAGCTTGTTTCATCTAGACTCTGAGATTCTTGTGAAAATGATTCTTTCTACTAAGCAAATTAATGAACCTACATATGCAAAAATATATTTCAAAATTAAGTCAACTTAATAAATTTTGAAAGCCATTTTGCTATTAGTCTAACTTACACTAAAGTTGATTTTAGTGTAAAACTATCAATTAAGACCAAATTAGACAACATTCAGGGCCATATTTTACTTAAATTGATAATATTTTATGCATTTCAAAATGAGTAAGCTAGACTAGTCATTAAAAAATTAATTTTCAATAAAATGAGTGCTTTTTACTAGAAACTTAAAATTTGTTACATTGCATATGCATTTCAACTTTGAAAATTATTCTTGAGGTAGAAAGATAATTTCTCACTACAAAAAAATACCTTTTCCTATCCACCAAATGTTTCTTCCTATACTTTTTGTTTTTATAAATTTTGAAATTTTTATTTTTTCTATTTTTAAATCATTCAATTTAATTTTTCATAGTTTTCTCATTTTTTAGATTTCTTTTAATAAAAAAGAGCTGTTCTAAACTAAACTAAAAATTAACGAAGGAAAAATGGGGAATTCATAATTGCCCCCATTTATGGTGATGTTTAGTTGAAAGTAACTTCAAAGACAATAGATGTTAGGCTCTAATTTGGTCAATTAGTGAGTTTTTGGGATTTACCTTATGGGTTTCAATTTGGTCACATCAAGTTATGAATGGGCTACCTTATGGGTTTTGATTAGGTCACCATAATGGTTTTAGTCACTCTTATGGGGTTTAAGTTTATCATTGTTACGAGGTTTGACTTTTGGCTAAGCTAACTACGAGCCTAGACTTTGGGATAGTTGTCCTTTAAGCATAGAATTACTACCACCCCATAGGATAACCAATGCTCTATTACTTAGGATTACCATAGCTCCTGAGAATGACTTATGCTACTTGACTTAAGATTGCTATTGCTCTTTCGGATATGTTCGTAACCTTTTAAATAAGGTGACTAAATTTCCTAGATTTTCTAATAGAGGATATGATACCCCATAAAATTGACAGTAAGCTTATAATGGGTTGGTTTGAAATAGATATGTAGAACTTAGGGTAATCATGAAAGTTATCTAATCGAGTTCGAATTTTATAATGAAGTTAAGAATATTAGTAAAAGTGGCTTTGCGAGTTTAGATTTAAGAAAATAAAATATTAAAATAATTAAATATTATATTTGTAGGATATATATTATTCATTATTTATTAGAAATGCGAGAAACGGATTTTAATAATTAACAAATTACTAGAGATAAATTATATGTATATGTAAAATAACATGAATAATATTTAGGAGTGTTTAATTGTATTAAATATAATTTTACCCGTGTCTATATATACCCAAAATTACTTAAGATACCTAATTTATACTAAAATATATTAAATAATTAAAGAAAAATCAATAAAAATCATGAAAAGCAAGGTAGCAACTTAGGAATATTTGTTGGTGGTGTGGCAATCTGTAAGGGAGTATTGGAGTACTTTAGGATGGCTTTAGACATGTAATACATATATTATATTAAGGAATTGTGATACTTGTAAGTGCAAAAATTTCCCCCACCATTGCTGCACATTATAAAAGCATGAGTGGCCACTTGAAAATCATTTTAGCATCAGTAGAACCTAGGAAAAAAGGAGGAAGTTTAAGATGAGTTAAAGAGAAGCAAGGAATAGTTCTACAAATTTAGGTGGAAAATAGGGGAAGTTGAGTTCAAAGGGTTAAAGAGATTTTGGAAGTGAATGGCTATTACCACTAAATAGAGGAGCACTTGCTTAGAGCTGCCAATAAACTTAGGATGGCTGGAGGTAGTAGCAAGGGTGGTTTTAGGCGAGTACTTTGTTTTCCTATGATTTTACTAAAATTAATAAAAACAATAATTTTTGTCCAAAAATTCTAAAAAATTGTATTTCGACATATTTTGTTATGCATTAAACTTGAAGAGTTGTAATAGTCCCACCATATCAACAAACCTGGACTAAAATTTACTCTCCTTAACTGTTAACATAGGTATAGTTCACACAAGGTGAACAATAACTCAATCAGCTTTAAAGCAGTTAGATGAGTACCTGTAATATATAAGACCTATGGAGTAATACTTTACAAATTATATATTCACATATCTAAAGATAATTTAGATCCTTTACATAGCTTTATATAAAAAAGAAGTTCTAGATTTTTCAAAAGAATTGTATATCTCCATAAGAGGACTATATTACATATTGTAGATATAACACTGAGCCAACGAAGACTATTAGGCCTCTGAGGAAGACCTTATAATCTTCTTACAAAAGAAAAAAAATGCATCATGAGCATTGATCCATTCCTTAGACTTTGACACCTTACTTCTTAGCTTATCAGAACTAACTTGCGGATAATTGAAACGAGGAATCTTTGGGTACTACTACATACCTGTAAAATAATCTATTGAGATGTAAGCCCAACTAGCTTAGTAAGAATAGACAGAGTCATAAACATGGTTGTTCAATTATTATTTAAGTGTAAATGCAATAAGCAAATGATAGATCATCACATAATGTTTAACTAGCCCACTGTGAAGTTAAAGAAATTTTGCCCAGTTTAACTTGGATTTCAAAGAGTTTCAACACTATACTATCAGACTAAATCCGAGCTTATATAATGGAGAATACCCTTCTCACTAGATAATATTCAAACCACGATTCCTAACCTTACTACGACCTTCCTTTTCTATTACTTTGTTCGACTAAGGGTATGGGAAAAAAGGACCATTTTTGCTATCTTTATCGAAGTGTTGGTATTTAGTATGATAGCCTATTGAGTTCGTGAATGTTAGGTTATATCTTAGTCAACTTAAGATTAGTCTAAATCATAAGGTGAGCAACCAAATTCATACAAACGAGACATGATATATTCAAGCAGAAAACAATACTTAGAGTTTAGATCCTAATCATCAATTAGTATCACAGGCACGTACACAAGCAATTTAGCTACATCCATAAACAAGCACTCTTACTTTTCCAAGTATCCTGAAACGATACTTTAATATGCCACAGAGCATCGATCTTAACTTGTCTATATCCACTGGTAAACTACTCCTGATTGTTGCTTTCTTGATCTTCAATTGTTCCTAAAAATACACAATAGATTAGTTTTTAAGCCTTGAATCTTTCACTGTTAGTTTGTTTTATAAATTTTTGGTTGTTTTATCATAAATTTTATAAGTTATTTCTACTTAAAAATCATGATTTCTTGATCATTTGTTGATTTTTATAAGTTACCCTAAATTGCTAAATTCCCTGAGTTAGGTTATGAGTGGTTTTATAGTAGTTTTCTTTAGTAAAAAATCCTCTAAGTTACTATCTAAGTGACACATGGATCATTTATGATATTAATTTTACTCTTTGAGATAGCCTTTGAACTTCTCCAAGTTAAGCTCCTTATTCAACAACCCTCCGAGTTACCTCTGACTCTATTATCTCTAAAATTTTTAAGGAAGTCATCATTTGACCATTCTGAATCCCCTATTTTTACATTTTATTTATAAATTTTGTTTTTGAATCACTCTCTGAGTATCATTCTAGTGTAAAATTCATTCATAGAATCATTTAAGTCATCATCTACCCTTAACCAATATCCTTTAATCAGTTAATTTACTCACTTTTCTTTCAAGTTACAATTATGAGATTAATTCAAAACAATAAATAATACTTTAAACAACCTACCTCAATTTCATTACTGCTCAATTCGTCATACATCACATCATGATTCATCAATTGTTTCAAATTCGACAAAATAGTCAAATACCAACTTCACATCTTATTGACTAAATCACAATTCTATATAACTCCTTACTTTAATACTTAATCCAATCACTCCAGAATGGTATAAATACTTCAACATTGAATCAAGCTCAGTATCCAAGTGAGGTTATTAAAAGATATATACTATTCCTTACTAAAAACACTATTTTTAGCATAATTTAGGGCTAAAAAATCATATAAAAATTTAGAAAATAGCTGCATGAAAAACTTTCACATAAAAATTTAATATTAACTTAGTGGATCTTACATATTATTAAAGACTTAAATTTAAAATGAAAGAAATTGAAAACAATTTTTTTTAAGTACTAAACTTAAACCCCATTTTTATCATCTTTAAAACAATCTTTCAATATGAAATCAAAAGAAATTGAAAAGTGAAAAATAAAAAAAGAAAAGGACTTAAAAATGAGTGAGAAAGAAATATCTAAGAAAATTGTAAAAGCCTTTTCCTAGATGTGAAAAGTGGTGTTTCAAGGCATAAATTAATTTTGTGCAGTAAATTTTCTTTTTAAATCAAAATATGCATATGTAAGTTAACAGCTTCTTCTTCTTCTTCTTCTTCTTCTTCTTCTTCTTATTTATTTATTTAAGTACTAAACTTTATCAAAGAAGAACAATTTTATTGAGCCTAGTGGATCTTACATATTATTAAAAGCATAAACTCAAGCATAAAGTGGCTTTAAGCAGCACTTCGTTTGAAACGTGGTACAAAATTAGATATTTAGGAAGCCCTAAATTAAAAACGGACTTAAAATTGATCCAAGATGGTGCATTCAAATATAATCTAGAGTGGGCTAAGATTGGGAGAAGGTAATAGCTAAGTAGAGATAATATTTTTGCACAATGGGGGTTCGAATCTTACCCTTGCAGATTTATTTTCGTGTTGCAATCATAACCATGTCTAGCATTATGTTGGTCGTAGTTGTGTTTGGTAAAATTTAGGTACATTACGTTCTTCCTTGCAAATTAGCCACGCAAGTTCTATTGAAATTAAGTCAATCTTTATCTACTGCTCTGATTTTTATCGCATCTTAACTAATCCAATGGCTACAATACATTAATCCACATTAAAACATATTAAGAACCATTATATTAACTAGATTAACCATAGATCGACAATGAAAAATTAGATGAACATAAAACTTCGACCCAAGCGGCGAGCCCATCTTTGACGTTTCGAGGATTTGTCCATAAATCCTTGACCATGATTATAAATAACAACTTGCTTCAAGCACAAAGGCGAACACAATTGCACTCAAACGCTTCAAGAGCAGATCAAAATTTCAACTTTTAATTTAAAATCCTAACCCTCAAACGTACATATTTTCTCTTCATCATACAAGCTTTTTTCATCACGATCGATTGAAGCCACCATTTTCAATCAACTAACTGCTACTCTAAACCATCACCAGACATTCACCAAACTTCCTTAGCTGCCATCAATAACCACCACCCTCTTTCTACTCGATTCACCAGCATTACCCTGTTTTTAAAGGCACCTATCCCTACGACTTGCTACTAAACCATTGGCACCATTTGGTCAAGGAGGACAAGACGACCTAGTCAGACATTTTCGCTTAGTTTGGTGTGCTCCAACACATCTGAGGAAGCTCCTTTACATTCTCCTTCAACTCTTGCGATCCAAACCTGACTACTAACCCGCTATTCAACCCAAAATCTAACCTTGGTAAGCAACGTAACTTTCCTTAATATTTTTTCATATTATATTTAAAAAGAAAAAAATAGTGTTATCTCCAATTATTCCTTACTGATAAATGCGGAACTTAGTTTTAAATTTTTCTTAGTTAGCTCTCTTTATGGTTTTAATAAGAAATGAAAACTTGAATGAGTAGGAAAATAGGTTCTTCTCTTGTTTTCATTAAAACCTTTGTTTGTTTGTTTGTTTTTTTTTTTTAAATCTTTAGTGAACATAGCTTATTTCTATTTGTAAAGTTTTTTAGTTTATGTTGATTTTTATTTATGACCTTACTTTTTTAAAAAATATTTAAAATAAAAGGAAAAGTAAAATACTTAAAGTTAAAGATTTTTAAAATAAAAATAGAAAAACAACCCACTAATATTTCCTAGAAAGGAATTATGGCAGTCTAACTTTTAATAGTAGGCATATATGCACTTTTAGGGAAACCATAAAAAATAAAAATTTCTTTTCCAAAATATTAAAAAAAATTACCTTGAAAATTGGAAAATTTATTTTCCAATTAAAATATTTTTTCCTACTCATAATCATTTTGATGGTCAAAATTTAGGAAAATAA
The DNA here is from genome assembly GCA_024138015.1 of Lumnitzera littorea. NCBI lineage: Eukaryota > Viridiplantae > Streptophyta > Magnoliopsida > Myrtales > Combretaceae > Lumnitzera > Lumnitzera littorea. The sequence continues at coordinate 20,029,769 of JAMXBB010000001.1, forward strand.
TTAAACCATTTATTTTAAAAAGAAACCCTACTAGTGGCTTAGCAGTTTTAAACATAACGTCTTCGGAACTCGAATTTCTCTTATTTTCCCTTTTAAATTAAGGTTTCATTTACATGATCTCGCTTAGTTGCATCATTACAATTCTAGTTCTGTGGAATGGTCATGGTATTATTTGATTAGGCTTCTATCTTTGTGCCTGAGATAAGAAATAGGGAAAATTTTCGTGATTCATTCCTAATCTAATTGACACAAGATTCATATCAAACCTGTAGTCGTGTCGTAATTTACAGAGGCAACTTCCTATTATTCGGTCACTTTGGTTTTTACGATTTCCAATATCCACCACTAAGAACACCTCCAGATACACGAAATTTTGCATTAATTAAAATCTAAAGAAAATAACTTAGCCAGTTGGTTGCTAATGTTGCCAAATAGACGTCATATTCGGCCACCACATATTGCTCATATCACATCTACAAATGTTTTAGAACTATATTGGATATGCAAAGTGTACACTATAAAACTAATGTTGCTAAAAAAGACGTCACGTTTAGCCTTGACAAACAGTTTAAAGCAAACGTATCAATGTTAAACAAAATATTTGGATCGTGAAACCTGTCAGCCCGTAATTTAGTAATTAGGACTTTATCATCAAAATTTAGAGCTTAGAGCTTTTGTATAATTTCTCTGTTTAAGCTTGTAATTCACGACGGGGCAAAAACAAAAAAACAAAACAAAAAAAAAAAGAGTCAAAGTGACCCCATGAATACTTTGGAAAGAGCTAATAAAATATTAATTGGGCTAAAAAGCCAGACAAATTGATATTATTCATTATCTAGTGGAATCAAGAAATTAGAGTTATAGATTTTAATAAGATTTTAGTGATAAATTATTCAAACAATCGAGTCAATAAGATGACATGAAATGATGTTTAAGGAATACTTATGCTCATTAAATATATATACTTCTAAGTTAGTGTAAACCATAGGTTTATAAAAATTACACCAAAAATTTACGAAGTAATTATTAAATAAAAGGCAAAGTGTCTAAGCTCAATGTATTTGCATGTAAAAGAATGTGTGGAAGCTGTTGAGAATTTAGGAATAATGCCTAGGCAAGGTTTAAACCACAGTAAGACACCTAATATAGTAATAAAATTGGGAAATTTGTAAAAAGAGAATGCTTGGCAAATGGCATGCAAAGTCCACTAACCTTACAACTTTTAAATCACCCCCTTCGTCCTCCTTTTAGCCTTTTCATAGTTCGAGAGCTCTAGAAAACATAGAAGAGGCAAATAGAGTTATACAAGATTTAGGAAACTAAGAAAAAAATTAGAGCAGGAATTTGCTCAAATGTCGTTCGAGTATCAAGTCACCCCCCAGCAACAGGCTTTCCCCACCACTTGATAAAGCACATTGGAGCTTCTGACAAGCCTATGGCAACTGTAGAACATTGGAGCTCGATGTGTTGGTGAGTCTAATTCTTGATCCAATGTATCTAGAAATATTGAATCGCATGGGAAATTTTACTCTTATTTTGGATTTAGATTCATTTAAAAATGTCATTTTGATGAATAATAAGTGAATATTGATTTTGCTTGGATTTATGAGTTGAATAAATTCTTTATATAATTCTAAGTGATTTATAAATAAAAAAACTTGATGCTTGTCTTGAATTGTGGTAAAATTTTCATAATTTTCGATTAAATATTCTTATCTATGAATAATCGCTAAATTGTGAGTTGTAAATTACATATTTATCTTTAGAGCTTAGGCCTCATAGTCACATTAAGTTCTAAAGAAGCGTATAGAAAGGGTAGCTAGCTTGTCGACATTGAAACCCCAAGTGACAACTTGCAAAAAGAGTCTATTAAGCCAATAGCGAGCCTAGTTGCAAGTCGGGCTAGAAATATGGGATTAGGATATGATAGATTTGGATACGACGTGCACAATTTAAATGAGTTAATGTATGGAAAAATTTGACATGAGATACAAACAGGTTAAACCTATTTAGACATGGTGAAATTCATGCCTAGGGTTCGAGTCTAGACAATAAACCCGTTTATGGTCCTGTTTAAATAAATACGTCCCATGAGTAGATACGAGTTTGACCTGTAAATGAGTGAAACCTGTTTAGACACGGTGAAATTGGTGTCCGAGTTTAGGTCTAGACACTAGACTTATTTAAATAAATAGGTCAAGTGAGTTGATACTAGTTTAACCTGCGAACTTGTTATATTTAACTTTTAATTTATTTTTCATCCAATTTGAGTCCAAGAGAAATAGTGAAATGCCATACTAAAAGATTAAAAAATAAATAGTAAGTCTTTTCTTTTCTTTCAATTTAGACAAATCTAGGGTTTTAACTTTCATTACTCCTATTTCTGGCCACTCTTTGTCATAACTTCTTTTTCGCCTCTTTGTCTTAACTTTTCGATTTAGTTAGTAGGACAAGGAGATATTCTTTGTCAACTTGAAATATAAGTCTTTTAACTTTTAGTTTGAATTTTTTTTGTCTTTTCCTATAACTTTTGTTTTGTCTCTTCTTTCATTGATATTCTTTTATGGTGAGAATGCAAATTGTCTGTTTGGGGCTAGGACCTTTATAGCAAATCACTTTGATAGGCATTACTATAGGAAGTGTAGGTTAACTTACGTTTATGAATTGGTTGGTGGCCATTACGATTTTTATGATGTGTTGGATTTTTATTATAAAGTTTTGTTTTGATTTAAAGTACTTTCATAATCAACATATTCAATTAATGAAAAACCAAGTAGAACAAAACCCTTTCTTAGCGTTGCCATCTTCAACTAGAAATGCTACAATACTAGAATTGCTTATATTGTAGGAAACATTATAGATGCCAAGATGAAAGAAAGTAATACCCCTCAAAATTTTTTAAGAAATTACACTTTTCCTATCCTAAATTACTAAATTATTAATGTGGGATCCATATTAATGAACATTTAGAGTAAAAAAGATATAGATAAAATATCAATATAAGAGCTTAAAAAAAAAAGAAGAAGAAACACACGTTTTTACAATTTGAATTTAGCTCTATTTGAGTTTGAATTCATAAATTAGATTATGTATTAATTGATCTAGGCATCTAACCATATTAAAATAGGAGTGGTGAAAAAAAAAAAAAGTTGGTAAATCATATGAAAGAGGGAGATAAGTATAATTGTTTCAAACATATATAGATAATGCTTATGTTATTGTCACCTCATCTATCAATATTGATGGAAAAGAAATTTAATTGATTTTTTAACTTTTTGGGAGTTTAATTGCTTAATTTTTCAACTATTCTAAAGTTTGTTTGCATCATGATGTTGTTAGGTTTGTTATACAATTCATAATGAATTTTTTTTTTGTTATAAAAGAAAAACTTATATTAAATATAAATAGAATGATAACAGACATATGTTTGCTTTCATGATTGGTTCATATGTCATTGAACACATTCATTTATCTTCAATTTTGGATAATGAATGTTAGAAAATACATGCACTCCATAATTCAATTTAGATAGTGAATGCTAGAAAATATGTGTATTCCATAAAAATCTTTTATATGTTTTTGGAATCTATACAATTTTTTTCTATCAAAATTGTAGAAATATACATATAAGTTTAGTATAAAGTTAGGATGAAACACATAAAGGTTGACCATTGAAAAGGTAAATAATAACTTTTTTCTATTTATTTATAAATTTGTAAGCGATACATGGGTCCAACTTGGATATAAGACATGTTTATTAAATGAATCGGGTTATGAGTTTAAGTTTTCTTACATAATTAATAAACTAGTCATGTTACGGGTTGAGGTTTTCTAGATATGAACCCATTTAAACACGACACGGCACGACACGACACGACAACACGAATTGCCAACTCTTATTGTAAGTGCTGCATGGGTAGATTCCATTGAGTTAAGAAATGTTGGACTTTAAGAGACTTCTAAGCTAACTAGGTCTAAAAATGATGAATTATTACATGAAAGGTAGAGGTTTAGTTTGTTTATAAAATTTATAGCCTAAATAGGGATAATGTAGAAGTTCAGGGCTAAACCAATAAACATAGAGGGTATTGTAGAAACTACCCTATACTAGTTAATTGAAAGTTGTCTAAAGTAGAGGATATTGGAGAAGGTCATAGGTAAGACAAGTACGAGTAGAAAATCAATCGACACCTTTCTTAACTTAATACAAAAGGATAATTTGAAGTAAAAATTAACATAGAAGGCCCTAGTGAAACTCGGAATGTTTTAGCAAACTCATAAGGTACAAGCTAATTTAGAGTCCCTTTGACTTTATGAATATTGATAGTCCAAGTTAGAAGGTAAGTCAAAATTCCTTTGAATAAAAATTTTGAATTTGATCGAACTTAGAGGGTAAATCATAAGGTCTTATAAGTAAGAACTTATCTAAGGAAATGACCTTAATCTTTATATACTTACATATAGGTATCTTACCAATATAGGAACAATAAACTTAATCTAAAATATAATAATAAAATTATCATTGTTTTCATAACTCATAGGGAAACTAAAAACATTAATTGCAATATAAGAACCTTCGATGAAGTAAAACTTGACAACTATCACCATCTTGAGCAATAATGATTCTAGGTAAGTGGGAACAATGCTTCAAATTATTTCAAAGCATTATTTTAAACTACTTAGAGACTAGGGTATATACTTGCTTGTGCTTATAAAGTTGTTTGTAGGCATACTATGTGTGTCAATGGATACTGTAATGCTATTATGGTGGCTAAGTTACTTACTATGACCATCTTGTAATGTCATGCTTTTTAACTGAATGTTTGTAGTTGATCAGCCATTCCATAAATGAATTAAGTTTACTTAGACTTAAACCTTATCTAGAAACATATTACAATGCACTAGGGATGATTAATATTCTTTAATCAAATACCGACCCTTCAAAGAGATAGCTAAAATGGTCTTTCTCCACTCTTTATCAAACTAAGTGATAAGAGAGGAGGTTATGGCAAGATCAGGCTTGTTTGAACATAGTCTCATGAGGAGTATTGTCTCCTTTGCACATGTTTAGGTTGGTCATGAGTTGTTGCATCATGTTGAAAGCTCCTTAGCTTAGATTAGAGTGAGTGTAAGTCCTCTAGTCTTGTGACTAACTGCATAGTATTGTACAGATGGCATATGTTTAATGATATTGCATCTAACTAAAATTGGTTGACAACTTGCTTACTTTGGTGTGTCGTGTATACTTTTGTCTTTGTCCCCTTGTTAAGCGATGGTTGCTTAAATCCCAATATACTTTATATGCAGATTTGAGCGAACATATTGAAATGGTATCAGAGCATGGTTCTTAAGAGCTTGCTTTAAAGTGTCCTAATTAAATTAAATATTCATAATAGGTGCTAAAATGAGAATGAGTAGTAACAAAATCATTAGGTAAAACAATCATAGTGTAAGAATCTAAAAATTTGATTTGCTTTTCCTTTAGGTAACTTTTATAATTATAGAGGCTAGGTTATTGATAATGGTTAAAAATACGTCATTTTTTCTAACCCAGTAACCACACTTGTGCATAAATTTAGATATAATTTGATTAATTATTACATTAAAGTTGTATTGACAAAATGGACCAATTGAGCTAAAATTGTCCAAATTTATAAAAATGATTAAAACTTTGTTTAAATTTTGCTAAATCCATCTTGTATGTGCAAGTGCATAAGGGTTACCATGCATCAGTAGCCCCTATCATTTGATTAGGAGGCCAAAAATCAAAGGTTAAAGAAATTTTGGCTTACCGATATGATTAGCATCTTGGCTATTGATTGGTCAATATGCCCTAACGTATTAGGAGGCCACCATTTTAAGCACTGATCGAGTGCTAAGTGACGATGGGAACAAGCATAAAATGGTTAGAAGTGATCAATTGGTAGCTTAACACTAGGGTTTTCAAGAACAAAAACGTAACGTTTCTAAGTTTTGTACCTACTGATCGATTAATAGGTGTAGACATTGATCGATTTGTAGCTATCTACTATAAAAAGCTATGTTCTACAACTTGCATCGCATACAGGCCCATTTTCCTTTTATTTCTTTTCCTTTGACTTTCTTTTAATTTCTTTGCTAGTGTTTCAACCTTTAGGGCTCTTTTAGCCGTATTTTTCAATGTAATAAGGGATTTCAACCCAAGGATGCTTGGGAATCATCATTTAAGCTTAGATTCAAATTGGAACTCCTCTTTTTTGGTTGTTTGTTCCCCATTCTTTACTTGTATTTATCTTGGATGTTGGTTTTACTTGCACTTAATACAAACTCTTAATAGATATAAATTGTATACCTAAATGAATTATAAAACTATTAGATAAACACTAGGAGAGGCCTAAGTTTATTGGACTATAATTAAAGGATGCATGGCAAGCTATGGAACAAAGAGGAGTAATGGCTAATTCTGGGTGTATTAAGATATTGCCACTAATTTAGAGGGATACTTGATTAACAAGTTTTTATCACATTGTGGAATCAACATTTTAGTACTAACATTTCATGTTGCCGTTGGACTAACAAGAGAAGGGAACACTTGGAGGATAAGTTGATTTGTCTCTTCAGTAAAATGTTCATATAATAGGTTAAATTAGATAACTATTATAAATACCATGAATCACCATAAAATCTCTTCCTTCCTCCAATACATTCTCGTAAACTCTATATGTATAATATGTATCTTTTCCCTTCCACTAGGACCATTCCATACCATCATTGCATCAGAAGGTTGTCGAAAGAGGAAGCTTTATCTGCAACCAAAACAAAAAGGTGGTAGAAACAGTTTCTAGAATTCCCAAAATTATGGGTAAGCATGATCTTGCCTTTTATTTGAAATAACAACCATTATCATTTTTGCTACTATTTATTTTAATTTTAGTCTCTTTTTATTTTTGGGCTAGGTATAATAACCCATAAATTAGAAATCCAGACACGAACATCTGAGTATTACGACAAAACCCTGTCCTTATATAATTAGGATCGATAATTGATCTAAAGCATTTAGGAAAGTAAATTGAGTAGGCTAAAAGTTTATAAGAAACATGATAACCCTAATTGAGGAATCCTTACACACGTGGAAATAAAAAATATAATAAAATATCAAGAATATAATCAAGATAGGGAGAATTTGTTCCATATGAGACCTTAAAGTTGAGTTTAGGGTAACCGTACTTAAATTTAGGGTTCTCGAGAAAAGTTATTTGAATGAACCTAAACTTTATGACTAAAATAGAAAAGTTAGTTGAAGTAATTTGGTGAAGTTGGATTTTGAAAATAATTACCCGAAATCCCAATTTTCCCCCTAAAAGTATGATTATTTAATATAGTCCAAAATTACTCAAAACCCCTAAAACTAAGCTCAGAATGTGAAGAGGACTTAGAAATAAAATAATTAGGCAATAAAAGAAAATAATATAGCATAATATATTATATGAGTATATACATATTTTTATGAGTATACCTAGTATATATAATAAATATACTTTTAAATTAACTTAAAATAATATAATTATGTATAATGAGCGATAGAATCGCAAAATTAAATAGGGAAAAAGTATCTCAAAAATAAAAGATATGTTAAAAACATGATTACACGTATATAATTACTTATTACGTGTATGATATATATAGGATATATACCCATATATTAACAAAAATCATTAAATACTAATATAAAATACCAAAATACCCTAAAATATTATCTAAAAATTATAAAAAAATAAAAAACGACCTGAAATATGATTGGATTAAATGTTAAGTAGCTTACAAAGAATAAGTAGTTGCATCAAAAGCAAATTTATAAAAATTTGACACCTCTTACTAATAATTAAGAAAAAAATTCAACTAACCTAAACTATTATAAATAGGATCCTAGGACTTAGAATCAACATTTTGGAAACCAAGAAAACCTAAGGAAAATTAGAAAAAAAATTAAGAAAATTTGACAAAAAAATAGGAAAAAATAGGGTAAAGATCGAGTTTAGCTAGTTCCTCAACCCTTTGATGACCTAACGTGGAGTCCTGCCACCACCTAGCAGAGCTACCACTGAGCAGAGCCACCACGGACTAGGCTGGCCGATAGCCTCTCTTCAGTTAACGGTGGTCGAAGTTCCGATGAACTTAGGTTCCAAGCTTTTACTCTGTTTTTCTTTATTTTTGAAAAATTATTAAATTAATTAGGAAAAATATGGAAAAATTAATTTCTTGGTTATTTTAGATGCACTTTCATTTCATAAATTTATTTTAACAAAATTAAGAATATTTAATGTACTTTCTTAACAAATATACTATTCATCTGAAATTTGAAATTTAAAATAAATACACTAAATGATGTAGCTTCTAGTTCAAAATTTTTGTATAAGATACTTATACTATATAGGTAATTTCTATGTAGCCCAATTTTTTATTTGAGTATTTTTAATATTTATTGTATTTTTCAGCCTAAAAATAACTCGAAAATAGGCTAAAATTGTGAAATAAATAGGAAATTATGAAATTAAATGATGAAATGAACATGTACTGATTTCTAGTGAATAATAATAATGTTGGGATAGGTTGAAATCAATTTGGTGCAAAAAGAATATTAATTAGGTAATTTAGGATAATTCAATGAAGAGTAAAATCGTAAATATGAATACATAAGCGATAGATCAAAAACTTGAAACCATGTATTAGTTTGAATTCCACATATTTTTAGGAGTCTATAAAAATTTTCGGAGAATTATTTGGTAACCCGAACTATTTATTATGAATTTACGTAGTAAAATAGCTTAAATAACGAACTAATACCCAATTCTACTAATAATAGGTTAAAATATGATAAATAGGTGAATAAAAAATATCTATTTATGTACTAGTCAGATCGGATAAAATTTATATTTTTAATATATTTAATGATATTTTAATAACTATAATACATTATATAGGTTTTAGGGTTAGATAATACCTACATTATGGGTTATATTGACAAATTAGGTAAAATATAATTTAATAAAATAAATTACGTATAGTATGATAATGTTTAATTAGATATGTATAGCTATATTAAAAACTCGAATTACCCATTAAAAGTCATCTCTAGAAATTAAGACTTGTAATACGTATCGTTAAGTTTGTACGAACCCAATGATACTCTTTTTACTAAAATCGGATAAACCTAAGTAATATAACCTATATCTCTACAATATTATTGATTTACGTACTATTATAACTCTACCATAATCAAAACGTGATTTAAACCACTAAAAGTACGTTTTGATACAATCAGAATGATATATTATACATAATAATATAATTGCATATATTATTAATACTTAATAACTTAACTCTATCGATATAATGAAACTATATATTATTATATAATAAAAATAATAATATACTTTATATATATATATATATATATAACTGTTTTAGATAAGACCCTAATAATTTTATAACCATTATGAAAATTGAATTTAGGTTTTGTATATATAGGGCCTCCCAATGATCAGACCGTTGACAATACGAGTTTTTCGAAGTGAGCGCTAAGACAAGTAAGTAGGATAAATGCTTTACCGGATTTTGGGATATTATTTCAGAATATTTGGAGACTTTGGTATGTATTGACTTATGAATGTAGTTAGTTGTTTGTATGTATGCAATGCTTGTGGTTAGGTTTCAATTTACTATAATGGGAGTTGAGCTCCATGATATGATTGTTCTGTGAATATTATTATTGAATTGTTTGAGCTTGGCTGATCACCCTAAAAAGATGAGCTAACTCAAACTTGGCTTAATATCTAATTTGATATGCATTGCAACCCACTAGGGGTAACGACTAGGATTCTCGGGCCAAATACGGATTCCTTTTGATGAGGGTAGTTGAAATGGTTCTTTCCCTACTTTTAGCCGAACTAAGTGATAAGAGAGGAGGTCGTGGCAAGATTGATGGTTGTGGTTCGAAGGTAGTTATGGGAGGAAGGTGCTCTCTATTGTATAAGCCCTAGTTTGGTTTCAATTTGTGAGTGTATGACGTTAATCTCTTCAACCCGGATTAGAGCAGGTGAAATTTCTATGAACTCACGATGGATTGGATAACGTCGTGTGATAGCATTTGCTTGTACGTACATTACATTTAACCAACTTGATTGAAAACCTCGGTTGTGATGTGATGAATGCATACTTTTGTCTCTACCCCCACTTACTAAGCAAGTTATCGCTCATTCCCCTATAGTTTGTTTTGCAGGTTCTAAATGGCTTATAAGTGCTTACCTAACACTAGAATCCTTAGTAAATTAGAATGGGGAACGAGATACAACAAGAAATGGCTGGTTATTGCCCTTAGTATTAACTTTTTATCTTTTAAGGAAAACTATATAAGACTCCTCAAAGGGGCTTAGTAGTTTTCAATATTTCGGTCTGTATATGAAATGATAGGTACTTGTGGGATTTACTACTACTTTTTTTTTATAAGGTTAAATGATAAGTTTATTATTATAAATTATTTCATAAGATTACTCTACAAGTTTATATCAAACAAGTATTGAATTGGACGCTTCAAAGGGGTAGAGTCGAGTACACCTTGTGTGAACTAGGTCTAAAATGGTAACTGTGAGGACAATTTCTATCTTAAGATGGTTCACACGGCGGGAATGTTATGACTTTACCTTTTCTGGGCGTGACACTAGGTTTCCAAAAAACACCAAAAAATAAAATTTTTTTTTGGAAAATACAAAAATAATTAAAAAATAAAAAGTGTCTAAGTCAAGTTAGTCGATCGTTTAAGGTTAGATAGGCTATAGCTAGAAATATATATACAATTTAGTAAATTCAGAGTCTTTGAATAATTGAGCTTCATTAGAAAAATATGTTTTTAAAAAATAGTTCGGTAAAGTATAAAGTGAATTTTTATCTAATTTGAAAAATATTTTAACTAGACTAAATAAAATAAATTCGGGATTTATTAAATTTAAGAATGGTGTTAAAAAAAACATTTAGCATATACATTCTAGGTTATATAAAAAGGCCAGGATCATTTTAAAAAGAATTGGGCTTAGGTTTGAAGGTTGAAATTTGTGAGCCTAAAAAGTATTGCTTAAGTTTTGTTTGTGTGCAATACTATAATGAGAAGAAAAGTTTAGATGAGTTGGCTAGGCTTTGGGTTTGGTTTCAATAGGTCATGGGTTCAAGTCCCATGTAATGCATTTTTATTTTTTTGCTTAGGTTACGTACCTATTATGTGATAGGTTTTTTCTCCTCCAAATTTTTCCCAAGAAAGAAACAGAATGAGAAGGAAATCAAATAAGTTATAGAGACAGATCCAATACCAAATCTTGTTAAATCTTAGGTATTTTTGCAAGGAAATTGATTCGAATCTAGGAAGTTATTATCGAAATTTCTAAAAATCATAAGGATTTGTTTTGATAACTTTAAATAAAAGATTTGACAAACCTAAATCAACTTAAGCTTTATTCATATTTGCTGAATCTTTATCTATGGCTCACAACAACATTCAAATAGGAAGCTTATAAAAACAAGCTAAAAAATCACCAACATCATCATCAGACTTAATCCCCAACTACCATCCTCTTTACTTGCCTTAACTCCAATCTAGAATCGCCAAAACTAGAACCAACCATCTCTAATCCTTAATGCTACTCCCCCATCCTTACTTACAGCAAGCCTAACCATTCCCTTTCCATCCATGTAGTAGCCACCCATCTCCGACCCTCTCGATTACAACACCAATGCCGAACACGACTCTGCCTTAGCCTTTTCCTCCATTGTCCTCAAACCCAACGATGCTCATTGCTTGACTGAACCCAGTAACACACAACTCCCAAATGCCATTTGCATCCCCAACCCTCTTTCGCCCATTCATTATTGTATATAGTTTGTACACCAACTTTGATACCTTATGCTCACATAGAACACCCCTACGAGAAGACCTAACACCTATACACACTTTAGCTACTCAACACCAACCGTCTCTTTCTCTTGTCACATATAGCTAACTGTCATACATGATAGATGACTGATGAGCCATACTACACAAATAATTGCGCACACCATTCCACATCTTTACACTCGACACACATTGCATAATCTTCACCATGCACTAACCTCAAAGTGCAACCCACAGTAGCCAAACACCAAAACACAACAAACTAAGACTACAAAGCTAAACCCACCATTGGCTACCTCTTGAAACACTGCCACCATCACTTCTAAACATAGAATCAACACCACTATTGTGTTCCCTACCTTTAATAACCCCCAAACCAACTCTTCTCCAACTAAGACATACTTGGCCGTTGTTGTCCAACTGCTACCGCCACTTAGGTTCCCAAACCACCAAAATAATCACCTCCTATCAAAACACCTTCACTAATCTAAGTTTTGGTAATTACATGAATCTTTTATTTCCTACTTGATTGAGTGATTGAAAATGGCTCGAGGAAGTCGATTCAATCCTTGTTGTTGAAGAAAGACTAAAGATCCAAAGTGTGATCCATGTAGCTCTAATACCCGAAACCTACATGTGCACCCAACTCTGAACCGCACATAGAATTAGAGATAGGTAGGTTTGGTTTTTGTTTTGTTTGTTTCTTTAGTTTAGTTTATTATTATTTTTATTATTATTATTATTACTAATCTGTACTAACTTAGTTTATTTTGTTGCAATTTTTTTTCAGCATTAGTCATAGTTTTATTTGCTTGGCTTTATTTTTCATTAATATGTGAAATTAATTTAAAATTACATAACTAGAATTTTTGCATGAAAAGTACTAACTCGAGTCTTTTTATAGGTCTTTATATTAATTCTCATGTAATAATATTTTGTACATAATTTGCATATTTGTTATTTGAAATCACTTTTTTTTAGTACATTGCATTTTTTACAAAATATACTTTTTTTAGAAAATTACATCTTTAGGATTATCACATCTTTTGAAAAATTACATATTTTAGAGAAGTTGCAATTTTTTTATAGAAAGATACATTTTTTTTTTATAAAATTTCATTTTTAAAATATAATTGCTAAAAAGATATAAAAAATAAAAGCTCATTAGTTAGTTTTTAAAATTTTTACATGATGACTTTTGTCTTAATAGGTTAACCTCCGAGTCTATTTTTTTGGTTAAATTTTTTGAAAAATTATTTTTTCTTAGAAAATCCGTGGACTAGTATCTAAATTAGGGTTTTTCCACCTGAAAACTCTAATTTGATTTTTTACTCAAGTTGGCAATTCCAATTGTTTTTTAAAAGTATTTTTCAAAACATTTTTTAAGGAAAAATGTTTCTTCTTAATTTTGTGTTGAGTATTTTATATTAAACGAGTTAGGTTTAATATAAAATAAATTAAGAAAAACTGAAATAAGGCTCAACAACCATCATATAGTTATTTGATATCACATGCGATTTAATGTATAAGTAACCCTTAAATGACTTAATATGTAATTAAGAATTAACTTATCATGATCATATCCTATTTAGGTATCAAAAGGTGAACCATCAATATATCATACTAAACATTAGGATTTAATATTATGTGGTATTTGATAATTATTATGACATCTTAAGTATAAGATATCTAAAAATAAGAATGAAATAGGCATATGTACACTTCATGAGTTTAGCATGCTGTGTTGGAATTTAATTATTTAGAGATGTAGTCATTATGGAATGATTATATAAAGGTCATATATTTCTTTCTAGGACCCAATATATGTCTATAAACAATATGTTCTTTTACGAGTTTAAAACTACAAAATTCAAATGCTCATTTTTTTTTTTTAGTCATGCCCTTATGAATCAATAGTATTAATGTTATTAATTTCATAAAATTATATAATGAAAATAAGAGGCTACCTAGAGTGTTAGTGGAAAATTTCGTCTTAAATCAAATTCTTTAAATTTAAAACATGATTTTATGAATAGAACCTATATTTTATAATGAACAAAATGGTATATCTTTTGTAATATTTGGAAAACTATATTGAGAATTATTTAAGATATAACTCATTTGGAAAATAAACTATATTATATATGTTTATATATATATACAATATATGTGTAAGACTATATACTCTGGTTTCTATTCAGCCACAAAATGTATGGACCTAACTATTTATAAACATAGATGCCTATTGTATGATAAGTCTATATAAAATATATTATATATGTATATATGTGTGTAACATGTAGGTTGCTATCATTTATAATAAGTATCTACTAACTTAGTTTAATGGAGGAATGATGATATGTGGATAAATTTTACGAGTGAAAGTAATGGATTTTAAGATCTTGTAAGTTTATGCCTAACCATGAATGATGATCCATGGATATCTTCTCTTGTGCTTTAACATTTATCTTTGAAACCTTTATCCTACATGAAATATGTATGAGGTCAAAATAAGAAGAAAGAACCTGGGGATAATACATTTTAAACTTCCATATGAAACTTTTATAATTTGATTGGAGAACTTATCTCAATAATCATAAAGTTTTCCTACAAACTTATCATGGATGTGGTAAATCCCAATATAAATATAACCTTTATAGACATTTCAACGTTATGTTTAATATAACATTTATAGTTATAAACCATTTAAATAAATGAGATGTGTCTAAACCACTTATCCCAACATATCACAAAATATAATGCCTAGTCATAATGCTCTACTAACAAAGCATCGTTAGCTCTCATAATGAAAGTCTTTTTTTTTTTCAAGTACTTTCTTCCAACTATAATTTGGAATTGGGATTCAAGCTTAAGCTCATAACTAAGAACATAGAAGCTATTCTACTACTTTCATAAGTTATTAAACAACAATTGCTAAAGTAAGATCTAGCCATAAAAAGAAGGATCATACATATGCATACGGAGTAGAAGTAACTCTACTTTCTACATTAATGCATAAGCAATGACAACAAATAAAATGTTTCAACTTTTGCCTTGTTGAAATTTTAGAACATGTTTCTTGCTTCCTAATGCAACAAATAAACAAAATTATATCCACAAACCAAAAGCTCAAGCTTTCTGACAATGCTATGCACATTTCAAATTAAAATAAATTCTAGGTAAGTAAATTGAAGATTAATATACGATAACTAGCTTTGTACAGTAGCAAAGCTAAGCACACTATCCTAATCACACCAGAAAACTAATTCTCATTATGAAGAACACAAGATATCAAATAAAGCAACACTTTAGAAGCATTTACATAAAAGAATCTTAACAACTGAAGGATAAACCTCCTCTTGTACTTTTCAATGGCTTCATGTGATGCAACTTAGCAAATAAATGAAGGACAATATAAGGAAACTAACTAAATAGAGGATAAAGAGTTCACTAATAAGTATATATATCTCTGGTCTATCCATTCTTCTTATTATAATGCATTGTTTTGACTATATTGTACAATAGATCATTTGATAACTAATTAAAAGAAGTATATTTTAACTATTTAACTTAAAGACCTATCCATTTGAATTTGAACTCCTTATGAGATTTGTTATCTATGATGAAGTAAAAGATACTTACATCAAGAAGGAAGCATGTTAGATATTAAGAACTAAGATAGTATAAGAAAGTGGCAAGAGAACTGAAAAGAAGAAGACAAACATAGAGCTTGAAGCTCTATTATAGAAGAAGATATATCTCTTTTAATGATAAAGATAGTGAATGCCTTATATTTTTCCTCCATCATGATATATGTATCGATGATGTATTTCCCTAGCAGCGAACATGTTTTCAATATCGTAAAAGAAAGTAAGAGTGTCTCTCTAGCTTTTCTTTTCCTGAAGTCTCTTCCTATAGTATGCCCTTAAAACTAATGGCTAAAGGGCTTTAAACCCAACTGTAGTCTTATCAACACCTTGTCACCTGAATTGGACTTGTCCATAAGGCTAAAGTTAGGGAACTATTGTTGGAACATATTAGTATCCATTTATGAAGATTCAATGGGCTGATAATCATGCCATTATACCAAGACTTAAGGTAGATCAACTCTTCTTTTCCTCTACAACCCTTTTACCTAAATCTTACTTAGTTGTGCCCTTGGTATGTCACTTCATGTTAGGTCATCAAGGGAGATTGCCTCCATGGTTTGGCTTTGATGGCCTTCTTGAGCAAATATAAATGAAAAATAGCTTGCACTTTCCTAATGGTTGTAACAACAAGTATACTTTTGTTCCTATCTTCTTTTCTACTTAAAATGATTCATAAATGAAGTGTATGCTTGAGATTGATGTGCTTCACTATACTTCTTAATGACTAGGTCAAAGTTTTAACTAGATATAATTGCCTTACCTCAAAGTTTACTTGCTTTAAGTGCTTATTTACATATTTCACCAAACGATTTTGGGCTCTTTGATATCATACTACAGCTATATTACAACCTCATCCCAAATCGTTAGTTCATCCTCTACAGCATCAATCATAGTTACCCTTTGATATGAACCTAGTTAATTTTGGGGACTTGTACTATTGGAATGTTGTATTATACCAAAATTTAACCAAATGGATCTAATTCACCTACTGTCTTGGCTACTTATCTCAAGTGTCCTATTTAGTACCTTTATTTGTTCATTAGTCTTGGGATGGGAGCCGTACTCAAGGGCAACTTAGTCCATATTATATGAAACAATTAGAACCAAAATAAGCTTATGAAAGTGAGGTCACGATCACTAACTATTATGCATGGAATACCATTAATAAATAATACTTCTCTAACAAAAGTTTCAGCAATTTTTCTAATCAAATAATGGAATTTATGTAAGATAAAGTAGCTATTTTTTGATAGCCTATCAACAACAACTGATATTGCCATTTAGCCTCGTGACTTTGGAGGCTAGTGATAAAATCTAACGAGATATCTTCCCATATGAGACTAAGAATGGGTAATAGACTTAACAAACATATTGGTGATAGTGTCAAATGTCTATCTTGTTGATAAATGTTGCTCTTAACCACAAATTTCTAAAGATCCTTTTTCATGCCAATCTAATACACATTATTAGCTAGTTGATAATAAATCTAATATACCCCACAGTGTCTCCCTATCATAGAAGCATGCATTTTAGCCATAAGTTACGGTCTCCATTGAGACTTAGCTCTACGGTCTAGCAATAACCCCTTTAGCATTTTAAGCCCTTTCATGTTGAAGTCCCCGACCTTCACCTTCGTATGAAATTTAACTAGCTAAGGTGAATTCATCCTTCCTCTATAATGTGCACTAAATCAAGCCACATCGTACCTATTATGCCTCTACTGTTATGCCCCGATCAGGAGGAGTCATAATAGTCTCAATGTGTAAACTATTCTAAGATAGAAGCTAACTTTATAGCTTTTATCGTAGATACAGTTTATACAAAGCGTACATAATTCAACTAGCTTGAAATGTTCGTTCTGATACCTGTTATTAATCAAATATGTAGTAGAGCATTACAAAATACTTGTTCTATACAATCTGTTGTCTTGTGTTACAACAGTATTTATATAAATGTTTCACATTCAAAGTTAAAGTTTACAATTAGAGTTTATTAAAAACTACAAGTTTTGCAATATATATATAAAATAAGTTAGGAAATTAGTAGGCGTTCTAAGGAATTCCCAGTTAGTTTCCTTAAAAACTAAAAAAAAAAAAAAAAAAAGTTAAAAGCCTAGGTTCAGTTGATTCTTCGTTCCTTACTTTACCAAACAGTAGCACACTAACTTGGGAACGGTGATATTGAAACATCTTGACCTCACTCAGTATCTATAAAAGAGTCTATAAGGATGTGAGCTCAACTAGCTTAGTAAGTGAGATGGAGTCAGAAGAGTATCATATAATCATAAGCAATGTTACTAATTATGATGAAATGCAATGCAATCAATCAAATGAAACATTGCACAATGTTATCTGGTTCATTATGAGATTAAAGAAATTACATCCGCTTTAACTTGGATTGAGGAGTTTCATCGCGATTCAAGTTAGACCAAACCCGACCTTGTGCAATGGAGAACACCTACCTCTTATGATCGCCTTTGAACCACGACCCTTACCCTTGCTGCGATCTCCTTACCTACCACTTAGTTCGACTAAGGATGGGGAAAGGACTATTTTAGCTATCCTCATCGAAGGAAGTTAGTATTTAGCCTGACACTCTTAATCGTTTCCCCTAATAAGTGAAATGTATGTCCAGTTCCATTTTAGTCGAATAGATGTTAGTTTTAATTAGAGGTGGCCAAACACGTTCATACAATACAGATACAATGCGAACACGCAAAATAGCACACCAAGGAGTTCAACTTCTATCACGATTGAGTATCATACACACATACAGTATGCGCATAGTCAACTAACTATAAACACAGTTGGAAGTACTCTTGGGTCTCCAAATACTTTAATATAGTATCCCAACAGGCGGTGAAGCCACAATCCTAACTTACTTGTTTAGATGCTCATTACTACTGAATCGAGTCATCAGCCGTCTTTATACTTGAAGATCCTATTTACACAAAAGACCTAATTTCAGTCTTCGTAATAATTACGAAAACATTAGGGTTTGATCTAAAACGGTTATATATATATATGATTTCCATAATTTATAGTTGTATTATTATTATATATCGAGTTAAGTTGTTAATTATCAGTAATATACGTAACATGTATTATTGTGTATTATATATCATTTCGATCGTATTGAAACATACTTTTGACTTATTAAATCACATTTTAATTCTAGTAGGGTCATTGAAATACGTACATTTTACAATGTGATAAAGTTTTAGGTTATATTGCCTAAGATTATCCAATTTTAATAAAATTAGTATCGTTGGATTTGTACAGACCTAACGATATGTTTTACAAGTCTTGTTCCTATAAATGACTTTTAATAGGTAGTTCGAGTTTTTAATACAGTTATACGAATCTATATAAATATTATCATATTATACGTAATTTATGTTATTAAATTGTATTTTACCTAATTTGTCTACATAACATTATAATATAAATATTATCTAACCATAATATACCTATAATGTATCCTGATCAGAAAATATCAATAAATATATTAAATATATACTTTTAATCCAATTTGATAAGCAATCTCATAAATAGTTTCCATTTAACTATTTAATCCATTTTAACTTATTATTACCAAAAATATGTCTTGACTTATAAATTAAGCTATTTTATTAAGTAAATTCGTAATAAATAGTTCGGCTTGTCAAATAATTCCTCAAAAATTTCTTCAGGCTTCTCAAAATATAGGGAATTCAGTTATCACTTAGTTTCAAGTTTCTGACCTATTGCCTATATATTCGTATTTACGATTTTATTCTTAAATTATCTTAAATTACTCAATTATGATTCTTTTTACACCAAATAAATTTCATTTTGATCCCACATTGTTATTATTCACTAGAGATTAGTACATGTCCATTTCATTAATTAATTTCATAATTTCCTATTTAATTAATAATTTCAACCTATTTTCGAGTTATTTTTAGGCCCAAAAATGCAATAAATATTAAAAGTATTCAAATCAAAATTTGGGCTACATAGCAATTATCTATATATTATACACATCCTACATAAAAATTTTCAGTTAGAAACAACATCATTTAGTACATTTATTTTACAATTATAAATTCGAATAAATAGTGGATTTATTAAGAAAGTATATTAAATATTACAAATTTTTCAAAAAAAAAAATTATCAAATAAAAGCATGTTCAAAATAACCTAATTAAAATTTCTTTCATAATTTTCTGGATGGATTTATTATTTTTTAAAAATTTTCGAAAAATAGGGTAGAATTTTGACCTAACTATTTTTAGTGGCTTCGACAATTGTAGGGTGGTAGGGGTGTGTCAGTCAGCTTGCATGGTAGGTGGACTGTCTGGGGTTGGTTAGGTTTCATAGCAGATTCAAGGTAAGCTTAGGTTCTAGCCTCGCACGAGATTTCCTTTGTTTTTCTTATTTTTCTTTCTATTTTTGGTAAAATCTTCTTCGAATTTTTCCTTAAGTGCATCTGGTTTCTAAAGTGTGGAAATGATATGGGGAATCCTATTTAAGCTTGTGGAAGTCAATTGCTGCATTTGAAAAGTTTTTTTTCCTTTGTTTTCTCTCCATAAATGAAGTAGGAGGTGTCTTATTTTTATACTTCTACTTTTGAATCAGCAAAATCCTTTCCTCCACAGCAGCCACAGCAGTGTCTAGCAATTTCCAAACGTGTTGGAGTTAAATTGGATCAACTTTGGTATATATTTTAGTTAAATAATATATATATATATATATATATATATCATGTTCACATTAGTTATTTAATTAGTATATAAGTATATACCCTATGTAAATATCATGTGTAATATATAACTTTACTCATATAAATAAGTTTCTAACATATCTTTGATTTTTAGGATGCATTTTCTTAATTAATTTTATGAATTCAACGTAATATATATATAATTATGAAATTTATAGATAATTTATGGATATAATTATTATTTATACCGGGTATAATAATAAAAATACGTATATATTCATATAGTAAATTATACTCTATTATCTTATTTTGTAACTTAATTAACTTATCGCTAAGTTCTCGTCGTAATTTGATCTCGATTTTAGGGGTTCCGAGTATTTTAATACTATATTGAATGATCCTACTTCTAAGGGCAAAATTGGGATTTTGATTCATTATTTTAAAAATCTAACTTCACTTTATCACTTCGTCTAACTTTCTTATCTTATTCATAAAGTTTAGACTTAATCGGTTGACTTTTCTTAAAAGTCTTAAATCTAAACTCAATTATCCTAAACATAATTTTAGGAGTTTACATCTACACTCTAACTCAAAAGAATTTACTAAGAGGTCATCATCGGCCCCGTTTTCTTTTCGCAGCTTGTAGATTACTTCAAATCCATACTAGCTAACTAATTTTGTTGATTGGAAGTGTAATGCATTATTGTAATGTCTTAGGCCCCTTTCATTGGAAATGTTACCCTAAGAGATAAGGGTGCCAATGTTATATAACCAAGACTAGACCATTAATTCTTTCTTGTAAGTATACTTAGTCAATTTTTATCATTTAAGGCTTTAGTAAAATAAGCTATGAGCTGCTTTATTGCATAAACACTAGAATACTACCCAACTCCATGACCTAAGGCATCACGGTCATTTGTGAACTCATAAGAGAAATCTTGGCTAGAGTACGTGCACAAGTCAAGGTAGGCTAGAGAGTACAAAATGTTGCTTTTGCCTCTTCATGCCAATTGAATGATCCTTTTTAAATAAATTCTATCAATAATTACGTAATTTTTCCATATATTTTTTCAAACTTTCTATAATAACCAACCAATCCAAGAAAACCATGTACCCCTTGGTGTTTTACAAAGTGGGCCAATGAAGGACACTTCTTCTAATCTTTTTTTGACTAACATGTATCTTAGAAGCTAAATTTGCATGGCCCAAGTATTTAAGCGAAAGCCTTCCAAATGTACTTCTTCATGTAGGTTATAAACCTATTCTTTCGCAATATCACCAACTGTAATCAAGATGTTTTAGATGAGTGCTCCGATTCTTATTATAAATCAATATATGATTTTAGAAAACCAAAACAAACTTTTGCAAGTATGTAGAAAACCTATAATTCATTATTGCTTGAAATGTAGTCAACATGTTTGTGAATCTAAAAGGCATGATAAGGAACTCATAATTCCCTTACGGCATGTTTACTTTATGGTATTAAAATTCCATTCCCTCCTTATTTCTTATTACGACGTTTACTTGGTTTCTTATCATAGAATTGCAATTTCGTCGAAATCCTTATTATTTACAATCAAGTAATAGGGATTTCTTAATTCAATCAAGGAATTATGATTTCTTATCGCTACCGCTACCGCTACCGCTACCGCTACCGCTACCGCTACCGCTACAGTCATCGCTAGCATCTCCAACAATACCGTTGCTACTACCACCACCATCGTAGCTACCATCGCTACCACCATCGCTGTTGCCACTACTACGGCTGCCACCATTATCATCATCGCCATTAACCACTATTGCTGCCACCACCACTGTAGCTGTTGACATTACCATCGCTGTTGCTGCTGCTGATGTTGCCGCCACAGCTGCTACGATCACTAATCATCGTAACCACCACCACCGCCACTAATCATTACTGTTACCACCATTATCGTCATTGTCAACTACTGTAACCACTGATACCATTACCATCATCAACCATTACCGCCACCACTACTGTTGCCACCGCCACCATTGCTGTTGCCACCACTACCGCCACCGCCAACCATTACCATTGCCATTACCAACCACCAGCTACCACCATCACTACTACCTATTACTTTAGGATTAGTTTAGAAAGAAAATGAACTAAGGATAATTTAGTTATTAAAATTATATTACATGTTTATTATTAAATTATTTATAAATTCAACTAAACAATGTAATATGTATTACACCCTTATTTCATTTCTTATAGAATTCCAATTCCATTCCTTCTCATTTTATTCCATGAAGTAAACAAGTCATTAGTGTATTCTAAATGTTGTTTTAGGAATATCTTCTCTATTCACTCTAATTTTGTGATATTTTCCTCTTAAATCAACTTTAAGGAAGCACTTGGCACTGTATAACTTGTCTAGCAACTCTTTTATTGTCAAAACAAGGTATTCGGTATTATTATCTTATTTAAGGCCCTAATCCATGTAAAAGTGTCCAAACCATTCTTTTTCTTAACTAATATCATAATGTTAAAGTATATGTTGTTATTTAGCTGAATTAGACTAGAGGCTAACATCTTAGTCACTAATCTTTCTACGTCCTCTTGAGCATGTACATATCAATATGGCCACATGTTCATCAGTCGACACCCCTCTTTAATAAGAATCTAATGATTGGTAGTTTGTTTTAGGGACAACTTTGTAATAGATTTAGAAATAGTAGCAAACTCCTCTAATAGTTCCTTTAAATCTAAAATTTTGGCACCACTTATGTTAGCTTATTCTTCCATTATATGCTACTATAATACCCCATAAAATCAAGCTCCCTTATCTTCCATAATTCATGGAAGGACATAGGTGTGTATGGTCCCCTTATAATCTTATCTCTTTTCCTATCAAAAGCTTCATATACATCAGACCCCAATGTACTTGTGCTTCCCTTAATGTCTCTAACTAGGAAGCCTCTATAATAAGATCGACTCCTTTAAGCCCAAATACAAATTAGTCTATTATTATTGCCACTGGGCCTAAATCCACTTTAGCTCCCTTATAAACACCACTTAACACAACTTTAAATTCATTTCCTAACTTTACTTTAAACTTTAGAGTCTCAATGATACTCAACTTCAATGCTTGAATAATAGCATGTGAGATGAAATTGTGGCTTATTGTAGTATCCATAAGTACTATAATGGGTTGTTCTCGGAGAATGCCTATAGTTTTCATAGTTTTTGGGGTTGAGATTCCATTAATTGCCATTAATGAAAACTCTACAAGACTATAATCTATGGGTAGATTCCTCCTTAGTACCTTTCCTATAGGGAAATTCCCTTCCTCTTCACTATGAGTACCCTCCTCATCAAGAATAACTAGTTGAAGAGATTTATATGGCTACTGAGAGAGAAGGTGGTAGGACTTATCTTATTAAATGCATAGTCCTTTTCTTTCTTGGCAAGACGTAAGAGAAGTGCCAAATCCTCTTATTCTACGATTATGATTTAATTTGCTATTCCTTGGCTATGAATAAAAGATGCTATGGTCATAGAGTTTGAATTTCTTGTTCTAAGATCTAACTTCCCTCCATTCCATGTACTCTGACCAGACATGGCTTAAGATTGTCCTCCTATGTTACTTCCCCCAATATGACTCACCACTCCTTCCTTGGTAGCATTAAGGTTAGTTGTTGAGGCTGGACTATGAAGAAATTTCTAACTAACTACCTCTATGCTCCTCTTTCACATTCATTGCTAAGTTCATTGCTTGGGCTATAGAAACTGGGTCATATGTTCTCTCTCTTTTACGAATGTCTACGTTCAACCTATTCATGAAATATCCCATTCGTTACTCTTTTGGGAGCTTAGGTATTTAGGCCTACAACAGTTTGAACCCTTTCTTTGTAGCTCTTAATAGTCCCCTTATGCTTGAGCATTGCCATATGTTCATATAGATTCATGACTTTTTTACCACCATAGCACTCAAGCATCTCTCTCTTTATTACTTCAATGAAAACTCTAGACTCCTCTTCTTCACTATCCAGATTCAAGATGCTGCTTTCCCCTTCATACTCACAAACACCATTTGCATTCTGGCAACTTAGCTTGTTTCATGTATCTCAAATATTGCTTTGCATTAGCTATCCAATTTATAGGGTCAACTCCATTGAATAATGGTATCTCAATACGTATTGTGTCTACATGGTTTCTTTCATCTCCATCAAACATCTACACATTGCATTTCCCTTACTCAGCACATCACCATTGAGAACTAGCTATCTTTGAACTTTGACTCCACATTACTATTGTTTGTTACCTTGCTCACTTTGGAAGTACCTGATTTTGTCATATTGTCATTGCTAAGATCTTTGTCTCTTGTCCAAATATATTTTTCCATCAAGATTATGAATTGTTGTCAAAATTGCAATTCTACTATTCATTAAAATGTATAGAGTTGGTAGAATTGTATGAAATCATACAAATCTGATGAATATCACAAGTTTGTAGAGTCATATATTAAAGTTTATAATTCTATCAAAATTTTGTATCAAAATGATTTTATAGCTATTTTGACAAAAAAAAATCATAAAATCATATAATTGATTTGTGATTTTGACAACTATAATTATGAGCTTTCGATGGACTCTAGCCTCAACTTTAGTTTGTCAACTAAGTTCAACTTTAGATGCATCTTTGTTATCTAATCTCGAGTCCTTTCTTTTTCACCAAAACACCTTATGTCTTCGGACGTCACAAACATTGCATTTTCTAAAGCTTCAACTCTTGACTTCATTCCTATCATCTGGTCTTCCTTTGAGATCTGGCAGGTCATTCTGGTGGTTAGATAATAAGAACTAAAATAATAAAAGAAAAGGCAAGAGAAATGAGAAGAAGAAGATAGACACACAAAGCTTGAAGCTCCAATGTCGAAGAAGATATATTTCTTGCAACAATAAAGATAGTGAATGCCTTCTATTTTTCCTCTGTCGTGATACGTGTATCGTTGATATATTTCCCCAACCGTTAACATGTTGACTGTACCATTAACAAAAAAAAAAAGAAAACAAAAAGGTAATAGTGGGCATCTAACTTATGTTTTCCTTAAATCTCCTCTACAATAAACTCTTTATGCTGGTGCCTTATGGGCTTTAGGCCTAACCATGGTCCTATCAAAGTATATGAGTGGATTAGAGGAAGAAGGTTTAAGAAGAATACTTATTCTCCAATTAAATAATCGGCATTGATTGTAGAACGATATACTAGTGGCTTCAATGGTAACAATCCAGAACGATAGACAAGCTTTAGGTCATCTTCCAACTCCATCAAAAATTTCTATCATTAGAAAAAAAAAAAAAAAGAAAAAACCTGAATGTCTTCAACATGCAAAAGCCATAAACAACCACACCAGCATGAAAAATACACTGGATTATCAATTCAGTGCACAAACACAACATACGAACAATGAAATTGAATCAACACAAAAATTAAACTCGAACTCACTATAGAACAACAACCTAAAACATTGTTAAAAGTTTATATTAGCTCTATTAAAATTGAATCACTCATCCAACAAAGAGAGAGAAAACAAAATATTGACTTGTGATAAATGTGGTTCGGTTATTATATGTTTCGTACTTCTGGATGAATGGGAGTGGCAATTTTCTCATTATACTGAATCAACAAGAAGAAAATACAAAAGGAAAGAAGCCTTATGAATACAAGATATATATACTAAAAGTAGATTGGGTGGAATGTCGGATTGGGTCAAATCAGTAGAATACATGGTTTTATACTCTTTGGTTTTACATCCTTAGCCTCAGGTATCATATATTTTAGCAATGAATAATGTAGTCACACTTGAAACAACCTCCCATATAAAACCTTTTAGCCCTTTTTTCTTTTTTAATCCAAAATGACAAAACTCTTGGTATCTAATATTGTATTTGTATAGCATAAAAGATTGCATCACTTTTTTAAAATGATTTATCACTTCGTTTAAATGTGGAAGAACCATCAACATTTATGTAAAGCGCAAGGTTAAGTAGTGATAATGGTATAAGTGAAGAAATTATTATGACTATAAGATATCCGAGGAACTTCTATTACAATGATAATTGCAAATAGTACACAATTCAATAATCAAATAGTATTGATATTTTTTATGGGTAAATTGTGCACGACCATCTCTAAAAACTTTCATAGTTAGATGGACATCTCAATTTCAAAATTAAGCATTTACACTTCAGGAATCAATGTGGAGCCCAGATATTTTGAATAGGTAGCAAACATCCAATTAAGCACTTTCATGGTTGCACCAACCATTCAATTCTTGTCATGTCATTTAAGTCATTATTCTTGAAGAAATTTTTTCTCCTATTGTAATAAAACATTTCTCTTCAATATTTGATATGATATTTTTTATGGATGTATTTTCCATTCTCTAAATTATAACATCAATATGGCTTGAAGCAAACAAGGACAAACTTCATGCAAACAAAACACCGTCGCTACTAAAATTTATTCAAATAAGATTTGTGTGTTTCATCTATGTTCTACTTAGTTTGAAAAAAAAAAAGAAAAAACTATCTTTTTAAATTTTTCTTAGAGTTAGAATATAAGATATAAATAAATCATTTACTACCTACCTAGTTTTAATGGATGTAAACAAAGAAAAAGAAAAACAATCTTAAATTGAAAATGTCAATCTGATGAATTGAATACAACAATTTCAAAATTCAAATAGATTTTGGGCATGCACGCATGGAAATATGCATAGACCATACAGAAATTGAATAATTAAATTTCATCATTGCCATGTGACCAGTTTAAATGAGATGGCAAATTTCTTATATTTAAATATTTACACATTAATGAAGACACTATCATATAACAAAAAGACACGGCTCCCATGTCTATTATAAGAATTAAAACTCAATTTTAAAATTGATAGGGTGTCCATACAGACCATTTACTCTATCTTTTATTGATTGTAAAAATTATAAAGTTGATTATTGATAAGCTTTTTTTTTTTGGATATAAACCTTCCCAGCTCAAATCGATAGACCTATAATGAATGCCCAACTTTAATAACCCGACTCTAATAACTCAATTTAATTCAACTTAACATCATCTATTGAAAATGGTGGATGATGCCTCCAAGCATGGGGCTTGCTCTCTTAACTCTCTTATGCTCCTTAGGGTTTTAACCTATAACCACTATATGGACTTAAGCATTAAAATGATTGCACCAGAATATTCTCTTTATAGCTATTTTTTATTTACTTTACAAGTGTTATGCAATGAAACAAATTATCTCTATCTTTATCGACAAAATTTAAAGACAACAATGATCATTGATGGTTTTTAATTTCTATATATTATATGCATTAAATGCTAGGTATTTTGTTTTTGCGTAGCCTAACATTTTGCAAGACTGGGAACTATTGCAAGATAAATATTATCTCTCATCTCTGTCTTAAAGACTGGGAGCTATATTGTTACAAAAACTTTTGTATATCATCGCAGATCACTTCATTAGGTGATTTTTGGTGGTTGGATTTATGAGATTGAGTTATTTCTACTGGTTCTATTTTCATTGATTTGTGTTCACCATTAAAGCGATCGTTATACTTTAAGGATTATACTATGAATAATATCTTAAATCATTATTGGAGAGATGCAATAATTGTTATAGGACATTGAGTTATTATTGTCCTTAATTTCAACTGTCCATTTCATATACCCTATAGTAAATTAACTTATATAACTTGGTTCAATTTTAATTTTTACTGATTTATTTTGTTGTTTATTACTATATTTTAATTGTTTGGCGTTTAGGGTGCTTTCAATTAGATAAATAAGGGTGAAGAAAAAAGCGTATCTATTGGAATAAGAAAACTCAAAGGTCATATATTATCTCTGATCGACTTCAAATATTGAGCTTTTACGTGATTTAGTATCTACCTAGATAATTGTACCTTTGTTTTCCTTTTCTTTATTCCCCTTAAACTCTCCTGATGAGGTATATGGGTGAGTAGTTAACTAGTTATAAACTAGGTAACACACACTAGGTAACACACAATATCTTACCTATTTCCTATTTATGTATAGGTTTTTAAATTTTGGTGACATAGCTTGCTGTAACACTTTAGAACCATTATGAAACTTATATCTTATAAACTTATAAGGATAAGATATCTTGCGAAAATGTAAATCTTTTCATTGCATTTTTTAATATTAAAATTTTAAGATAAATTTTCAACAATCCGAATACTTTGAAGTTTCTATATTATCTTATTGGTTCAAGTCACATGAAGTGCATTCTCCATGCAAAGTGACATTAAAAACAAAAGAGAAAATAACAGTCTATAAAGATAGCATATCTCCCAACAATGCAAATCTTACAATCTATTAAAAATTCTAGTCCACATACTTAAAATATATAATACCAAATTTAGTATGGTAAGTTTACAAATATAACATTTGATGAAAAACACAACGGTAATTTTAAGATTAGTAGTGGAGAAATAAATGAGACAAGAGAGATAGAAAATAGAAATGTTGAAATGAGACAAGAGAGGTAGTAGAAGTGAAGTAGAAAATTCTTTAGAGTTTCTTATATATGATGGGTTTAGGCTATAACTTATATATTTATTTCTTTTTTCTCTTTTGTAGAACCTAGAAAATAGAGATATAATATGACTTTAAAATTATTATTATTATTTAACTATTTTTATTGGGTTGGTATTGGATATCTTGGAACTTGTATCACATGTATCTTATAGTAAAAATTCTAGGATTGATATAGGGTGTTAGGAGTGTTAGGACGTCATATGTCCCCTAACTTGCAAAAGCAAGTCTTAGAAAATTGTACCTATAATTTTTCTTATGACCTTCAATACTTGCATAGAATATACTCAATTATGTAGGATGTTATAAGATAAAGAGTATAATAGGATCATCTATTAAAGTAAAAAAAAAAAAAAAAAAGGAAGAAGAAAGAAGAAAAGCTCTTAAAAGTGAAAATATTTTCCATTAACTTGACATTTTTCATGAAAATAAACTAGGGTTTTCAAAATAGAAAGCCATTTTTTCAAATTAGTATGCACATGATATCTAACACCAAGGAGATAATTAGTATTCAATTTTTATTAAAATTGACCTATAAACTATATTTTGAGCATGAAATACTTTAGTGGAAAAAATTTTCAAAACACTTGGTAAAAAATTATGCATGTAGTTTAAAGAGGGCGTACCCATGAAGATTTAAAATTCATTTAAATTTTATATTTTTACTTTTAACCTAACTGTTTAGCATAATGTACTTATTGCCGTGAAATTGCAAAACTTTATCTAAATAATGTTATATTTTATATTAAATTTGTGATATTAGATAAGTTTTTTGCACATTCTTATGTTTATAAGCAAACATATGAAAACATGTTAATTAAAATGTTCCACTTTTAATGTAAATCATTTTTGTTAACAAGTGACTTTTCTAATAATAATTGGGACTTGAGAGATATTAATTTTAAAGTTTAACTCAAATTCAATTAATATTCAAACTTAACTTAAGTATTGTTAAACTTGCAAATTAATCGAGCTAAATACATAAAGATTGATTTGACTTAACTAATCAAATTTGAATAATTCATTAATAGATTTAGCTGATTTAACTTTTTAACCTAAGTATCCATTTGAAGAGAAAAATATACATGTAGATTTTTTTTTTTCGAGTTAAAACACTGTAAATTCATTAGTTCAGTTTGGAATTGATATTAACGATACTTGTGGAGGATCTGATTGGACGCAAGAGTAGCCAATGTCAATCATTCAATTGTTTTGACATCTATTGAGAGTTCTAGGAACAGAATACTCTATTATTTTGCTCTAAATTTGGTGAATAAAATATCGATCACTTAAACTCAACTATAATATTCCCTAAATAAACAAAAGCTGACCCGGTCAGAACGAGCACTTGCCAAAATAAACCATCTAACATAAAACAGAAGACCTAATATGGTAAATAAAACAAATCTTTCTTGTTTTAAAATTGATTTTTGGGTTTCTTGTTGAAGGAAAATTTACTAGCCTCCTCCAACACAAAGAAAAAAGAAAAAAACCCAAAATCAAGAGAGAGAGCCGATAATGGCGAGACTGGTGGTTGGTCTGGTGCTTGTAGCATCCATCTGCTGCTTCATGATTGGATCAACAACTGCAATCACTCACGTTGTTGGTGGAGGAGAAGGTTGGGATGTCCCACCAAAAGCCACATTTTATGAAGAGTGGGCTAAACCAAGAACATTCGGTGTTGGTGACAAACTTAGTATGTTACCATTCCTCACCATCCTCCAATTTTATGTTCCTACAATTATTTATTCTATTGATTTTAAAATCCAAAAAATATGGAGAATGCGAGTGGATTAATAGGGGGTATTAGTAGTTTTCTTAAAACTGCACTTTGATATAAACAATCATATGCAAATATCACTTATAAACAAATAAATGAAAATCATATATATTTTACAATCATATGTTATATAGATCTTTAATTTGACATGCATGCAACATGGGTGCATCCTCCTCTCATATTAACTAATGGAATTAGATGAAAGTCAGATGAGAAGATTTGATGTGTGTGTATCAAGGGAGGGAGGCTAATCATGTCAATCACTTCTCAAATTTTAGAATTGAAATGAAAAAAATAGTAGTTTTCTTAGAACTACACTTTGACATAGACAACTGTAGAGGATATTCTGTGAATATGACCTGTAAACAAATATACAAAAATTACACAATTTCATAATCATATTTTACATAGATCACTATTTGATGTGCATGTATTATGAGTGCATCCTCCTCTGTATTAACTAATAGAATGGAATTGGATGAAAACCACATAAGAGAATTTGATGTAGGCAAACCTAAGGAGGGAGGTTAATCCTGTCAATCAACAAATATTTTTCAGTTTCAAAATTTTTCAATTTTTACTTTTGAAATTCTCCTTCTTTCTGAGAATAATTATCCCTTATCCAACGCTATCTCTAGTTAAAAGTACGAAAGTTTTTATTTTGATTAACCTATCCATTTCCAAGTGTGTATACAAATTAGATGCATCTGAAACTGCCAAATGACAGTAAGCATGAGAATATATAACTATTCATTGAATAGAACATTCAAGATTATTTTAAATTGTGTGCCTAATTCTACGGACTTGTATGTTCAATACTGATTATGTCGAGTTAAATTTATGCAGTCTTCCCCTACAGCGCCGGCTCCAACAACGTTGTAGTGGTGAACAAGAATGACTATGACAAATGCTTCGCAGAAAAACCAATCAGCATCTTCTACAGCGGACCAACCACCATGAATCTCACGCAGCCAGGGGATTACTACTATATCAACACCGTTGGCAGGCATTGCGAGTTTGGCCAGAAACTTCACATCACTGTTGTCAATGCAAAGGGCTCATCCGGACAAACTGGCCCCGTCGACCTCACATTCCGCGTCAGACTCCTTAAGGATGCCACATCACCTGCATCGGCTCCCGCTGGGCCCGCTGCGATTGCCCCCAGCGGTGGCAGCAGCGGCGACGCCAAGTCATCCGCCAACACGGTTCAAAAGGTTGGGCTGATATCGGCAGGGCTAGCCTTCGTCGTTTCTTTATTGATATGAACGAGAAACTCATTGTAGCACAGCCTTGAGTAATGTGTTGGAGGCGGCTTTAAACTATATTGTGTTGGGGTCATTTTCAAATAATATATGGAAATGACTTTTCCGGTATTAATGACATAAAATTATTTTATGAAATTTTGCTTATTAATTATGGAGATATTTTATCGTTCGAGAATTATATGATTTATATGAAATGACGTATCCTTGAGTAACCAGCTGCTGTGTTTTGATACTTCTTTTGAAATACCCGAATTGCAGTTTTCCTTGGTGACAGTAGGCATCCAAGTCTGACATTGTAGGTCGTAAGTTACTTTGGAGGAATAATGGTTCATCGTATGCTATAAAAACTACTTCCAATCGTTGTGCATGATGCCATTCAGGCGTCGTATAAAATTGGCTTACTTGTCTCCAATTTAAATCTAAATCATCATTCGAGTCATCTGCAAATAAAAGAAATAAATAAATAAAGAACATAGAATACACATTAATTAGTCATTGAACGTAAGAATATATTATTCATGGAAGCACATATATCTACACGCATAAAGGTCTCTTTTGCTAATTTGCTTTCAAATGAAGAACTTTGAGCAATTTAAGCTATATGACTTTCTCAATGTGGATTTGAAAAGGTAAATAAGAGAAAATGAGTGGATTAACCGATTCCATCTCAAATTCTAGTAAATGGGAATGATGTTGTCATTCACATATTCCAATCATCCCATCCTCACATGATTCTATATAAAAACTAATAAAGTGTTCATGCATAAGATAATCATCACGTATTGCAATGTAGCTAGTGATATTATGTTACATGATTTGTAGAATATCCCATATTTATGATAACCTCATCGAGATTTCTTAGAAAATTATGGAAGTAGAGAGTTAGAGAGGAAAGAAATAGATAGACCACTTAAGTAAGACATATTTTCTTGATTGTCAATTGATTAATTCTTGGTTTCTATATCAAGAAACTATTTATAATTTTGCACCTATCCTACAAACTTTCTAACCAACAACTAATTTTTCAAAGTACTTACTAATTATCTAGCTAATTTCCCACTACATAACTTGCACAATGGTATTAACTATTGGCATGAAATATACCAACATGAAAGCTTTGTCCTAGCAACTTGGGTGTTAATACTTTTCTTGATCTCCTGGTTTTGGCTAGGGCATTTACGTCAAGTTAATCTTTCTTTCCCTAGTTAACTTATGTCTTGTATGTTTATAATACAATGCCGCCAATTCATATATTTGTCCATGTTTAGGCCTTCATTGCCCAGCATTTCCCATATATAGCGTCCACAAAGATGCTTCACCCAAATATTTTTGTATTAATACTAAAATAGACAGCGATCTTGTCTTCTGTAGGCAGAATCCACCCCTAAAACATAAATAACATCCAGAGAACAAGTAGAAGAGACACGTCAAAATGTCAATGTACACAAGGGCACACATCATTTTCTTTAATGTCCTCTATATCTCTCCATGTCCATCTAATGTCTCCATTATGCATGTGCTGGACTGCTAGCCTAGAGATATCTACCATTTATTCGACGGCATTTACTCTGTGATTAATTGACGCCATCGGCATCCTAAAACCTGATGGCCATATAATAATGGGCAAATTATAAATAGGCTTGTTGAACTAAACTAGCAGAGCTTGACTTTATATCCTCATAACCTTACAAAACGTACCCATATACCTTATAATGGTGGTAAAACCCAAACAAGGTTCCTTTTAGTGACAATATTGGAGTTTAACAATGATTTGGCCTAACAGTCATCAAAACATCATTGTTATTCATGGTTCTTTTAGCCATTATTTTGGATTCTTAGCAATGGAGAGGGTAGTTTGGATATCATCAAATATTATTGGACAGTGAAGGCGCACTTTACAAGTTTGCAATAGTACGCTTTGCAATTATCCCTATAATTCTTTTATAGTCAAGCTCTTATGAGAAACAATAGCCATCTGGTTATGGAAATTCAAATCCAATTTACAAATTTAATTAGTATTTATAAAACAAAATTTTTTTTCTTTTTCTTTATTATTATTATTCTAACAACAATAGTTATGACACATGAAGCACTTTAATTTTTAAAGGAGGAAAAATTACACTTTTAATTCTCAAACTTTATTACTTTTTTTAATTGAGTCTTCGAATTTTTATTTTTTTTAGTTTAGCTTTCAAACTTTTCAAAAGTTTATAAAAGAGTTATCTATTAGTGAACCATTAGTATTTTTGTTCTTTTTCAAACTTTTGAAAAGTTTATGAACTAAAAAAATAAAAAATAAAAGTTCAAAAACTCAATTAGAAAAAATGAAAAAGTATGAAGACTAAAGTATAATTCTCCAACTTTTTCTTGTTCATCCTTTATTAATTTTTGTAGCAAAAAAATGAGTTACAACTTAATAAATTAAAATAATTAATTGTGTTACTAGATAAAATTTTAGTAGAAAAATTATTTATCTTACTAAAAGTATCATCATGATTTATATTTTTCAATTTACAAATGTATAATGATATAGTAACTAATTTTACATAGTATCATTAAATTAAATATGATAATTAATTATATCTACTATTGTTTATTTAATTTCACAATTAGAATAAGTATTAAATAAGTTGTACAATTACTTAATTAGCACTACCCTCCTAAAGAGATGGACCAAGTGCGAATCTCTTTTCCCCTAAATTGTTGGAATATGTAATGTAATTATTGAAAAAACTACTTTTATGTGTAAACATGAAAAGTTATAAAGTTAAATGTAATTTGATTCTATTAAGAATGTCAAATTGGATTATCGATTATTTGAATTATTTGTCAATTAAAATACAAAAAGTACATAGAAAAGACCAAAATTTTTTATCCTACCTTTTCATTCTAGAATTTTATTTTTTTCTCAATTTTAAGACTTAGTTCTTATAAGTATTATTAAAAACTATGTCCTAAAGGAACAAATATGTATATATAACCATAGGTCATAAATGAAAAACAAATAGAAAAATAGATCCTAAAAGATAGAAAGGGGAAAATTACACTTTTGACTTTTAGTTCTCAAACTTTGCTACTTTTTATAATTGAGTCTTCAAATATTTTTTTTTTCTATTTTAGTCATCAAACTTTTCAAAAGTTTGTAAATGAGTTATTCATTAATAAAAAAACTAATGGTTTACGAACGAATAATTTTTTTGCAAACTTTTGGTAAGTTTCAAGACTGAAATAAAAAAGATAAAAGTTCAAAGACTTAATTATAAAAAGTGGAAAAGTTTGTGAATTAAAAGTATAATTTTTCTATTTTTGTTCAATGGACTAGTAAAATATAGTTAAAACTTTAATCCACTTAAATAAGTCTTGCATATATCTTTGCTTGTAGAGCATAAACTAATATGAATCTTTCTTTCATGTTAACTACAATTGCCCAATCTGTGATTTAAAATTTAAAAAAAAAAACTATAATTGTTAAATCTCATTGCTTATAGTAAACATTCCAATATTGTCAACAACTCATAAAAAATCTCAAATTCAAAATAATCAATTCATCATTTACATAATCCATGTATGGCTTTTGTACACAATCTAACATCTAGTCAATATAATCTACCTATCACAATGTTGGATTATCAATGGACATAAAGTAATTAATTGTATTAATGATGTTATAATATTTATGAGCCTATAGATGTACCTGAGTCCAAGAGTTGCATTTACACATTGGTTTCCCAATGGAATGAACTAAATTTGAATAATATGGCAAAAAATAAATAAATAAACTAAGATTTGACATGGTCAAATTAAAATCATTAAATTTTATTAATCTAATTTATAGTTTATCTGTACATATGAAAAATATTTAGTTCAACTGAATCATATGCTCAAATAGATCAAAATCTAAGCAAACTCACTCTAATTTAAGTGGAAATAAAAAACACAATTCAATAATTTACATATCTCAAAAAGATCCATGAACTTAGAATAAAACATAAATATAAAATACAAATAACTAAAATTATATATTAAGATTAATAGTTTTATTAAATATATCTACTCATCATCATCTCTCACTTCTATACCTTGTGAATCACTCCTTGTATCTCTAATGGCACCAATCAAAAGAGATAGTTTAATTTTAAAAGATAAACTTTTGATGTTTGCATATATTTAGTGGTTAATATTTTAGAATTTGTCTTTTGCGTAATTCTGCTTCAACTTTTTTTTTTCCTCAATATTCCTCAAAGTATTATGCATTATGACCTTTTCAACTTATCCATATTATTGGTCCTAATCTAGCTATTTGAGTCAATTAGGTTTGATAAGTTATCACCAATATAGTATGTTAAGGTTATTGGCCCATTTTATGCTAAGGATCATGGTTAGATTAGTTCAACTAGCCTAGCAAGCCAAATCTACATTGGTCAAAACTAGAACAACTTCCATAATATAAAGGCAACTCTAATCAAATTTGAACTTAAGTTGTAACATCAAGCTAATTGTTTCACAAGGAATCAATTTCTATAGGTTTTGGTACTTTCTAATCCACATTACCTTAAAACATTATTGTTTATATTACTGTTAGGATAGAAAGAATAAGTTTTGATTGGAATTTTGTGTGGGGGTTATATTATAGATGGGTAATCATGTGCACATCTTGTGATACTATGTTTTGAATGGTTGTAGTGAAGTTTTGATTTGATGACACACAGAGAGGTATGATTAGAGGGAGGTGTTGGAAGAGAAATAGATGGTCTTGGTAGATTATATTTGCGCATTATACTTCTTGAATATTCTTTCAATCTTTGATTGTTCTTCATTGGATTCTTGTTTTGATCTTCTATAGAAGGTTTTCAATAGCACGATGGCATTCCCCTAAGTCTTCTAGTCGTCACAAATGAGGAGGAGAAGGCCTCTATTTATACATTTTGGAGCTCATTATTGATTGTTGGATACTTTAGAGATCAATTGATTAAATGAGCTATCTATGACATCCATTATATCATTCTAATGATGCGATATGAAGCCTTAATTGTTACTTTTGTAACTCCTTGGTTTTTAATGTAAATAGATCCTTTAATGGGTTTAATATATTGTAAGCTTAGTAGTATTATAAATGGGCTTTTCTAAGATAGTTAAGCTTATAGAAAAGGCCCATAAAGTATGCAACAAATGGAGAAGCACCTAGAATGGCCAAAGAGGTTCGGGATCCCTACATACCATATCTCCCTAAGGAACCCCTAAATAAATGAGTTTGATTACTTGAGCCCTCAATCATTTAAAGGGTTGGTCCATGACATTAAATTGGAGTAAGTTTGGTTAACAAATTAGTCCTTCATAGAATAATATGAAAAGTTTGAAGTGATTTATAAAAATTGTTTTATAGAATCTTAACCTTTTTAAAATAGACTCAAGTATTGATCAAATTTTCTAATATTTTGATCTCATTTTCATCCTCTTAAATCTAGTTCTCACTATGGTTTCAAATGACTCAAATTATGATGATATAGTACTAATCTCAATCAAGTTTAAAATTTGAGCTTAAACTGAATATAATGAGGTTTTCATGAGCTCAAACTAATCAACTTGATTAAGCTTCTTTAAGCTTAATGCATCTAAAAAGGATTTTTTCTTCCAATTGGTTTAAATTTAATTAAGCTAAACTTGAGAGTTCGATTAGGCATATAAGTTAGTTGAGCTAACATTAATAAGTTTGGGTTTGACTTGATGAATGACTTAAATTGATTGAACTTAAGTTTCAAGTGATTATTTTTTAAAACGAGTTAGAATAAGTATTGGTTGCACTGAAATATTGCTAAAAAATATGCTTGGTTCATTTAGGCTTCCACTTGAGACTACCAAAAACATAGGCAAATCTCTTTTATCCATAGAAAAGACAATCCGGCGTGATTTTCGACTGCCACCCATGTTGGTGTTCATCAAATATTGCTTATGAGAGGGACCTATGTCTCTTGGCTATTCATCTACTCTCTCTTATATGTTCATCACTTCTTACGTATTATGCACTTTGCCACTCTATATGGCATACTTGCTTTCTAGAGAATCATTTTAGTGCAAACACTGAGCTTTCGCGATTCTTTGAAGTGATACAAACGAAAGCGTACCATTAACGTAGAATCGTGTAGAATCCGTATCGTATATATATGCATGGAAGGATGTTGATATATCGTGTGTATATATTTGGAAATATATCAAGAGGGAAACATATTTTACATCAAAATGACATCGAAAGAAGTCAACGTTAGCTAACATATAACTCGTATTAATGCAAAATATTGCCGAAAGCCATACAGTTTAATACCTCAGAGAAAAAGAATCCTATATATTTTATTCCATAAAACTTGTTTTCTCTATTTCCCTATCTACGGATCATTTATGCTTCTTTATCCGAAAATTTATAACCAAAATATATAATTAATTAATTAAAGATATAAAATAACGTGGAGGCTCTTAGCTCTTTACAAATTTCTCTATGGCTTTCTTATTAGGTTGTAAAGGAGTCAAGGTTTTGAAATTTCAAGATTCAAGCTTGTCTGGGCTTAATTTCTTAAAAAATAGTTTCATTCTTATTAAAATAGCATTAATTTCCAAACTTGATTCTTGAACTCAATAAACATTTAAGTCCAATTAGGTTTGTGAACTAGTTTAGATAAATATTATGAATGAGTCAATAACGATTCATATATCTCGAACTAGGGCACAATTCAGCTGTGTTGACTCGAACTGGAATATATAGTTCGCAAGTCTGATTGTGCTTATTCGCCCTTCTACTATTCTCGTATGTTTGATTTCCAACACACAATCTTAACGCTGGAAAGTTGATCACTCATGTGTAGGAGTCTATTCTGCCTTTCATCATCAATCCAACCATTCGCAATTTCGCTTGTTTTGTAATGCCAACACATGAATTTTCTGGCATAGTGTGTACACCACACTTGCAATTTGTACTCTACTGCATCTGGAAGCCAGACCATTTGGGCAATTTGATTACAGCAACAAAGATTCAGGATTTATTTGGGCCACATGAGGAGCCCACTAATTATTCTGCCGGCCCCATTTCTTTTATGGATCTTCATATATAAACCATATCAACTATAAACTATATCCAAAACCAAGGGTCCATTTCCACTATGATGGGATCAGTGGACCTGAAAATCACAACCGTTGGATTCGAGGGAGGGGACCATAGGACCAAAGGGCCAAGAGGTACACCTTTTTGCCTGAAAAAGGTGATATTGAATCTTAAATAAGCATATCTTCTTACCGCGATCTTCATTTGACGAATTTAGGTAGTTTATAGATGCGAAAGGTAAAAACGAAAATTACAAAAAAAAAAAAAAAAAAAAAAAAAAAAAAGAAAAAAGAAAAAGAAAAAATCTTAGCACTCTGATGACAATGATAAGTGTGTGTACATAGACACCCTAAGAATGATTTAAAACAAAGGATAATATAGTAAAGCATTTCTAAGTCCCTTCTTATATATAAAGCATCTAAAATCCTAAACCCATTTATTTGCGGCCACCGAAGGAGAACTCTCAATTTCTCCTTTTTTAAATCTTATAGTGCATTACCCCATCCTCGCATGATGCATAGCACTCTTGTCGTTCCTTCCCAGGTTATTTTAAAGGCGAGTCAATGAAACCTTTGTTTGACGTTCTATTTTCCTTATTCGTTAGGCATGTGATTAACAAATTAAACACAAGCCCCCTCCTGTTATAAAATTGGAGTTGTATAAAGGCAGATTTAGAGACAAAGACATAAGGTAAGGAAAAACTTCTCTAATCAATTTTGATCCCTAAAGTGGATTTCCAATCATTATATATGAGGCTGAAGGTGCAATGGGAAAGCGTTAAGATCTACTAAGATACCTTAGGGTGAATCCTTAAGTTGTTATTCCTTTGATGGTCAAAACCTAACTTTGATATGTTATGAATATAATTGTGAATTAAAGTTTCCTTAAGAAATTGATCATAATAGACTGGCTAAAAAGTCATTGATATATTGATTCATAAAGTGATAGGTTTATGATTTAACACCGTGGTTTTTCAATATTGATATTTGTTTTTGAGAAAAAAAAATCAATATTTAATATATCAATCTAAGTTGAATTTAAAAAAAAAAGTTATTTAACGCAAAATATCATACTTGAAAACCTAAAAAGAATAAAAAATCACCATATATTCCACATAAGTAGAATAGACTAAGGCTTACTACAACTTGTGTTAGTTTGTAAATTAATTTTACTTTTTGAAACTATTCATTAGATTTGAAACAATCCTAGAATGTCTAGTTTTGGGCTTTTAATTTAAAAATGATTTTGAAAATTTGCAAACATTAAGGAAACCATTTACTGAAAATGTCCTTAAGTGATAATGATTGCATAAAACTCAAGAGTCTCAAAAAAAAAAAAAAGCTGAAGTCTATAAATTACTTCTATAATAACAAAGCATCAACTAGACAAGGGATGAAAATAGCTCAATGTCAAAACTCTCTAATCAGTGTTGTCCCTTTCTATGAAATAGAAGTCATATCTAGACTCATATCACAATCATCTGCTAGCACATTAATACCTAAAATGATATAACAAAGAATAAGTCATAGCAGACTCAACATGTAATAGTTGCAAGAACACATGCTACCACTTGCATATATGTGCCTAATTTTAATGTAGTAAATAAAATACATTAAGATATAATTTAAGTGTAAAAAAATAGTATAAGAGAACCCATAACTTAGTGACATGTTGGGGATATGGGGTTTAGTCTTACTACATTAGGCATCAAGGATTGACATCTTGAAACCAAAATCCAAAACCATAAATAGTTTTGTATGAGGAGCCTCCATTGTTATTTGACACTAAGGTCATAGTCCATCCATACCATATTAGCTGCTGAGTCCCATACCTCCAGATGACTTATGTATGACTTCACTCTACTTCCAAATTTGTTATGCTTATTGTGGTTCACTCTTATCTACTTCACACTTCACAAACTTCAAAGTGTAGGTGCCTAACTATTGTATCATCCTAAAGTTTACAAGGTCATAGTCCATCCATACCATATTAGCAGTTGAGTCTCATACCTCCAGATGACTTATGTATGACTTTACTCCACTTCCAAATTTGTTATGCTTATTGTGGTTCCCTCTTATCTACTTTACACTTCATAACCTTTGAAGCGTAGATTTTTTCTCTTTCACATAATGAGCGCAAATTGTGCTAAAGATTCGTCAGAGAGTCCTTATATTTTGTTTGCTCCATCTAAAATTGTTGTTCGCGTTGCTTGATGCACTACAACACCTTTTTTTCTAAACTTTAAACTGTACTTGCATGTTAGGGGATCAACCCACTTAAAGAACCTGGAGCCTTCCTTACCTTACATAACGTGTGGGAGTTTGGCATATCATGCGAAGAAATTAATGGGGTTAAGAAAGGAAGATAAAAATGAAATCCATACCCAATAATTTGGACACCCACAAAACCTTCGTTTGAATATATGCAGCTACCAAGATGAAACAATCACTAGCTGTTTCTTACAGTAACAAACTACAGTTTCCCCTTTTAGAACATTAGAAGTTGATGAATAAGAAACACTGGACATGGAAATGCAACTTGTTATCTTCATTGCATGAACCATGGGAAATGAAAAAATGAACATGTTACACATATGAAAGAGGGAAGTAATATATCCATTCAGGCATGGCATATTTAGCATATGCGGCATAGTGAATGCTAAAGATGGGACAATCGAAAGAATCAACAAAGTACTACATTCATTTTCGTGTAGTTGAAAAAAGAGACATGTTACCATCATGAAAAGGCCATGATAAAGTAAGCATTAGCAATTTGTAATTGGAAGCCTTAAGCAAATTCACATCATAGATTCAAACACATACTTTACCATGCTTACCCTTGTTGAATGAAATAATCTAGTAATAGGGTTATGACGAATCTTTCACATATTTTACCTAGTGAAGGAAGGGCTATGTTTTGAAAATGGAAGATTCACAGTATAGTTCATATTGCTTAGGGATGAATAGAGCTATACAAGTATCTCAACTATTTTATTTGCTTAAAACCAACCTGTACAATATTCAACCACATTCATGAAATTTTCCCCCTTGTATTCACTTTTTTTTTTCCCCTTAATTAAAAATCCTTCCACCATCCCCAATTTAAACTAAAACTAAAAATCACAAATTCATAGCCAAATGAACCTAACATTGGTTTTATCAATCCATGTAACAAACCTATGATTTAAGGGCAATCTCATAGCACTTTCCATCCTTATTACCTAGAATACAAGGGCACGAAATAGGTTGAGAAATTTCTGTCACGCCCCGAAGCGGCTGAGTCGTAAGAGCCTCCGCTGTGTAAACCATCCTAAGATAGAAATTGGCTTTACAACCGCTATCTTAGACCTGATCTACACAAGGCGTTCACGACTAACCCGCTTTGAAGTAGACAATTTGTAATTTAAAGAAATCATTTACTTAAGAAAGTGAGAAAAGTTATATATAATCACTATAATTCCGTTATTACATTAATCAGAAATAAAAAGTAAAATATGTGTTGATTCTTCAATGTTTTTTCTCATTCCCCAGGATCCAGCAGTTGCTAGCTTTAGAGTATTTGTTTGCCGCTTCTTAGCTAGCACCTACACGACGTCTATAGGGATGTGAGCAACCACAGCTCAGTAAGTTAGGATGGAGGACTTAAAACTATACCATACACACAACAAGGTTTTCAATCACTTATTAGGTGCAATGCATGTGCAAGCAAATGCCATCGCACGACGTTGTCCGGCCCGTCGTGAGATTAGAGAAATTGCGCCCGCTCTAATCCGGGTTGAGGAGTTGCCGTTAATGCAACATCTCACGACCAAACCCAGGTTTGTGTAATGGAGACCTTGCTCCTCCCGCGACTATCTTCGAACCACTGTCTTCACCCCCGCCGTGACCTCCTCTCCTGTCACTTAGTTCGACTGAAGATGAAGAAGGGACTATTTTGCAATCCTGCGCTATCCCTTCCGAAGGGGTCGGTATTTGGCCGGAGAGTCCTAAATTCCCCTAACGGATTGTCATGTATGTCCGATTATGATTACTGGTCGGATATTTGATTAAGTCCAGTTTAGAGTGATCAATTCTTTCATACAAATCATACAGTATATGCTAGAACAACAAACAGAATCATAGCATCACCCATAATCAAACACATGTACACATTCAACTATCTAACAAGCACAACCAAGCATAATCTTAAGCCTCCAAAATACAACATCGTATTAATCCCAACTTACCTCGACTCCTCGCTCACTCACTCGAGGTCCGATTTGCTCAGGCCATCGTCGATCATCCCTATAACACAAACGTGGTTTCAGCTTTTCATATAACTATTATAAGTTTGTTTTATCTTATAACGCTTATTGTTATATGTTGTTTAGGGTTTAATATACCTAATTATCTAGGTCTTAAGTCTTTTATAATTATTCTAGGTTTGGGTTTAGGTTCGGGTTCGGTTTCGGTTTCCGCATCAATTTCTAAATTAAGTTTTAGTTCGATTTTTAAATCCTAAACATGCTCGAATCCTAATGTGAAATTAATCACATTAAGCTCGAGTATCCAATATCCTATTGGGTCTTAATTTAGTATTCTAAGCTATTCGGTACACGCTAGTCCTAATTAGGATATCGGATTTATCCCCGATGTGAGAAAATCTTACTTTTTTATATAATTACCTGAAATTCAATCTTAATTCAGATTTAATATTATTCTGATTTTTACTCTAATATTATCTAAATAACCCTAATTTTTCCATATTTATTAATTTACAATTTCACATATTACTAATTTTTTATATTACTTACCTAATTTCCTTAATTAACTATA
Source organism: Lumnitzera littorea (assembly GCA_024138015.1). Taxonomy (NCBI): domain Eukaryota; kingdom Viridiplantae; phylum Streptophyta; class Magnoliopsida; order Myrtales; family Combretaceae; genus Lumnitzera; species Lumnitzera littorea. The sequence goes on from JAMXBB010000001.1 coordinate 20,073,591, forward strand.
CTTAATACCCAAAGGCTAAGGTTAGGGTTCCACTTCAGAAATTAACATCCCTAAACATCTAATTAAGATCTAAATCAATAATTAACATCCTAATCACCTAATTAATCCCAAATTACCCATTTTATGCCTCATTTTAGGGCCTAAAAATTATCTAAAAATTTTGAAAATTAATTTTTGAAAACGGGCTTCATAGAACTGTTCTATATCATCTAAGTAATCTATAAAAAAATTTTGAGCTTAAAACTACACTTCTAAGGTCATTTATTTCTAAACCGAAATGTGCTCGGTTTTGCACGATTTCTTAGGGGCCATATATTACGGGACATAATTTCATCAAAATAATATTTTTCCTACAAACTACATACAAAAATATCTCAGAATAAAAAAATTCATAATTTTCTAGTCATATTTACTATTTTTACAAAATTACACAAGAATCGGGCTAGAAATCGGACTCACCGATTTGGGTGGCTTCGGCCACCGCGGGCCGCCGTGGGCTTGTTGGCCGGCTTGAGCGCTGCCACCACCGTGTGGTGGTGGTGGCCGTCCACTCCCAACTCCTCGTCTGGTGTGGGTTCCTTTTAAAATCCTTAACTGCACAGTTTTTCTTATTTTTTTTTTTTAGTTTCTGGATTTTCTCTCGAATTTTCAACTCTCTCTAATTTTCTCTGATTTGTATCTGTCCAAATGAGCTCTGTAATTTTTCCTGCTATTTATAGAGCTTTGTGGAATTTATTGTGCATTAAATGGGACAAGACAATTACCTTATCCCTTGATTTTTAGTTTTTATGTTGTCTTAATTTAATTGGCCGAATTTTTTCTTATTTTTCCCAGCTGCTACGACCAAATTCTAGATGATTCATGATTTTTCCTGATTTTTCCTTAATTAATTATGAATTTTCTTTAAGCATTTAGTATTATTTTAGCACATTTCGCGTATTTTAAGTAATTACGCGTATTTATACTTACATGTATATTCATATATAGTAAAAATAAATATTCTTAAATATTATTTAGGTCATTCTATTATTTTTAGTATACATATAATCTATCTCTAGTAATTTATTAGTTATTAAATTACACTTTTTGCCTTTTCGGTAATTAGCAATTTTATGCTTAAAATTTGAATATTTTATAATTTCCTATTTTATTACTTATTTTCTTGAATTCACGTTTACGGGGTCATTTTTACTAATATTCTTCTCAATAGTTTATAATTTGGGTTTGATCGAATCTTTTAATCGATCGCTCTAAACCTTGGGTTCTAAATTCAATCCTACGGTTAATTGACTTAGCTTTGGGGCTTACAATTTCACATGTGTAACCATGGATAGCAGGTGATAACAATGAATTAATCCAAACATTCATACGTAAATATAAACAACTGCAACATTTGACAAGCTCATTGTCATTTGGATGTGGACCATATTCAATAATGATAATTTGTACTTCAATGTATGGGATCATTTGGTTGACAGTAAGAATCTGAAAAAAAAAAAAATCAAATTGGTTTTTACAATCCCTTCGTGTAAAGGACCTGCTTGAACAAAAATTAATCGGATGTTAAAGTGATATAAATTGAGCATTTCCCACTAAGGCACGAAAGAAGAAAATTAAAGACAATTGCACATACAATGTAACCTATTGTAGACATGGAAACACCATACTCATAATGGCAACATATTGGATAATCATGTCATGCATGACATTGTAATACACGATAAATTGAATCAGCCTCACTTACAGAAACACGGACATGAGTGAATAAATCTTGTACCTCGACAACAATGGTTTGGTTTGGAGAATAGCTTACCAACTTTTGCTAGGGCTTCGTGTTATGAACCTCCACTAAGTTTAAGGGATTGAACTTGTGGTAGGAGAACGAGTGCCACCGAGGAAGATGGCCGTACTAGGCTAGGCAACTACAAATATCTTCAACGGCGTCATTGAATGCTATTAGGATGAGGTTTCCATAGTGAACAAAGGCAAACACGATGAAGATACATAGAGTTAAGACTTTTGTTTGTATATTTTTACTAGGTTTATTTTATTTAATGGGGGGCAGTTTAGGTATTTCAACTCTTATTCATTTTGTATTCTCTATTATATTATTCCAAGTAAACAATGTAGTGCTAATTCTATTACGTTTAAGAGAACATTATAATAGTCATTCATAACTTATTATACCTCTATTCCATTCCTTAATAATTATAATTACATTCCCCTCTTATTCTGCTCCACGAACTAAATGTGCTGTCAAACTTTCATCATTTTTGTAATTAAGTACTTAAAGTTTTAAAGTATCAATTTACTACCTAATCAAACCTTTTGTGATCATTTACGATACCTTGGCAAACTGTGTTAAGCTCTGTTAAATATGGACCTATACATTCGTAACATACATCCGTTTGACTTGAGAAAGCTATGTAATAATAATAATAATTATTATTATTAATCATTAGTATTAAAGAAAAAACTATCAACATTCGGCCAAACATAGTCTAGTGTGCCAACTTTTCCCTAACTAATAGCTTTGTCAAGATTTGGTTGTTTTACTTAACTTATGTACTAGGTTGAACATTAAAAAAAAAAAAAAGTAATGTGGGACAATTTTGTTATACTTTCACATTCGAATATATGATCGAGTTAATTTATATTGTGATCAAAGCTATATGTATAATCAAGTGGAAAAGGCTTGCTCATCTTAGATTTTTCATTATGAGGTAGACATAATATGGTATTTATGATATCAAGTGGAAAAATGTTGACTTATAATATGGTTTTTAGCGGATGTGGAGCAGTTTCATGAGGAATTAAATTACTCCTTCAACAGAAAAAGATCTAGTCTCCCACAACCGTAGCTATATAGTAGAACTATCCAAAAAAGGGAGATGAAAACTCAACTTGTATTGTGTTATGCATAGGGTCAAAAATAATTCAAAAACACAACAAATAATGTCATAACTTACCTAGGATAGTATTGGATGTTCACAACCATTGTTGCTTTAAGTTTGAATGCAAATGCGAATGCATTGATGCCCTATTCATGGTTCATAAAACAAGGAGCGCTCTCGAGCAAATGAAATGGGAGTAAAGTAGAGAAAGAAGAGTGCAAGTTATGCTCCATTTCGAGTCAATAAAAAGTAGAATAGTTTTGATCTTAGCCAAGCTCGCTTGTTGAAGTATCACAATGGCTTAAAATGAAGCAAAAGTGGAATTTTTGTTAAGAGTAGTGGCTACTCTACTCTAATTAGTGCACAACAGAAGTTGTAAAGTAGGAAAGTGGATTGATGTAGGGGAAAAAATAAAATGAGAAGCAGCTAAATGAATCTCAACTAAGGAAAAAGGAAATGGAATGGCAGTTGAAGTAAGCTCCATGATCAAAAGAAAAAATAGAGGAGATAAGTGATTAGTTGCCACATTTCTTTTAAGGTAATGGAAGAGAATGAATTCTATTTTTGAGATGGTAGTTGCTAAAGGAGCAATGGTTTCTTGTGTAAAGGAATTGTCCCACATCGTTTAATTCTTATTTTCAATTCAGGGTATAAGTTAGGTGAAAAGGTTTGATTTGGACAAAATTATTGGTCAATGTTAAATGGTAAAGGAAAATTTTGAGCAAATACGTGGAGGACTAGGTTGGGTTGATAATTTTTATAAATGATTTATAATGGTATTATTAATAATAGGTAATAATAAAAATGAAATTAGATGGCATTTAAAGTTAGATGGCCACATGTCATGCATCTATAAGTCTGTATTTAATGGAGTTAGTTGCGGTAGTGTAAATGATCACAAAAAGTTTGATTAGGTAATAAATTAACACTTTAAAACTTTAGGTCTAGTAGAAGTTTAGTACCATAAGCCACATGAACCATTAGAGAAAGAGAAATGATTAGTAAGACTATGTATAAGCAAACTCTAAGTTTCTTGGGATACATTGTGCTCTTCAAGTAGATATGCTTAAAATGAATGTACCAACTCTAGGTCATTCGTCAAATTAAAATAACTAGATGTTAATGGTTTATTTGACAAATATGAGTTTTTATACTCATTCCATTCTATTCTGGATATAGTGAAACTAAAGAAATTATTAGAAGTGGATCATGATTTATGTACCAACCCTTAGTCATTCGTCAAATTAGGATAACTAGATGTTAATGGTATATTTGACCAATATGAGTTTTTATACTCATTCCATTCTGGATATAGTGAAACCAAAGAAATTACTAGAAGTGGATCATGATTTTATGATAGTTATGAAATTCATGATTTCATCCCATTCCATTTTAAACCATTCTTTTTTGAGCTATTTCATACAAAACCGTTTTATTCGAAACTATTTTTTCATACTAAACATGACATAAATTTATTTGTAAGATAACATATTCTGGCATGATAAAAGAAATTGATGATTAAAAGCCACTATTTATGGAACACGAGGATTTCAAATGTATCTTAGAATCTATAGAGTAAAACTTCATGTTGGCCGATTCATAAACTATGCTCGTAAAACTCAAACATATAAGCATTTTAGTAAGAAAAAGTCAGAAATTTTTTTTATAATATATTATAAGAAAGAATTTTTGTTAGGGAAAATTGAAAATATAAAAAATATTGGTTAGATATATATAGATGTGCAAAATTTTCTAAAATGTGATTTCATCTCCTCATAAAATTGAAAATATACATATACATTTGAAATGTTAAATTCTAAAATTGTTAATTTCTATAGTCAATTTAGTAATGATTATAAGTTTTTAGCAACTATTTAAGTTTAGTTTATATATATATATATATATATATAGAAATGTTACTATGGGTGGGGGTGGTGGTGTTGTGTGGTTGAAGTGATATTTTAGGAACTTACAAATATAATTTGCTATAGATAAAATATTTTGAAGTTTGTATATGTAATTATTTCTTTTAATTAAAGTGCGTGTAAAATTAAAAAGAAAGAAAGAAAGAAGGAAAGTTTGTTTTCGCAATATCAACATTATAGCAATGACACTAATAACGTTTGAACACTTTCCCAATTAGTTGCTTGCATTCGACCAAATCAAACGAGCTTCTTGACAACACGGCTAGTTCGGCAATGGAAACAAAACAATTGAACATGTTTCGTGGGGGACCAAGGATTTTTATAATTATATGGGAGAAGCAAATAGAAGGACCCCATTTGTCCGCGTGAATACATCAATTTGATGGATGAAAGAGACAGATGTATATCCCAGTTGTATCCCATGTAAGCACTTTTTTCTTCTGAATCTATATATAGAGGGTGGAACATGCTGCATTCTCTGAATCTTTTGGCAGGCGAGATCTAACGGATAGTGACACATCATTGGTTCCTTTGAAATACTATTACGGCGCTGTTGTCTCCTTGTTGGTCGGATTGTTGGGACTGCCGAACTATTACTACTTTCAACTGTTCCCTGAAATAATATTGACAACTTGGGATTTCTCGATTTCTTCACCCGGGGTTTAACCACCCTTAGCATTTACATATTATGACCTTTTCGTTTTTCTTTTCCATAAATATATTATTCCATTGATTTTAAGTGTAAATTATAAATATACCCTTTTATAATTGTTTCATATTAATCCACATACTTTGAAGGTTGAGTATTTACATTTCTAAATCTTTAAGAAGATACTATTAGCCTCTTATATAACTATTTTGTTCTTAAAAAACAAAAAATAAGAAAAACCGCTAAAATTTAAAATTTGGCAGTAAAATAGGAAAAAAAAAAAAGAGAGGGAGACCTCCCTTTTCTTGTCTCTTTAGATTTTTTTATTATTATATCATGCATAGTTTTATTTCTATTATTTTTGTCAATAGCAAAAATGTAATGAGAGGTTTATTATCATATTTTTTATGATTCTAGATTTAAACAACCAATTTAAACACAATAACTAGTGCAAAGAGTAAATATAAGGACATATTTATAGTTAACCATAATTACATATGTTTTACCTTAAATATCTCAATTTTTGCTATATTTGATATCATGCCATATACTGATGTGTTTTACCATACTTGAACCACTTCGCATATATCATATTGATAAAAGATATATCAAATTGTTTTCTTTAGCACATAAGTGCTTCAACTTTCGTTTATTTTTATTTTGGTGTAAAATTTAGACATTCATACATTTGTGCTTTTAACATTTTAGAGTAAAGCAAATTAATGACTCCTCTATAATAGATAGGATAGACAAACTCAAAAGGCTTAAAATTATATTTTATCGTTTTGATATCTAATTTTTCAAGACGAGACACTATGGGTGCTTCTTTCCGACAACCATTAAACAAAATTGATCATAATAACAACAATAAAGTAAATTGAAAAGAATGAAAATTCAAAGAAAGAAAAGGATAAATAGCCAAGGAAAAATTAAGAAGTTAAAAGAAAAATGGAAGGGAAGTTTAAATAAAGAAAAAAAAAAAAGAAATAAATTGGTAGTTATCTTATCTCTAAACACAAATAATACTTAAATTTTGCATGTAGCATTAGATTTTCAAATTTTATAGCACCAACAAATTAATGACTGTATATAATTAAAAATAAGAAAAATTATACTTTTAGTTCTTAAACTTTACCATTTTTTGTAATTGAGTCCTTAAATTTTATTTTTTCTATTTTAATACTCAAACTTTCCAAAAGATCGCAAAAAAATCCTCCGTTTATGAACTGTTAGTTTTTCTATTAATGGATGTCTTTTTTGCAGATTTTTAAAAAGTTTAAGGACTGAAATAGAAAAAATAAAAGTTTAAGGACTCGATTAGAAAAAGTAGTAAAATTTAAGGATTAAAAGTGCAATTTTTCTTCTTTTTTTTTCATCCTTTGTTAATTTTTCCAAAAAAAAAAAAAGAAGGAATTATAACTTAATGAATTAAAATAGTTAATTGTGTTTTTAGATAAAATAATGATAAAAAAATCATTTCTCTTATCATAAATATAATCATTATTTATATTTTTCTATTTACAAATATAATAATATTCTAACTAACTTAACATAATATCATTAAATTAAATATGATAATTATTTGTGATCTCTATTGTTTACATAATTTAACAATTATAGTAAGTATCAAATAATTTATATAGTTACTTTGCTAATACTAGTTTTCCAAAAAAAATGGACTTAATTCAAATTTCTCTTCCCTAAATTGTTGTAATACGTAATGTGGTTAGCAAGGGAAAAAAAAAAAACCTATTGTTATATGTAAATTTCAAAAAATTATAAAATTAAACGTAATTTAATTTTATTAAGAATGTTAAATCAGATCATTGATTATTTAAAGTATTTGTTAATTAAAATGGAAAATGTACATAGAAAGGACCAAAATTTTTTTTTCCTATCTTTTCATTTTAGAATTTTATATTTTTATTTTTTCTACATTTCAAGAACTAAATTCTTAAAAATAAACAAAACTAGTATTTTTTTTTAACGTTATAAATACCACTAAAAAACATGTCCTAAAAGAACAAATATTTAAGTATGTATATGTATATATATATATATATAAACATAAATTGTAAATTAAAATACAAATAATATATAGATCTTAAAAGGAAAAAGTGGAAATTTATATTTTACACTTTTAGTCCTCAAATTTTTTTATTTTTTATAATTGAGTCTTCAAATTTTTATTTTTTCTATTTCATTTTTCAAACTTTTTAAATTTTTTAAAAGAGTCATTTTTTAATGGAAAAACTAATGAAAGACTATTTTACAAACTTTTGAATAGTTTAAAGATTGAAATAAAAAAAATAAAAGTAACTAAATTAGAAAAAAGTGGCAAAATTTAAGGATCAAAAGTACGGTTTTCTCTTAAAAATATAAGTGGATATCATATGACTAAGAACAACCACCATTTCGAAGGTTGCAGCACAAGTTATCCAAAGTTATACTGTTTAGATCGGAATAGACTAATAAGAAATTTAACATTTTCAAAGGCAAGTCTAATTTTTCAATATTTTATTTTTCCTTTAAACCATAATGCCGATGAAAAAAGATAAAACAAGATTTACGGGAGAAGGTGGGAAAATAGAACAGGAATTGCCCCATCGGAAGTCTCAAATTCTTTAGTGCTTATAACTCTTTGCAAATGACGTATTATTTGTATAGACCGGAAAGATAATGACATTTATACTATTAAACGGGTTCATAAAGTGGTGGTCATGAATTCACACACACCTATTTATTAATCATATCAATTTTGTTTATTTAAATTCATTTATAATCGTATCATATCTCAAAATTGGTAGATTAGATATAATCTTATCTAAATGTCTAAATCTTATATTGATAATAACCGGTAAAAAATCTTAATCTACTAAATTTTATTTTCTTATTTGACATTGGTATAAACCATAATCAATGTGATCTGTTGGTTTTATTTAGGAAAAATTTCACTTTATATACTTGAGTTTTTAAGTATTGACAATTTGCATACTTGTGTTTTCATTTTTGACAATTTACATTGATGTGTTTTAAATATATCTATCACTACTAGTTGATGGACATGGGTCTGTTTTTACTTCTTTCTTATAATTAATTTAATAATATAATGCAATTAAATAGTAAAATGACAAATAAGAAAATTTTACCTAGAAAAAGAAGAAAATCCTTAAGGAGAGGGGAAAAAACTCGATGGCTATCAACAGTAGCAATCTAAACAACTCGTCCAAGAAGAAAAAAAGGTAGTAGACCATGTAAAACTCCATTGTTGGTATATGATAGAAATCCAAGAATGCAAAGAAACTGTAATGCATCAGAGTACAGAATTTCATTTTGTGGTAAAACCAAATTGTATCCTCTAAGAATCGAAATGTTAACAGAAAAGGAAAACAAAAAAAAAAAAAAAAAATTTCTTGCACGATTACCATAAATCCAAGATTTGAAAGATTATTTATTATTTGTATATTATTGATTTTCATAAAGAAAATCTGGAAAATTGGTCGTCCAATTTACCACGTGGTTTTGCCAAAGCAAATTGAGATCTATATATTTTGTTAGTTCACAGTGCTTTTTGAAGTTTAAAATTCGTAAACATCGTGCTTGTACTGGTCTTCTTCTATCGTTTTGGATCTTCAAATTGAAGGAATACTCACGTTATTTTACAAAGCGGACCCACTTTCGACGGAGAAGAAGCTCTTAGAAAAATCTTCTGCATTTGATTATTATTTTCTTATTAAGTTATTTAATTAAATAGAATTTTTAGCACTATTTAATTATATTAATTAATTGTGAACAAATAGAAAGATGACATGCATAGGCAAATAAATATTGAGATGAAGAGATAAAACTCAGGTATGTTAATTGTTAAAAATAAAAACACAGATATGCAAAGTGTCCGGAGGTAAAAACTTAGCTATGTAAAGTAAAATTTACTTTATTATTTGAATATTTATTATTTTGGTAATATATGGTAATATTATTCCACAAAAAAAATTAGTAAGTGCAAAATAAGTCTTAGCAAGCTAGGGATAGTCCTATACAAACACAACATTCTAATCAATAACCGATTTATTTACATCACGTGATAGCTTATCATTTCCATATCCTAAGGCATCTGCATTAAAAAAAGTAGTAACTTTTGGAGGATGATGAGAAAAAAAAAATAATAATAATTAAGGCCTTGATCGCATACTGCCCGCTATCTATTCTACGAACTTATTGCACTCCATGGGCTTTGTTTCAAACTGCTAATCGAGCAGCCTCCAAAGAATTTTCCTACATGCCAAAATAACATTGTGATGGCAATAAAATAGGCCGCAATTTTTGAATCTATGGAGATATCAATGTGCATGTATCCATGCTACATGCATACTTGAAAGCCAAAATAGATGGCTTAAAGTTCAGCACTTATTACAGCAATACTCCTAATTTTTCTACCAAAGCCTAGAATCCATTTACTAGAGGAATTTCGAATAACCCATCCAACAGTTGCTTTTATTTGTAGAAGGGTCCAGTGAAGCATCTGTGTTTAGCTTCACTTGACCCTGCTTCGGTGCTTCCCAATGCATATGGCTGTAGTTGTAAGATATAACATTACTTATGTTCTCTGGTATGCACCCAAGATTTTGCAACTAGTCTTTTAATACCCTGATGCTTGGTCTCAGTAGAAGCTCTTTGATTAAATTTTTTTTTTTTTTTTATCACGAGCATACCACAAGTACCTTAACATAAAAGGAAAACAACAAGGTTTCAGGGGGTGTATCTCCACTTTTTGGTTTCTAGTAATGCAACAATTTATTTCAATCCATTTGAGAATATTTTGCACATTTAGAAAATCATGTGTTTCCCATAGTTTATGCACCTGTTCATTGCTAGAGCAAATCCTAAAAATGTGTTCGAAGTCTTCATTTGGATCTTCACAATAAGGAAATACTGCATCCAATCTAATGTTTCTTTTCTTTAAATTAACAGTAGTAGAAGACTATCATACATAACTCTCCATAAAAAAAAAAAAAAATTGATTTGGGAAAGAAGGAAGAAGACCATATCCATTTCCAACTTGGTCTCACATCTTGCTGAGGATCATTCAGCTGTTGATAAATACTCTATAAAAAAGGTTTAATTCCGGATTCATTAAATAAACTTTGAGAATCCTCCATTCCCTGATGCAAATATAATAGACCAATATGTTCAAGAATAAGGTATGAAATTGAAAGTCCAATTTTCCCTTCATCCCAAGAATGTTCATTGATCTAGCAATCCGCTACAGTTAAAGAAAGAGCTTTTTCATGTATTGGCCCTACTTTTAGTTGTCGAATATATCAACACCTCCCCATTTATCCCACTAAAGCTAGTATTCTCTCCATTCCCTAACAAAATATTCTTCTGCTCTTCTCTTACTTGATAGGAGCCAACTTCCTTTGAATTATTCGTCGTTTGCTTTCGTAATTCTCTATTTTTGGCCCTCAACAACTGAGATCATACCACTTTTCAATGCCTGAATTCCCAGTAACGCTTAATTGCCAAAGCCTAATATCTTTTGTATAGATTAATCAATCCTAATCCTCCTTTTTGCTTCTTTTTAACAATTGTATCCCAATTTACTTAGTGCATATGACTTTCTGATGTAGCATAGTAGAAGCAAAAATCATCATAAAATGAAGAATTAGAGAAAGTACGGAAATTAATGAAAAAAAAATAATTTAAACAATTATTCTATGCAAAAACAACAAAACCTAGAAAATATATCTAGCAATCTCACACTACTAGATTAAGATGATAGCTTCATACTACCGATGAATTATATGACCTTGCATCATCAATGAAAAAGAAAGGCATCACACTAATATTGAAAGAATAGCTTCTTTATTCAATATCAAGTCACTCTCTTTAATTGATTACAAGTTTTGTCTATTTATAAGTATAATATGACTTAATATTTTAAGAAACTAAATCTTAATAAATTTATAAAATAAAAGATTTCATATTTCGAGTAAAAGATATTTATCTAACCAAATCCTAAAATATATGTTAATAATATCATATATGATCTTTCTTGATTCACATCATTACTCCTCTTAAAAAGATTGATCATTGAATTTCTAAGATTTCGTCTGAGTCGTCTTGAATCAAACAGCACTATGCAAAAGCAAATCTTGAATTCAAGATCGAACACTACTCTATGCTCTAACTTGGATTTGTTGTGGATCCTATGAAAGCGTGATTGTTGAAGCAAAAAACTGTCTCTTGATGTATAATATCTTTCGTCTAGTGAAAACATTATGTTGATTGATCATATACTTCAAGTTTTCGTTCTCGTTGTAACTAAAACACAAAATCTAAAAAAACTAGTTGTGACTTTATATGTTCAATTCAAGAAAATTTCCATCAATGATGCCTTGAACCTTAAGGATTGCAATTTGACTTCAATTATGTCCAAAGGTATTTGGCTTGAACAATTCTTTGGTGCGAAAAAATTTATGATAGTAGCCATAATAATGATTATTTTAGGAAACAAAAGTAATTGCAATTTCGAAAAGAAAAAATTATTTTACTGGTCCAAAAATGAACACTAAATCTAGGTTTTGGGAGAAACCTAATAGTAAGCTCTAATACTAAATTTGATATAGGATAGCGGAAGTAAAAATCATAAAAGAATGAAAAATTAGAAAAAGCATAAAAATCAATAAGAAAAATTAATTTAAACAATTATTCTATGAAAGAATAATAAAACTTGAAAAATACATTTAGCAGTATTGCATCACTAAATTAAGATAATAGCCTTATACTATATAATCAGAATTTGAACACCATTAATGAAAAAAAAAAATAGCTTCATACTACAGTAAAGAAGAAAGGCATCATACCAATCTTGAGAAAATAGTTTCTTTATTAAATATCAAGTCACTTTCTCTAATTGATTACAAGCTTTATAGATATAATATGATTTAATATTTTAAGAAACTAAATCTTAATAAATATAGAAAATAAAAGATTTTATATTTCAAATAAAAATTACATACCTAACTAAATCTTAAAATAAAAGATATTAATAATATCATATATGCTCTTTCTTGATCCACGTGACTTTTTTCTTTAACTTCATTCCAAATAAAGTTTTGTATAATTTGTGTAATCTTACTCAACACTTTACTTGGCATTTGCATAATTTGACGTAGTAGTTTGGAAGTGTCTCAAGCACTATTCTACCAAGTACCATACGCTTCGCCCTGTTTAGAGGCCGAGCTTTCCAGTCATCCAGCCGCTTTTGCATTTTATTGATTATAAAGCTAAATTGTTCACTTCTTGGCTTGAGACCATTATTTAAATGACATCCCAAATATTTCTCAAAGGATTTAACCATCCAAATATAGCAAGTTTGCAAGACTTCTTCTCTTACTTGGAAGGAAGTATTACTTAAAAACAAGATGGAAGATTTCTAGCGATTTATGTTCAAACCTGATAATTTAGAAAACTTTCTCAAAGTTCTCATAATCGTTTCAGCACTCTTTGTAGAAGCTTTCGCTACCAATATAATATCATTTGCAAATAAGCACGTGAGGTATTCATTTTAAGACCCCTAATTTTGAAAGCCTCCCAATTGCCCACATGCACTTCTTCCTCCACCATTCGACTAAAAATCTCCATAGTCATAATAAAAAGTTAAGAGAATAAGGGATCTACTTGCCGAATAGCTCTACTTGGTTGAAAAGATGGGGCTGGGGAATTGTTTATTAACACCTCAATCGAAGATGTTGAAATACAGTCGTTAATCAACTTAATCTACCACACAAGAAAATTCAAGCTTCTTACTATACAGTGGATGAATTCCCATTTAATGATGTCATAGGCCTTCTCCAAATCTATAATAATCATCATTCAATGCTTATTGATTGTTTCTTTCTAAAATTGTGAAGCAACTCATTTACTAAAAGAAAAATTGTATGTAGCTTTCATTATCGAGATAAAGCTAATTTGGGCATGATGTATTAATGAATCCAAATAAGGTCTCTATCTTAATAATAGAATCTTTGCAACAATTTTGTATAGTTGTACATAGTCCTAGAGGTCGAAACATCTTGATCATATTTGCACCTAATTATTGCAGGATTAAGCATATTTGTGTTTGATTCAATTGCATAGGGAGCTTCTGTGTTTGGAATATTTGAATAATACATTCTTCCACCAAACTTCCCAAGAAAGGCCGAAACTTTTTGAAGAAAAAAGAGTGGAAACCATCCTTACCTGATGATTTCCACGAACCAATAATTGCTAGAGCTTTATAAATTTCTTTCTTTTTCTAAAGGGCTTCATAAAGAAGCTTTTTCAGGATGATATAAGCCATATGTAAATTCTTGATTAATCGGGTTCACAAAGGACGAACATATTCAGGTTGTAGTAAACAACTTTCGGGAGAAAACATTTACATGATTCACAATGTCCCTTTCCACAAATAACCAATTGTCATGCTCATTCTTAAAATTCTACTTTTTGCTCTCTTAGCTTGGATTTTAGCATGATAATAGGAAATATTTCTCTCCCCATCTTTTATCAATTTGGTTTTGGCCTTTAACTTCCATAACCATTCCTCCCTAGTTAAAATATTGTCCAGCTCCACTTTTAATTACCTTTTTAACTCAATAAAATGATAAGAAGGCTTCATTCTTTTACATTTCTCAATACCTTCTATTCAATGCAATAATCTCAATTTTTGCTATGAAATAATTCCAAATACTTCTTTATTCCACTTTTGTAGACTTAGTACTAAGAGGTCTAAAGATAGCAATATATTTTTCCCCAAGCTTAACCAAATGTTTTTAATTAAGGGTAAACAATAGTTATCTAACAACCAAATGGGTTGAAAACGAAATGGTCTTTCTTGATTTCTCATCACTACATTTGGACGAGTCTCAATTAATAGAGGTCGATGATTCGAAGGCCATTTTGCTAAGCGGAAAACTTGAGCTTCTAGATATATATTATGCCAAGTAGAATTACACCAAGCTAAGTCTAAATGTTACTAAATTAAAGTACTTAAACTTTGCTCATTAGTCCATATAAAGGATGGACTAATTAATCTCATATTGTCACGACCCAAGGAGGCTAGTCATGGCAATCACCATATATTATATAAAAGACTGTAAATTGATTTCCTTTACAATCAATAACCCTTTGTGTGATACACAAGGTTACGGCTACAACTAAAAACTAAGAGTTGCGTAGGTATAAGTAATATCATTTCATGATAATAATGACAAGTTAAAGAAACATGAAACACAATCTATTTATATAGAAATTTACGGATAAAAAGTCTATAATACTTAACTCAAACTGATATTATTTTATTACATAATAGGATTCATAATCTAAATCTACTATCATAAGTACACTCCAACACATGTTACTCTTACATTAACCCCTTAATGTATAACTAACCTCGGGTATGCGACGGCTCAACTTCATGAACAACTCGGCCTGCAAAAGTAAACTATAAGAATATAAACTAACTAGCTTAGTGAAATAATCCCCTCAACCATACAGCAATCAAGTTATACATCAATTAAATTCAATCAAATAAATATATGTTAATTAGTATGCTAAACAAATACATTGAGGTGATCAAGTACTACATGCAACTTAGATTTAATGTCCTCTAAAGTTAGGGTTAGAGATATATCAGCATAGTTAGATCCGGGTATCATACTATAACTTATCTCGTAACGAAACTCCGTATTTATATTTAAAATGCAATAGTATATCTATTCTCAGTTTTAATTAAAATTGAGTTCTATATATAATTGTAAGTAGGTTCACACAGTCTTTACTTACTTTTAAACGAAGGCCTTTAAACTTGGCTCTTGACTAGGCGGTTGGCGCCTCTAACACCTAGTGATCTCGCAGGCCAAGGTAAGGTCATATCACACGTGTACATTGTACGAAACCTATAACAATCAAATAATCAACCTACGTATGGCTTCTCACTACTTCTGTGTAATGTAGTGACCGAAGTTAATTATGCGATGTATGATTATGTGTGTTTCGAGTTAGTTCTTTCAAGTTGAGTAAGATTAGGTCTTATTACTTAGTGATCAATAAGGTCACAGACAATCAGTTCCTATCGAGTCTACTGTGCAACAATCAATATGTTATCATATTTTAAAGTAAATTCACTATCAACAAATAGTATCATATACAAGCATAATCCAGTCCCACACAATATTCAATTATTAATTACAATTTATATTTACTAATTATAAACACAAGAAAGTATGAAATCATTAGGAAAAACTTACTCAGCCATGATCGACTTAGGGGTCGTAATAGTCCAATGGCAGCTTAGGGTTAAGGTCAAGATCACTTGAGAATAAGGAATATAGAAAATTATAAGTTTGGGAATTTAAAGCTAAACTAGTATCATAATTTATATTGTTTGCTTAACTTAGTTACGTGAAATCGTCTATTCGAGCTTTTTATCGAATCGCGTCTAATTTTTTCAATTTAGCTCGGATCATTATGAACTTATAATCCATTTTAATCGTTTTCGAGCATATTTTCTTGTAACGAGGTTTATTTTGGACATTGTGACTTGCAGTTTGGACTATAATATAAGCATATCACAAAATTTATTATTTTAACTTAAAAAGTTATAAAATATTAATTTAAGCTTTTTCTTAATATATTTATGATTTTATAATTATTTAAATCGTATAATTGATAATTTTCTTATTTTAAGCTTATTTTACTCTAATTACTTATTTTTACCTATTTTTGAGATTTTATAATTATTAATTCAATTTTTTCTATTTTATTATTTTTCTACTTAATTAATTATTATTATTATTATTAATTACGAAAATTAATTAATTAATAACAAATGGTGACGTAGCAACGCATATGAGTGCCATGTGTCAAGTTTATATATTTTGTTGACTTTTCTATTATTTCCTATTTTACGGTATAAATATGTATATATAAAAATACTTATGATTATATTTTATTAAATTTGCCAATTTACTTAATTATTAAGTTTTTCTCTAAGTTTATGATATTTATGCATATATATACTTACTAATTTACTTTATTTATTAAATTATTATTATAATATATTGTATACATTATTTAAGTATACTCGTAATTTTAAGTATACGTCACTATTCATATATGTACATTTATCGTATACTATATTTTATGTGATAAATTAGTCTCACTTTAATTATATATTATATACTATATGTATAAGTATAATATAGATGTATTTGTTTTTTATATACATATACTTACTTTTATACATGTACACATATACATATATATAATATAAAATACTATGTTTATATATATATATATATATAATCACGCCACTTATATATATATAAATATATATATATATAACTTACCTGTGTACATAAATATAAAAATATGGAACACATGTATATACATATATATATATATATATGATATTCTTATACTCATACTTATATATATCATACATTAAAATAAATATTATGTTCATATATACATACATATACATATTCATGTATACATATCTATATATATATATATATCAATACCTAATTGGTGAAAATACTAATTACCTACCACATGTATTCTTATTTATTCATACACATATATACATATACTGTATATTCTACATAATAATATATATATACATATCCACATACATATGTTTATACACAAATGAAAGAGATATACATATATATTTATCTATTCATGCATACATATACATACATGTAACAAAATGCTTAGTATATACATACACATACTATATAATATACATATGTACAAAGAAAGTAAACATATACTTACCTAACATTTTAACTAATTGAAATAATATTTTCCTCTTCTTCCTCTTCTTCTTCTTCTTCTTGGTCTTTGTTTTGTTCTTTTTGCTATGCTTTTTTTTTTCTTCTTCCTTTCTTTTTTCTCTTTGTGTGTTTGGTTTGTTTTTCTATTTTTTTTTTCTTCCAGATTTAGCGTGAAACATCGATAGAAATAAAAAAAAAAAAAGAAGCTCTTCCACTTAGATTAGACATTAATTAGGATAAGACATTTGCTTTATTATTTTTGTCTTTTGTCCCTTAATTATGTGACACATGTACAAGATAAAAGATCACATGGGCGGCTGATTTTTTTCAACAATTGCAACGTAGAGTAAGAGGAAAAATAGAAGAGGAAAATAAAAGAAGAAAAAAGAAAGAAAAGAAAATAGACGAAAAAGGAAAATAGAAATAATTATATGTAATTTTTCTAAATATAAAAATAATATTTATAAATTAATTTTTGAATTTTATAAAAATTTATTAATTTAATTAGTACTTGTTATAATTATAATTTTTACTAGTTATTTTAATATTTTCGTTAAAAGTTTTAGCGATTATGCGATTTGTTTAATTAACTATAATGATATTACTATTAAGTGATATTTAATTATTTTATAAGCTTAATGTTATAGTTTTAGGGTTTCGATTAAGTTTGGATTCGATTTTGAGTATTTGCATGTATATTGAATTTAGGGTTTTTATACACGATTTAAGTTTCGATCAATTTCTAAGGTTTTTTTTTTATTATCAATATTATGTTCAATTTATTAATTTCATAAAAATTTTATTGTTACTAACCTTATTGACTCTCATGATATAGTTTAGGATACTCGAACTTAAATTAGGGTTCAGACTACAGATTTTATAGAGTTTACACATGTCTTTTAGTCCACATTTACTCATTAAGATACATCCCAACTTCCATTTTCCTCGTGTAAATTTGGTAAAAATTGAATTTTTTTCTATATTTTCATTATAACTTAGTGACATTAACACCAATTTCCTTATAAGATGGACTAGATTTTAGTCCCCCTCCCCTAAGTTGAAGATGTAATATTGTTCGCCAAGGGGAAAAAAAAAACTATAAAGAAAATTAAGTAATACCAACACAACAACATATCACATATATTAATTTAGGTTAAATTCAAAAAATTAAAAAGACAATCCTTTTTTGTTCATTGTCTAGAAAAAAAATTAAACACAATATTTACAAATTACACAATACAAAAAATAATCCCAATACAACAACATATCACATCTAGCCAATGTAACAACATAAAAATTTACAATTATTTCAAGGATAGGAAAAAAAATTTGGTCCTAAAAATAGTGACACAATGCTTCTTCTTAAGTATTTATACCTAGAAAACAACAAATAAGAGTAACATATACACTAAATTATAAAAGAAAAAAAAATTAATGTTGTGGCCAAGCTTTTGTTTAGCTGAGAAAAAAATTAACTCATCTAAAGAAGAATAGAAGATATTTGTGTAGGCTATTTGGATAAAGATGATTTTCTTTCTTTGATCATCACAAAATGGTAGATTTTCGATGAGTAAATCACCTATGAATGCCATATTGCTCATATATGTCTCTAATTAGTGATATGACTTTAACCAGTAATTTTTTTATTGAAAGAAATTGTTGTAGACTTTTATTTTATTAGATTAAAGTTGCTAAACTAGATAAAATTTGTAGAAGTGTCATTTTATAGGAGATAGTAGATCTAATCATAATATATAATTGAATTTCGACATTCTATAATTAGATCATAACAATATGTTTGAAGTAGAGGGAAAAGGAGGGAAATAATTGAAGGGGATAGAATTTAGAGGGATTTGATTTCTTTTCCATTATTTAGTTAGAAGGAAAACCAAGATAGGATGAATTTGGGGTGGATGGAAAGTGGAAGGAATTTTGATAAAAATGATGCAAATTTTCATTTTTGCCTTTACGATTAATTATATTATTAGTTTTTATCGGTATTTAGTAATTTCATGCTACATCACCTTTTTCTCCTTATAGTAATTAATTTTCCTTAATTTTCTTTTCCTCCTTTGTACTATGTTTGTATTGAGGAAATGGAATGGAGAAGGGAGGAAAGCGAAGATTCCAAGAAATTTTCATTTGATTAGGAAGTGAGGGGAAGAGAATAGATTTGAAAGGAAAAATATTCTCTTGACCTCACAAATCCATTATCTCCAAATTGGGTGAGAATTGGAACAATTTAAAACAAAATTACTATCTTACGTTTTAAAATAAAAAAGCAAACTTTAAAGTTATCGGGACTTTTATGATATATTAATAAAACTAAAATCATATTCTTTACTTTCACTCCACTTTCGTTCCTTCCTTATTTAAATAAGGAATTCTATAATGCTTTTCCTCCTCTTTCTTTCCTTTCTAATTCATTCTGCACTTTTTTTTCCCTCTAATTCATTTCCTCTTTCCAAATTGTGTTGAACAAGCATATATCAAGGAATCAAATTCATTCCTTCCCTCTTTTAAAACATAGTGTATCCATCATGAGTATTTTAGGACTTAACAATGCCATATTTAATATGGAAAACAACATTTCGAACACAGTCCTCATATTTAGCGCAATCTTAATATCTCGATACATATATTTTTAATCTTAGGGATAATGGTATCAGTTATCTAGTACTTAGTCGAACCTTTGGTGGTTTGATGGCTATTGACAATAGTGGACCTCCAAAAAGCCTTCTTTAATGTAGTTAATGAGAGCCTTCTATAAACCTTGTAAATTTTCAATTTGAACCCTAAAATTGGATCTAAGTGCTCTAGATAACTTCATGAGTTAATAAGGCCAAACCAATTAAAAGCTTTACTAAATTATAAACCTAAACTTAAGCTGAATGAGAAAAACCCTAATTTACTAATTGAAACCTTAATCATGTATAAAAACCTTAAACCTTATATACACATAAATATAAAAAATTGAACTCTAACTCGATAAAAACTTTAATGCCAAAACCTTAAGCTTATAAAACCTATAAATTTACCCTAACATAGATAAAGCCTTAATTGGGTACGATTATCAACCAATATGAGTAATTGCATAAAATTGCTAATAAATGAATAGTGATTCCTCTTAAATATTTATAAACATAAAGAGTAACAAACTAATTGAATAAATGAACAAGATTACAATTATTATCTTTTGATTATTTGTGACTTCATAAATGTGTATATATGTGTGTTAGTTTTATATTAATTTAATTATTTGGATCTAATTTTACTACATATTTTATGTTTATATATTATATAGTATATATTAATTTTACATTCTATATTTTGTTCCATAATTACATCATATGTCATTCTAAACATATCTAAAAATGGGAAAACACATTTAAAAAATCAAGGAATAATTTTTCTTTCTTTCTTCTTTTTCTTTTCCTTTCTTCTTTTCTCTTCAAATGTTCTAGTTGCACAAGTGCTTTAAGAAAATTTCCATGTGACAAATTTATAAGATAAAAGCAAAGTCAACATCTACTTTTTCTCATCTTATCTTTTCTTCTTTTCTTTCCTTTTTTTTTTCTTTTTCTTTCTTTTCCTCTTTCTCCTTCTCATATGCCAAGTGTGTATTTAGAATACACTATAATTTTCTTTCTTTTTCTTTTACAATTTCAACACAAAACCAAGCCTTCTCTTTCCTTTTTTGGACTGACAATCTCTCTCCTTCTTTCCAACTTTCTTTCTTTTATTTTTTGTTTCTCTTTTTCTCCAACTACCATTCCATTATAACTTCCACCACTTCATTCCATCATCATCTTACTATTAATTTCAAGAGGAAATAGGAAGCTTTAACTTTAAGAATTTCAAGATGAAAGTAATTAAAGTTCTATTATGTTATTTGAATTTTCCTTTGTAATATAAGTTTATATATTTTCTTATATTGATATGTAATTTAACACCTCATGTATTAGGGGATATTTTAGTAGAAGATATATGTATTTTTAGTATCTTGTAATAGAAATTTGATGAATATGTATTTGATTGTATATACAACTCTTTCTCTTTATATTTATGTATTTATACATGTATATATTTAAATATATTTAACTATATGCACATATATATTATATCTACTTAGTCATGTATGTGTGTATGTGTATATGCGTGTGTTGTGTGTGTATATATATATATATATACAGTTTAGCACATGTAAACACATGTACTACTAAAAATGCACTCTTCAATACATATGTATAAATATATTACCAAATAGTGTATACACACACACACACACACACACATATATATATATATAAGTAGTAAAATATAGGAGTATGTATATATATACGTACGGAAAATGTAAGTTCATTTTTCTCCTGTCTTTATATTAATTCCTTTACTCATATCACAAATATGGGTGCTGAAGAGATGATTCATACTAAGCTATTGGCTCAGGCTAAAGCCAAGAAATCTAAGGCTAATCAAAGGACAACTACCTTAGCAAATACCACTCAACCTACTATTGCAAAGAAGGCTACAAAGGAGACTGCAGCGAAGTAGGCGGCTATACAGAAGATCTCTCATCTTACTGAGAGGCTGAAGGAGAATGAGAAAACACTACCAACCGAGGTTGTTTGTTTTAAGGAGCCTCCGATCAAGATTATTTAAACTTCTATCAAGCCAAGGGATGGTGAGCGTTAAGAGACACATCCCGACGAGGAAGATGAAAATGTTATTGTCGTAGAAGGCTCATCGCTGGCAATTGTAGCAACTCTGAATGGTGATAAAAGATTAAGAAGGAACTTGCCGACCAATCACCTACCAAGAAGTTCAAGGCTTGGACTAAAGGACAAAGGAGGCAATGCGTTCTCAAGCTCTCGACATTAGTAACACTGAATTCATCCCTAACAAAGAGGTCGGCAAGTACTTTATCCCTTACTAGAACCACCAAATTTTGGATACTGACTTGGCCTTGGGAGATAGGATGAAATCTTTAACTCTGATGGAAGGGATTATTCTTCTGAAAGATAAAGATATCGCCAAGAAGGATGTCGACAGTGTTAGCGGTTGCAATAAGGCCCATATCGCAACCAAATTGTATAATATGAGTATCCATAACCATTGCTTTTGATTATCAAATCCGTTTAGGTAACTAATACATTTCCTTTTCCAAATGAGCAACCACATTTTGACAGCTTTAGATGAGGTCGATAAAGAGGTAAAGAAGGTAATATCTTTAGTTGCATCTACGTGTCATACCCAATCATTCTTGATTGTATTAAATGAATTTGCTGTAGAAAGTTGAGGATGCATAAAATGCATTAAAGGCCTAAATTGCTACTGTCGAGAATGCAAGGATTAGGGCTGAGATGGAGGAGAGAAAACTTCAGGAAGAACTTGCTGCCAAGAAACTGGCACATGACTTCACCGCTGATGAAAGCTCTAGCTTGAAGGCTAAAATGAAAGAACAGTACAAAAAGTTTGAAGGCCTGAAAGAGGAGCTACAGAAAAAGAAAGAAGAGTGTTGGGACTTAGGTTGAATTATTTATACGATGAGTGACAATGAAGATAAGCTTAAGATGCAGATAAAGGAGTTGGAGACCAACAACTTGAACTTACAAAGCTATGTGACCGAATTGGAGGAGACTCTGAGGAGGGGACCATCAATTGAAGAGGCTCTTGATATAATCACTCCCAGTTGGCAATACAAGAGGCTTCTATGGAAGAAGTTGTTGGAGGGGGTTTAAGCAGCAAGAGAAGAGGTCTTGAAGCTTCATCTTGATTATGATCTCTTCTATCTTGACTTTGCTGATGTTGACGACAAAGTTAGTAGTGCTGACGAAGATGAAGACGATAAGACAGGTGTTGAGAGTATGAATTAAGGTGACAATAAAGCTCATGCCAAGGAGGTTGCCCACTTCGAGACCCCAGTTGCTGAGGAAGCCCCAATCACTAATTTAAAAACCACTTCTACTGAATCTGAGGATAAGCCATAGGACTTTTATTATATTGGCACATTACATTCTCGTGTAATTAACAATTGAAATATATTCAAGGCAATGTCAAGTGCTTATGACACTTATTGAGCAAAAATAGTTGATAGATCTCCAATACGTTTAATTTCACATACTACAATTTCACGACATGTATGGTATACATATGTTGCTTCAAGCATGTTTTATTTCACATGCTATTTATTTCTCTGCATGTTTTATTTCACACATTCATCATTTTATAATGTTTGTTAACTATTTGAGGCGTGGACTAGTCGCATTACTCGACTGTAAGGTTAATTTGTATAGTTTGTTAACCGCATCCGGCTAGAACTTAGGTCAGTTTGTTTGCCGTGCAACCTAAAACTTGTTAATTTGTCAATCATGACAAAAACAAACATAATGAGACTTCAAATATAGTTCTCATAAATAAGTATTGCATTTTTACAAACATGTTGCCTGTCGCCAAATGAGTGAAGACAAAAATGATTCGACAGATTAATTGAAATAAAATTTCAGATTCTAGCGTTCCATACTCGAGGGATGATTGATCTATCTAACCTTTCTAGTTAATAGGCTCTCTCGCCAACGACTTCTTGGGTACTGACAAGATCCTCCCAACTTGTGCCGAGATTTCCTTGAGTCACTCGCGCACCAGTGACTTCCATTTTACAGCAAACCAGATCTCCGGATTGGAAAACCTTGTGCTTTACTTTCTGATTGTAGTACCTTGTTGCTCTATGCTAGTATACCGCGACCTTCGCTCTTGCAATGTCTTGAATTTCCTTGATAGTGTCTCAATTCACTGTTAGTCCAACTTAATTAAGCATAACATCAAAATTATGCGTCTATAGATTAGGCAAGTCTAACTGAATTGGTAACACAGCTTCCGTGGTGTCTCTCCCGTTGTAGTTCTGTGAGTGGTTTTGTATCCCTATAGGATATTTAGCAGTTCGTTTGCCCATCTCCCCCTAACTCGATCTACTTTCCTTCTTAAGTCGTGTAATATGATCTTGTTGACGACTTCGACTTATCCATTCGTTTAAGGGTGTGCTACAGACGTATAATTAAGGCGAATGCTATGCTTCTTGTAAAATGCCCAAAACTTATTGTTGTCAAACTGCGGGCTATTATATGTGATTATCATGTGAGGAACTCTAAATCTTGATATAATGGAATCGAAGACAAATGCTTCTACCTTCTGCTTGGTGATCTTCGCCACTACCTCAGCCTCAGCCTTGGCCCATTTGGTAAAATAATCCATGGCAACAATGACGAATTGTTGCTAGGTAATAGATTTCGGAAAGGGTTCGAGGATATTTAGCCCCCACTAAGAGAAAGGCTAAAGGCTGGTCAAATGACATAACTTGATAGTTAGCACTTTACTTGGTAAGTCATGCTTCAAGCATTGAAGACAGTACTGAACAACATCTTTTGCATCTTCTCTCATAGTTAGCCAATAATAGCTGAGCCACAGAGCTCGAATGTATAGTGTTTGTGCCTTTACATAGTTATTGTATATGCTACTATGTAGTTTAGATAACACCCTTCGGGCATCTCTCAAGGAAAGGCATCAAAGTTTAGGTTGAGATGTGCTACGCTTATACAGCTGACCATCAATTAGTGTGTAGTTTGCACCCTGGTAAGCTAATCTTAATGCCTCTTTTTTATTAGGAGAGTACCATCTTTTAAATAATTTACTAGGGAATCCATCTATGATTCTTCTCTTGGGTAAGGAGCTAACTCACAGCTCTATGAGAGACTAGATAAGCTTTTTTACAGAAGAAACTCGACAAAAAGTTTCTCACTCAGCTTAGGGAATGCCATATTGGCCAACTTTAACAACTTGTTGGTAGCAATATTCTTGCTTCTTGGAATTTTATGAATGGAGAAAGATAGGAATTCTTCTGCGAGCGTTTGTACCACCAATAGGTACTTGCTTATCTCTTCTTCTCTTACTGCATAACTTTGGGTGACTTGATTTACCACCAACTGGGAATTTAAGAACACTTTGAGTTTCTTGGCACCAATTTCTCTTGCCAATTTCAATCCAACAATTAGGGCTTCATACTTTGCTTCATTTTTACTGGTTAGGAATCCAAATTTTAAAGCGTAATGAACTTTGACATTATAGGGGCCATGAAGAACTAGGCTTACACCACTTCCTTTTCATGTCGAAGAACCATCGACATAAAGAAATCAGATTGATTTCTCTATAATCTTCACATAGTCCTCTCTAGTGAATTTGGCTACAAAATCCGCCAATACTTGGGCCTTTAGTGTCGTTCTGGGTTTATGTTATGCACCATAGGCATTAAGCTCTAAGGCATATTTCATCATCCTCTTCGAGGAATTAGGCCACTACAATGCTTGTCGTAATGGTTGATTGGTGAGGTTAATAATCTGGTGAGCTTCAAAATACGGCTTCAACTTTCTTGCCAAGAGAATCATTGCTAATACAAATTTTTCAATCTTTATGTACTAAAGCTCTAGCCCTTGTAGAACATGACTCATGTAATAAACGGGTAGATGCTCTTTTCTATCAATTTGGACCAGTATAAAGGAAAGTGCTTGGCAGTTGACTGATAAATACAAGTATAAATTTTCTCTAGGAATGGGTGTCGAGAGTATCGAGGGTGACGCAAGAAATTCCTTGAGCCTGTTGAAAGCTCTTTCGTAATCGTTGGTCCAGTTGAATTCCTTTAGATTCTTCAAAATTTTAAAGAATTCTGCACACCTATTTGCACTTCTCAACACGAATTTGTTAGGGGTAACAATTTGCCTAGTGAGTTCTTGTACCTCTTTAATCATGAGAGGTGATTTCATATTCCTTATAGCTTCAATCTTTCTCGGATTTGCCTCGATGCTACATCTTGTAACCATATACCCGAGAAATTTCCTTGATGTTGTGCTAAAGAAGTACTTCTATGGGTTGAATTTCATGTTATATCTCTTCAATGTGGCAAATGTCCCCTCCAGATCAGCGAGATGCTAATCTTCCTTCATGCTCTTCATTATTATATCGTTTACATATACTTCAACATTCCTATGGATCTGAGATTTGAACATCTTTGTTACTAATCCCTGGTATATGGCACCAGCATTTTTTAGCCCAAAGGGCATTACCATATAACAGTAGGTTTCAAAATTGGTAACGAAAAATGTGTAGACTTCATCTGCCTTATCCATCTTGATTTGATTGCAACCAGAGAAAGTGTCCATAAAAGAAAGCAATGCATGTCCTACAATTGCGTTTACCATCTGGTCGATTTTTGGTAGTAGGAAACAATCCTTGGAATAAGCCTTATTGAGATTCATAGAGTCTATGTACATTCGCCACTTGCTATTAGATTTCTTGACTAGCACACAATTTGCTAGCTAAGTTAGATAAGGCTCTTCCTGAATGAATCTTGCCTTCAATAATTTATAGACCTCTTCTTCTATTGTCGCTTCTCTCTCTGGTGCAAAATGTCTCTTTTTCTATTGGACCACTTTCACATTCAGGTCAATCTAGAGCTTATGTACCATAACGTCTCTCAAAATACCCAGCATGTTCGAAGGTGACAATGCAAATACATCAGCATTGGCTTACAGGAAGTTAATCAAACTTTGCTGGACATTTGCTGATAAGGGTTTTCCTATCCTTGTTGTCTTCTCGGGATCATTTCCCAAAGGAATTTCCTCTGTATCATTCTCAGCATTCTCTATGCCGACTGAATTACCTTCTGGTTTCAACTTAAAATACTTCCTCTCATCTTAAGGCCCTTATATATAAGGACCATGCCAATTGTTGATCCCCTTTGCATACACCGACCCTTGTAGGAGTAGGGAACTTAGCCTTAAGATGTGCCGTTGAAGAGATAATTCCAAATAAATGTTGGCATAGCCGTCCCATTATTATGTTGTAAGGGGACCAACATTTGATAATGAGAAAGTACACTTTGTCCTCTGCAACATGCTTGTTGTCACCGATCTATATTGGTAAAGAGATAACTTTAGCTACTTAGATAGGTTGATTATTGAAGGCATAAAGATCATACTTGTATGACCGCAGCTATGCTTTAATCTTGAGCCTCATTTGATTAAAGGCATGCTGAAAAATGATATCAACCGAACTTTCCGTGTCAGTAAAAATCTTCTTGACTTCAAAGTTAGTGACTCTTACATTGATGACGAGTGCATCATCATACAGCCTCTCAATACCCTCAAAATCTTCTTCTCCAAAAGATATTGTATTATTAATCCTGACCTTTTTTCCATGAATATTGAAAACGTAATTCTTAGAGTTAATCGAGTTTGAAGAACTCGGTTAGCCTATATAAGGTCTGCTGACAATGGTATTAATTACTCCATTGGTGCTATACTAGAATTAACATCCCTTATATCTCTCATGACCATTGCTGGCTAAGTGTCATCCTCTTGTTCCTCTCATTTCCTCTAAGACGGTCTTTCAATTCTTTCAGCATCGTGCGCTACAAATTTTCGCAGGTGCTCACGTTGTATTGCATCTTCAATTATATTCTTGAGTTGAATACATTCATCTGTATTGTGACCCTTGTTACGGTGGAAATCACAGTACTTGTTCAAATTTCTTCTTGAGGGATTCTCCTGCATTCTTTTTGACCACTAGAGGACATCTTTCTCCCCACGTACCTCCATCAAAATATTGAAGATTGGATGATTGACAGGCGTGTAGGATGAGAATGTCGAGATCCTCGGTCTTTACCTTTCGGCATCTAAACTGTGGTCACTATTTATGCCAATTCTATCTTGCGCACTATTTTGCTTGTCATTCTTTCCATCTCCTCTACTCTAATTGGCCTCTAGTCGTGCCTTTATGTTGTCTTCTTGTCGGATGTATGAGGTGGCTTTAGCCTTAAACTCAGTGAAAGTTTTTGGCTTATTCTTTGTGAGAGGCTTGAAAAAGTGTCCATAAGTCTTGACTTCGTCAATTATGGTGTTAAGAGCCACACTCATATCTAGCTTTAGGATTTGGACCATCTCGGCTATAAATCTAGCTAAATAGTCCCTGATTGACTCATTGGACTTTTGTTTAATGGTGTTAAGGATTGAGGAGTCCTTAACAGGAAATTTACTCATAAGGAAGTGTTGAAGGAACACTTTTGCCAGTTCATCAAAATAGGAAATGGTATTTGGTTTCAAATGTTTGAACCAAGTGTTGGTTTCATTCCTTAATGTTGAAGGAAAAGCTTGACAGGCTACTGCATCACTTAAGCCATGCAACTTGGCTAACATACGGCAGTATTTCAGGTAGTCTTCGAAGTCCTTTGTTCCATCGTAAGTCTCAAACTGTGGTAACTTTATGTGTTGAGGTATTACTTCCTCTCAAATTTCTGGAACAAAGGGACTCTTTTTAATTTGGAACTGTTTTCTTAGGGCAGTAGGGGTGTCAATATGCGAAGGACCCGTTTGGTGCACTTGTTTAGTTGTTTGCCTTTGTCATTCCTTTTGAAAGTAGGAGCCAAAGGTCATATCAAATTCTTGGCTTGCTTTTTTTGCAACTTGGGTGAATAAATTGAATCATCTCATTTTTCAGCATCGTGATTGCTTTGGTCTTTGTTTTGGGTCGGATTTAGGTCAATATTACTATGAAAGAGGTTAAGGACTTGCTCGTGTTTTTTGTTTAATTCTTGGTTTTCTTTGGCTAAGTCATGGCAGAGTTACTTGAGCCTAGCCAATCGCTGTTCATCAATATGCTTACTCCCCCCTTCAGGGTGTTGAGAGGTAGTGTTGGCATTTGCACCCTTAGATACTCTTGTCTTAATCATGTGGGTGTATTTAGGAAAAAACAGACAACACTAAATGTTGTCGATGAATTTTGAGATCAAGGAAAATCTTGCAAAAGAGAATGGAATACTTGGTATTGGAGCTAGTTTGGTGCGGCCACTCTAAAGCTTAAGTTAATGGGGTGACTTTGTATAGAAAGTATGTAAGTGAAGTGTTAGAGAGATCTTATGGAGTTTTCTTTCTCATATTTATAGCTGGTTGTAATGTCGAAGGCAGTTGTCGGAATAACTGTTAAGACATATGGAAGCTTCTTGATATGACATTTTTCTCGATATATAGGGAGAGCAGACGGTTATGTAATATAACCGTAAGTCCTACAACTAGTCACTCAAGGTTTCGATTGGCTGAAAGACTCGATCGAACCTAAATTATAAAGTAAAGCTAGAAATATTAGTAAAAATGATCCCATAAGTTTGAATTTAAGAAAATAAGTAATAAAATAAAAGACTATAAAAATTCCAAATTTTAAGTATATAACTAGTCATTTATCGAAAATGCGTAAAATGCATTTCGATAATTAACGAATCGTTGGGGATAAATTATATGAATACTAAAAATCATAAAATGACCTAAATAATATTTAAGAATATTTATTTGTACTATATATGAATTTACATGTAGGTATAAATACGCGTAATTACTTAAAATACGTTAAATGTGCTAAAATAATACTAAATAATTAAATAAAATTCATAATTAATTAAGAAAATATCAAGAAAAATCAGTAAAAATCAAGAATGATCCAAAATTGGGTCGTGGCAGCTGAGAAAAATAAGAAAAAAATCGGCCAATTAAATTAAAACAACACAAAAGCCAAAAATTAAGGGATAAGGCAATTGTCTTGTCCAATTTAATGCACAATAATTACACTAAAGCTCTATAAATAGCAAGAAAAATTCAGAAGCTCATTTGGACAGTTAGAAATCAGAGAAAATTAGGGAGAGGCGAAAATTGAGAGAAAAATTCGAGTTAGAAAAAAAATAAGAAAAACTGTGCAATTAGGGCCTTTAAAGGGAATCCATACCAGATGAGCAGCTGGGAGTAGAGTAGCGCTCAGACCAGTTGACAAGGCTACAGTGGTCGGCGGTGGCGGGAGCCACCAAGACCGGTGAGTTCGATTTACAGCCCGATTCTTGTGTAATTTTGTAAAAATAATAAATATTATTAGAAAATTATGAATTTTGTTATTCTGGAATATTTTTGTATGTAGTTTTTAGTAAAAATATTATTTTGATGAAAATATGTCTCATGATATAGGGTCCTTAAGAAATCATGCAAAACCGAGCATATTTTGGTTTAGAAATAAATGACTTTAAAAGTATAGTTTCGAGTCCAAAATTTTTGTATAGACTACTTAGATGATATAGAACAGTGCTATGAAGCCTGTTTTCAAAAATTAATTTTTGAAATTTTTAGATAATTTTTAGGCCTTAAAATGAGGCATAAAATAAGTAATTTAGAGCTAATAAAGTAATTAAATGGTTAATTACTGATTTAGTGAATAAGTACATGTTTTAGGATATTGAAATCTGATGGAGTATGATACTTGTAGCATTTAGGGTGTTAGATGTAATTATTAGGTTAATTATGTAGTAAATAAGTAATATGGAAAAATAGTACATTTTAAGTTAATTTTGTAAATTAGGATAATTAGTAGTAAAATCTAATTTAGGATGAATTTAGACATTTTGAAATGATAATTGATGTTGGGAGATAGTAATTAGAGTAATAGAAATATTAGATGTGTATTATGTACATAATAAGTAATAGTACATAATACACAATTATTAAAAATATAATAAATAGAAAATGTTATAATAAAAATTGATATTATGATAATAATAAAATGGTACAATAAATCTAATAGGAAACTTGAATTAATGTAATTAGATGAAAAATGTAAAAATTTCTTATATTAGGAGTAAATTCGATACACTAATAAGGATATAAGTGTACCGAGTAGAATAAAATACTAATTAAAGGTAATGGTGATATTTAGGAGATCGGGAAGTAATGTGATTAATTTCACACTATGAGTTGAAACGAATTTTTAGGGTTCGAGTATAAAATAATACATAGGAATCGAACTAGAACGTAATTTAGAAATCAATACGGAAACCGAACCTGAACCTAACCCTAAACCTAGAATAATTGTAAAAGACTTAAGACCTAGATAATTACGCATATTAAACCTTAAACAAAACATAACAATAAGCGTTATAGGATAAAATGAACCTATAATAGTTATACGAAAAAAAAAAACTGAAATTACGTTTGTGTTATAGGGATGATCAACGATAGCCTGAGCAAGTCGGACCTCGAATGAGTGAGCGAGGAGTCGAGGTAAGTTTGGATTAACACGATGCTGTATTTTGGAGGCTTAAGATTATGCTTGGTTGTGCTTGTTAGATAGTTGGATGTATGCATGTGCTTGATTATGGGTGATGCTATGATTCTGTTTGTTGCTCTGGCGTGTATTGTATGATTTATATGAAATGATTGATCACCCTAAACTAGACTTAATCAAATATACGATCAGTAATCATAATCGGATATGCATGACAACCCGTTAGGGGAACTTAGGACTCTCCGGCCAAATATCGACCCTTTCGAAAGGGATAGCGCAAGATTGCATAATGGTCCCTTCTTCATCCTTAGCCGAACTAAGTGATAGGAGAGGAGGTTGCGGCGAGGGTGAAGTCAGTAGTTCGAAGGTAGTCGCGGGAGGAGCGAGGTATCCATTGCATAAGCTTGGGTTTGGTCGTGAGCTGTTGTATTAACAGCAACTCCTCAACCTGGATTAGAGCGGGCGCAATTTCTCTAATCTCACGACGGGCCGGACAACGTCGTGCAATGGCATTTGCTTGTACATGCATTGCACTTAATAAGTTGATTGATAACTCTATTGTGTGTTTATGGTATAGTTTTAAGTCCTCTATTCTAACTTATTGAGCTGTGGTTGCTCACATCCCTATAGACGTCGTGCAGGTACTAGCTAAGAAGCGGAAAACAACTACTTTGAAGCTAGCAACTGTTGGATCTTGGGGAGTGAGGAAAAACATTGAAGAATAAACACATATTTTTAAGGTCTAAGTTTTTATTTTAGAATTATTTTTTTTTATTTCTGAATGATGTAATAACTAGGAAATATATTACAGAGAAAGATTGTAAATTTTAATTGCAATAACTGTAGTATATATATAATTCCTCACTTTCTTAGATAAATGATTTATTTAAATTATAAACTGTTTACTTTAAAGCGGGTTATTCGTGGATGCCTTGTGTAAATCAAGTCTAAGATAGCGGTTATAAGGCCAACTTCTATCTTAGGATGGTTTACACGGCGGGGCTGTTACGACTCTGCCGCTTCGCGGTGTGACAATAACCGTGCTTATGATAATTGTTTGCACCATGAGCTTGAATTCAAACTAAGAATAGATTTAAGATACTCAGCATAAATGTCATGTATCATCTTTCTAAAGGTATGCCAAGAGATTCAACATATTCGGTATGTTAGTGGCCAAATGAACGAGTATGCCATATGAGCAAAAATTGATTATTAACAATTCTATTGTAAATAATTTGTTTTAGTTGTTATATTCATGCATGCCATACATTGGGATATTGGAGGTGTGGGGGGGTTGTGTGGGTGGGTAGTTTATACATTGCATCACATACACAGGGCAGATATAATTGGACTCAGGCCGTCTTAGAACCTTAGGATGGGGAGTCATTGTATAAGTTCTAAGTGTAGTGGGATAAGCATCGCTTATGGCCGATTAAGCTACCTCACTTAAGCTTTCATGTAACTAATGAGATGTTTTCTCGAAAGCGTATGAGATCACAAAGCATAAGGACCATTAAAATCTACCTTAATTGCATTTACAAATGCTTTCCCAAGATTGGCAAATAAATGTGATGTGGTAAGACTAAAAAAAAAAAAAATTAATTATGAAGTTCCCAAATCTATTCACTGTAAATATTTTCTTTGTAAATTTTCTTTTCTTTGTAAAATATTAATGAAATTCCCATGTAAATAGGATAGTTTTGATGTAATATTCTTTTTATCTTTTTTTTTTATATATATAGAAATGACTAATTCTTCTCTTACATTGACCCTTTTCAAGGAAATTCACATCTATTAGCCTTTAGAACCTAAGGGAATACTCGAAAGATGGTTTTAATTTTTTTATCCAAACCAATAAAAAGTCATACCAGACAAGATTGGGCCCATCCTTTCACTGCTTAAAGTTCAAACCAATATCACTGTGGTATGGGCTTTGGTCCACTTCTAGGACCCTCAGAGTCAATTTTTTTGTTTTGGCCCATGTCGATTGAGTTCAACTATTGAATAATAGTCCTATCAATTAGGAGTCTCCTTTGTCAAGAGCAGATGGTATGTTCTAGATATCACAGTTGGGCTAGCAAAGTCCTTTAATAAACTATTGGGCCTCTATGAGTCTATAATCTGCAAGATTTGGGCAGATCACAATAGGAGAATTATTAGGGTAGATGATCTTTTTACTTGGTTTGCAACCCCATCTAGTTACAAGCGAGAGCTTTTTTGTGTAGATCTTGATGCCTATCAATAGTATAGAATTAATGCTTACATACTAGTAGCCTTTAGGTCCATTTTATTTCCTAATGGGTATTTCACATACACCACAAGATTGCTGAGTTGGTAGCCTAACTTTTAGAAAGAAAGTCTTACATCTTGACGTTACTAGCTAAATAAGTCAGATCACTCAATTGTGTTCAAGAGGAAAAGAATGGAGACTTGAAAACCAATATAGCCTTACTCATAGTTTGGTTTATCAGCCATGCATAGAGTCATAAACCTGACTTCTTTCATAGGAAAGGCATCTAGAAGATAAATCTCATTGATGCATTTGCTATAGTCATTGAACTCCTTAAAAATGTTGCTATCTATTACTTTGGTAGACCTTTCTAGAAGTTTCGTATTGAAGATATCCCTCGCGTTGCCAAATGGATCAAGGTAGTTGAGTTGAAGAAGAGAATGAAGATGGAAGAGGAACCAAGATATCACTAGAAAAAAACAAAAGGATCTAGACTTTTGGGATTATTTGCAACAAATTTTAAATAATGTCTTGGAAACTTCAAAAGTGTAATAAAAATCATTTTCTTGCTACATCATAGTCAACTTGCCAACGCCCCCTTCTACATCTACATGCCCTCATATTGCATTTCTAATATTTCTTGTCTTTATTTGTAAATAATCATTGTCGATTTTGTTAGATTTCATTGAATAATTTTGTGAAATAAAAATAAAAAGGAAAAATTTTCTAAGTAGACTCATGAAAGTCATGTCCATAAGCTTCTAATTATAAATATTCGATTTCTTTTACAAGTTCTTTTCTTGGTACCTTCGGTTCAACTCTTTCTATTCTTTTGTTAATTCCCACTTATACAATCTTAAGATTATATTTCTTATAGGTAACTTTCTAAATACCTACAGGTTATCAGTAATTGATTGTAAATATTTAATCTTTAGGTTCTTTTTTCCTTAGAAATGTTTTTCCACTTCTTTCTCACAAACTTGTAAATAAGCTTTATCCTTATATTTCACTTTTTAAATAAATCTATTTCTCTCTCTCAAAAAGAAAAGTGGTTTTTCAAAAAGAAAAAAAAAAGATTAAGGAGTTGCTACTAAGTATGTGTAGACACCTCATTTTTGCCAAATTATTTTTATTAATTGAGCTAGGTTAATAATAAAAAAAAAAAACGAAAATTCAAAGAAAAAAAAAAGAAAAAAGAAGAAAAAGAAAATCAAGTTAGGATTCAAGTTGTGTCAAGTTGGGCTAAATCCATTAGTTTTGGGCCAGACCGATTTAGGAGCTAAAAATCAAAATTTGTTAAATTATTGAGCTAAATTGGATCGGGTCGGGCCTTAAAAGAAAAGCCCGAACTAGCTAGGGTTTCTAGAAGCTAGGGCGAATCTTGGTTAAATCAAAAGCAAATATTTCATATTGAAGATACGAAAGATTTAATTTTAGAGCTTATAAATAACATGCTGATTAGGGATTCGAGGAGGACTTTTCTTTTTAACCACATACACCCAACAAAAACACCTCACACCCCTATACACACCACCATCTGTACGTACTACCATCTTCACGCACCACCACCAACACCCTATACGCCGACAAACCCATACACACGCCATAGTACCATCATGTGCCACTACCAGCATCTCACGTGCCACAACCATCACCTACATTGTTTGAACCACCGCGCACCACCACCAACCTTGCCCAGCATCGCCCATAGCTATCACTTAGCCATCGCCAGATCTCGTCCATCCATCATGCAGCCTTACCTGTACTTGCCCAACGCTGCCACCCACGTTGCTTACTCCATCGCCTATGCTCACCTAACCTCACCCGTATTTGCCCATCATTGTTTGCAATTGTCGTCCAGCCATTGTTAGATCTTGCCCAACCATCACCCAGCCTCGCCTGTACGTTCGCTTAGCTTTCACTCGCTTTCGCCCATCTGCACGCCTTGGCGCTTGCCCGAGTCACCACTCATGCTCGCCCATAGTGTTGCCCGAGCACGCCTAGTACAACCCAACGTTAACTAACCCGACTTAAGTAATTTTTTTTTTAGTTTTTTTTTATATATTATTTTCTTCATTTGTTAATTAGTTGTGTTATATATCTTCATTTTATTATTTTTTATTAATTTATTTTTTCTATTTAATTGCAGGTTTTTTTAATGAATTATTTTCTTTCAAATTTTTAGTTAAATTAGGGTTTTTTAAAAATAATCATTTTTTAATAAAATATATTTTTGGCATTTAGGTTTTTTTAGAAAAATAAAAATTTTAATTAAGTTTTTTTTAGGAAAGATAGTTAAGTTTTTTTGTTTAATTTAGGAAAATTAGATTTTCTAGGATTTCCCTTTAAAATAATAAATTGATTAAAACGTAAAACTGGCTCAATTTTAAAAAATAAAAATAAACCACCTACTAAAAAATCTTATAAAAAGAATTATAACCAATTTGATCTTGATTAGCAAGCATGTAAACACTTTCGGGGCAATCGTTAAAAAATAAAAAAAACTTTTTTCCCCTTTTCTTAGAAAGTCGTAATAAAAAAATTATTTTTAGTTACATTTTGTGAACTTAGGTATATTTTTAATATTTTTAGAAAAATTATAAAAAATAAAGCCCATCAATGTCTTTTTATTTTCACATGGTGATTTAGTTTTAATAGGTTAGCTCTCGAACCCCATTTTTTGATTCAATTTTCTAAAAATTAATTTTTTAGAAAATCCGTAGACTAATGGTCAAATTAGGGTTTTCTCACCTGAAAAAACCCTAATTTTATTTTTACCAATTAAACCGGTTGGCGACTCCATTTTTTTTTTAAAAAAACAACATTTTATTTTTGTTAATTTAATGTCAGATAATTTATATTAAGCGAGCTGGGCTTAATATAGGTTAAATTAAGAAAATCAAAATAAGGCTTAGCAGAATTGGTGACTCCACTAGGGAACACTTGTAGGCTAGCCATGTAAAAATTAAAAAACTATTGATGGGCTTTTGTATTATTATTTTCTTTTTTGTATTATAATTGTACTAATTGTTTTTTAGTGAAGCAGGCCTTTAAAAAAAAAAAAAAAAGCTTAGCCAATGGGCCTTTATGGGGATAGTAGGTTTTTTATTTTTCAAATAACCATTTGTATATTTAGATGTGGTTGGATTTGGGTTACCTTAGGATTGGCCGCCATTATATAACCCTTAGGTCATTGGGGTCATTACCCTTACCCGACAGTAATAGGCAAGCCTACTTAAGCTTTGATCTAGCTTACCAGGCTTTTCTTTAGAAAACTTTGGAGCTACAGAGTTTGAAACCTATAAACCTTACACTCTTTCATTATTTTTTTCGAAAAAGGGGTATTTATTTTTAAATTATAAGAAAAGCCTGATTTAATTTGTGGTCAGTTCATCATCCATTTTCAATTAAAAAAAATCAGTAACCCTTATATATAAGTATACATGAGCTTCATTTTTATTAAATCTTATTTTGAATATACTTATATATAAGGGTGCTTTTTAATTGTTGATTTATCATACTCCCTATATTTTATTAATGACCAACCCCATTACATTGCACGTATATATAGCATATTGCATCACATTTATTTTACATAGTTGTTTGTATATGCTATCTTTTGTAATTTATGTGCATCTTGTACATTTTGTTTTACTTTATCAGTAATAGGTTGTATAACATAACATTTAACATAAAATGCTCAAAATTATTAGTATTCCCCTTGTGCCAATATTAAAATAAAAAACTTCTATATTAACTTATGAATTTTTTTTTTTTGGGCATGTAATCATGGAAATTAACAATGATAAAAATTATTATGGAACTGTCATTTTTTTAAAAGACTTTCCAACATTTTTTTTTTAAAAAAAGGAAATTTCAAAAGATATTTTATTATTAAAAACCAGTTTCATAATAAGTATTTACTCAATTGATTTTTATTACAATGCCACACATGTACCATACTATTAGGAGCTAACAAAATAAAAATAAAAAAGGATTTAATCATTAGATTTCCATCGTGAATTATTTTCCATCTTAAGTTGTTAATCTTGTGAATGTCTAAGTTCTCATTCTTTGTGTTTAGCACTTAGGTTGTCACAGTTCTAATAGAGTTCTCTCTATGAGTCGTTACCCTTGTGTCGTTTATTCAATAAATTTCTCATTGTAAAATAATTTTTGCTTTTCCATATCATCCTTGTAATATTATTATCATCCTATATCCTTAGCCGTCAGTTCTAATTTTTTCTTTGTTTATATTTGTCGATGTCAGTATTAGGCTTTTATGACATAAAATAAGCATTGATTTTCTAATAAAAGTTTCCACAAAAAAAAAAAAAAAGAATGGTTTTCAAAACAAAAAATTTAATATAGTGTTGCTAATAAGAAGGGATTCTTGCAGGTTTTGAAAGATTACTTTCAAAGTGCTATAGCTTAACCTGAAGCCCGTAATCACTCATTTTCAAAAAAAAAAAACAAAAAATCAAGATGTCTGAAGCTCTTGAATTGAGAATAGCCATAGCAAAAGGGATTAAGCAAACAAGGAAAACAAGTATAGACCATAGGTCTTACCTAAGCCCAAGTTCTTATTAACACCTCATTTCAAGTATACGAGTCCAAAGGGTTGCAGATTCAATGGCCTACTACTAACATGTTATAAGGATTAGAAAAGTTGCTAGAAACAAATGGTCAAGTTCAAAGGGTATGTTACTATTAGGGTCTGGAAGAAAGAGTTGCTACCCTAGAAGAAAAGCTATAATATTAGAAAAAAAGCTCACTAGCATGGTAATGGCAATTTGTTTTGTGCTCAAGCAGCTTGAAAACCTACATCTTAATACGAATAGGAAATTACAGCCCAAGCATGAAGATGATTCAATGAAAGGGAAATCAAGAGTAAATGTGCCAATTGGGAAAGCCCACAATCAAGACAAACTCATCCATAACAAGAGGAGGCGATTTATGTAGTTCAAGATTTTAACGGCTCAAATGTTCAAGCAATTGAGAGATATGAGATTATTGACATACAAAAACCCAACAAGGAAATGCAAGAAAAGGGATCGTGACCCCAACAAATAATGTGAATACCATGTAGGCCAAGTGGGGCATACTGTAGAAGACTGCTGAAGACTGAAGCATAAGGTATAAGATTTGATTGATGCTAAGATTATCCAACCAAGTTTTCTAGAGATTGATGGGTTAATTAGCAACGGTATTCCTTCCCCAAGTTTTGAAGGGGCATCATGTAGACAACCTCCAACATCAAGCATTAAAGATCTGTTACTATCATCTAACCAGGTGGCTCACCATTTAAAGTAGTTGGGTATATCTTTGAGAGATCAATTCAATTGAATAGGCTAAGTTTGAGGAAGTGACAGAAATATAGGGGCAAAAAAAAAAAAAAAAAAGGAAAGAATTTTAGTTCCTGCATTTTCTTTCATTTTAGTGTTTGTAAGAGATACGAGTTTTTGAATAAAGTAGTTTTATTTGCTATGAAGCTAGTGTAATTCAACTAGGAGCATTTTGAATGAGTGAAAATGGATAAAGAAAATGTGAACTTGGAGCTTAAAACTTTCTACATAAGGAAATGATAACACATTACTTGAAAGGTTTAGAATGACAAGAGGCAATCCATATCCTAAACACTACACCTAGACACACACAAGAGAAGAGTGTCATCAAGGTGAATAATTGAGCTCATTCCTTAAAAGAGGCCTGTCTTAAACTTGGTACATAAGACAAAATGATGTTAGGCATTCATTTCATCATCCTTAAGTACGATTATCCCTTGCAAGCAAACCCATTTGAACCTTTAGAGGATTTTTCTTAAAATTAACTCTACTAAGAACCACTCCAAACTGAGGCAATCAGGAGGTTAGCATCATTAATTTGGAGAAAAAGAGTAGACTAACTTATGCTTCCTTTAGTTGTGCCAATTTACGAGCAAATGTTGTCATAGATAATTCAATTTCTCTAGGACGAGGAAAAGCTTCAAACCATATACACTCACTCGGCCCTATACATTCAAACACCTAGAGCTTATGGACTTTTCCTAAATACTTTGAAGACATATATACTTCTCCTAAACTTATATACCTTAAACATACCTTTTGGTGCTTCGAATTCTATTAAATGAAAACTTAACAATGGAAGGTAATCACCTTGACCCAAAAAAAAAGGGAAAAGAGAAAAAGAACAAGAAAGAAAAAAAAAATAAAAAAGAAGAAAAGAAAAAAGGAAAAGAAGTGAAAAAAAGAGATTGAAGATATTATCAAGGTGATCACCTTTAAAGCTAAGATAAATTACCAATAAGTCTGAAATCTAAACTTGTGATGGTATACAAAGTCTGAACATTTTAAATTCCTAAGC
Organism: Lumnitzera littorea; assembly: GCA_024138015.1. Taxonomy (NCBI): domain Eukaryota; kingdom Viridiplantae; phylum Streptophyta; class Magnoliopsida; order Myrtales; family Combretaceae; genus Lumnitzera; species Lumnitzera littorea. The sequence goes on from JAMXBB010000001.1 coordinate 20,113,616, forward strand.
TCAAAAGCAAAGCCCTCATTTTATAATCCAATCCACTATTCTACCCTTAATAAAGCTCTCTTGACTAAAGAAATTAACTTACCTTAATTAAAATTTGCTCATGAAACTAGGGCAAGCCCATGTTTAGCTTCTCCTAGGTTCTTAACTTGTAAACTAAGGATGAATTGTATATGATTTTTTTCAAAATTGCCCAAAAGCCTTACATTGCAAACCCAAAAAAGACCTATTGATTAATCAGAATGTACCACTTACAAGATAGGCCACAATTTTTTTGAATTGATGCTGAGAGTAAAAATAGACCTATGAGAGTGTAAAGAAGTCTAGTTTGACTAAACATTTCAAGTAATGATATCTATCCCCTTAGTGGAAAACTAAAGAGTTGAGTGCTATTACAAGTTGGAAATCAGTGCTTCTAAAAAGTTCAAAGATCATGGATTATGCTTCAAGAAATGAGATTAAAAGAATGAGTGATCAATGGGCAAGGGGCAAGCTAACCCCTTATTGGTGATCTTTAAGAGTTTTCGAGACTTTCTTACTTATTAGCAGCATAATTTTCTATCAAAGAGTGTGTTTTTTCTTTTTGAAAAAATAGAAAAAGAAAAGTCTTTTCAAAATTTTCAAGGAATCATAAAAATCCCTCAAACTCAAGTCATAGATCAATTTGTCAAAACTCATGAAAGTTTTCTTACTTCCTGGATCACTTGCTTAATGGAGCGCCATCTAACCCTTTATAGGATCACTATCCTATCTAGACTTTTGCTAAGATCACAAAGGAACGTTGTCCTACCTATTCCTTAGTTAGATTGCCTGCTCAAAGGAGCGCTATCTTACTCCTTTTTAGGATTGCTTTCTCATAGGAGTGTTATCCTATCTATTCTTTTGTAGAATTGCTTGGATTACATGCTCAAAAGAGCGATGTCTAGTCATTTAAAAGATTGCTTACTCATGAGAGCATTGTCTCATTTTGTCTTTAATAAAATGTCATCTTATCTTGTTTCTGAAAGTTCTATCCTTTTGAGCAATTCATCTTGAAGAGATCTATCCTCTTTGGACAAGTCAAAAAGAATCTCAAAGAGATCTATCTTCTTTGGGTCACCAAAGTGAAATCAGTTTTGAAGAGATCTACCTTCTTCGAACAAGTTAAAAAGAATCTTGAAGAGATCTATCTTCTTTAGGTCACTAAAGTGAAATCAGTTTTTGAAGAGATTTATCCTCTTCAGATAGGTGAAAAAGAATCTTGAAGAGATCTATCCTCTTCGAGTCACCAAAGTGAAATCAGTTTTGAAGAGATCTATCATCTTTAGACCAATTAACCAAAATAAATTTTGAAGAGATCTATCCTCTTCAAGTTACAAAAGTGAAATCAATTTTTGAAGAGATCTATCCTCTTCAAATTAACTAAAAAGAATCTCGAAGAGATATATCTTCTTTGGATTAACCAAGTTGAATCTTAAAGAGATCTATCCTCTTTAGATTAACCAAGTCGAATCTTGAAGAGATCTATCCTCTTTAGATTAGCCAAAACCAATCTCGAAGAGATCTATCCTCTTTAAGTCATCCACTAACCAAAACAAAGCAAGAATCTTGAATAGATCTATCCTCTTCGGGTCACCTAAGTGAAATCAGTTTTTGAAGAGATCTATCTTGTTCAGATCAAACCAAAAGGAATCTTAGAGAGATCTATCCTCTTCGAATCGTCCACCAGACCAAAATAAGTTTTTTGAAATCTAGAAGAGTTCTATCGTCTTCGAATTATTCGCTAAACCAAAACAAGTTAATTTTACCTTTGATGCTTCTTACCCTATCCTTCCAAGATAAGCCCCCTTAAAATTTTTTCTCTATCCTTCCGAGATAGACACCATTAAGCCTTATCTTTCCAAGATAGGCCTCCTTAAAATTTTTGCTCTATCCTTCCAAGATAGGCACCATTAAGCCTTATCCTTTCGAGATAGGCCCCCCCCTAACCTTTTACTTTGTTCTTTCAAGACAGGTATTCATTTGCCCCGTCCTTTCAAGATGGGCAGTTTATTATTTACATCGACATTTTAAGTTGATATTTTTCATCAAAATAAAACACAGCTTAATTGATCAATTCAAAGTAGGGTTTGGCAAAAATGTGTATCTCTTTTATCTTTGTAATAAAGTTTTAACTGAACTTCATTATAAAGAGGGGTACTTGTAGATACCTGATTTTTGCTAAATTATTTTTATTAATTAAGCCAGGTTAGTAAAAAAATAAAAATAAAAATAAAAAAATAAACGAAAATTCAAAGAAAAAAAGAAGAAAAGGAAAATCAAATTAGGAATCAAGTTATGTCAAGTTGGGTTGAATCCATTAGTTTTGGGTTAGACCGATTTAGGGGCTAAAAATCAAGATTTATTAAATTATTGGGCTAAATTAGATTAAGCTAGGCCTTAAAAGAAAAGCCCGAACTAGCTAGGGTTTCTAGAAGTTAGGGTGAATCTAGGTTAAATCAAAAGCAAATCTTTTCTATCGAAGATACGAAAGATTCAATTTTGGAGATTATAAATAACACGTTGACTAGGGATTCGAGGAGGACTTTTCTTTTTAACCACATACACCCAACAAAACACTTCATGGCCCCACACGCACCACCACCCACATACGCTACCACCCGTACGCATTACCACCAACACCTCACACATCGATACACCCACACATGTGCTACAACACCACTGCGTGCCACTACCAGCTTCGCTTGCACTCGCCTAGCATTAATCGTAGCTGTCGCCTAACCATCACCAAATCTTGCCTAGCTATCTCCTAACCTTGCCCATACTTGCCTAACGCTACTGCTTATGTCACTTACTCCATCGCTCGTGCTTGCCCAACGCATTGCCTGTGCTTGCCCAGCCTTACCCATACTCGCCCAGCATCACCTTTAGTTATTGTTTAGTTTTACACACTATTGCCTAACCTCGCCCACACGCTCGCCCAGCTCTTGCCCATTCACACGCGCAGATGCTCGCCCATCCATACCTCGAAGTGCTCGCTCGTGCACACCCAAGTGCTTGCTCGAGTCACCGCTTGTGCTCGCCCATAGTGTTGCCCGAGCATGCCTAACACCACGCAACGCTTACCAACCCGACCTAGGTAATTTTTTTTTTGAGTTTTTTTTATATTTTATTTTCTTCATTTATTAATTAGTTATGTTATATATCTTCATTTTATTATTTTTTATTAATTTATTTTCCTATTTAATTGCAAGTTTTTTTAATTAATTATTTTCTTGCAAATTTTTAGTTAAATTAGGGTTTTTTTATTGTAAAATCATTTTTTAATAAAATATATTTTTGACATTTATGTTTTTTTGGAAAAACAAAAATTTTAATTGAGTTTTTTTTTTAGGAAAGATAGTTAGGTTTTTTTGTTTAATTTAGGAAAATTAGATTTTCTAGGATTTCCCTTTAAAATAATAAATTGATTAAAACATAAACTTGGCTCGACTTTAAAAAATAAAAATAAACTGCCTACTAAAAAATCTTATAAAAAGAACTACAGTCGGTTTAATCTTGATTATCGAGCATGTAAGCACCTTTGGGGCAATCGTTAAAAAATAAAAAAAAAAAATTTTCCCCTTTTCTTAGAAAGTTGTTATAAAAAATAATAAAAAATCATTTTTAGTTACATTTTGTGAACTTCGGTATATTTTTAGAAAAATTATAAAAAATAAAGCTCATCAATTTTTTTTTTTCACAAGGTAGCTTAGTCTTAATAGGTTAGCCCTTAAACCCGATTTTCTAATTCAATTTTCTAAATTTTAATTTTTTAGAAAATTCATAAACTAGTGGTCAAATTAAGATTTTTCCACCCGAAAATCTTAATTTTATTTTTACTAGTTGAACCGGTTGGTGACTCTATTTTTTTTCTTAAATAACAACATTTTCTTTTCCTTAGTTTAATATTGGGTAATTTGTATTAAGCAGGCTGGGCTTAAAATAGGTTAAATTAAGGAAATCGAAATAAAGCTCGATAGTATAGATTTCTATGAGAAGTAATAGCCAATAGTGGAAATAATGACAACCGTGATGGCACCAATCTTGCAGAAATAAGGTTTCATCCATTCGAGCAAACTGTAGCAAAAGTGACTAAATAGATGAACTTCATGGTTGACAACATAGCCTCGCTTAGAGCAACAACACCAGTAAATAAAGAGCATCAACATGGGGGGGAAACTATTAAATTCCTAAAAGTCAATCTAGTGTTGGATATCGATTCTTTTGAGGATGATATAGGAATGATTAATTTAGGACCAATCAACCTAGCACCTAACCAAGACAATCTTAAAGAGTAGGAGAGGAAATGGACCCAACAAATTGATGAGAGGATGAAGGCATATAGGAGTCATGATGGATTTGAATAGGTTAGCATCATTGACTTTTTTGCAAATGATATTGACGCTCATCATGAAAAATTCAAAGTACTAGAATTTGCGAAATATGAAAGAACTTGATGTCTTAAGCTCCACTTCAAGCTGTATCTACTCAACGTGGCTCATTACATTAAAAATGAGTAGTTATTGGCTCAAACATTTTAGGACAACCTCATCAGGCCAACATTATCTTAGTACACTCGATTGGATTTAAGGCAATTTGATACATCGGATAAGTTAGCTCAAGTATTCTTTGAACATTACAAATTCAATGTAGAGATAGTACCCTCTATTTGGGACTTGAGTAACATAAGGAAAGATGACAACGAGTCCTTCAAAGAATACGTCCAAAGATAGAGGGACATGGTAGCTAAAATCAACTCCCCTCTATTAGAGAAGGAATTGATTGAATGGGTCATATTTTAATTGTTTCTTGGGAAATCAATCGCTAGCTTTGCAAATGTAGTTTTAGTAAGTAGTTGCATAAAGGAGGCAATAAGGACAAGTAAATTGGCTAGAGATCAAATTATCTCAATAAGTTTGGAAATGGCTATAAATTTAGCAGACTTTGAAACAAAGATGCCCAGAAGGTATCTTACTCTAATCTCAATCCTAATAAATCAACTCCTTCATCAATTAAAAGAGGTAGAAATGTTAAGTCGTGTATCTCCTCCACTCGGACATAAGCTCTAAAGGCTAGATCTTAACCCACCATGTGAATATCGCATGTGCTCAAAGGGTCATTCTATAGAAGAATGTTGGAAACTGAAACATATGATTTAAGACCTAATTAAAGCCAAGCTACTTCAAATAGACTTTACATACCTTAATAGACTAGAGTTTAGGGTAAATGTTCATTCGCAGTTTACTAGGTCAAGCATCAACATGATAGGAACATCTAAATGGAAGACCAGGAGGAGGAGTTTAAGTCAAGGGAAACTAGGGTACTTTGATTGAAACTAGAGAATGAGGGGCAATTATTAAGGAAATTCATGTGCTTTATAAAGTCAAAAATTTCCTAAATGAAAGTTCTTTGTTTCTTGAATATATTTTCTATTATTGGGGAAAATAAATGCACATTTTGGTATCTCATTTTAAAGTTTAATGAAAGAGGCAAGCTGAATCCCAAACACCAACCCTAAAACACATCTTAAGAGTTGAGAGTAACATTAAAATGAAGATATTAGACTCATTCCCTAAAGGAGATTTTATCTTGAATTTGATATGCAAATCAAAATGAAATTAGGCATTTATTTTTCAATATCTTAAACACAAAATCCTTAGTTAACCCTATCGAGCCTTTAAATGGAGTATTTTCAAAATTAAACCCTATTAAGAACTACCCCCATAATGGGGTAATTTGGAGATTAAGGTCATTAATTAGGAGAAAAGGTTAAAAACTAATTTGTGTTTGCTTTAGTCACATTGATTCAAAAGTAATTTTTACCATTAATAACGTATTTCCTATAAAATGAATAAGTGCCCATATCCTAAACACTATATAAGCCAAAAGAAGGGACAAACACCTTTTGTTGAGTCAAAAATATTTTTAAAAAAATGGAAAAGAGAACATGAAAACGAAAAGGCACAAGAATGAGAAAATCATATCAAGCTTAAAACACAAAGCCCTAAAGCTAGAAGGATTAGAGGCATATACCTTAAAAGGCCTATTCTTAAAGTAAGGCCCATCCTTCAAAATAAGAACCCCTAACTCTAAAATAATAACGGTAAAAACCAAGACTCCAGAAATCTACTCCTTTTGCAGATTAAGGCTCACCCATAATTCTATCCTTCCCTAAAGGCCCTTTTAATTAAAGAAAATAACTTATCTTTAATAAAAGTTACTTTTGAAACTAGAGTAAGAAAAATTTTAGTTTCACTTATAGGATTCTTAAGTTGTAAACCTAAGTTGAGTGATTCTTTCATTTTTTTTTTCTTAAACCATTTCATTAATATTCATTTTTAGAAACCAATGACCAAAAGCCTATATTTCATTACAATCTAAAAAAGATCTAACAGATTGATTAAAAGTGTATCACTTGTAAGACAAATCATAATTTTTGGAATTATAGTCAAGAGTGGAAATTTAAATTGAGAGAAGGTAAGGAAGCCTTCTAAGACTAAATTAATCAATTATGAGATATTGTTCCTATGATAGAAAGACATTTGAGAAGCCTTCAAGAACAGTTATTGCCCCTGTAATCACCTTAGGTAACACCAAAAGATCACTTACCCCAAGCTTGAAAGTAGAGTAACATGAGAAAAGAGGATCCCTTAAAGACGAGATTGTTAAGTAATTTGAGCATAGTCAAGAAAAGAGTAAGTTGTCAAAAAGCTGACACTCATATGGCGGCATTCGAACTATAAAGAACCCAAACCTATTAGCAATTTTGTTTTTTTAAAAAAAAAAAAGAGAAAAAGAAAAGAGAAGAGGACAAGCTTTCTTTAAGTCGATTCTAACCCAATCTTTTTACCTAACTTTGGCTATGTTCGGCCTTAGTGCTGAGTCTTATCACTTTCAAGCATTTTTTCCCAACATAAGTCTTACCCTTGGTTGTAAATTTTCTTCTTCCCACTTAGTCCTATTGACCATTTTTATTTAGTTTAAGGAGCTATACCCAAATTCAAATAAAGGGATTAGTCTCTAGTATCTAATCTAAACTCCTTTGTCATCAATTTAAGGAACCTTGCCCCTATTAATCAGTTCAAGTAAACCTAGTGGTTTGGTCTCTCTCTTAATTCAACCCTTGAGGTCAATTTTGTTAGAAAAGTTGCATGGTAGAGAAAGTTTTTTGAAAGGAAAATAAAACCCATTAATCCAAGCTGATGTTCAAATTAAAGCCCATCAATCTAAGATGGTACTCTACCCATCAAAGTATTTTCCAAAGCTCATCAATCTAAGATAGTACTACGCTCATCAATTCAACATGGTACTACATCCATCAATCCAAGATGGTACTACACTCAGAGTTTCCTATCCATCAATCTAAGATGGTGACAAAATTTTTTATCTCCATTAATCCAAGATGGTATCAATTTTTCAAGATCCATCAATCTAAGATGATACTCGCATTGGTGTTAAATTTAATAAAGTGAAAAACCATCCATCCAAGATAGCCATTTAAGATTTACATTGTTTTAACATATCTTTTATTGTTCACCTAAATCCCTAATGGACTAAGCCTAAGATAAGTAGCTATTTATAGTACTTCTTAAGGCAAGTATATCCTCATGGCAAAAGAAGTGTTTTTTTTTTTTTTAGGCAAAGTTTTACTTAAACTTTACTATAAAGAGGGATAGCTATAAACATCCTATTTTTGCCACCTATAGCTTTAGTACTTTTTCAAGAATAAAGAAAGGGGTTCTAATTCAAAAAAAAAAAAAAGAAAAGAAAATATTGAAAAACACAAAAAAAAAAAATTGAAACTGAAAAAAAGAATACAAAAAAGAAAAAGTAAACCTAGAAATATACAAAGATTTTTTAAAATAAATAAAAAAGGGAAAATTTAGAAAAGAATAAAAATAATTTAGAATTAGGTCTATAATGTTAATAATGTGCTAGCAATACATTAGTATTGGTTAGTTTAATAATAAGTTATTTTCTTCTTTTAACTAGGTCGCTAAGTTTAAATAAATTTGGTTTACATTAGATAATAAGGCATGAGCCAACAGGCCAACTAGTACAGCATTGGTCTTAGCATTGATTAAAGTCAGAAGTTTTCAATTCCAGTCCCCCTATTTGTACGTTGTGCCTTTTTCCTTTTGTAACAACAAGGGTATACATGGTACAAGACTATTGGACCATGTTTTAACGTCCGACACGTGGTAACTATTAATTCGGCTACGTGGCTCATGTAGCGCTTACATGGTGCTACATCAACAATCCTCTTTCTTCCTTTTTCTCTTGTTTTTCCTAGATTTTTAGCCCCATTCAACCATCAATTTGATCCCTTTGATTTTACAATTTCACCAAAACAATGGTGAAATTACAAATTAGGGTTAGGATACTTCGAATCCAACATAAGAAATCGTCCAGATTCATGAGTTAAGACAATTAAAGTTGAATAAAAAAATGGAAAAAAAGTTTGAATGTGCATGTTAAACCTGAGTTGACTAAACTTGAATCACGCTTCTATATTGAATTATGAAGCTTCCCTTTGATCTTTTAGGCAAGAATAGGCATCAAGGACATGAATTTGACTTAGAATTAACTTCAGATCATACCCAAATCCAAGTTTTGAATCTTGGTCATCTTCCTTCATCTAATCTCAATTAATGGCATTTGATCATATTCTATTGTGCTCTAAAACTATAAATTAGAGCTAGAACAAGCATTCTGGGGCATCAACAATCACTTAAATCCACTCAAAATCACATTGCCATTAACTCTCTCTCTCTCTCTCTTTATGTGTGCATCCTTTTACTCTCTCTAGGTTCTTGACCACTACAATCACTTGGGAAACCAATCACCACCATGATTAGATTCTTCACTTCATAATCTTTTCGTTAGTACTAGCCTTAACCACTACCATAGCTTCAAACTTGAACACCACCACTTGGTGTTTTGAGTGAAACCCTAACCACTATGAAGAGGTGGTTCCACTCATCCTTAACTGAAATAGATGCCATGAATGAGTTCGTGATACTTACAAAGCCCTAACTCGAACTTCGTTTCACGTCTAGTTAACACTACTATACATAACCCAGCTCCACTGCCGACCACCACTCTTTACCACCATCTAAGCCACCATAAAACACTACCGCAACTTCACCAAACCCTCAATATCCAATAAAATACACATGCAACTGAACTTTCTCACATGAAAATCATGTTAGAGTTACCTCGATCAACCCCCTTGAGTTGCTCTTACCTCTTCTCTCAAGCATAAGTGCACTGCACATGTTGCCCTAACCCAAGTCCATTATTTGACTCAAGACTTACCTAACCCGTACCCAATTCACAGTTTGGTCCGATCACTTTCTTTTTTTGTATTTTTTTTTCTTTCGTTGTATATTTTTTCTCTCTTCTTTTTCTTTCTTTTTTTTTTTCTTTTCTCCAATGTATTATTTTATCGTAAATACAAAAAAAAAATTGAAAATAAAAATAAAAAAACTTGAGGAAAAAAAAGAAAAGAAAGCTTTGTTTTATTTTATTCATTTATTTATTATTTTAGTATGCTTTGATCCAAAATGAAAAATAAAAATAATAAAATAATAAAAAAGATATATATAATAAAAATAAAAAATGTGCATTTTATCACTTAAGAAAATTATTTTTAAATAAAAGTCTAATTAATAGAACCCTTTTACAAAAATAGGATTTTCTTAGAGTTAATAAACATTTAAACAATTGGAACCCATTTAGATTTTTTCATAATTGAAAATATATTGGCAAAATGTAAAGTTAACTATTTTTAAAACTAAAAGAGACTAGCTTAAAGTTTTATTGAATTAATTATGGAAGTCTAATTTTGAATAGCGAGTATATAAGTACTTATCGGAAACTATAAGGTAACTTAAAACATATAAAAATTTTATTTTTCTTACTTGTGTAAATTTTATTTCAATTTCTTATTTATTGCAAGTATTTATTTATTTATGAACAAGTATTGTCATTAGAAGCCTATTTTTTAAAGATAAAATTAATTTTGAAAAGTTAAAAGTGGTACTTAATTAGGGTTTGATAAGATAGCTCTTAGGATCCAAGATATCTGCTTTTAAAATTATTTTTCAAAAATTGGTTTTATCGAAAACTGGTAGCTAAGTTATAATCAATTTACTTAATTTATTATAATTTAACTCTTTTTCTCGACTCAAATTGAGTAGCAACTCCAAATTTTTTAAAATCAAAAGAACAACGGATTTTCCTTAATCCTTAGTTAACGGTTTATGTTGAATAGCTACAGGGGTTTCATATAAATTGAATTAAGGAAAATTTTGAAAAATTGAAAATTTTCAAGCTCAACATTGGAGCACACCTTATCCTTGTGGTTGGTCGGTGAAGAGTCAATCCTTCAAGGGGTCCCTTAAGTGCTTAAAGCTTTGGTTAAGGGGCTTGGGGTCCCTTGAACTATTTGGCAACTCAAGTTTTGAAGAAGGCCCAGGAGACGATAAAAGTGTTCAAGGGTCGCTTGGGCCTCGACTTGTGTCTTTAGCATAGTGGGTGGCATTAGTGTGCTTCTCTAAGCTGCCTTCTACCTTTAGTGGATAGACCATTTTAGCAAAGGCGAGAGGGGCTTCTAAGAAGGCTAACTAGGCCTAGTAATAGGTTTGAGCCTTCAAAGCCCTAAGTTGAAAGGTGATCATCAATACTTGTCCCTTTAATCTCCTTGGCATTGATGCGGCGAGAAGAGTATTGCAAGCTTAGGCCTTGAAGGCCAAAGCTCTTATTAGATGCACTCTAAGGAGAGTTACAGTTGGCTTAAAATGTATGGGGCAAAAAGAACTTTTGGGTGCATGCACAACATGACCATTGATGGGATTGTGTCATGTAGTCTTTTCTAAGGTGATCTTTTCTTTTGTGCAATGACAACACATGGGGGAGTATGTTGAATGCGTAGTCATTAATATGCCTTGAGAATGCCATAATTATAAGTTAATCCTTGTATTAATGGCTGTCTTTATTGTTACCTTGTCTTCACCGTTGGATAGGTCAGTGGCAACGCATGTATAGCCTAGACCTTCCCTTTATTGCCTATATAAAGGTCTGGTAAGGGTCTCACTTCTTCATTCTCACTCCATCACTTCATTTGGTCATTTCTGAATCCTCCTAGAAGTGTAGAAAAAACCATCTTCGGTACTAAGAGTTGTATAAGATGTCTAAATAAAAAAAGATCTAGCTTTAGGAGAGAGTATATAAACATAGGTTACATTCTTACCTCGAGCAGGTGGAACTCTTGAGTACTGATCAAGGGATGTAATAAGTCACCTTATGGTAGACGATAGCCTCTAAGTACCTATCGAGGGGTGTACATGGACTCCTTAGTTGGATCCTTTACCAAGCCAAGCGAGTTTGTGCGATGAAAGGTTCTTACGGTATATCCTTTAATCACTATGGTGCCAACTCCATAAATATAGTCACATATATGGGCTCTCTTCAATAGATACTCACTTGTTGCTTATCATCTGTGGTGTTTTTCATGTAGATAGAGAGTTCCTCGATGGCTCGAAGGTTCTTAATCGAAAATGGTGCAAGAAATCTTAAGGTATTCCGAGGTACAAGAGTGCAGCAATTGTTAAGGGGACGAATGGACTTCGGTCCTTTACTATACAAGTCTGTATGCTTCTATAGTAGTAGTTCATTAGTAACTGTTGTGTGTACTCTCGGGTGTTCAAGAGGTTGCAATTAAGCAAGAATCTTCTTGAGGAGTTGGTTGAGTATTCCAAATAAGTTGGGTGTCCACCAGTTGTTTTGACAAGCAAGGAATTTGCCTTAAAGCTACCGATATTGAACTTAGTCGGTTTAGGCATAATGAAGGAAGAGCCTACTACCATGTCTTACTAGATGAGATAGGAATTTTGCTTAGTAAATTTGATGGGCTTAGTTGCATGAACCGAGTGAGGAGATGAAGAAGTTTTTGAATCAAGGCGGTCAAGCATAGACTATGTGGAGACTCTCAAAGCTCTACTTTTTTTTCTTTTCGTTGTACTTTTACCCTTACTTGTACTTAAGGTTGGTATGCCAACCCCTAAAGCTTTGTAAACCCTTTGAATTGAAGGAAAGAAATTAAGTTTTGAGATGTGCTTGTTTATTCTCCTTTCCTTTTTCTTCATTATTGTTTTATTTTGTTTATTGCTTCGTTTATTCCTTTTATTGTTGTTTGCTTGGTGCATAAGATCATAATCGAGCACTTGAGCCTTTTTAAGGTGATCTTTTAAGCTTAAATGTTCTTAAGGACATTCCTAGGGAATGGTTAGCTAAGCATTGGAGAGCATGCTAAGGAATGTCATCTCTAACCACTTGTTAAAGAGATACGATGGTTGGTGTGATTGACATGACTGTTGGGATGCATAAGGCCCTCATGAGGTGTGAACCATTTAATGGGTGCTTGTGTATACTAAGTTGGCAATTTGCTATAGATTCAAGTCATTGGTTCTTTGACTATGACATGTAGGTGTCCACAATGAGCATCTATAAGGTAATAGTTTCCTTGACCATCCATACCTATTTAAAGGCCTTCAAAGTTGGTTCATTCTTTCCTATTACCTTGCTTTGCCGAAACTTTACTGAATTCTCTCTAGACTTCTTTCCTTAACTTTCTTGCATTTTCTTCCTAATTTCTTAAGAGTTTCTCCAAGAGATGGTTGAGCAACAACAATAATGAAGGTTTACAGGTAAGGCTTCTAATGTTGAGGAGAATCAAGGGATGGCCATGCTTAACCCTGCTCCTCCTTAAACTTTGGCAATTGCCACAATCAATGAAGGTGAGGGTCAACGGTTTTAGGTAATGATGAGGGCTATTGTAGAGGATAGGCCTTGAGAAGTGTATACGCTTGATGATGAGGATAATGTTGCCAAGGAGAAGTTGGTGCCTTCTACTGTGAAGAGGGTTGCACATTATTGAAGTGGCATATAAGCATGATGAGGAGCAATATTGTCATGTCTGATGAGAGGTACACGTTAAAACAGACCATTAGGAGGTCTAGATGCTTAGGCCTAATGATTAGGCATATGACCTCGAGAGGAAAAATACCTTCTATTTGTATTAGAAAGTAATTGATGTAAGGTTCTGGCTACCTTTCTCTACATTCCAAGTAGTGTTCAATTACTTCCATGTGTCACTAGGCTCCCTTCACCTAAACATGTGGTTGGTGTTGTTGGCCTTTAAGGCTATATTCATTTTCTACATAAGGAGGCCAATAGCTTGGCTTTTTTTCCACTTCTTTCAACAGAAAGGGAACAAACTATGTGTATGTTGCCAACCAGGGTTAGCACTTGAACATATTTCATGGAAAGAAGTCAAAGGTGAACAACTAGAAGGAGTAGTTCTATCGAGTTAAGTCATTACATGAGCTCGACTTCCCAAGTAGGTGGACTAGGCCGATTCAAACAACAGGCATGAACTACTTTGCTCACAAGGATGATGAGGCCAAGGATTAGGTGCTTAATGTGTCACGATGGCTAGGGCATGGCTTCCATATGGAGAAGATTGTGAGTTATTATTTACAAAAGGAGATGTTGTATGGGTAAGAGATAGGTATAGGTGTATGTGTATATGGTCAAGTGGGAGTGGTCGAGAGTTCACCACTATAAGTTACTTGTGAAGGAGAGCTCAAGGCTACTCATCCTTATTAGGTACTTTGTGTTATGATTGCATTTTGTCTATGCTAACTAGTGTTTTATGCTCATAGCTTATAACCTTTGTGATGATTCGTTTAAGGCTAGATTGGAGCGATACAAGGATATAAGGATGTAGGAGAAGGGGAAGAGGACTACTAATAGGCAGGAAGCAATCTACCCAACCAAAAAGAGCAAGCATAAGGATGGTACGGGAATGTTTGCAAGGGGAAAGTCTATCATGGTGGAGTCTTAGGATGTTCCGATTGGGGTGTCGTTGGTAACTATTGGTAAGTAACATGTGCCTGCATGTGGGGGCTTGGTTGGGTTAGTGCCTAGGCATGAAGTGCCAATAGAGAGGGAATTTAAGAGACCTATCTCTAACCAACAAGTTTAAGGCAATTCGCTTAACTAATAAGGGCATGTCGATTGCTTTAGAAGGTCTAAGGAATGCCATGAGTATGTACAAGCATACGTTTTCACTTGGGTGCACTCTCCTCGAGTAGGTATTTCCTTGACCCTCTCTTTTTTCATTAAGTCGTTGTGGTTGCCCATGTGAACTAATTTTGCTTATTGCAATCATCTCATTAACGTTACCAAGAGTTAGAGAGAGACTATGGGGAGTTGAAGAAGGAGTTAGATGGGTTGAGGGTATAGGCCTTCAATGTGCAGAAGGACTACAAGTGACTTAGGTTAGAGAAGTAGAAACTCGAGCAGGAGGCAGCTAAGGCAAAGTTGAAGGGCAATGATGTGAAGAAGTGCATTAAGGATCTCAAGACGACACTAAATGCTTAGGTATAGGGGTTAGAAGCCGCTAGGAGGAAAGTTGAAGTTGCAAGGAAAGAGGTCAAGACCACCAATAAAGAGGTAGAGATAGTTAAAGGGGAGGCCAAGCCTGCTAAGAGGGAGCTCGAGGAGGCCCATGTCTAGTTTCAAGAGTAAGAGGCCGAATTGAGGGATGACTATGATTAGACTAAAGTAACGTTGGAGAAGTTGTTCATTGAGTTCAAGGAAGGTAACAACTTCAAGGTTGCTATGGACAAGGTAAGGCTAGATGGAGGGAAGTTAGCAAGGGAGGAAATTTAAGAGAGGTGGCTTGGACTCAACCTAGATTACTTGTCTTGGTTGGATGTGGTAGCCCCTACTGGTGGTGAGGTGGCCAATGTAGAGGTTAAGGATGCTAGGGATGATGCTGAGGAAGAGGATGATGTCAAGGAAGAGGAGGATAATATGGGTGATGTTGAACCCAAAATGCTTAAGGAAATATTGATGACTTTGCGAATGGTTTACACTTTGTGTTGGACTTAGTTTTTGCTATTATTATTGTTTGTTTTTTTTTTTCTATATATATGGACTGGGATGCTAACCCTATGATTTTGTGATTATGATAGATAATTGTAATGGGAATTTAGCAAAGTGTGGTGTATGATTGTCAAAATCACGCTTTTGCTATTTATTTGCACATGTAGAATTAGTAGCATCATATCGTACAAAAATGATAAAATCATAAGTATGTAAAATTGTACATCAAAATCAATAATTTTACCAAAGGTTTGAACCTAAAAGATTTTATATCCGTTTTGATTAAGAAAAGTATCATAAAATCATAAACTCTTATAATCATATAATTGATTTGCAATTTTAATAACTATGGTATGGTGCCTCCTCATTATGAGTATGTTTATTGTTTATGCCCAACCTTTTTTCTTTCCTCTCTCCTTTTTTACAGTACTTATGCCTGTTTAAACAATGTTTTTTAAGTGTAGAAAGCTTCTTGCGATGTTTATCATTCGTAGGCTCCTAAACTCTAGTCCAAGTGTAGCTTAATCGAGATCATTGAGCATGACCCCTTACGTGAGAGAACCCTTTGGGTGCTCGAAGTGAGGCTAGAGGCTCTAAAGTTCTCAAATGTTATGGCTAGCGAGAATGTCTATATCAAGGATGAAGATGAACTCAATTTGGTTTAGTGTATTGCCTTCGTCAATAGACAAAGGAAAGGACTCAATGGTAATCAAGCTATGTTAAAGTATAATAGCCAATAGGGTAAGAAAAGTACAAAGTTCATCTTTTCATTACACTTTTGCAATTTTTACAATGTGTCTTTGACTCCTTGTATGTTTACAAGAAATATGACCTAAGGTTGTTGGCATTCCAAGTTCTGGGGATGGGTTGTCCGTCCATGGTTTCTAATTTGTAAGCCCCATTGCCTATATCTTCCTTGATCCAAACAGGGTCCTCCTAGTTTAACGATAGCTTGCCCAACCCTTTTGGTAGACTAAGTCCCTAAGTTTGAAGACTTTGTACTTGACTTTTCTATTATAATATCTAGCCATCCATTGCTGGTAGGCAAATACTTAAGCTTGAGTAGCATCTCTCACTTCTTTAATAGTGTTGAAGCTCACTTGAAGGGCTATCTGGTTAATATGGCATCAAAGTTCTAGGTTCTGCTTGTTAGGAGTTCAAACTTAATGGGTTGTACATCCTTTAAATTGAACATTAGGTAGAAAGGAGTTTCTCCCATAGTTGATATGTGCGTAGTCTGGTATCACCCAAAAGATTATGGGAAGCAGGTCTACCTACTAACCACATGCTTGTTTTACCTTTTTTTTTTTAGGCTATTGAGAACTATCTTGATGTTAGCCTCAACTTGCCCATTGGCTTAAGGGTAAGCAATCAAGGTGTTGCGAGTTGTGTTTATCACAGAATTCTCTAAACTATGTACTGTTAGACTATTCCCCATTATCTATAATTAGGGTGTAGGATACCTCAAATGTGGTGAGAACGTTGGTTAAGACAAACCTTTCTACTATCCTCGTAGCTATGCTTGCAACTTAGGCTTCTACCTACTTTGTGAAGTAATCTACAGCGGCCGAAACAAACTAGCACCTTCTAGACACTTTTAGGAAAAAACCAAGAATGTCAAGCACCTATTGAGTGAAAGGCCACAAACTACTCATGGGGTACAGTTCTATGCTCGGGGCATGGTCAATAGGTGCATGCTTTTAATAGTTGTAGCATCATTGCACCAAGGTCTTTGCATCCTCCTTCATTGTTGGCCAGTAATACCCAAGACAAAGGGCTTAGATTTACGAAGCCTAGGCCATGATGTAGTTACTATAAATCTCTACATGTAGTTCTTTAAGGACATGGAGGTCTTCTTTAGTCTTTAGGCAATGGAAGAGGGGCATACTGTGCTCGTACCGATAGAGGATACCATTAATGATGGTTTAGTTGGCTATGTTGTAAGCGAGCCTCTTGACTTCCATTGTATCATCGAATAGGGCATTGGTTTTGAGGTAGTTGAGGATGGGGTCTATCTAGGATGGCTTAATAGGTGTGGAGTGAATCTCAAGGACTTCTTATAGCTGCTCGTTGATGGTCCACCATGGCACATACTAGATGAGGATCTGCTTGTCGTTCGTATGAGGCAAGGGCATAGCCATGGAGGCTTGCTTGGATAGCCAATCCACCTCCAAATTCTCTATTATGAGGATCTTGGTAATGCTCTAGGAGGTAAGATTATGAGTGAGGTCTCACATTGCATGGAGGTATTTTGTCATTGTCTCCCTTTTCATCTCATATCCCCCCTTGACCTGTTATGCCACCACCATGGAATCCGAGTGGATTTTGAGCTTCTTGGCCTTAAAATCCTTCGTAATCTTAAGGTCTATGATAAGGGCTTTGTACTCAGCCTTACTGTTGCTAGTGAGAAACCTAAACTTGAGTGCATATAAGACCTTAGTGCCATAAGGTCCTTGCAGGACTATTCTTACTCCACCTCTTACCCCCTCCCCCTACTTCAAGTGAAAGATCTATCAACATAGAGAGTCTACACTTGAATATCAATGTGGTTTGGTACTTCCTCTTCCTTAATATATTTAACAGCAAAGTCCATTAGAACTTATGCTTTAATAGCTTGCTTAGAACATAATTGGACACTGAAGGCATTAAGCTCCAATAAGTACTTGACCATGCATCTAGCTTCTATAAGATTTTTTGTAATGGTTGGTTAGTGAGGACAACGTTAGGGTGTACTTAGAAATATGGTCTCAATTTTCAGGTAGCAATGACTACAGTTAAGGGAAACTTCTCGATCTATGTGTATCTAACTTCCAGCCCTTAGAGGATGTGGTTAACATAATAAATCGGCTTGTGCTCACATCCATTTGGTTGAATGAGTATTGAGGATAGGGCTTGGTTGCTTATAACCAAGTATAAATAGAGTTCTTCACTAGGTACTGGTTTAGAGAGCACAAGTGGACTCTTAAGAAACTGCTTGAACCTATCAAAGGTGGTCTCACATTCGTTTTTCCACTTAAATTACGATGGGCTCTTCAATAATTTGATGAACTTAGAACACTTATAGGCACTTTTAGAAACAAAATAATTGATCACAGCTATTCTGCTAGTGAGTCGTTGGACATATATGATCTTTTGAGGGTTTTTCTTGTCACGAATGGCTTTTATTTTGTTGGGGTTAGCCTTGACACCATGCTGTATAACCATAATTGTGGGGAATTTGTTTGACCCTACCCTGAAAACACATTCTTGAGGATTGAGCTTCATTTGGTATTTCAGTAATGTGCCAAAGGTTTCATGTAGATCTTTAATGTGGTAGATCTTGTGTTTACTTTTGATGATCATATCGTCAACATAAATTGCTATACTTTTTTTGAGTTGTGGCTTGAAAACAACTATCACTAACTTAGACATGTTAGTGTAGCATTTTTTAGGCCAAAAGGCATGACATTGTAGCAGTACGTATCAAAGTCAATGATAAAGGATGTATGGATCTAGTCCTTGAAGACTATATAGATTTGGTTGTAGCTTGAGTAGGCATCCATGAAGTTGAGTCTCACATGGCCGAAGGTAGAGTTGATAAGTTGGTCAATTCACATAAGGGGAAATCAATCCTTCGAGAAAGCTTTGTTGAGGTCAATGTAATTGACACACATTCACTACTTATCATTGGATTTCTTTACTAAGACAGTGTTTGCTAACCAAGTAAGGTAGTGTTCCTACCTTATGAAGCCAACTCATAGTAGCTTCTACACCTCTGACTTGATGTCAGCTTGTCATTTAGGAGCGAAGGGTCTTCTCTTTTGCTTTATGAAGTGTGCGTGGGGGTTAACTCAAAGGTGATGCATTGTCTCAAGTATGTCTATGATCTTAGGCATCTGTTCAAGTGACATTGCAAAAACATCTAAGTTGGGGTGAAAGACAACAATGATGTCCTCCCTTTCTTTAGTGGACAGAGAAGTTCCTATCTGAATTGCTTGGTTAAGACATTCGCCAAATTAAACAACCTCAGTTTCTTCTTTTAGCTCATTCCTTGAGTTTTGTGCACTCTTTAGGGTCGATTCAATGTGCATGATCTTGTTATGTGAGATGTCATTTAGGTAGAGCGTCTTGGATAGGCTCTAATTCCCACTGATAATATCAACCCCTGTTTGTAAGGGGACTTTATATTAAGGTACCTTTAGCTAATGCATGCATCGAACTTATTGCGACTTAGTTGCCTTAGAATGGTGCTATAGGGAGACTAGTGGTTGACAATAATGAAGTCAATTAGTTAAGAGGCGATGTGCTTTTCCTTGCCCAGCTAAAAAGGGAGTGTAACTAAGCCTTTCATTGGGACGGATTGTCTGCTAAAGCCAATTGAGCTTTACTTATATGGATGAAGGGGTTCTTCTAGCCAGTCTCTCATTTGCTCATAGGTAGAGTAGAGTAGGACGTCTACCAAGCTACCATTATCTATTGAAGGTCTTAAGGACATCGAAGTACCCTATCTTAGCATTGATCACTGGTGGGTTAATGTGAGGGTACTCAATACCTTCTTTATCGCTGTCTGAGAAGGAGATGGTCATGCCTATTCTTGACTTCTTTAGTTGAATAGTACTAAGGTGGCAAAGTAATGTACCTAGAAGCTCAATAATCACTAAGGTTTACTGTAGAAAAGGGTAATCAAATGGGTCTTTTATAATAATGAAGAAAATGAAATAAAGAAGCCATAACACATGGTAACTTACATCAAGCTACTCGAAGCATGTAAGTATAAGGAGATTATACTCAAAGAAAAAGGGTAACCAAATGGGTCCTTTATAATAATGAAGAAAATGAAATGAAGAAGCTATAACACATGGTAACTTACATCAAGCTGCTCGAAGCATGTAAGTATAAGGAGATTATACTCAAAGAAAAATATCTCACAAAAACAAGTATATTCAATATTTGAGAGGAATGTAAGATATTTCGGCTACAATGAAAAAGAACTATTTATAATAATTCCCTAGGGCAACGTTACAAATAAGGAAAATTACAAAATGAATAGAGGGGAAAGAGATTCCTAGTATGTACGTAAGGAGTAAATAGGACAAATGACAAAAAAGGAAAAAAAAAAGTATAATGTAAAAAAAAATGGATAGGTAGTAGCTCATCAATGGGTCTACACTAAGGAATCTTTGGGGTGTAGCAACTGAGTTGGGTCATGATGTGGTAGCTGTAGATGGGTAGTATTAGGAGTTTCTAAGATGAATAAGGGATATCGTTATATAATAGGTCGAAAGAGAAGAACCCAATGTACAAGGGCCTCGGCTTCAACATTCATTAGGTTGGCCTCGGTACATGAGGGTCTAGGTGGTTAGAGTAGGGCTTAATGTGTATTGACCTTAACCTCAGCACTCAATAAGGTCAGCATTGGAAAATGAGTGGTCTATAATGGCATAAGGATTATGACAGAGTAGGGTGTATCCGAGTTGAGTTCTTAACAAGTTTGCTTACCATTCTTTTATGTATTGTGTCTCATTCCTCGATAGGCTGACAAAAGAGAATTCTTCTAGTAAGAGACTGAAGGCCTCATAGGCCTATATGAGTAAGAGGGCTAGAGGTTGGTAGTCGATCACAAAGGACAGGCTTCATTGGAAAAGCTAGGCCCTCTTGTTATTGTTTGTACTTTTCCTTGCCTACCTTGTTGACAAGTATTGTCGAGTAGGTTTTTTTGTTGTGGCTGTAGTTGCTACTACTTATCCTTAGTATGGTGGTATTGATAAAGGCATATTTTTCATGTTTTAAAGTGCAAATTAAGATAGAATTATTATTGATTTTATAGAAATCATTAAGAAATGGTACTTAATTATTTTCATTTGGACATTTCAAGAATTAGAGAATTCAAGAGTGGAATTACGGACGATTTAGAGGAATTTTAAACAAATTAGCGAAGTCTGGATCAACATATTTAAATTGGAATTAAAGGTAGCTGGCTTATAACCTACAATGAACACCAGCGGCCCTTGATGGCTATGCCAGCAGCTTTGATGGCTACGCCGCTAGCTTTGATGCCTACAAGTTGGCCTTGTACTTATACTACTAGCCTTCATGGAAGAGAAACTCCATGCAAGCCAACCTTAATTTTTTTTATATAAATAGCTTATGTTTCATCATTTATGAGACTTTTTGACACTTTTTCCTTAGACGTAAAGAGTTGTAAAATAATCTTTAATTAGTTCTTGAAAAATTCTTCGGGAGAATTGCTTAGATCATTGAGAAAAATTTTGCTTTTGCTGTGGAGACCAATTTGAAGTTGCAGTTGAAGATTATCTTTTTTAATACAAAATTGGTGATATATATTTCAATTATTCTTATACAATTTTGTGAATTACTTATGTTTTCAATTATGAATTTCTTTACAATTTCAATTATTATTTGTGTTTTTGTTTCTAAATCCATGGCTAGTTAAATTTATTTATAGGAATTGATGAAATCCTAAATAGCTAAGATGATGATTGTGTTCATGTTATAGGATTAAGAAATATATGGATGATTCATGATCGCAATTTCTATGATTTTGATTAAAATTGTTCAATTAATTATAATTGTTAGAAACCTTAATGATACGGGAATTGATATAGGGTTTATTAGAAATTCTTAGTTGATTTGATTAATCAATGTAGAAGCAGCGTTAATTGAATTAATTAGAAATTATCTAGAGATTAATGTGATGTTAGGTGATTGATTATTCACTAAGACATTAGGGATAATTGATTTAGAACATTAGATAATCATAGTATCAGTAGATATATGATTGTAATTTAGAGTTCATTGTTAATTGGAAAATACAGAAGCTAACTAATTAATTTAATTAGGGGTTTAAATCATTAAGTTTTAAGGTATAATAATTTCACGTGAATGACCATATAGTTATTAATCTATATAACAAAATAACAATTTGATTGGCATAATCTAGGGTGAATTCTATTTTCCCATAATTCTCAATTGATTGCTTAATTTTAGATTTTTCATAGTTATTTTCTTTTCAATAGTTTTAGAGTAATTATTAGATTAATTAATTTAATTTTGATTACCAAAATATCGATATGAACTAGTATAAGATTAGTAATTTTTTAGTCCTCGAAGGATCGACAACCTTACTTTCTCTATATTACTTGATTCTGACCTAGTATACTCACTAGGGTATTTGTGATTTATATATATATATATTTTAATCGAATCAGGTATTTAGTAGGGCACGGTTGATTTCTCTCGTTAGTGATAAGTTAATTGATGCAGCTCTTATGAACAAGGCTTTTGATCGCGTTCTTGAGATAGCGGTGTTCATTAGTATTATAGCTATACGAAATTTGCTCAAGGTTACTACTTCAAAGGTTTCCTTGGTGTATGGGGCTTAAGGTAGTTACTTATGAATCTAATAGAGGACTTCTTGGTGAGGACAATTTAATGGAGTATAGCTAGGTTAGTTTGTGAATTTTTGCTTCTACCTTCCTTAGTGTTCTTGGGATGAAGAGGGGCGATCTTCATGGGGGTTGAGTTGATCCTTTATGAAGTTGCTTTGATGAATGTCACTCTCTAAACGAGCTCGAATGGCATCCTCTTGGATGAAGTACTACTCAATGGTGATAATGAATTCCTCAAAAGTGTTCAAGTGATGCAATACTATGGCTTCAAAGACTTTGATGTTAGGGTCTAAGTCGTAGATGATGGCTTAGAGGGCCATTTCGGTTTCTACCTCGAATATTAGGAGCTAGACGAGGTTGAAGCGCTCAAGGTAAGCTTGCAAGTTTTCATTAGGGTATTGTTAAATGTTTTATAGTATAGAATAGTCCCTACATATCACCTTACTGTTTAGGAAGTGCTGCTAGAATCTGATGGCAAGATCATTGAATGAACATATAGAACTGTCTTATAGCTAGTTAAACCAAACTAGCATTACTTTAGTGAGTATGCTTAGGAAGGCCTTACACAATATTGCATTAGAGAAGTTATATAAACTCATCATCGTGTAGAAGTGTACCGGGTGATCATTCGAGTTGTTGTAGCTGTTCAAGTGGGGAAGTTGAACACCTTGCAAAAGGGTTTATTTTAGGATAACTGATGTGAACTGACTCTTACTTGCTACTATAACTAATTGCTGATAAGAAAATTCGAAGTGCTTTCAATCACATAAGCTTAAAGTACATCAGATGTGCTCATCAAGCTTGTGTACATTCATTTCTTCTAGGTGCTTTTATGAGCACTTAAGGGAAATGTACCTTCGTATCCTACTAGTGCCTCATAGCTCGCCTTAGCCTTCTGCCTTGTCATGATTGGTGTTCAATCAATTAAGCAGGTCCTATATGGGATGGTGGTCAGATTGAATGTAATCACATATGTATGCATTGTTACAAAAGCTGCTATTTATAGTATGTCTTAAACCTTAGTAGCAAAACTATAAATAATGTACAAAACCTTAAACTCTAAATAATTGGGCCCATAAATAAAATAAAAACAAATAAGTATAAAAATATAAAACTGTGTGTTTCACAGGGAGAAGTTGGCATGTGATCATTCGGCATGCCTTGGAGATAGTCTCGTAGTACTTACCTAAGACACTAGAGAGGTCAGCCCATAATTGCCAAGTTCTAAAGTCAGTCGGCAATAGTTTCTTAAAGCTGTGCTGAGTGCATCTAACACTCGGTAAAAGTGATTTCTTGGCCACTAAGTCGATGACAAACTTTAGCCAAGTAAGTCCAACTCTCGGAAACATGATACCTCGTGCTATCGGCAAGCATGATGCCGGGTAAGTGATTGGTTAGGCATAGGTGAGGATTGGTTGTTGTCTTCGCATTATGCTTCTCATCACTCTATTTGCAATAAAGTGTTATTCGGTTCGTAGACAAAATGAGTTGGCAAGTAGATGATCTCGGTGTTGGTAGTTGGGTTGGGTCGGTACCTGAGTTAGGTTGGTACCCTAAAGCCTATCAGCATTGTCTTAGAGGAATTTTCTAGTTAGCCTCCATCAACTACTGAAACATCATTTTCATTTGTTCTAACTCTAATGGTGATTGTTTTGGTGGTAGTGGTCTAGATGATCGCTCACCACTACCTGGAAGTGATGGATGGGGATATGTATTCCTACTCCTTATTGTGATGTCAAGTTTAAGTGACTGGTAGGTGCCAAATAGTGATAGTAGGTATCACTTATGTAGTCCTTGGTCAAACTTCTAGTGTTTTGATGGTTGTTGATGGTAGTAGACTTATAAAAAGCCCCCTTTAGCATTGCTAATGAGGGCCTTCTGATGCTCAAGTTAGCAAGAAGAGTGGTTGGAATTAAGTTGAGACAGTATAATAGATAGTTTATTAGGAAGAGTTCAAAAAGATCCTCTTACTTAGAGCCTTACCTCCTATTTATAGGTAAGGGAACTAACTTGCTTGGCCACATGTCATGAGAGGATTGGCTTAGGTGTAATCTGAGGTGAGGGCATTGTTAATGCAAGAAAAGGCTCTTACCTTTTTGCTGATTGGTAAAGACTTTGGAGATGACCTATCACATTGGCATAAGTGATCGCCATAGCTTGGTGGCTATACCTTTAGGCACTACACTAAGGTATCACTTAACGTTTAATGAAGAGAGAGAGAGAGATAGAGATGAAAGATGGTTAGCTCAACTTCATTAGATTATGCGCCTCCTAAAGGGCACTCCAAGTAGTGGCACTACCTATCCTAGTAGTTGGCTAATGAAGAGTCAGTCCTTCAAGGAGTCCCTTAAGTGCTTGAAGCTCAAGTTGTGGGGGCTTGGGGCTCCTTAAACTATCTTGCAACTTGAGTCTTGAGGAAGGCCCAGAAGATGGTAAAAGTGTTCGGGGGTCGCTTAGGCCTTAGCTCTTGTCCCTGGCATAGTAGGAAGTGTTGGTATGCCTCTCTAAATTAGCTTGTACCTTTAGTGGATAAACCATTTTAGCAAAGGCAAGATGGGCCTTTAAAGCCCCAGACTAAAAGGTGATGGTCAACAAATCCTATCATCTAAACTTTAAGGAGAAAAACATTGGTATGTGCAATTGTCACGAACGGATTCCATCACTCAATCATGTACGGCACTTAGCATTCCTGATCACACTAAAGAAGGCTAAGTTAGCCTATAACACACTTACAAAGTTTAGAGAGAGAAAGTAAAGAGAGAAAATCTGAAGGTATATTGTGTTCACTCAAATAACTTGTATGTTACATTTGAGGAGAACATCCCTATATATACAGAAAGCCTTTACAATTTAATGGTTAAGATCAATTCGATTTAACAGTTACAATTAACTCCCAACTACCATATTTACCTACCCCACCTACTACTATACAAGATTTTAGATTTCTTTAGAACCTTCTAGAGCTTTTCATTTTTTAAAACCTTTTAGTAGGCTTAGGCTTTATTCTTGGGCTTTAGGAACCTCCTAGGAATGGCACATTTTGGGAGGTTCGTAACACAATCACCATAACTTAGTTATTAGACCTCTAGGCTATACATTAAGGTATGACTCAACATGTAATGAAGAGAGAGAGAGAGAGAGAGAGAGAGAGATAAGATGGTTACCTTAGTATCATCAGATTATGTACCTCCCGAAGGGCACTCAAAGCAGGGGTGTTCCTTGTCTTAGTGGTTAGCCAGTGAAGAGTTAATCCTTCAAAGAGTCCCTTGAGTGCTCGAAGCTCAAGCTAAGGGGGCTTAAGGCTCCTTAAACTATTTGGCAACTCAAGTCTTGAGGAAGGCCCAAGAAATGGTAAAAGTGTTTGAGGGTTACTCAAGCCCTGGCTTATGTCCTTAGCATAGTGGGCAATGTTGGTATGCTTCTCTAAACTAGCTTGTACACTTGGTGGATAAACCACTTTGGCAAAGGTAAGAGGGGCTTCTGAAGGGGCCACTTTAGCTTGGTAATGAGCTTAGACCTCTAGAGTACTAGACCAAAAGGTGACTATCAACAAATCCTATCATCTAAACTTTAAAGGAAAAACATTGGCATGGTTGGCTGCTATGGCTTGGTGGCTAGACCTCTAGGTAGTACATTAAGTGTCACTTAGCATTTAATGAGGAGAGAAAGAGAGATGGAAGATGGTTAGCTCGGCTTCATTAGATTATACGCCTATCGAAGGGCACTCCGAGTAAGGGTGCTCCCTATCCTGGTAGTCAACCAATGAAGAGTTAGTCCTTTAAGGAGTCTCTTAAATGCTTCAAGCTTAGGCTCAGGGGGCTTAGGGCCCCTTAAACTATCTGGCAACTCAAGTCTTAAGGAAGGCCCAGGAGATAGTAAAAGTACTCAATGGTCAATCAAGCCTTAGCTTGTGTCCTCAGCATAATGGGCGGTGTTGGTGTACTTCTCTAAATTGGCTTGTACACTTTGTGGATAAACCATTTCGACAAAGGCAAGAGGGGCTTCTAAGAGGGCTAGTTAGGCTTAGTAATGGACTTAGAACCTTCAGAACACAAGATTGAAAGGTAACTGTCAATAAATCCTTTCATCCAAACTTCAAGGGAAAAAAAAGGATGAATTTGTGACGAGTGAAACCATAAAGTCCTCTTAATAATAATAAATCTTAAAGGCTCCAAAATCAGAATCATATCAAAATGTCACTTGAGTAAATCACATCTTCCTCTCATGATGTTTTCAATCGGATGAATGAAGGTTCTATTCTACCCTTATTGTTCTCTGAATATCAACAATTATTTTACTTGGGACAAGTGCCAAAATAATCGGATCAAGAGCCGGCCATTTGGCTAAAGTAACCATTTTAGGATCGTAGACCAGAACATTAATGGATGTACAGGTGTAATCGTTCATAATGGAGCAAATACATTTTTCGCTTTTCAATATATTTGTTTTATTATAAAATATATAATTAATGTAAGAATGCATAGTAATTTTAATTTGTTAAAAGGCTTAAGACCGTTATATTATAATCACATGAAGAGATAATTCAGTTTCAATTTCCCGTCTCTGAAGTTTAAAAAAGGTAACTTGAGGACGGGTGTTGACAATTTCCACTATCAAAATTGATAAAAATGGTAGGCAGGACATGAAAGGGCTAATTATGGGCTCGGCTCCACCGTGAGGTGGTTCTGTGGGGTTAGCTTCGGTGTTACATGCAGGAGGCGCACAGGGCAGGCAATAATGTGCCAAAATCTGGCTGCATGTTGCTCCTCCAGCTAATATTAAGGACCACTTGATAGGATGCTGATGATTCAATTTTAACCAAGAACTGAGTCTGCATTTACCTTTTTCTATGTAATAGGAGTCTTAGATATTTTAGAGTGGAAGCCGATAGCAACTACCTCGATATTTGCATGTAAGAAAAGGAATTAGAAATTTTGTTATTTATTAATGTCAGAACTACATGAGTGCCCACCCAATCCACGGGTTGTGGTTTATACATATTTGTACATAGAGAAAATTTGACGGAAATAAAAAAAAATATTAGTAATGTCATTATAGTTTGATATATATTTTGATCTTTCATTTGAACTAATCAAATTCGATTTTTTTTTTTTTAGAGCTGTAATATGATATAATAGTTCTGAAAGAAAAAGATGTTGATGAAAATATAACATATTCATGTAGATACAAATGTTTAATAGAAAGAAAAATAATAAAATTATTGAAAATATTATTACATATTGTAATTTTATGCACTTATTGAACGTCGATCGACCCGATCCACAATATTTGGAAATATACATTATGTACCAAGAATCGTGCCGTATTGCATTAAATCACGTAACACGTTTATACGAAGGACGTGGCATTATGGATATATAATTAAAACAAATGAATTTTTAATGTCTAAAAGGTATGGTGAATGAGAAAAATGGGGACTCTAAATTTTCGCAAAATGGAAATTTTATAAATTTTTCTTTCTCATTCTTATTTTTTACAGGACCAATATTACCATCCATCTTGCTATTAAATTATACTCTTTTAAATTTAAATAATTAAATAAACTATAAATTTAATAATTTAAATTTTAAAATATAAAAATAAATTGTGGGATAATGGATGAAATTGATCCCATCAAAATGATAAAAATACTACAGATTTGGATTCAAACGATTTATTTTAAAACTCCGAACCACGTCTAATGGGATATGGACACTATGGTCCCAAGACAAAGTCCCGTTTCTATTATGATTGCATACCCTATGTTTATTTACTTATTGGATATCTAATATACCAGACTCCACATATGTTGTCATAATGTTATTATTTTGAATACAACATGGCTAAAATCATTTTATGTCCGGTCGTAACCTCAATCGTCACAAATGAGGAGAAGTAATTAAATTCTAAGATATTAGGATATGGGTGGTTAGGGGTGCAATTAGATTGAGTCAAACTGGTGCAACATTATTTAAGTTTAAGCTTTACTTGAAAACTTAAAGTTTAAGTTCGATTTAAGCTCTAACAAACTCTAAATTTTAAACTTGAATCATAGTTGCTAAAATTGTAATATTATCTGTGCAATTTTACGAGTTTACGATTTCATGAGTTCTTTTTGAACTAACTTATGTATAAAATCGTTTCCGTTTAGAAATTTATATTTTTAATTGAGTTTACATATTAATTCAATAGAAACTTATATTTTTAACCAAATTTATAATTCTATATATATAATTTTTTAGTTCCTTTAACTCAATCTATAGGGTTGACTAGCCAATTGTTTACCAGGGCATTACATAATCTTTTCTAACCTATTGAAATTTTTTCCTCTTTCTCTCTCCTAGCCATTCATTTGATGCTCTTAGCCTTCATTCAATTTTCAATTTTAATACATAACAAAGTTATAGGAAAATCTATATACTTAAATTTATACTATCAATAGCTGAAAATAAGTTAAAATGTTTGGTTTTTCAAATTCATTACTTTCTTTCAAATAAAATAATGAAAAAAAAAATAATAGTTTTGACTTTACTTCTCCTTTTTTAATAGATATTAGATTATAAATTAAGAATTTTTATAGAAAAAAAACTTTATTTCTTTAGTTATATGGTATAGTTCAAATTTCTTTATAACTACTATAAGTATATTTACATCTTTTTTAAGCTATTTTGTAAAGATTGCAGAAACTTACGTTTTTATGTTTTAATTTTATATACTTTCTAACAATTTTAGATAGAATCACGAATTTAATAACCATAATTTAAATTTAACTCAAAGATATATTCAGTTAGTTCAAGTTTAAGTAGATTGAATTTTTATAAATCTTTTCCAATGAACCTTAGATTCACATATGTTTTTTCTTTTCTTTTCTTTTTTTCTAAAAGGTTTACATATGTTTAAACAAACTATAAATATATTAAAACTTATACTAAGCTTGATTAAACCTGTGAGTTTGAGAGCTTAGTATTCTAGAATTCGAATATGGCTTGATTAATTATTGAAGTAAATTGGGCTCAAACTTGACTTGATTGTTACAAAATGAAAATCGAGTGAAACTCGTACTAAGATCGAGTAGTTTGTGAACCGTCACTCTATGGGTGGCTAGTTTGCACGATCAAATTGGCTTAAACATAGCTCTCA
Organism: Lumnitzera littorea; assembly: GCA_024138015.1. NCBI lineage: Eukaryota > Viridiplantae > Streptophyta > Magnoliopsida > Myrtales > Combretaceae > Lumnitzera > Lumnitzera littorea. Next base: position 20,143,117 of record JAMXBB010000001.1, read on the forward strand.
CAATGCGATTAAGACTATAATAATAGAACTCTCATTCTAAAAATTAGCAAATTCAATTTTCTTCATTCTTTTACTACTTGAAATTCATAGCATCCTATAACAGAGCCATAATGACAATCAAGGTGGAAAAAAAAAAAAAAAATACTGAGTCAGATGTATATTAACGGTATATATGTTTCCTTTTATTTTCTCGGGGTGAGAAAAGGAAGACGAGTCTTATGCGGTGAATTAAAATAGATTCTCTTAATTTAACTTTTCGTAAATTTCTTCAATTTATTCTTTAAAACGTTGTTATGCATGTAATCAATGGTAATGATACTAAGAAAGAAAATGACATCATATGATGATATCATGATTTATTCTAATGATTTACATAATTTTAATTATTGATTAATAAATTAAGAAAAAATGAGCAAAAAAAAATTAAGAGAATCCAAATCAGAAATAAATTGCTTCTATATTGTAGGTCACAAGTTTGAGGTATACAAAAGGTCTCTCTTAAGAAAGAAAAGTAAATAAATAAGTGTAAGACTACATATGAATCAAAAGATATATAATCCTCTTAACTATCTATTTTTAGTAATTCTATATTAGAACTATGGCAAGTAGAAAATTGATTTCCAATTCGGAGCTTAATGTAGGACCACTTTCTAATATACGACACTCTTAACAAAGGGAGTTGCTAAAATACTCACGTACATACAATTCCTTTCTCCCTGTACTCCCCCATGCCATTAGGATATGAAGGTTTCTTGTTTCATAACCATGAAAGCATTTTTTCACCCTTTCATATACTAGGAGATTTTTGAAATAATGAATCTCTTTACGACAAATAGGTCTATTTTTGTATATTGGCATAATTAGCTTAAATGGACTAGTCACAAAAAAGTTAAAAGAAATTGAACACAAGGGAAGAAACTCTGCTACCATGTAAAATGCAAATAAGTTGCTCTCTACGTAATAGTTCTTCATTTATAGTTTATGAAATCACAGCCTTCAATGCTACTCATCCCATAATGTGCCTATTCTATAAGAGCAACTTTATTGTAGATCTTTGATACAGGCATATAATTGATAACCTCTATGTAGAGCACTTTGCAATAAATAGCTCCCTCATCTAGGAGCCTGCCCTTATCATAAGATCGGGTCTTAGATTTATTTTTTATTTATTTTTTATTCCTGTAATAAGTGGCAAAATTACTTCACTTCAACGACAAATAAATCTTAATCGAAGCAGCAAACAATTCAAGCTGCTGCTTTTTTACAATAGCAAAATAATTCTAGCCACCACAACTTACAAGAGCAATTTGTTTTTTTTTTTTTTTATGTTTTTCAATAAACTAAATTTATATTTTATTAATAATATTTTTAATAATGAATTAAAAATTATCTAATATAAGTATATAATTTTTTATTCATTTCACTTAAAAATTTTATTGTTATCACTAAAATAATCTTGAAAGATATTAAATTTATTGGTTTAAAAGTAATGATGATATAGGATCTATAAAGTTTATCAAAAGTGCTAGTGAACACTCTTAAAAAACCTTAGAGATAAAGTGGAGAGGCTTTTAAAGGGAAGAGTTCTTTAAGATGTTAAAGTGATGCGATCAATAATGGAAGTAAGTTGGATAATTAACCTTTCCCTACATGATATAAGGCAAGCAACCACCTTATTTATAGGGTCTATCAAGAGAGTTCATTAGTATTTTTAACATGTTTATGGTTTCATGTTATCATTATTTTTAAACCAATACCTTTACTTGTCCCTAAAATTGTTCTAGTGATAGTAATAAGAAATTAAATAATAAAATATAAAAATTATATATTTACATCAATAACTTTTTATTATTAGAAAATGTTGTTAATAAAATGTAAAGTTTATTAGTTGATCTAACCATATTATTATTCATAGGTGAAACTAGAAAGACAATTATTTAATTTAAAGTTGATACAACGTGAAGTACATAGGTAAAATTAAAAAGAAAAAAGAAAAACAACACGAAAAGCTAACGTATAATTTTAACTATTGAATATTAACTATTAAGTATAAATCGCTATCACATATATTCAATCAAGTTAATTTGCAGTTAATAGTTTTATCATGAAACCGAATACTATTTTACTTGCACATCGCATTTTCCACAACATGATTTTGAAATACATAAAGTGCCAAAATTGATTCCCTCTCCCTAAATTTGAATCTTGAAAATTGACATTAAATTATCTTAATCATGATTGTTAAAATCATAAGTCAAAAATATGATTCTATAAATTTATGATTTTATAATGTTTTTCTTAATTAAAATAAATATAGAATTTTTTATGTACAAACTTTGAGTAAAATTATGAACTTTTATATATGATTCTATAAGCTTACGATTTTATCAATTTTGTACAATTCTATACGATTTTACCGATTCTATGCATTAAAATAAATAGTAAAATTATGATTTTAACAACCATGATCTTTATTATCCTAAACAATCATATAACGTAGAATTTTGCATGCTGTCATGATTTTCCTTATAAATTGTTGATCCCAAATACACAAAGGTCCACAAAATATAAAGATGCAAGATTATAGCACTCTAAAAGTCCACTCAACATTCTTCTTATTTGTTTACTGGGATAGAGCAAATAATTACTCCTTTGGTCGATATAGGTTAGAAATAGATTTTGACAAATATTAACGTTCTAAATATATATCATTTGTAAAATAATATCCCATATTATAGTTTCTACCTATTTACAATACAATAGGTTATTAGAGCTCATAGCTCTACAATGAAATCAAAGAGGGGCGAGCATTTTAACATATTAATATCATATTTTGAGCTTAGGAAACAACAAATGCATGTCGTATTTAAGTGTTATATGAAGCGATAGCTTTAAGTACGATTTTTGGAGGATCATAATCAACTTGAGTATGCATGCCTCGACATACAATTGGATAGTTCTTCCACTCTCAATCCATACAATCAATACTTTACAACAAATTATGAAGTTTACCTCGCTTAACGTTATTAAGTAGGCATTTGATAACAGAAGGTTTAGGTTTATGTAAATAATTAGTGCTAAAAAAGGCAATGACACCTTAAACAAATTGCTTGACACATTATATTGTTGTACCTTTAATCATCTACAAGTAGTCATCTAAAGCATCGCTTAATACTCCATATATCAACATCTAAATTGCTATAATGCACTTTTGTATTTGTCAAATACTAAGCTTACCAACATTCTCCCTCTTTTATTTAGAAAAAGTGTGTAGCCTTATAGTGCTTGTACAATTAGAACTTAAGAAGCAACGTGACTTTTCCTAATTCTGAATCTTTGTCGAAATCACTCATAACTATGCATTAGGTTCTCAGAGAAGTAACTTTTATATAGACGATCATGACCTTCAAGATTACCTCTATCTATCTATCTACTTTCTCTTATGTCTTCTTACCAAAGAACTCTTTTAATAGATCTAAAAGTATTGATATAAACAAGTAATTATTAGCTATTCCCATAATGTGCCCATTTCCACTATAGTTAATTTATGTATTGCTTCATTAGCATTATTATTCTACTTAGAATTGGATGATACTTGTTGAAATAATATTTTGAGAGGCTAAACAACGATGTAGATTTGAAGAGAAATAGAAACCATGATATTGGATGATGAAGATGTGCTTACCTACCTATACATGGAACTTCAAGAACTAGTTTTCCCTTCTTCATTTTTTTTAAATTAAATTGATTGATAGATAATTTTATAGTGATTAATATAACAAGGACTAATTTCATTAATTGAAAGTTATACAATGAATAATTGAAAATAATACTAATTCATAATCTCTCAAGTGTCCCTCCTCAATCTATTGCCTTTGTACCTCATCCACAAATCATGTGTTAGTAAAAAATATTAACATTTCCCATTCAAGCTACTTCTAACTTTACTTTTCTTAACATTCCTTTTCTATGGCTACTTTAAGTTCTTCCCACTTAACTTCATTTTACATTGATTAATTATTGCAACCTTTAAATGACTTCATTCATTACCATGCTATTTTCTAGTTATCCCTTTTCCTTTCCTCTTAGTTGTTGCTCTACTAGATGGACGATATGAGTTGTTCTATACCTTATCATTTATCAATACATCATTATTTGAGGACGAGGTAATATAATTGGTTCATTTGCATTTGACTTGTTTTCGACATCTCTAATTTGAGATCATATCTCAATGTAGGTTCATTATGCAATATCACCCAACAATGCTTGAGCATGTGCAATTTTTGCTAATTTTGTTTGAATATATCATCAGCATCTTTGATATAATCATGTTCATTCTTTTTACTTTGTGGTTGGCCTTTTATTTAGTTATGGTATTTATGACATCCTATGAGATTTTCATTCATGGGATTAGCACTTTTGCCATGTTGGTTTTTGTGGATTTTTCTCCCTCTAAGAGGATTAGCCTTCCTTAAAGTTTTCATAGAATCTTTATTAAAAGTTTACAATAGTTGATTGTGTCCAATAACAAGGTTTTTACTAACCCCTTAAACATGTATAAATGAGAAGTTTGTTATCATTGTGCTCCTAGTTTATTTCCTAGGACTTTGATCTCCTTCATTTTTGTTATTGTCCTCATTGTCTAAATTTATCTTCATGTAATATTATGGTTATTATAAACTTGTGTTGAATGGTTTTTATGGCTACAAATCTAGTATTGGTTGAGAAGAAGTTGTTTCCACTCGAAGAGTATTTTTCAAATGAAAAAATAAAAGAAAAACATTATTGATGATAAAAATGATCAAAAAATACTTCAATGTCTATGAGAGGGGCAAGACTTCTGATCTAGAATAATTAAGCCCATACTACCAACAGAAATTTGAAGGCACTCTTTTAAAGTCCTAATGTAGTTTGCTACCTTATTTGCTTCTCTATAAATGTGAGTAATTGAGACATTGAGACTTTTCATCAAGTTATTTATTTGTTAGATAGAATAAAATCTTCAAATCTTAGCTTCATGAAGATGTGGTCCAGAGATATACCACCATTCTAACTTCAATATCAACATTTTCAATTTTCTATTAGACTAAACATCTTCTACAACTGCTAGTTCAACCAAGTTTATTAGATAAATACAAACTAGATTTATAAATGCGAACATCAAAAGTCCTCTTGAATCTCTTATCATAGCAGCATAACTTTTGTCCATGGAGCTATAGATATTCAATATATGCTGATTAGCATCAAGGAATACCCATCTAACCACTTTTTCTAGTATAATTTGAATGACCTAGTCATCACTCAACTTGAAGCCTCCTAATGCTTATATCATATATTATTCCTCAGTTATATCATGAAGCTTCCTAATGCCTATTTCCCTTTCTGTTATAATAGAACAAACCTTACTTCCACTCAATCCAAATGAATAGACCTCTCATTTTCATTGTTTCTTCATAGGAAATGGGTAAAACATAATTAGATATCTTTAATTACATATTCAAGAGGACTTTGAGCTTGCGAAATATATAATTGAATGGAGAAGAGATCATTATGTTATAGCTGATCTACCTCCACCTAAAAGCCATTTATTTGCTTAACAATATTTTCTATCTTCCGTATCAAATCATGAAAGTGAACCCTCTTCTTCCTCCTTAAAGATATTAGATAACCTAGATACTCTAATAGATTTTCGTCTTTAGTGCATTTCAAATGATTAGACGCATAGAATGATAGCCATCGATTACTCTTTCGGCAATTAGAAAGCACTTTTCAGCTTATTCACCTTCATACCTGATTTCCTTTTGTAAAATTCTAAAAGATTTGCCAACTTTTAATAGAATGAGTGCTACCATATAAAAGTACTATGTAGTCATCAATTAAAGAAATTCGACTTGGGAGTATATTGTTGAATGTTTTCATGTGAAATATGAGGTGCACACTAAAAATATATCTATATATATATATATAAAAGTGTCATATTTTCTTTGTTTTCATTCAAATTATATGGTTGACTAAAATTTAGTGAGTTTTGGTTCATAATTAGAAAATCATGAAGATTTTAAATATTTGGGAGACCTTGAAAAAATACACCATGTGGAATATTATCAAAATAAAAATTGTCTTATGAAATTAGAGAAATTTGCATATTTTGGGTTTGTGAATGCTAGAAAGATGTTAAATTTTGAGAGTTGTTGAGATTCATGAGCTGCCTTAATTAATTTAGAACTTGGAGAGATTTCTTAGAAGAGTATATTATCTATCAAAATTTAAAGTGGAAAAGCATACATTTTCTCACTTATCTATAGAAGAAAAAAAAAAAGATAAAAAGGAAAAAAAAAAAAATCAAAGATCCTTTCCTAACTGTAATAAAAAAAAACAAATTACCATTAGAAATATCCAATGGCTACATTATATGGATCTTTGCACAAGGCAATGGCACATATACATGCATGTAAGGCTCCGAGAAGTGAAACCTTGCAACAAGAAAAGGGTTAAAAAAAAAAAAAAAAAAAAAAACAAAAACAAAAGATAGAGCAGATTGTAATGCTAAAAATCAAATCACCATTGTAAGTATCCAACGGCTACGTTATATGAATCTTTACATAAGGCAGTGCATGTAAGACTCTGAGAAGTGAAAGCTTAAAAAATAAAAAATAAAAACAAAGCAAAACAAAAGAGGAAGCAGTTCCTCTTCCTTATTAGAGGGTCGCCCCCTCAAAGAATGAATATTATTTATTATATTGGACCTCCACGTAGAAGTCTTTCTAAAATTCTCAGTATATGTGCGAAAATAAAATAGGTTGAAGGTCTCTTACTAATATGCTTATTAGAGGTACATAGATAGAAAAGCTATATAGGAAATTTTCTATTAATGAAGTGGGTAAGAAACATGATTGTATCTTTTTAAGGTTAGCATCAAACATTTATCTTATAAAGCTAGAAAAATCGGTTCACAATACGAATTTTTATTCACTTTCTAAAAGAGCAAAACGGAATTGAAAATTTATTATTATTTCACTCTTTGCCTGTTTTTAAATATATTTTACTAAGAGCCAACATGTTTCCTGTTGAAAATTTCATTGAACTAATAATGAGGGGAGCAAATGGATTTTGTTTTGAAGCCGTTACTTAGAAGTTCCGTATTGTCTCGGTGCAAGCTTTGGATTACCAAGAGTGGGGGGAATAGTAAGTACATTGTGTTTTGATACAAGAGTTCAAAGTGAACGTGTTTATGGGATTAAAATATTCTAGGTTATCTTCTTCCTGCGAATAAAACATTATCTTTAGTTTCGACCCGAAAGTACATTAATCAGGAGAGTCTTCGTTGCAAATACCCATGCACGGGCGCATTCATGCATCCGTACATGGTCAAAGCACCGATAATTTTTTTTTTTTTTTTCCACATATAACACCTCAGCTGATGCCTGATGCTATTGTTCCCATCACATGCGTTTGACGGGAGTACATTTTCCAAAAGTCAGTAAGCTAACAGCCATGTCTCACGCACGTAGATGTAAGAAAAGTTCGAATATTACTGTTACGCCAGATATATAAATATCAATAATATTAAAATTTTGATATGTTTTAGTATTTTACTCTTTTTTACCTTAATATTTAGTATGTGTTTTCCAGATCATTTGCTGCACAAGCAATGTGTTTGTACTTTTGCTTATAATTAATATATATTTTTTTCCAAAAAATAAAATCTCATATAAAAATATTAAAGTTTGCATTGACATAATACTTGAGAGCTATAATTAAAAATAAAAAAAAAAGAAGAAAAAAGAGTAAAATACTCTTCATACTCAGTGCCAGCGGTTTCGCAGTGAGAGACATATCGAAGCAATTATATATTCAAGAAGAAAATAACAAAAACACAAAACAAAATTGGCAATAGAGGGAAAAAAACCAAACCTAAAAACTCGTACAAAACTTTCCCGTTTTCCGACAAACTCGGTCAATACCGCTACCGAAATCAAACAATGACATCATGAGCTGATAAATGTCCAATAATTTACGAGACATAATCACTCATGCTGCCATTTTAGGGTCCGACCCGAATATGTCTCCAATATCTTGAAAATGGTCATCGAAATTCCACGCGGAAAATCCGAACCCTAAATCAGTACCCGGATCAGGAAACAAATCGCCCAACCCACCAAAGTCTTGCTCAAAGATACTCTTCTCTCCGAAATCCAAATTCTCGAGAAAACCCGACCCCGGATCACCAAACCCGAAAATATCCGAATCATTAGGCAACAAACTCTCGAATATCTCTCCTGTCCCGCTAGACTTACCCCCGATATCTCGCGCTTCCTTCCACGACTCCTCCGTACTTCTGGACTCCGTTTCTTCATTCGCCGGAAACGGACACCGGAGGACGGAAGTGGGCGAGCAAACATCTCCGGTTGACTCATCCCCATAGACATACCCGCAGTTCCTTGCGGGGGTTTCCGATTTCTCAAGAGACTTTCTCGAGAAATTGGTGAAAGCATCAGGTCCACGAAGCTGAATGGCTGCGTTGTCGTAGACAATGGCAGCCTCTTCGGCAGTGTCGTATGTGCCCAACCAGAGCCGTATGCGTCGAGAGGGGTCTCGAATCTCAGCCGCCCATTTTCCCCACGGCCGCTGTCTCACTCCTCGGAACTTCTTAGTACCAGTATCTCTCTGCCGTAACGCACTCGACAGCTTTTCAACGGAACGTTTGTTGTTTCTCCGTGATGCTTTAACGGCGTCTTTTGGTAGAACTGACTCGATGCCAATTTCATGAATGTAGCGTTTCACTCTCCTCCGAGGATTCTGAAACGGCTCCTCCTCCGCTTCGTCGCTGGAAGAGTCCGTGGCATCAGGGTCCGTATAAGAGATCCGAATGGTTCTGGGTCGGGTGCACAGGTATTGGGCATTCGGTTCGGATTTTACTTGCTTGCTATGAGTAGTACAGCGTTGGTTGAACTTGACAGCAGTCATGTTCATTGTTGAGTATCACTGTTTGGCTCTTTTGAGGTGTGGTGATACTACATCAACATAGTATAGTATAAATCGTTTATATAGGGGGACTGGATAAATGAGAAGGCGGAAAAAAGGTGGACTTTTTTTGAGACAGGGAGAATAAAGATACAGGACACCTTTAAGAGAAGCTTCAAAAAATTTTGGGTTTTGTATTGTCAAGTGAATTAAAGTTTGAGACTTTGCGGTAAAGAGAGACCAAAAAAGGTGCAAAATCTATAGGGAAAGCAGTGAGCAGCGTAGGCAATGTGATTTCCCTATATGTGTATGTCTTGGTATGTGAGTGAAGAGAGAGACCCAGATGAAAGATTATTATGGAATAAATGAGGCAAGAACAAAACCCTTTTTTGAAATCAATCAATCTGTCATTGTTGTGGTATTGAGTCTGACTTGATTCTTGTTGTTTGTGAAAGAAAGTGGGAGAGAAGGAGTTATGAAGATGAAGAGGTGAAGTGGTTTAGAGTGAAGCAAGCGATAGATAAGACAGAGGGGAGGGGGTACAGAGAGAGAGAGGAGAGAGAAATGGTAGAGAAGGGAAATAAGCCCACATGGATGGTCAGCATGCCAATGTAGCCTTTCTATAGGATCGGGAAAATACCAAACTTGGTTTTAATTTCCGTTTAAATATTTATTAGCTAATCTTTTAATAATTCTATTCCTTTTCATAGGTAAGGAAAACAGTGGTTTCATAGGTGTTATTTCAGAAATTAATGGAGGACAAAATCAAACCACGAGGGAAGAATAGATCACTTCTTTTAATATCAATAAGGGAAATAGTTTATACTTGGTAGAATTAGGAAAGTATAAAATTCTTATATCCTAGCTTTTATTTCCCAAAACAAGAAATATCTAAAAGAATGTCTGTTATATTTGGGAGCGTACAAGGTGTCACAGACATGGGACCGAAAGAACATACCATAATATACCAGACTATACATATATATATTGTATAGGAAAAAGGATGCAATTATTACTAAATAATTAAAATTATCTACCATTATCAAAATGATAAAAATTGTAGAAGATATTCATAGTATGTGTTCTTCCTAACTTTTTCGGATTGGGTCTGGGTCTTAAGAGAGCCTTGCCTTAAAGACCCAACAAAATAGATCGAGTAAGAAAAACACTGGAGGGATAATCCAACAAGTTAACTTCGATATTGTGGCTAATGTTGACGGGAGATGGAATGTAAGTGCGACAAAGTATCGAGTAAGAAAAAAAGTACATGTGGATCCGATTAATCGAGGGCCTCCTCTATTATTTATAAGAGGTAAGGTCAAGAGAAATTAAGAAAGCGTATCTTCTATATTGGTGGCAAGATTTTCCAATCTTGAGATGTGATTGGAAATAGTTGAAAATTAATTTTTATGGCAATTATTCTCATGTAGAGATGTAAGAGCTTCATAGGTCAAAATTAGCTAACTTGGCCTAAGCTTTGGGTCATTGGGGCTTCAAGGGTCTTCATTTAGTTAAGTAAAATCTTTAGCAAAATTCCTAGCAAAGGTTAACAAAGACTATACATGACTTGATTTAGCTTAACGTAGATCTTATCGTTGGCGCCCAAGTTGCATGGAGCTTTGTAGTCATGAAGAGAGGTTGGATTGAGCATGACGAGCGTTGCTCGTGCCTTAAACAAGTCGGGTTAGGCTTAGAAGCTCTATGACTAAAATGGTCTATCAATAATCTGTTCACTTAGTAGAGTCGTTATTGCATTTTTTTTTACCTAAAATGATAAATAATAATTCATTTGTGAGACAATGAATAGTGTTCATCAATGAAATTGCTTTTATTTTTCTAAGAGTACCTAAACCAAAACTAATATATTAAAACCATATCCTCGTATAACAAAACATATTTTTATCATATGCATATATATATATATATATATATATACATTTCTATTCATTCCTACATTTATGTACCTATAAATGTACATGTGTGTGTGTGAGTGTTTTTTTTTTCTATCATGTTGTAACATAAAAAATATACATCGCATAGAAAATATTACTATGCATGTTTCGTTGTATATGTTTTCCTATATTATAATGGGAAAATGTAGAGAAAGGGCTCGCATTTGTGTGATTTTTGCAAAAATGAATCTAGGTTTTTTAACTATACATTTAAGGGCCTATGTTTATAAGTTATCCTCTTTGAAGGGTTTCTATTTATTTGCAGTTAATGGGATTTGACATAATATGAATGGAGGCCCTCAAATAAGGAAAATTTATAGATATAGGCCTTTAAATGCATATTTGAAAAGTTGAGACCCATTTTGGTAAAACTACAAAAATATGAGCCTTTCTTTTATGTTCTTCTAGATAAATCATAATTAAATAAGTAGAATATTTTACTTATAATATTACCTTTGCACATTTTATTGAATTTATTTTATTCCATTTCTCTTCTAAACTTTTTTTTTTAATAAATAGCTATTCATCTATATAGTTTTGAATGGAATTGTATAATATTATGGATAAATGTGGCAAGTAAATTAATTTTCATTAAATATTCAATAACTACAATTAGATAACATAAACATTATAATCATATTTTATTTTAATCCATTGACATCCCTATAAATATGAGAAATGATATTATACTTTCATTCTCTCCAATGTTTATACTTTATTTATTTCATTTTTTATGCCCATTTTCCTTAAACCAAATCTCAAATAATGCACATTGAATTCAAAATAGTGACAATTTTAAATAATGACGAATCATATACCTAAAATGTTCTTTAATCCAATTACTATCCAAATAAATTATAGTGTTTGTGTATATTTTAATATTAATCATTGAGTCTCTTGAAACTTATTTACTTAATATATTTATTTATAAGTATTATACCATTCCATCCAAAACTATATAGATGAATAATAATAAAAAAAAAAATAGAGGGGAAATTGAATAAAATAAATTCAATAAAATGTGTAAAGGTAATATTATAAGTAAAATATTCTATTTATTTAATTATGGTTTATTTAGAAAAATGTAAAGTAATGGCCTATGTTTTTTCAGTTTTGCAAAAAGAGGCTCTTGATTTTTAATCATATGTTTAAGGACATGCATTATAGATTACCTTCATTTAAAGGCCTTCGTCTATGTTATGTCAGATTCTATTAATGGCAAATGGATGGAAGCCCTTAAATGAGAATAAATTATAAACATGAGTCCTTAAATGCATAGTCAAAAAATTCAAATCCTTTTCTGTAAAAACTACACAAATATAAACAATTACTGTGCGTTTTTCCCATATATAACATACCATATATTATTTTACTTGTTTTGTTAATATTATAATATTAGATATTGCTACATATATTGTAAAACCCACAATTTTTATTAAAAGAAAATAGAATATTATATAATGGTATTTAAGTAAATAGTTAAAAAGGGTTAGAGGCAATTTTGGAAACCTAGGAAGTCTAGAAAACCCTTAATATAAAAACCCTTCTTTTAAACTAGTGGTCAGTTCCTTCACTTTATAGAGTGTGAAATAATCTCTCTAGTAGAGAGAAGATGGAGGAAATGGCAAGAGTAGAAAACTTTTTGAAGGTAAGTCAATTTTCACTTATGGAGATTATATAATGTGATAAATCTAATGCTAGAGAGAGATTTCTTTAGAGGTTATTTGGAATTTTGAAGATATTTGATTTTAGAGAACATTCAGACCTCTTAATCAATGAATCCTATGATTTGTGAAGGTAAGTATTGTTTTCTTAAAACTAGGATTTGGTAATCCATCCAAATCTAATAATTGAAGTTTTGATTCAAAGGGTTTTGCAAGATGTGAGGTGTAAGGTTTGTTGCTAGTTGCCATGGATTTAAGTCAATCAAGTGAACGATTGAGGTATGGATATCTTAAACCTTTTTCTTTATGATTAGTGTTAAGATCTATTGTTTTGTTGTTAATTTCATGGATTTGGGAATACATCTAAGTATTCCATTGTAAAACATTTGAAAATTGCTTAACTAGGCAAAGACTTGTGGTAATAGGATGATCTAAGATTGAATCAAAGGGATTTGGAGTGTTGCAAATTGAAAGATTATGAATTGGTCCTCTTATAAAATTTTAAGATTGGACCATGAAGTGGAAATTTTGGGGATGAGAGGAATATGGCCTAAGACCATGGTTGATATAAATTGCCGAAAAGGTGACATACTATTACCGATATCACACAAACTAAAGGTGGGCTTGAACCTCAGGATGGTTTGAAAATTAAATGGAAGTTGAGGGTTGAGCAGGAGCCTCATGAACAGACGTAAGATATTACTCATCGACATTCACATGAACTCAAGTCGTACTTAATATAATGCACAAGTATAGCCGGAGGCCACTCGCTGTTACGCCCTGAAGTCGTATAGTTGCAATAGTCCTGCTGTGTAAACCATTCTATAATAGTAACCGGCCTCACAGTACCTACCATAGACATGATCTACACAAGGCGTTGACGACTCCTCACTTTGAAGTAAACAGTCCAATTAAATATTTAACTACAATTATGGTAAATATCACAAATTTTTAATAAACATACATAATTATGTGTAAAGTCCATAGAACTTCCCAAGAAACTCTACATAAACATAACAATTCACTAATTTACATAACAATTATCAGTCTTTCATCCTCAAACTACAAAGAACACTCTAGCTACACATTCATTATTAAGTAAATTGATCATCATACCCCTTGCTTCAAAAGAACTAACCTTTGGATAATTGTAAAGTGATATAATACTTGAAGTATTCAAAAATCAAAACCTATAAAAGGATCTATAAGGGTATGAGCAACTACAGCTTAGTAAGTTGAATTGGAAACTCATAAATATATACAAACATAAACAAGATTATCAAGTAATTATTTTCATGTAATGCAACAATTAAGTGTCATCACACAATGTAGTCTGGTCCGTTGTGAAATCAGAGAAATTTTACTCGCTCTAATCCAAGTTGAGAAGTTTCCATGTTATGTAGCAGTTCACAACCAAACTCAGGCTTGTGTAATAGAGACATCGCTTCTCCCACAACTACTTTCAAACCATTGACTTCACTCTCGTCGCAACCTCTTCTTCTATCACTTAGTTCAACTAAGGATGAAGAAGGAACCATTATGCAATCCTGCACTATCCCTTTCGAAGGGGTCAGTATTTGGTTAAAGAATCCTAATGATCCCCTAACGGGTTGCAATGCATAACATTTTAGGTCATTAGAGTCGAATAAGATTAAATTTCATTTAAGGTTTTCAAACAATTTCACACCAATTCAATCATAATACAAAATCAATCATATTACAAATTTCAGTATGAATTTAGATACATCAAACACATGCGTAAACTACTTGTAATCACAACCATATACAATCCTAAGTCTCGGAGTACCATAAAAATAGTACTCTAGTATAGTAAGTAATAACCCAACTTACTTGGAATTTTTCAGTTGCACAATCACTTAATTGCAAGCTGATTCGTCTCTAGGTATCCTATAATACAAATAGGTCTTTTTAGTGCTTATAATTTAAAGATTCGTACTCTAAGTTATAATTTAACTCATTTTTCCGTGTATATCTATTATGTACTGATGATTCATTTTACTCTATTTTGGGGTTCAGTTCATAAATTAGATTCTAGTTTTGAATCTGGAATCTTAAATATGCTTGAATCCTAATGTGAAATTAATCACATTAAGCTCGAGTATTCTAATATCCTATTAGGTCTTAATTTAGTATTCTAAACTGTTTGGTACACACTAATCTTAATTGGGGTACCGAATTTATTCCCGATGTGAGAAAATCTTATATTTTTATACAATTACCTAAAATTAACTTTTGTTTCAGATTTAGTATATTCTGATTTTTATTATTATATTATTTAAATATCCCTAATTTTTCATATTTATTGAATTTCCAATTCCACATATTCCTAATTTCCTACAATTACTACTTAATTCTTAAATTAATTACACTTAACACTCCAAATGTTAGAATTAGGTTTCCACATCAGAGATTAACATTCCTAAACATCTAATTACTATCTAAATTAGTAATTAATGTCTTAATCACCTAATTAACCCAAAATTACCCAATTTTTCCATCATTTTAGGGCTAAAAATTCACTTAAAAGTTTCAAAAATTACATTTAAAAAAATGGCTTCTTTGTACTGTTCTATATCACTTAAGCATTCTACAAAAAAAATTTGAGCTCCAAACTACATTCCTAAGCCTATTTATTTCTAGTTCTAACCATGCTTGGTTTTGCTTAATTTATTAAGAATCTTATATTTTTAGGCGTGATTAAACTTAATCACTATTTTCCCTAAATCTACATACAATAAAACCTCAGAATAACAAGTTTCATAATTTTCTAGGCAAAATAAATAATTTTAAGAAATTATACAAAACCGGAACAAATAAGGGACTCACCTGGTTCGATGCCTTTTGGTCGTCCAACTCCTGTCTAAGTGTGTCGGTTGGCCTAGACAGTAGGTCTAGAGTGGGGTAGTGGTGGTGGCTCAGTCCCAGGTGGTGGTGATGTGTAGTTTTGGCTCACTAGTCCTAACTATACAAATTTCCTTTCTTTGTTTTTTCTCTGATTTTTCTCTTGAATTTCAATGCTCTCTATTTTTCTCTAATTTCTAACTATCTAAAGGAGCTCTGTAAATTTTTTCCCTATTTATAGTGCTTTGTGGTAATTAATGTGCATTAAATTAGATAAGACATTGTCCAAATCCCTTAGTTTTTGGCTTTTGTGTTACTTGATTTTGATTGGGCAACTTTTTCTTCACATTTCTGACTTGCCACGACCACATCCACCTCATTGCTAATTCTCTTTTTTTTTTCTTTAATTAATTAGTAATTTTCCTTAATTATTTAATAAGTTTTTAAACAATTTAAGAAATTTTGCGTATTTTTATCTACACATAAATACATGTGAGATACATGTGAACATTCCTAATTATTATTTTGATCATTCTATAATTTTTTATATACGTATAACCTATCTCTAGTAATTTATTAGTTATTAGATTACAGTTTTCATCTTTTCGATAATTAACAATTATTATATTTAAAATTTGAAAATTTTATAGTCTCCTATTTTATTACTTATTTTCTTAAATTCAAGATCACAGGGTCGTTTTTACTAATTTTTCTATTCATAGTTTATAATTTGGGTTTAATTGAATCCTTTAACCGATCGCCCTAAACTTTATGTTTTAAGTTCAATTTTATGGTTACTTAGCTTAACTTTAGGACTTACACTCACTACTAATCCATACTCATAATGGACTAGAGAAATAATTAACTTACAAGGGCAGATGTCTGAAATTTCAATGTTACTTATCGTGCTACTATTACATATTACAAGCATTTATATAGCCCATCTAAAGCAAGTCTTAGGTTTATGTAAATTACAAAGAGGATTCTTACTAGAAAAGGAAAGGTGCATAGTTTATAAGGGTAAATTTATAAAATAGACAAGAAAATATTTAGGTATAGAAAAGGACAGTATGGATGTATATTGACTGCTCATTCTATAGTACCAAATGAAGAGGGTACCGAGCAAAACTGACTTACTTGGTGTTAGCTCTATAGTTGGGCATCTTAGAAGCTTGGTAAGTATATGCTTGAAGATTAAGAACTTGATAGTTCGGGATCGGCAACTCAGCCTCGGTAAGTTAGTTCAATGGCAATTTAGTTATGTCAAAGGCACTTGAATCTAAGATGAGAGAAAGCAAAAGCGAAGTGAATAGCCTGGGCAGGCAAGTCAGACAATGACTTACTCCTTAAGGGTCAACTCCCCCTAGGTAGCTAGGCGAACTAAGTTGGCTAGTCTTCGAGCTCATGAGCGAGTAATTAACCGTTGATTCCTATCATCCCATTAGGTTGTTTGAGATTTAGAATCAAATCTTGCTTGGTTTTTTATAGCTCTTCTATGGGGACATAAGGTCAAAGGTCAGCAATATTCAAGGAGTTCAAGACTCCATATTATTTGGGCAGCCCAATTTTGTAAGCATTTGGATTGATCCTTTTTACCACTTGGAAAGGTCCATCGACCCTTGGAGACAACTTGCTTCTCCTTGAAGTTAGGAATCGTTCTTTAATGAGATGGACCTAAACCAAATTGTTGGGTTAAAATTCTTTGATCTTCCATCCTTGGCCTCACTTTTCGAGCTTGGAAGCAACTCGGGTCAGATGTTCTACAACCTTCTAGTGCATAACTTCAATAGTCTCTAACTCAATGACAACTAACTGGTCTTCTTATTGGCATGGTAGTAACATCTAATCCAGTGGCTCAAGGTTGTATCCATGGAGGACTTCAAATGGGGACTTGCTTGTAATGCTATGTATAGTTTTGTTATAAGCGAACTCTATTATGGGTAGGCACACATCCCAATCAGTTAGGTTCCAATCGACAGTGACTCTAAGCAAGGTTCCCAATGTTCTATTAGCAACTTCGGTTTGTTCGTTTATTTGAGGATGGTAGTGATGTGCTTAGGAGCTCAATAATCATTAAGGCTTATTGTAGGAGATAGGTATCCAATGGGTCCTTCGAGATATAAAAAAAAATGAAAGGGATAGGTTGGTAAACTGAATATAGTAGCTTACATGAAGCTACTCAAAGGATATTACTCGCTAGTGAACACAATACGACTTGATACTTCACTTGATATGACGTACAAGCTAATGTCAATATTCACTTGTCACTAATCTTGAGCTACTTGGTAAGATTAGATAAGAATGTACGGTAAAAGGACTTGGAGAGGAGTATCTCGTAAGAATAAATATATTCAACGTTTGAGAAGGAATGTAAGATATTCTGGCTATAATGAGAAGGGACTATTTATAGTAAGTCTCTAGGGCAACATTACAAATAAAGAGAATTACAAAAAGGCATACAAGTAAAGAGATTCCTAATATATAGGAGAAAGGGTAAATGAGACAAATGACAAAAGGGAAAAATGGTACAATGTTAGAAAAATGGACAAGTGGCAACTCATCAATGGGTCTGTACTAGGGAATCTTTAGTGCAACTATTGAGCTCGTTAGGGGTTGCTAAGATGAATAAGAAATGCTGTAAGTATTAGTAATTGGCCGAAAGCGTACTTTGCCCAGTAAGGGCCTAGGTCTCAGCACTCGACAGGTAGCTGTCAACATATGAAGGTTCGGGTAAATGGAGTAAGAGTTGATGTGTAGGGCCTTAGTCCTCATCATTCAGTAGATAGGTCTCGATAAGTGAGTGGTCTGCATCGGCATGAGGGATGGAGCAGAGCAAGGTGTACCAATCTTGAACTCTCAAGGAGTTTAGCCACCATCCTTCTATGTATTGTTTCTCATCCTTAGCAAGTTAACGAGAAAGGATTCTTCTAATGAGGGACTAAAGACCTCTTAGGCATGTACGAGTAAGTATGCTAAAGGTCGATACCCCATCATCTCTTCAAGGTTGTTGAAGATTTGCCCTTAAATCTTGGTCTTTTTCTTTGTTAGGCATATGGGGTGTCAGGTTGGCGATATTGAAGGTGGCAGATATGCCATACCCTTCAGGCAGCTTAATCTCATAAGCATTGTCATTGATACACCTAAGGATCTTAAAAGATCCATCTACTTTGGGGCATAGTTTGTTCGTCCTCTTTTCTAGGGAAACGTTCCTTACTAAGGTAGATTTAGACAAGGTCTTCAGGAAAATAAATGACTCGCCACCTTCCTTAGCTTCCTTGCTCCTTCTATTAGACCACAATCTTGGCTAGTTGTTCAACAACCTTTTGATGCAACTTATGAAACTCCTCGGCGTATTGCAGGCTAGATTGGCTTTTCCTTTGAGTGGTCGAGCTGACAATTAGATCCAAAGGTAAATTTGGGTTAAGTCCATAAATGACCTCAAACACTGACCTTCCTATCGAGCTATGAGCTAAGCAGTTGTAAACGAACTTAATGATAGGTAGGCATAGATCCTAGTCATGTAAATTCTTCCCAATAGCCACTCGTTGGAGGTTGCTGATTGTCCAATTTACAACTTTGGTTTAGTCATTTGTCTAAGGGTGGCAAGAAGTACTGAACATAAACTTGGTGCCGAGCTTCTTCCATAAGGTCCTCTAGAAGAAGCTCGTAAACTTTGAGTCATAATCGGACACAACACTTCTAGGCACTCCATGCAATCGCACAATTTCTTACATAAAAAGGTTAGCGACAAAGAAAACATCATTAGTTCTATAGCAAGGGATGAAGTGGCTCATCTTGCTAAACTAATCGACTACCATCATAATAAAGTCATGTCTTCTCAGCATTTGAGGAAGGCCGAGCATGAAATCCATACTTAGGTCGATCTATGACTACTCAAGTATAGGTAAGGGCATGTACTCTTCATACAGCTCTTTTCTTCCTTTTGTATGTTTACACACTTTGCCCATCTTAAGAACTCAATGCACATCCTTCATTATTCTAAGCTAATAGAAATGTTCTCTCAATATTTTAGCCATTCTCTTTTCTCCAAAATGGTCGGCTAAGCCTCCAACATGAGCTTCTTGGATAAGTAGTTCTCTAATCGAACCACTCGGCATACAAACTTGTTTGCCTTTCGTTAAGAACCCTTGGCTTAAATAGAACCCATTTATAACTCCTCTAATGTTGCACTTGGCCACTAATGGCCCAAAATAGGGATCATGTTCATATTGATCAAGTAAGGTGCCAAATCCAAGTACCTTGGCTTATATTGTTGTAATAAGAGTATGACGACAAGAAAGAGCATCAACCACAGTGTTAGTACTTCCTCTCTTATACCGAATGACGTAGTAAAAAGATTTCAAGAACTCAACCCATTTGGCATAACGTTAAGAAAATTTTTGTTGCCTTCGAAGATGTTTGAGAGATTCATGATTTAAGTAGATGTTGAATTCTCTCAGCAGCAAATAGTGTTGCTAGTTTTGTAATGTTTAGATGAGGGCATAGAAGTCCATGTCATATGCTAAATAATTTAGAGCAGCTCCTCTGAGTTTCTCGCTAAAATAGGCTGTTGGGCAGTGCTCCTGCATAAGAATAGCACCAATGTCGATTCTAGATGCATTCCACTCCACTTTAAAAACTTTCTTAAAATTTGGTAAGGTGAGTACAGGGGTTGATGTCAATTTGGACTTTATATCTTCAAAGCTTTTCTAAGCTTTCTTAGACCACTTAAACTCAAAGTTCTTCTTAATCAGCTCGATCAGTAGCGCAGTTATGGAACTGAAGTTTTAAATGAATCTTCTATAGAATGAAGTTAGACCATGAAAACTTCTAACTTTAGCCACATTAGCCAGTGTCAACCACTCAATAATGGCTTTGACTTTCTCGTCATTGACTCAAATTCCTCCCTTTAAAACAACATATCTAAGGAATATAACATCGCTTTGGTAGAATACACATTTTTTCAAGTTGCTGAATAATCTCTCGACTCGGAGAATGTTAAACACTGATCTTGAATGCTTAACATAAGAAGTGAGGTCAGTGTTATAAATTAGAATGTCATCGAAGTATACCATAATGCATTTACCAATCAAAGTTCTTAAGACATGATTCATGAGTCGCATAAAAGTTATCGGCTCATTTGTCATACCAAATGGAATCACCATCCCTTGTTTTGAAGGTCGTTTTCCATTGATCTATAGGTCTCATTTGTATTTGATAATAGTCACTTTTTAGATCAATTTTTGAAAAGGTACGAGCTCCATGCAACTCATCAAGCATATCATCCAACCACGAGATCGAATATCGATATTTAATGGTAATTTTGCTGATGGCACGACTATCAATGTATATTCTCTACGACCCATCTTTTTTTGGCACTAATATTGATAGCACAACATAAGGGCTCATGCTCGTTTGGACATATCCGCGATCTATTAACTCGTCTACTTGTTTCTTCAACTCAGTTGCCTACTCAAGGTTGAGCTTGTAGGCAGGTCGATTTAAAAGAACAACTCTAGGCTAAAGGTCAATACAATGTTCAATGCTTCTTAAAGGTTAAAGGTAGTAAACCTTTTGGTATCTCGGTAAGAAATAGGTCAACATACTTCTACAGTAGTTTTTGCACCTCAATAGGTAAGCTTTTTGCTTCTCTCAACTCTAAAAGTTTCCTGACTAGTAGAAGTAGACATTCTTCAACCTTGATTTCTTAGGAAAATTGGGCATAGGAAATCACTAAGGACTTTGCTACAATGATCAAGTAATCTTTTCTTGAGACTCCTACACTTCCTTAGGGCTCATAGAGGTTTATATAACCTTTTTCCCGTCCTTTTAGAACATGTAGGTGTTTCTATACCCATTATGTAATGCCCTCAAGTCAAATAGCTAGGGTCAGCCAAGTAAGATGTGTCAAGCACACATGGGAAGGACGTTGCACAATATTTTGTCCTTATATTTATCACCAATAATAATGGGTACTCTCCTTTCTCATTTAGTTAGTGAATCTTATATAGTTTAAGGTGTAGGAGAGTTAGCAACTTCATAGCCTTTACTACTCCTTTCGCTATGACATTAGTATAGCTTCCCCCATCAATGATCAAGGCACATAGTTTGCCATTCACTCAACAGTTCATATAGAAGTGGCTTTCTCTCTATTCATTTCCATCAATCGCAAAGGAGTTGAAAGTTCGTCACACAACAAAGCAATATTCTGCTCCTATTTTTGGTAAGGTGACGGCATGAGGATCTTCTTGAAATTTTTCTATCATTTGTTCATTCACTTCCTCCTTACCTTCACTAGCACTCTCCTCATTGAACTGGGGTTTTTCTCCTTTGACAGTCATGACATGTTGATTCAACATTAACTAGCTACATGTCCAAAGTCGAGACATTTGAAACATTTGATTTCTAAGGTCTTCCTACTAAAGCTCTGTCCTTAGTCTCGGTAGATCTTAGGCTGATCAGCCTTGCCCTTATTGTGACCATCTTTTAGTTGGTTCAGTACATGTCTTCGACGATCCGCATTGAAAGTGTTTGGTGCTCAATCATTTTTAGATCAGCTCGGTATGCCACTTTGGCTGGGTAGTTCGAGTTGGCTAATCTGGCTTTGCCTTTGTCTCTCAACCCTCTATACCACTCAGATGGCCTCATCTAGAGTTCCAAGCCTTTGCAACTCCACAATATGATCATCTTCAGTCTTGAGCCCAGAAATGAATCATGTGGTGGTTTGAGACTTAAGTTCATCAACATCGCATCGAATCATCAGCAATTAGAATTCCTAGACATACTCATCTATTCACTTGCCACCTTTCCTCAAATCTTAGAGGTATTGAAAGGTGTCTTGTTCATAGTATTATATAATAAATCTATTTTTCAAAACTCTATTCATTTCATTCCATGTCCAAATCTCGTAGCGTGCTCTCTAGTACGTATTGTAACTTTTTTCACCACATTGCTATATAAACAAAAAATTCTAATTCAGTTACTCTAATAAGAAATGGCATCCTTATAGTCATAGAGGTTAAATATCTTTTGAATCTTTTCTTCCCAGTCTAAGTAGTCATCAGTACTACCAGACCCCTTAAAGCTTAGAATCTATACCTTAAGATGTTTAGCTCCCTTAGGTGCCCTCAGGTTATGCTCTTAATATCATCATGTTACTCCTTATCATACTCCTCGTCATACTCCTTAACTTCATCTAACTCAAGTCTCCTTCTCGTAATTCTATTAGAACATTTAGGTAGAGCTTAGTTCATATGAATTGGTTTTAGGGCTTTTTGCTCACCCATCTACCTTCTCAACCCTCTCGTTATCTCTCAGCTATGCTTAACAACAAGCCTCTCTTGAGGTCTACTTCCTACTGCTTTTTGTATAGAAATAGCTAGATTAGCTACGATAGTTGCAAGATCTCATATTTGCTCATCGGTAGTTCGTGGTGTTTGTTGGGTAACACAACCATAACCATGAGTATCACACTCGGCATCATTGATCTACCCTCAAACACTAGGGTTCGACATTCTCAATACAAAACTCCAAATGCACTTCTCATACAAGGAAATCCCTCATGTATAGAGAAATTACCATTCGAATAGTAAACTATAAGCTTACTCTGTTCTTCCAAAGGAAAATAAAGTATAACAGGATAATACACTATCCGGGAATACTTCAACATAGCTTTCAGTCGCAACCTCAAGCTTTGATTCCAAGATTATATGATATACCTAAGAGCTCAGTAATCACTAGGACTTACCATAAAAGATAGGAATCCAATGGGTCCTTTGAGATATCAAAGAAAATAAAAAGGGATAGGTCAACAAACTAAATGTAGTAGCTTACATGAAGCTATTCGAAGGATAATACTCACCAGTGAACACAACATGACTTGATACTTCACTTAATGTGACGTATAAGCTGATGTCAAGGTTTACTCACCGCTAATCTTAAGTTACTTAGCAAAACTAGATAAAAGTGTATGGTAAAAGGACTTGGAGAGAAGTATCTCACAAGAACAAATATATTCAATGTCTAAAAAGGAATGTAAGATATTCTGACTACAAAGAGAAGTGATTATTTATAGTAATTCCCTAAGGTAACATTATAAAAAGGCATATAGGTAAAGAGATTTTTAGTACATACATGAAAGGGTAAATAGGACAAATGATAAAAAGGAAAAAATAGTACAATGTCAGAAAAATGGACAGGTGGCAGCTCATCAATGGGTTTGTACTAGGGAATCTTCAGTACAACTACTGAGCTCGTTCATGATGTGGCAACATCAGGAGCTGTCAAGATGAATAAGGAATGCTGTAAGTATTAGTAATTGGCCAAAAGAGTACTTTGTCTAGTAGGGGCCTAAGTCTCGACGCTCGGTAGGTAGGTTTTGACATTTAAAGGTTCGAGTAAGTGTAGTAGGACTTAATGTGTAAGGGCTTGGTCCTCATCACTCGGTAGATAGGTCTTGGTAATTGAGTGGTCTGCATCGGGACAAGGGATGGAGCAGAGTAATGTGTACCCATCCTGAACTCTCAAGAAATTCAACCACCTTCCTTCTATATACTGTTTCTCGTCCTCAGTAGGTTGTCAAGAGATAATTCTTCTAGTGAAGGACCGGAGGCCTCTTAGGAGTGCGCAAGTAAGTGGGCTAGAGGTTAGTACCTCATCAGGCAATACAAGCTAAATAGCAGCTTCATACCCAGTCGCTTCTACAAGGTTCTCCATAAGTAGCTCATAAATTTTAGATCCTGATCAGAGATGATTATTCTAGGCACTCCATGGTGCTTGACAACCTCTTGCAAGAAAAGAAGAGAGATAGCTGAAGCATCATTAGTTTTGGAACAAGACATGAAGTGTGACATTTTGCTAAAATGATTTATGACCACTACAATGAAGTCATTCCTTCGGGGTCTCCTTAGCAACCCTAACATGAAATCCATACTTAGCTTAGTCTATAGCTTGGTTAGGATCGGTAAGGGTAAATATTACCCTTACTTGGCTCGGCTCTTGGCCCTTCTAAACGTAGTATACCTTTTTAGAACAACATGGACATCTTTCATTATTCGTGCCCAAAAGAATTTGGAGGCTAGTACCACATGAGTTCGGTGTTCGCCAAAATGTCCAAACAATCCTTCTCTATGCACTTCGTACATAAGTAGCTCTTACATCGAATTAGTTAGGATACATGATCTTCTCTTCTTAAAAAGGTCTCCATCTTCCCTATGATAATCATCAATAGTTCGACCATCTTCACATTTGGCATAGATTAGCCCAAAATGTAGATCCTTAGCATAAAGATTCTTGATCATAGGAAATCCAAGAAGTCGAGTTTGAAGCTCTATCAAGAGGGAATGTTATCTTGATAGGTCATTGATCATTACATTGGTCTTACCATTCTTATATTTGATGATATAGGAAAATCTCTCCATAAATTATACCTAGTTTGCTTGTTTCCTAGATAACTCAAGCTAGCTCTTCAAGTATTTTAAAGATTCATGGTTGGTATAAATTATAAATTATTTGAGCAATAAATAATATTGCTTAACTATCGGATCTCGGATTAAGGAGTAGAACTCCTTATCATATACAAGATAGTTAAGTGTGGCTCCTCTAAGTTTTACACCAAAGTAGGCAATAGGTCGGCCTTCCTACATCAATAGGGCTCTTATGCCTAATTTGGACACGTCATACTTTACTTCAAATATTTTATCAAAGCTTAAAAGAGCTAAGATGGGGGTAGTTGTCAACTTCGTCTTCACCTCCTTGAAACTCCTTTGCTCTTTCTTTCCCTACTTGAACTCAATATTTTTTTTTTTTTGGATAGCTCAATGAATGGGGCTATAATAATATTGAAATTTCTTATAAATTGGTGGTAGAATGATGCCAGGCCATGGAAGCTTCATACATAGGCAGAACAAGTTAACACAGACCATTCAATAATCATCTTCACCTTTTCATCACCAACTCATATGCCACCACCACCTACAACAAATCCTAGAAAGATTACTTCAGGTTAGCAAAAGTCACATTTCTTTAGATTGGCATAAAGCTTCTCAGCTTAGAGTTTTAAGGAAACAACTAAGAGATGCTTACAGTAAGTCTTTACGTCTAGACTATAGACAATATTATCATTGAAATATACAACAACAAGCTTTCCAATGAGTTCTCGAAGCACATGGTTCATCACTCTCATGATTGTGCTCAGCGCATTTGACAACCCAAATGGCATCATAAGCCATTCATACAATCCATGACATGTTTTTAATGCAGTCTTCCACTTATCTCCTTCCTGCATTTTGATTTGATGATATCCAAACTTAAGATTGATCTTTGAAAAGATTCTTGCTCCATGCAACTCATCAAGCATGTCTATTACATTTTCAATGGCTCGGGTCGGAGGCCGACTTTTAAGTAGTTCTTCAGTGAACAGATTAGTAAATTCATTTAGTAGGGTCTTCACCTTGATAGTCAATTCAACCTTTAGTTCCTTCATTTCAAGCAACATTCTAATCAACAAATAAGTTGGCCATTCAAGCTTCATCTCCCTCTTTAGCTCGACTCGGGTCATCACCAAAGCGTCCTTCAAGGTTCGACTTAATTAGACTTGCATGCTTTTAGCTTGTTTAGCAGTCATAGGGTTAAGCTTAACTTTCTTACCCTTATGCTCTAATGAACACATGTTCTTCCTTCCATCATATATCACATTCTAATCAAACATCCATGGTCGTTCAAGAAAAATATAAGATGTACTTATAGGTAACACATCACAAAAATATTTCGCTTCAATAGTTTCCAATATAGATTGGTACGAACACTCGCTCATTTACTTGTAGAGCTCATTTACTTGTAGAACTCCTTTATCACTAAGCTAGTGTAACTTATAAGGCTTGGGGTAGGGCTTAGTCGGCAACTTCAATTATTGGACCATAAATACAAATGTTACATTGGTGTAGCTACTACTATCAACTACAAGTGCACATAAGGACCCATTGACCTTACAACCAATGTGGAATAGGTTCTCATGCTACTCATTCTCTAGTATAGGACTCATACTCATGACTTTTCTCAAGACCATGGTTGCAGGCATAAAGTTTCCCTCTTCACTAGTGATAATCTCCTCCTCTTTAGATTGTTTAGTGTATCTAGATTCTTTTAGCTCTTCAATGTCTTCATTAGTACTGTCGACCTCAATGGTTGACACCTCTCCCTTGATCACTATCACTCATCTGTTTGGACATTGTGTGGCCATGTGTCTAAATCCTTAGCATTTAAAGTATTTGATCTCACTAGTCTTTCGACTAAAGCTTTGTCCCTTCTTAAATCTCCTCAAAGCCTCTTTCTCCTCTACTCGGGCAACTGGAGTAGGTTGGTGATCACTTATTTAGCTTGGTGTCAATCTTACAAGTCTACTCGAAATAGGATGGCTAGTGGGTACTCGGGATCGGTTCATCTAACATCACTCGATCCCACGAATAACTCTGATTGCTTCATTAAGTGAACCAATATCCATAGTTTCCAAAATATCTCTAATCTCATACTCTAACTCACTAATGAACCAAGATACAGTTTGGTCTTTAAGCTCAACAACTTCATAATGGATCACTAACATTTAGAACTCCTTCATATACACCTTAACACTCGATCCTCGTTGCCTCAACTCTTACAATCTCTTAAAGGCATCTTGTAGATTGTAGCTCAGAACAAATCTCCTCTTCATCACTCTCTTCATTTCATCCCAAATTCTACTCTTGACCTCTCCTTCTCCTCTTTAGGTAGCTTGCAAATTCTTCCACCATAGAGTGGCATAGCTCGTAAATTATAGCATGGCAAGTCTAACGTTAGCATTCGCAAGCACCTCATGATAGTCAAACTACTTCTTAATCTTATGTATTCAATTTAGGTAGTCGTCGGCATCACTACTACTTGAGAAACTAAGATTTGCATCTTTAATCTTTCTACTCTAAGAGATTTTGTATTCTTTTCCTTGAGTTCACAATACTCTTCTCCTTCGTTACCTATCTCCCTATCCTCCTCTTCAATCTCTTTTATAACTAACATCTATTGGGCATATCTTTCAACACCTCTAGCTCGTTACCGCCTAGTTGGGACATTTGCTCGACTAGGTCATCCATTGCCTCTCTCAGGAAATTCATTTGTTTGGCCTTGATATTGGTCATTTCTAGCTCATTGCATATCTTCATTTATGGCAGTGACTAAACTAATCATTAGGTTCGTAAGCTTATCTAATCACTCGTTTGCTAGTTTGGGTGTAAAACTTCCTTGTTGACCTTAACCATTATGAGCACCACTCTCTTGGCTTTTTGGGGTCCCTTAAACATTAGTATCAAACATTGTTGCATTACTTCAATATGTTAACAACTGAAACACACTTTAAAATTCCTCCTTCGAACAATAATGAATAACACTAACACACCAACAATTACCACATCAATAGCAATATTATGCTGCTTAGCAATAAAACACTAGTCACACATGCTTTGTTTTATGAACATGAAACAGGGGAAAGTAAAGTATCAAACTTCCTTAACTTAGTACACTACAACACTTATTACAACCACACATAGCTCCTTTAACACAATGCTGGTCTTAACTTGCTAAATTCATACACAACACACTCTAGGAATCACTTACAAACATAAATAACCAAAAGTTTACTTGAACATAGCCTGGTTCTAATACTAAGATGATACAGATCTCCAGGAAGGTGACACATGATTACCGATATCACATGAACTAAGGGTGGGTTTAAACCTCATGACAATTTGAAAACTAAATGGAAGTCAAGGTTGAGCAAGGGTCTCATACACTAACGTAGAATGTTACACACCAACGCCTTACACGAATTTAGATTACACTTGATATGACACATAAGTATTGTCGAAGGGCATTCACCACTAATCCATACTCACAATGAACTAGATAAGAGTAAATGAAAGTAAGCAAGGAATACTTGACTTACAAGGGGAGATGTCTAAAATTTCAATGTTACTTGTTGTGTGGCTATTATACATTATAAGTATTTATACAACCCATTTAAGATAAGTCCTAAGTTCACATAAATCACAAAAAGGATTCCTATTAGAAAGGAAAGGTACATAGTTTATAAGGGTAAATTTGTAATATAGATAAGAGAATATTCGACTATAGAAAAGGACAGTACGAATGTTAGAGAATGGATGCTTTTTGACTGCTTATTTTGTTGTACCAAATGGAGAGGGTGCCAAGTAGAATTGACTTACTTAGTATTAGCTCGATAGTTGGGCATCTTAGAAACTTGGTCAGTGTATTCGTAAAGAATAGGAACTTGGCAATTCAAGATTGGTAGCTTAGCCTTGGCAGGCTAATTTAGCAATAGCTTGGCTATGTTAGAGGCATTTGAATTTGAGATGAGAGAAAGTGAAAGTAGAGTGAATAGTTTAGGCAAGGTAAGTTAAATAAGGAGTTGCTCCTTAAGGGTCATCCCCTCCTGGGTAGCTCGATGGGCTAAGTTAGCTAGTCCTTGACCTCGTGAGTAGGTAATTAGCCATTAATTCCTATGAACGGCCATGGTCCTTAGGTGTGGTCTTGGTACGAAGTTGAAAAGTGAAATACATCTAAGGAACACGATCATAAACCTTGATCTTACTCCTATACCTATCTTTACTTTGTTGTTTTTCAAGCTTTCTTGTTTCTAAACCTTATTCTAACCTTTCTTAAACACTTTTAGGACTCTAAAACAAATCTTGAATTTTAGAATAAGTTATTATCAAAGCTTAAACCTAGTGTTAAGAAAAGAATACAAAGACCAATTATGTAGATATTAAAAGAATATGTTCATTATGCTTTAAACATTGAATCAAGTTATAAGTTTGAGAGATCTTATGCTCAGGATTCAGGTACGTGTTTACCGTGCTTGTTAGGTATGCCTGTTAAGATTAGTGATATATAAATGAATTTAATTTATAATTGGCTTTTAATAATATATTGTTGTTTGTATGTGTGGCTCAATCCAATAAAAGTTTCTTGAAGGGTACCCCTATGATCTCTAAGTAGCATTATCCTTAATGGAGTTGCCCCATGACATGATTAAGGATAGATTTAAGGTTAGAGAATTGAGGTAGTAAACCTATAACAACTAGGTGGTCACAGGGATTATGGATGGTAAACCCTTACTAGTTAGTCGTAGGGATTATGGATGGTAAACCCCTACCAGTAGACATGAGTATAAGGAAGGTGTAAGGACCATGGATGGTGAACCCCTGCTAATAGATTTGGTGAAGATTAAATGGGTTTGGGGACTATAGATGGTGAGCTCCCGTCATTAGAGAGAATGATGTTAGGATAATGTCAGGGCAAAGTAGCAAACCCATGCTTGTAATGTTGATGGTGTTAGTGATATGCCCTAGGCCATATGGATTTTATGTAATTTGATTGTTTACTTTTCTTTATAATGCAAGTCATTTTATTTATTATGTTATCATCAACCTTTTAACATGATGAAAGGATTCCTTAAATATTTGTTATGTCATTAAAGTGCATGACTTTAATAGTAAAAACTTAAGGTGATCGCAAGATTATTCTAAATTATCCATAGTCGCTCATTATATACAAAAATAATGAATTAAGACTAATATGTTAGCTAAAGGATAATCATGTTTTACTGATTATAGCTTTAAGATATTAATTCAACACATAGATACATGTAGGAGTATATTGTATTGGATCAATCCATCGTGAGAGTATTACATGGATCGATTAAATAATTACTACTTGTTGTAATGTTATTTTAGTTCTTTGACCTGATGACACCATAGAGTCTTATATGATAACTTTCATGTTTTGATTCGATTCTTACATAGTTCTTTATCATCTTTTTTTAACTAGATGATTATAAAAATGTGATTAGATATGGAGTAAACTATGTAGAGGAATATGAGAGTTCATAAAGGAATTTGTCTATCTCATTAATTTGGGAGAGATATCTTTTGGGCCCCTTGAAGAGTAAGATTAAGAAAATGTGTGGCTGTACTTAAATAAATTAATAAGGAGTTATGAATGTTATTTGTTGAAGTTAGTTGAACTCCAAATTCAAGAAGCGACTGATTGAAGAATATAAGAGTGTTTTAATCTACACCTAATGTCTAATCATTAGATATCATGTGATAAAGGGACTTAATAACTAACTATTTAATAGATAAAATCAGATCATCGACCTTCACCTAACTTGAGTAGGCATAATGTCTTGCTAGAGGCCACTTATGTCTTATAGGTTTAAATGGAGTTTTAGGTCTACTGCTAATATTAGATGAACTTATATGGTCGTGTAAGCCCCTAAAATTGCATTTAGGGTAATCGAGCCTAGATTTAGGACCTTTAAGAAAAAGTGATTCAATTAACCCCAAACTTTACGACTAAGCTAGAAAAGTTAGTTGAAGTGACTCAGTGGAGTTGGATTTTGATAATAATGAATCCAAAATCCTAATTTTGCCTCTCGAAGTATAATTACATAATATAGCACAAAATTACTTGGAACCCTTAAAATTAAACTTAAAATGCGATGAAAACTTAGAGATAGGTTGATTAAGTTATAAAATAAGATAATATAGTATAATTTACCATATGAATATACATGTATTTTTATGAGTATACTTGGTATAAATAATAATTATACCTATAAATTAACTCTAAATTACTTAATTATATATATATATATATTATATGTTGAATTCATAAAAATAATTAAGAAATATATCTTAAAAATAAAAAATAAGTTAGAAACATAATTATACGAGTATAGTTATATACGACACGTGATATATACATAGGATATATACTTGCATAACAACAAAATAACTAAATACTAATATAATATAAATAATATTAGTATTTAATCAAAATATCCATCAAAACTAATCCAAAAGCCTTGAAAATTACTGGACAAGTTAGACATCATCGTGGCCTATATTTGTTAACTCCACAAAGTTTGTTCAAAGGTAAATTTATAATGTATGGATACCTTCACCATAGAAATTAGGGACAAAAAGGATGAAAAGAAAATTAAAGAAAATCCTTCTTGGTTGCCATTACACCTTATAAATATCAAATGATGCAAGATATACTAAGTTTAGCACTTTAGAATTAGAGCAGTAAAAGAAAAAAAAGTTAGGAAAAGCATAGGGAAAATAGAAAAAAAAAAAAAAAGGAAAAACAAAGCTAAAACCATGCTAGGCTAGTTCCCCAACCCCCTGATATTCTGTTATGGAATCCCATCGCCCCCAAGTAGTCCTCCCTGCATCTTGGCCTTCTAACACCATCCCCCTTACCACCAGTCATCAAAACACCCAAGAACAGTTAGGTCAAAGTTTTACCATATTTTTTCAATTATTTTTTTAAAAATAGTAATTTCACTAAAAAAATTTTGGAAAAATTTATATTTAGATTATTTTAGATGTTCTTTCGTGTGATATTTTTATTTTTATAAAATTTTGAATATTTAATATACTTACTTAAGAAAGTCACTATTCATTCAAATTTTGACTTTTAAAATAAATGTATCAAATAATGTTATTTTTAGCTCAAAATTTTTGTGTAGAATATACATGATACATAGATAATTTCTATGTAGCCATATTTTTTATTTGAGTATTTTTAATATTTATTGTATTTTTCAACCTAAAAATAGCTAGAAATTAGGGTCAAAATGTGAAATAAATAGGTTTTATGAAATTAAATGATGAAAATGACTTATACTAACTTCTAGTGAATTATAATAATAATTTTGTGTAAAAAGAATAACATTTGAGTAATTAAGTATAATTTAGGGATAAAATTAGAAATTTGAGTGTATACGCAGTAAATCGATAACACAAAAATAAGTGATGATTGAATTCCCCATATTTTTAAGATTCTATAGAAATTTTCGGGGAATTATTTAATGACCCAAGCTATTTATTATGAATTTATGTAGTAAAATAGTTTAAATAACGAATTGGAACTCATTTTTAGTAATAATAAGCTAAAATATAATAAATAATTAAATAAAAACTATCTATATATGTACCAGTCAGATTTGATGAAAAAGTATATTTAATATATTTAATAATATTTTGATGACTAGGATATGTTATATGCATATTAAGGTTCAATAATATCCATATTATAGGGTTATATTCACAAATTATGTAAAAGATAGTTTAATAACATAAAATACATATAATATAATAATATTTATTTAGATACTTATAATCATGTCAAAAATTTAAACTACCTATTAAAAGTCATATGTAGAATAAGACCTATAATACATGTCGTTAGGTCTGTACGAACCCAACACATTATTTTTACTAAAATTGAACAATCTTAGTTAATATAACCTATATTTCTATAATATTGCTAAAATTTACGTATTATGATAACCATATTGTAATTAAAATGTGATTTAACTGATAAAAACGTACATTTTGATACAATTGGAATGATATATTATGTAAAATTGTGTAATAATGTAGAAAAATAAGTTATATTAACTAAGATTGTTCAATTTTAGTAAAAATAATGTNTATATTAAAACTATATATTACTATGATAATATTCTTTATATATAAATAAATAAATATGTATATAATCGTTATAGATAAAATCTTAATGTTTTCGTAACTATTACGAAAACTAAATTTGGGTTTTGTGTATATAGGATTCCTCTGGTGATCAGACCATTGATGGCCTGAGTCTCCCGTAGTGAGCATCTAAACAAGTAATTTAGGATTATGGCTTTACTGCTTGTTAAGATACTATATTATAGTATTTGGAGATTTAAGAGTACTTTTATTTATAATTGTAATTAATTATTTGTGCACATGCCATACGTATGATTGGTATTTAGTCGTAACAGGAGTTAAATTCCTTAGCATACTATTGTGCATGATTATATTGTTTTTGTATTGTGTGAACTTGTTTATTCACTCTTAACTACAACTAATAATGATTTGACTATAACAAAACCGAGCATGCATAGCAACCATTAAGGGAAACGATTAGGAGTGTTAGGCCAAATAATGACTCTCTTCGATGAGGATAGTTGAAATAGTCTTTTCCCTATCTTTAGTTGAACTAGGTGATATGCGAGGAGGTTGTGACAAGGGTAGGAGTCGTGGTTTAAAGGTGGTTACGGTAGGATAGTATTCTCCATTGCATAAGCCCAAGTTTGGTATGATTTGAGTCACAATGAAACTCCTTAATTTGGGTTGGAGTGAATGTAATTTCTCTAATCTCATAATGGATCAAATAATGTTGTATGATATTTCAAGTGACTGATTGCATTGCATTTCATCATAATTAATAACCTTACTTATAATTATGCGATACTCTTTTGACTCCATCCTACTTATTAAGCTAATTGTACTCACATTCCCATAAACTCTTTTGTAGATAACGAGTGAGGATTAGTATGTTCGGATACCATCACCTCCAAGTTAGAGTGTTATTGGCTAGGAAAGTGAGGAATGAGGAATTTACTAAATCAGGACTTTTGATTCTCCTTTTAAGTTTTAAGGAAACTAACTGGGAATTCCTTGGGACATCCACTAGTTTCTTATCTTATTGTAAATAGACTTCAAACCTGTAGCTTTTGGTAAACTCTGATTGTAAATTTTAACTCTAGATGTGAGATACTTATATAAGTATTGTTGTGTTATGAGACAATAGCTATATAGAAAAAGTATTTTGTAATGCTATACCATAGGTTTGATCATTCGTAGGTATCAGAATGAATGCTTCAAGCAAGTTAAGTCATATACGCCTTGTATGAATTATATCTACGATAGTACTAGTGAGGTCAGCTTTTATTTTAGGTTAGTTTTTATGGCAGGACTATTATGACTTCTCCTATTCGGGGCATGATAGGTTGTACACAGAGAATGAACTAAATGGGCTATGGGAATTGTTTAAATATTTATTATTCTTAAATAGTTTAAGAATGATAAATAATAACATTTATTATTTTTGGAGAAAAGCTAATAAATAATAATATAGTAGATATTATCTTTAATATCTCGCAATATATCTCCTAATATCTTCAAGAAGATATTATCGTTCCTTTATTCATAGATAAAGGCATCTCCCTATTAGGGTTATGTTGATACTTGTCGATATTAGACCTGTAGAGAAAGTTTGAAGACTAAAATAAAGAGATAAAAACACGAGAGATTATGAGTTTGTTCTTATATAGCGCGAGTATAGATTTACCCTAGAGTGCTAGTACACTCTAGTTTGTTTTAGCGAGTTCGTTCGTGTATGGATACATGTAGAGGGTGTTCGTATCTTGTAGCTTATAGATCCATAAATCTGTAAAATTTGTAAGGACTAAGACAAGGTAAATTTGCAATACCTTCTTAACTTAATTGATATGCATGGATCCTAGGGAATTTAGGGTTAATGAAAAAAAAAACTATGTAAATATTTGTTTTCTAACCCTAAAACTCAACAATGGTATAAGAGCATCTTATGCTTATTGATTAAGGATATTTTGAATTTATTAATTTTTAGCTATATCATTTATTGTCTCAAGATTTATTATTGTACTTATGTATCTAATACTTTATAGGGTTGTCCTCAACTCCTAAATTGCTTATAATTTTCTTATAAATACTTCTATTTATCCTGTTTATATTAACTTCATCCGGTTCTAATTATAAAGATTTTGACTACTACTTATGTTACCATTGTGATAAGGATTAATGTTCATAATTTTTCTAAGAATAATTTGCAATCAATGATGTTAATATTAGGTGTTTATATAGACATAGGTTATTGGTTTTGCCTTTGATCATTCATATATTATGCCATTTCAAATGTCATGTTTAATTGTTTGGATCACATTACGATTACATTAGTTGTTTGAGTTGTCAAAAGTAGTACTTTGCTCTTGGTTGTATAAGTATGCATACGTCAATACTATAATATAGTTGGAAGTATTAGTTGGAGTCATGAGGAAAATTTTAAGACGTGAAGTTTGTTTACTTTGGTTTGATTTCCATTTCTTATTATTGGTTAGTTTATCCTTTATCTTTGCGTGTCACATATCTGAGAGTTATTTATTACTTATTTAGTTCCATAATCCCTTGTACTTAGTATATCTTAGCACAATTATACCAGCAAGAATGAGTGGCAAATCTTTACCTTCCATTAACTCGGACTGTACCATGTCAATCAACAACTAACTTAATTTGACTTGATTGAACTCAATTGGGGCCTAATACTCTGACATAGACGATACAGATTTGCCATTCCTTCACAATTGAATATTCATGCTAGTATACTTGAAGATTACTATTTTGACAACTTTGTTATATCTTGTTACAATTACTCAATATATTGTTGTTAGAATCTTTATTTCTTTATTAGTTCAAATTCATATTTGTTATAGTATTCTCATTTTCACATTCATTGCCCATTATTGAGGATTGAGGGTCAAGTTTTATTTCATTTATAGTGATTTTATGTTATCATTATAGTTATGATCATGGTATTTTGCTATTCGTATTGACATCGTCGTCCTTAAGTTTGATGGTCAAGATGAACTGATGGGGTTTTGATTTTCAAGATTAAGTTTTACCCTTAAATTTGGGATCATTATTTGATTATATTATTATTAGGATGTTCAAGGATTCAATCATGATATTCATCAAACAAAATTTGGCTCCTGTAAGTAGGTTTGTATGTAGTGGGGGTAATGAATATTTTGTAGGGTAAAGAGGAAGAGAATGGTGAGAGGTAGTTAACTTGACTCTAATTTATTTATAACTAGATTCACGTAGTATAAGGGAGGAAGAGGGATATTCTTTAAAGTTCATCTTATATATTAAAACGGTTGAGTTGATGTTTGAGTTGGTTTCGAGTGATTTACTATCTTTTCCATCCTAAATCTTAGTTAGGTTTTATAGTTAGAATTATCATTTATGATCGACTATGTGTACATATAGGTATATATATATATACACACATGATTCATACATATTAGAGTTCGAAATTATTCTGAAAGATATATTTTGTTCACAATTAAATTACATTGATTTCCAATAATTGCATATTGATTCCTAGCTATGTAATATATATTGATAAAGACATCAATCTTAATTATATCCAAATTCATAACTACAAACACCTTTATAAGTAAGGGATCTCTTTAATTTAGAATTTATGGCGTACCTTACAAATATTGAGAATTTAAACATTGTTGAAATTAATTATATTAGATTAATAAAAGAATTCTCTTCTCAATTGGAAGTTACTAGGGTATATGCAATTTTATGAAAAGTGTTTAAACGAGTTCTTAAAACTTAATATAAGTACGTATTGAAACTAACAAATTTTTTTTTCTAATTATTTAAGTAAGTAGTGACTCTTACCCTCTTACCAGTCTACTTAATCTAACACCAAAATTAGCATAATTCATCACTTTCAGTTCTAAGCTTCGCTTATTAATCACTACGCTCATTGACTCATCAACTTTACATGCATCTAAATATATTATCTCACTCTTATACTTATACTCATTAACAATGTCCTACTTAAGGATGTGTTCTTAGAGCTACCTGGAATAAGAAATACATTATCTTTGACTTCTATTTCCCACCTTCTACATTAACTTTTATAGTTCCAACTCTATTGGGTTTTATTACTTAATTATCTTCTACTATAGCTTTTACAAGGTCACTATTAGGTTTTATCTCACCTTCTATAGAAGGTTCTACAAGATTTCCTTATGTGATTCTACTTTACCCTTTCAATTAAACTCCGTATATTGATCTTTTTTTATAAGATTCTACATAAGGTTCTACAATTTCTAGAAATAACCTTCATCAAATCGTTACTTGATGTTCTACAAGTTCATTTATACGTGTTTATAGTGTTTTACTTATGGTTCTACAAGAGTTTCTATTGCTAGATGCTATAACATTCTTTACTTCCCTTTAGATCTTCTAAGTATACCTAAATAGTTACAAATTCATTTCCCAAATCTTGTAAGTTAGTATAAAGAAAAGTTAATATGATTTTATTATCATATAGTCTTTTACTTATATCTATAAGATATACATACATCTAAAGTCTACATCTTTTAACTACTCATTTATTACTCACTTAGTACTAACTACTCTCAGTATACTTTTATAATGTCTACTTTTTTTAATTATATCACTTCAAAGCATGTTCATTAAAACTATGCTTTGATACTAACTTAGAATTTTCATGCCCCGAAACGGTAGAGTCATAATATTCTCGCCGTACAAACCACTCTAAGATAGAAGCTGACCTTACAACTACTATCTCATACCTAATTTATACAAAGCATCTATGACTAACCCGTTTTGAAGTAAATAGTTCATAAATTAAACATATTATTTACCTATGAAATTATGAAAAATTCATATTTCCACTAAAATAACTCGAATATATTTACAAGATTTAGTAATTTAATCATAATCTATTTAAGTAAAATATAAATTGATACTAATAGCTTTAAAGATAAAATCCAAACTTAAGAGTATAATTGATCCTCAAGTTTTTATCCTTACTCCCTAGAATCCAGTAGTTGATTGCTTTAGGGTAGTTATATGGTCACTTATTAGCTAGCACCTGCAACAACATCTATATGGATATGAGCAATTAACTACTTAGTAAGTTAGGACGGAGACTTAAAACTATACATCAAACATAATCAAGGTTGTCAACCAAATTAATTACATGTAATACATATACAAGTAAATGTTATCGCATAACTTTATTTGGTTCATTGTGAGATTAAAGGAATTACACTCACTCTAATATGAGTTAAGAAGTTTCCATGTTTATGCAACAACTCACATCCAAACCTAGGCTTATATAATAGAGACACCGCTCCTTCCGTGACTACCTTTTAACCATTAACTCCACTCTTGCCGCAACCTTCTCTCTTATCACTTAGTTCAATTAAGGATGAAGAAAGGACCCGTTATGCTATCTAGCCCTATTCCTTTTGAAGGGGTTGGTAGTTAGAATAGTAAATCAGAATCACATAATCAAATTTAGAAACATGCACACACAAGCATGCATACAATTAGATATATAATCTTAAGCCTCTGAGTACTATAATAGTGCTTTAAAATATAGTAACGTATTAATCCTAACTTACTTGGATTTCTTGCTTACTTACTCACTCAAGGTGTACCTCACACAAGCCATCACTGATAATCCCAATAATACAAAAGTTGCATTAGTTCTTGTATAACTACTTTAGATAAGTTTTATTCTATAGTATAGATTATGATTATCTTTAGATTAAGATCTTACTATATTTAGTGATTTAGGTCTAGGTCTCTCGGGATTACTTTTTTTGTTCAATTAAGTTTTGAATTTGCTTCTTATTTTGATTCTGATTCAGATTCTGAATTAGGTTCTAATTTACCTTTCTATTACCCTTTGTTTATAAGTCTTTTAAATGCCTTTTAATCTTTCCTTACAGTTTATTTAACGAGTATAATCTAATCTTTGGTTTAGGTTTTTTACTTACTATTTAACATACCTACATTAACCTTAATTCTGTTTCTTCTTCCAAATCAGTTTTTGATTAAAAAATTTTCCATATTTTAACATACTACTCATACATATGTATGTATATTTATATAAACTTTAAATTTTTAGTTTTTAGTTTAAAATTATAATTTTACTCAATTATTTAAGTTTTGTATTTCCTATTACTAAACTAGTTTCTAATTCAATTTCTAAATTAGTTTATGAATTAAGTTTTGTTTTAGCTTCTAGTTACTATTTTTATTTGTAAACTCTAAAAATTCCTTTTGAATCATTATGTGAAATTCATCTAACTATACTTAGAAATCCTAAATTTCTGTTTTAGCTTCTAATCAGTATCTTAGTCGATACAGTATATTGTATTCATAATTTAACTACCGTTTTTATTCTCGATATGAGCATAACCTATATTTCTCACATAATTTCCTAAATTCACATTCCAAATCAGATTTATTATATATTATTATTATTATCATATTATAGATTTTGACAAATTAGTTTCTATTCATTAATTTCCTATATTTGCATATTACCTATTATTACCTAATATACACATAATATGCACAACTAACATTCCCAACACTTCAAATATTATCTCTCGTCACTAACTAACATTCCAAAACACTTAATTACTCCCTAAATTAGAATATAAACCAAACTAACCCTAAATCATAAATTAACTTAATTGTTTATTTTTACCCATTATTCATTTATTATTATTACCTAATATGCATAATACATAGAATTAACACTCCAACTCCCCAAATATCATCCTACATCAATAATTAACACCTGAGGATATCTAACAACATACTAAATTAGAATTTTCAATAAATTAATCTTAAATTGCATAATTAAGCCCACTAATTACCTTTTATGTATGATTTTGTAGCCTAAAAATTAAATACAAATTTAGAAAAATAATTTTAATAAAAACTCTTCATAGCACTATAATATATATCTCAAATAGTCAAAACTACAGTATTAAAATCATTTAAATCAGTATCGAAAATTGGTTCGAGTTTATGGATTTCTTAAGCACTGTATATCTAAGGATTTAATTTTATCAATCTAACATTTTTCTAGAAATCTACATACATAAAAATCTCAAAATACCAAATTTCATAATTTTTCATAATTATTTTATATTTTTAATAAGTTAAACAAAATCGGAGCAAGATTTGAAACTTACCGGCGTTGATGTCACTAGCCACTGCCGGCCACCATGGCCTTGTCAGCCAGCCTAGGCGTTACCTCTAGCATCTAGTGGTGGTGACAATCTACTCCTAAGTGATCGTCGATCTTGTCTTATTGCCTAATTCCCTAACTATACTATATTTTGCAAATTTTTCTTAAAATTGATTTCTTTCATTTTCTTACATCTCCCTATTTCTTTCTGGCTTCCTAATTGTCTAAACTAAGTTTTGGTGGCAATCTTTTGATTTTTTATTGGAGGGTTTTGGTTTTTCTTTTAATTTTAGATTGCCAAGTGTCCTTACCTTCTTTTTTTTTTCACTTTATAATTGGTTAATTTTTGTTGGTTGAATTCCATTTAAAATTTCCAATTTGCTACACCTTATTTCTAGACTGTTCCATATTTTTCTAGCATTTTTCTTTAATTTTTTTATAATTTTTATGAATTTTCTTTAATTATTTAGTGTTATTTTAGCTTAGTTTTGGTATTTTAAGTAATTTTACGTATTTTTACCTATACGTAAATACATATATTGTATAAATAAATACTACTAAACATTAGTTATGTTATTTTATGATTTTTAGTTTACATATAATTTATCTATATCAATTCGTTAGTTATCGAAACTCATTTTATGTATTTCTGATAAATAACAGGTAATATACTAATAATTCAATATTATAATATTTAATTAATTTATAACTTATTTTCCTAAATCCAAACTTACAAAATCACTTTTATTAACATTTCTAGATTTTTCGTAAAATTTGGGCTTGATTAGACAATTTATTTAATCACTTTAAATTTTACGTATCGACTCTTAAACATTTGATTTTGGGGCTTACAAAATCTACATTTCATAACCATAAAACTTAATAGATGGGGTTGATGTGGTGTTTTGGTTTGTAGGAGATCAAAATCATGAGTATTCCTTTGTTGTTTGTGAACCGAGATATATATATATATATATAATTAATAAGTTTACTGATTGTGATATATTGTATATTAATGCATGTCACTTGTGTAATTGCATGGCATGTGCTTATGGTTGTGGTATTTACATACTAGGCATTAGCACATTCCTTATTTTTACATATGTAGATATTTAAGTTGTAATTATAAAGTTTGATGAATTTGGAGAAGTATGCTAAGATGTCAAGGATGAGGAGCAATGATTAGGAATATGACAATGAGAATGGAAGAGAAAAAAAAAACAAAAACAAAATATGTGTATAAATAGGAAATATCATCAAAATGGAAACAATTCATTAAATTTATAGTTAGTTTTTGAGATTGATAAGATGTTTTAACTATAATTGTTAGATTAGTTACCATAGAGCCTGTTCACAATTTGAGGAGGTTCAAAATGGATATCTTGAAATTAATTATGGGATTTTTATGTGATTTATTTGAAGATACAATTCATGTTTTTGGCAATCTTTAGTTGCCTCTTTATGCCTAATGTGTCATTAAAGGATAGAAACACATGGCAGTCTGTAACTTACTAAGGCTTGGGCATTACATATATAATTTAAATTTTGGTACTTACATTCGAAATATAACATGTAATAATGTCATATATATCCAAATATAAAAATAAAGAAGATGTAATATATGTACCATAACATATAGTATTCATATGATATATGACATTGTATATATTGTATTATTTATATGCACATGCACGTGTATATTTATAAACATATATTTAATATTATGATAATATATAATATATAGCATTAAGTATACATTGCTATATATGTATAGATTAGGGGTGTGCACGTACGGAGAGAATAGGGTACGAGACCCTACTCGAACCTTATAGGTACAAATTCATATTTTTTTTATACCCAAAACTTACCTAATGGTACTTTAGAACCACCCTACACCCTATAATATGTAGATACTATAAGGTACCCTATGGATGTGTATTTTTTTTTCTTTATCTTTCTTTAAAAATTTGTATTGAATTAATAATCAATATCAAATTATAACTATATTATCGCTTGACCATCTAGTAATAATTTCTATAAGTTACAATATGTTTTAAATTAAGACAATATCAAACTTTGATAGGAAAAATAGAGAATATTTTTACAATTAGGAATATTTAAACCCTTGGTTGTGTCATGTTTAATTTCTTTTTTTTTTCTTTTCAAATTATCAAAACAAATCTTTTATCCAACCATAAGATTATTATACATAGAATACAAGAAACCATGTGCGAATAATTTTGATATAATATATTGAACGATAAATTAAGAATTGAAATATTTTTAAGATCTTACTAAACTAAAGTTAGTAAAACAAGATGGAGGAGGAGGGAAAAAAAGATAATAAAAGAAGAGAGAAGGTTTTACCCAAAAATAAAAAAATAAAAAAGAAAGAAAGAAGAAGAACAAGAAAAAGAGAGATAGATTAGATAGTAGACACAAGCAACGTACAGCTTTAGGTTTTTATTATGACAGTTAGGTTTTTATTGTCATTTTCATTAGGATTGAAAGAAAAAAAGCAATGGTATTAATTTTTTTATTTATTAATATTATTTAATTATTATTATAAGGTACCATAAAACCTATACTTTATATACTTTAGAGTATAGGCTTTAGGGTGGGATAAGGAATCGTGACTTCATACCTGTACACTACTCAATGGGAGTACATTGTGAAAAATTACTATTAGAACTTACTTAGTAAAGTAGAGCCCAAATAAATACCCTATACATCAGCGTTAATTACTCAACCCTAGTATAGAGATATATTGTATGTTTGTTTAAATTTTGTTCTATTATAATATAATATAATACATCATTATGTATATATTATTATTTATGTTTTGTTGTGTTATAATATAATATATTGCCATGTATCAATATGATAATATTAAGGTATTTACATTTAATATATAAATATCGCATTTTCAATTTGAAATTGTTATCATAAAATCTATTACATAAATGCATATATATATATAATTGTTAAAATATTATATAAAATATAATATATGTATATATTAATATATATAAATAAAATATATATGGATAATTTTGGTTATATTATAATATAATATGATAATATATTTTTAATTTTTTTATTATGTTCTAATATAATAAATACATGCTATATAGTATCTAGCATTATGTATATGTTGTTGTATATATTTTATAATATTGTATATATAATATACATTTACCACATAGTATATAACAGTACATATATATTGTTCTATACATTTTATTACGTTATAATATAATATATTACTATATAAATATTATTAATCAAGTATTTATGTGTAATTGATAACCTAATAATAATATATATTCAAATATATATAATATATAATATCATAAATATATTAAATATATTATATAAATATATGAATCATTATATACATTATATTGTATTATATATAAGTGTACATGTCATATATTTATACGTATGCATATCAAAATAAACATAATATATATATATAGTGATATATATAT
The DNA here is from genome assembly GCA_024138015.1 of Lumnitzera littorea. Taxonomy (NCBI): domain Eukaryota; kingdom Viridiplantae; phylum Streptophyta; class Magnoliopsida; order Myrtales; family Combretaceae; genus Lumnitzera; species Lumnitzera littorea. Next base: position 20,186,794 of record JAMXBB010000001.1, read on the forward strand.
ATACGTAAATAATGTTTGTGTATATGTTTGGTTATATTGTAATATAAAATAACATTATTCATATATTGTCGAGCTTAGTTTTTCTCCCGATTTTTATAAATTAATTTTTTAAACCGATTAATATTAAACCTTACTCATTTAATATTGACCTTCAATTAGTGCTTAAAAAAAACTGATTCTTTTAACTTTGAAAATATTTTGAAGCTGCTACCCAATTATAGTTGGAAAGAGAGTTAAGTTATAAGAAATTGAGTGGATTGATTATAACTTAACTATCGCTCTATTGATAAAACTAATTTTTAAAACGATTCTTTTAAAACTAGAGATCTGGATTTGAAGACTATTCTATTAAACCTTAAACAGGTATCACTTTTAACTTTTCAAATTTAATTTTGCTTTTCAAGTACCCTTCTAGCAATAACTGAAATTATACCAATTTACAAAAAATAAGAATTTAAAGAATTACCTACTAAAGAGGGAAAATAATTTTTTTTCCCCATATTTTAAGTCACTATAAACATACGATGCCTACATACCTACTATTCGAGATCAAACTTTTGTAATTTATTTGGAAAAAATTAGTATGTTGGTTAATGTTAATTTTTGAAAGAAAATCAAACTTAAATTTTTACCTGGTTTAATTAATTTAAGGAATTTTTTCTCTAAAGGGTCCTAATTTGTTCTCATTTTTAGGAAAAATTCTAAAGTGTCTTTATTTTGAAATAGGTTTATTTATTTTCGTTTATTTGGCCAATTTTTTTTTTTTTAATGATAAATGAACTTTATTATTTTTTTCCTATTTTATTATTATTATTCTAGTCGTTTATTACTATTTTGATTAAAACCTAAGAATAAATAAAGTAAAACTAAACTTTTTTCTTCTTTCTCTTTTTTTATATTTTCTTTTTCTTCTTTCCTTTCATGTTTCTTTTTCTTTTTCTTTTTCTTCTTCTTTTCTTTCTTTTTTAATAAGTTACACATGAAATAAATAAATAATAGAATAAAAAAAAGAAAAAAAAAACACAAAGAAAACCAAACAAAAAATGAAGCTGGGGGTGTGCAGATTGGGTCAAACTGAAGCTCCATGGGTTGCGAGTCTAATTCGATTCAACAAGTCAGGTCAAGCAAGAAGGATGGTACAGCTATAAGGGAGTGGTTTCACTTGATGCAGCCACCAAAATGAATGGGGAATGGTGTTTTTGTGAAAGTTCTATTAGGTTGAGGGGTGGTAAACAAAATGCTTCGACCGTTGATGGCCATTTAGGTAGTAGTTTAAGTTAGAGGCGGTGGTGGAGGTGGTTTACAATCACGATGGTTGTTGGGTGTTAACTAAAGGTTAGGTCTTGGACACTCTGTTACCACGAACATGGTCTTGGTGTTGGTTTGGTTCAATGAACACCATACGCGAGCCACCACTTAGAGAGAGAAAATTGTAGCACCTAGAGAGAGAAACCAAAATCACTACATGTATGTGTATACTTTGATCATCTCCCTTCTTTTTTCAAATTGGGAATAGGAATGCCTATTTATACCATTTCAAGTTGAATCAAACATGGAAACGCCTATAAATGCCTGATTTGACCGCTATCATTTAGCTTGGGTAATATTCGAAATTTTGGGAAGAAGCTTGATTTTGGGTGATAATTGAGGTGATTATTTGATATTCTTGCCAAAAAATCATCATAGAGGCTTCCTAAGTTACTATAATAGGCTGGATTCAAAGAAATTGATGGGTGCCAAAATCTCAGTTTTAAGCATTTTTTTTTTATTTTTCTTGATCCGATTTTTTTATGCAATTGAATGAATTTGGATAAAAAATCGAGTGCATTTAAAAATAGGCCACACCTAATAGACAATTCCACCAAAAAATCAGGTGGAATCGTATAGAAAATGCATGTAAAATAGCTTAGAACACAACCCTTTAGGCTAGGAAAAGGAGGAAAAACTAGAATTTAAGGAGAAGAAAATGGGGAACGTGAATGCAGGCATGTGGTCATGTGCAATGCACATGCTACATAGCCCCAAGTGTGTGTACACTGTATGTACACAGTTGAAAAAAAAAAAAAGGTAGTGTGCTTATCTTCTTGGGTAGATATGCTTTTCACCTTCACTACTAAGCTTAAAGCATAGCAACCATTGGATCTTTTTTTTTTTCAATAAAAAACTATTTTAATCACATGATTTGTTATTTTACTTTATTTTTAAATTCTTTCAATTTTCTATCCTTCTTTTCTTTTTGCATTTTTCTATTCTCATTTTTTTTTTGTAATTCTTCCTAAATTTTTCATTTTATATATTTTTTTTCCAAATTTCTTTTTTTTTTTTGGTTTTTCTCCTAAATTTGGATCTTTTATCTTATCCTAAAAATAAAAGGAGCAAAAATGGATGTTTATGGCTACTCCTCTTTATGGTGAAGTTTGAGCAAAACTTTACCAAAAAAACAAAAGAAACACTATTTTTGCTCTAAAGGTAGATTTATCCTAAGAAGCGTTACAACTAGCTAGTTATCCTAAGCTTGATTTACCAAGGATTTGATGAAAAGGTGAAAGAGAGAAGAGGTGCCCTAAGAGCTAACTAAGAAGTTGAAAGAGTAATTGAAGCTTGATCGTACCCTTATGAGCTAACTTAGGCGAACAAGTGAAGAGCTCCTTAAGCTAGCAAAGGTCCTAAAGAGATTAGAATGGGTAAGCACTCTTTGGGCTAGCCAAGACCCTAATATGAAATTGAGGACTTGGTTGTGCCTCTATGAGCTAATTAACTAAGATGAAATGAGTGAAGTGCTCCTCGAGTTAGCAAAGACCTTAAAGAGATATTAAGAACCTAGTCGTACCCCTATGAGTTGACTAACCAAAATGAGACGGCCGATGCGCTTCTTGAGCTAGCTAAGACCCTAAAGAGATATTGAAAACTTGGTCATGCCCTTATAAACTAACTAATCAAGATGAGACGGCCAATGCGCTCCTTAAGCTAACTAAGACCCTAAAGAGATATTGAGGATTTAGTTGTACCCCTATGAGCTGACTAACCAAGGTGAGACTGGCGAAGTGCTCCATGAGCTGGCTAAAATCCTAAAGAGATATTGAGGTCTTGGTCATGCCCCTATAAGCTGACTAACTAAGATGAGACGAGTGAAGTACTCCTTAAGCTGGCTAAGACCCCAAAAAGATATTGAGGACTTAGTTGTGCCCCTATAAGCTGACTAACCAAGATGAGAGAAGCAAAGCACTTCTTAAGTTGGCTAAGATCATAAAGAGATATGGAGGATTTAGTCATGCCCCTATGAGCTAACTAACCAAGATGAGATAGGCAAAGTGCTCCTTTAGCTGGCTGAGACCCTAAAGATATATTGAGGACTTGGTTGTACCCTTATAAGTTGACTAACCAAGATGAGATGAGTAAAGCGCTCTTTGAGTTAACTAAGACTTTAAAGAGATATTGAGGACTTAATCGTACCCCTATGAGTTGACTAACCAAGATGAGATGAGTGAAACGCTCCTTGAGCTAGTTAAGACCCTATAGTAATATTATAGACTTGATTGTACCCCTATGAGCTGACTAACCAAGGTGAAATAGGCAAAGTGCTTTTTAAGTTGGTTATGGCCTTAAAGAGATATTGAGGACTTGGTTGTGCCCCTATAAGTTGACTAACTAAGATGCTTGAGCTAGCTAAGACCTTAAAAAGATATTGAGGACTTGGTTGTACCCCTATGAGCTGACTAACTAAGATGAGACGAGTAAAACACTCCTTGAGCTAGCTAAGACCTTAAAGTAATATTATGGACTTGATCGTACCCCTATGGGATGACTAACTAAGATGAAACGGGCAAAGCGCTTTTTAAGTTGGCTAAGACCCTAAAGAGATATTGAGAACTTAGTCATGCCCTTATGAGCTGACTAACCAAGATGAGACGAGCGAAGTGCTCCTTGAGTTGGCTAAGACCTTAAAGGGAAATTGAAGACTTGATTGTACCCCTATGGGCTGACTAACTAAGATCAAACGAATGAAGGGCTCCTTAATTAACTAAGACCCTAAAGAGATATTGTGGACATGATTGTATCTCTATGAGTTGACTAACCAAGATGAGATGAGCGAAGTACTCCTTAAGCTGGCTAAGAACCTAAAGAGACATTGAGGACTTGGTTGTGCCTTATTAGCTGACTAATGAAGATGAGACGGTCAAAGTGCTTCTTGAGCTAGCTAAGATACTAAAGAGATATTAATGACTTAGTTGTGCCTCTATGAGTTGACTAAGTAAGATAAAATAGGTAAAGCATTCCTTGAGCTAGCTAAGATACTAAAGAGATATTAATGACTTAGTTGTGCCTCTATGAGTTGACTAAGTAAGATAAAATAGGTAAAGCATTCCTTGAGCTAGCTAAAACCCTAAAGAGACATTAAGGACTTGGTCGTACCCTTATGAGCTGAATAACTAAGATGAGATAGGCGAAGCGCTCCTTAAGCTAGTTAAGACCTTAAAGATATATTGAGGACTTAGTCATGCTCCTATGAACTAACTAGCCAAGATGAGTTGGGTAAAGCACTCCTTTAGATGGCTAAGACCCTAAAGAGATATTGAGGACTTGGTTGTACCCTTATGAGCTAACTAACCAAGATAAGATAAGCGAAGCGCTCCTTGAGTTAGCTAAAACCCTTTTTAAGCTAACTAACTTTGGTGGGAGCATCTCTAGGGGACAAGCAACCCTTACTTAGAATCAATTCGAGAAAAACCTGGAAGTGCTCCTCGAAGCTGATTATCCTAGGTAAATGGGCAAAGCGCTTCTTGAACTGGCTGAGACCCTAAATTGAAACCTGGTAATGCCCTACTGAGCTAACTAACCTAGGCAGGAGAGTCTCTACGACACTAGCAACCTTACTTAGAATCGATTCACGAAAAACCTGGAAGTGCTCCTCTAAGCTGACTATCTTAGGTTAATAGACATAGCACTCATTAAGTTAGCTAAGACCCTATAGAGATATTAAGGACTTAGTCATGTCCCTATGAGTTGACTAACCAATATGAGATAGGCGAAGTGCTCCTTAAACTAGGTAAGACCCTAAAGTGATATTGATGACTTGGTCGTACACTTATGAGCTAACTAACTAAAATGAGATAGGTGAAGGGCTCCTTAAGCTAACTAAAACCCTTACTAAGCTAAATAACCTAGGCGGAAGCATCTCTAAGGGACTAGCAACCCTTACTTAGAATCAATTCAAGAAAAACCTAGAAGTGCTCCTCTAAGCTAACTATCCTAGATGAACAGATGAAGTGCTTCTTGGGTTGGCTAAGACCTTAATTTGAAACTTGGTAATAGCCCACTAAGCTAACTAACCTAGGTAGGAGCATCTCTAGCGGACTAGCAACTCTTACTTGGAATCAATTTGAGAAAAACCTGGAAGTGCTCCTCTAAGTTGACTATCTTAGGTAAACGGGCAAAGTGCTTCTTGAGCTGGCGATGACCCTAATTTGAAACCTGGTAGTGCCCTCACTGAGCTAACTAACCTAAGTAGGAGCTTACTTAGAATCGATTTATGAAAAACTTAGAAGTGCTCCTCTGAGTTGACTATCCTAGGTGAACAAATCAAGCACTCCATGAGCTAGCTAAGACCCTAGAGAGATATTGAGGACTTAGTCATATCCTTATGAGCTAACTAACCAACATCGGATGGGTGAAGCACTCCTTAAGCTAGGTAAGACCCTAAAGTGATATTAAGGACTTGATCGTACCCTTATGAGCTGACTAACCAAGATGAGACAAGTGAAGTGCTCCTTGTGTTAGCTAAAACACTTGTAAAGCTAAATAACCTAGGCAGGAGCATCTCTAAGAAACTGGCAACCTTTACTTAGAATCAATTCAAGAAAAAATCTAGAAGTGCTTCTTTGAGTTGACTATCTTAGGTGAATGAGTGAAGCGCTTCCTAAGCTGGTTAAAACCTTAAATTGAAACCTAATAGTGCCTTAGGTAAAAGCATCTCTAGGAGACTAGCAACCCTTACTTGGAATTGATTCACAAAAAACCAAGAAGTGCTCCTCCAAGCTAATTATCCTAGGTGAATGGATGAAGCACTCATTGAGCTAGTTAATACCCTAAAGAGACATTAAAGACTTAGTTGTGCCCCTATGAGCTGACTAACCGATAAAGCACTCGTTGGGCTGGCTAAAACCATAAAGAGATGTTGAGGACTTAGTTATACCCTTAGGAGTCGACTAACCAAGATAAGTGGTTAACCCTCTTGACGTCCCTATTGCTAAGTTATCAAGCTTGATTTTTCTCCTAGTTTTTATAAATTAGTCTTCTTTAAACCAATCAATATTAAACCCTACCCGTTTAATAATACCTCTTGACTAAGGTTTAAATAAAACCGATTCTTTTAACTTTGAAAACATTTTAGAGTCACCACTCAACCATAGTCGAGAAAGAGAGTTAAGTCATAACCAATTAGGTAGATTGGTTATAATTAAGTTATCGGTCTATCAATTATACTAATTTTTAAAACTAGAGATCTAGATCTGGGAGTTATCATATTAAACCCTAAACGAGTACCACTTTTAACTTTCTAAATTCAATTTTGCTTTTCAAATACTCTTCCAATAATGTTTATTTATAAGAGATAACTGAAAATTATACCAATTTACAAAAAATAAGAATTTCGAGAATTATTTACTAAAGGGGGAAAATCAAATTTTTTCATATTTTAAGTTACTCCATACGTATGAGTGCTTACATATTCGTTATTCAGGATTTAACTTTTATAGTTCATTTGGAAAAAATTAGCGTATTAGTTGATTTTAATTTTTGAAAGAAGATTGGGTTTACATTTTTACATGGTTCAATTTTTTTAAGGAAATTTTTCCTAAAGGGTCCTAATTATTTCTCATTTTTGGGAAAATTCTGAAGTACCCTAATTTTGAAAATGGGTTTATTTATTTTTGTTTATTTGGAAAACTATTTTTTCTAAGTGATAAAAGAACTTTAATATTTATTTTTTTTTCTATTTTATTATTATTATTCTAGTCGTTTATTACTGTTTTGATTAAAACCTAAGAATAAATAAAGTAAAACTAAACCTTTTCCTTCTTTCTCTTTCTTTATATTTTCTTTTTCTTCTTTTTTTTCTTGTTTCTTTTTCTTTTTCTTCTTCTTTTCTTTCTTTTTTTTTAACAAGTTACACATGAAATAAATAAATAATATAATAAACGAAACGAAACAAAACAAAACAAAAGAAAAACATGAAAATAAAAAAAAACAACATAAAGAAAGCCAAACCAAAAATGGAGCTATGGGTGTACAGATCTGGTTGGACTTGAGCCTCACGGGCCGTGGGTCGACTTTAATTCAACCTATCGGATTATGCAAGGAGAAGGACAGCGTAGCTACAAATGAGTGGTTTCACTTGATGCGGCCACTAAAATGAATGGGAAATGGTGTTTTTGTGAAAGTTCTATTGGGTTTAGGAGGGTAAAGGAAATTCCTCAATTGTTGCTGGTTGTTTTGGTGATGGTTGAAATTGGAGGTGGTTTATGATCACCATAGTTGATGGGTGCTAATTGAAGGTTAGGTCTTGGACTCTCAGCTACCATGAACCCAGTCTTGGTGTTGGCTTGGTTTAAAGAACACCATATGCAAGCCACCACCTAGAGAGAGAAATTAAAATGACTATGTATGTGTGTGCTTTGATCCTTTCCCTTTTTTTTCTTTTTTATTTTTTGAAATGGGAATGGGAATGCCCATTTATACTGTTTCAAGTTGAATCAAACATGGAAATGCCTATAAATGGTTGATTGACCACTATCATTTAGCTTGAGTAATCTTTGAAATTTTAAGAAGAAGCTTGATCTTGGATGATAAACGGGGTGATTATTTGATATTCTTTCCCAAAAATCATCATAGAGGCTTCCTAAGTTGCTCTAATAGGCTGGATTCAAAGAAATTATTGAGTGCCAAAATCTTGATTTTAAGCCTTTCTTTAATTTTTCTTGATTTGATTTTTCTATGTAATTGAATGAATTTGGATAAAAAATCAGGTACATTTAGAACTAGGCCATACCTAGTATACGATTGCACCAAGAAATCAGGTGGAATCGTGTAGAAAACGTACATAAAATAGCCTAGAACACAAGCCTCTAGGTTAGGAAAAGAAGGACAAAAAACTGGAATTCGGGGAGAAGAACATAGGGAAGATGAATGTTGGCGCATAGTCACGTGCAAGGCACGTGCCATGCACCCCCTTGTGTACCTGCATTACACACGCATTGTCTTCCTAGGTCGAAATACTTTCAACGTTCATTGTTAGGCTTAAAGCGTAGCAACCATTAGATCTTTTGTTTTTTTTTTTTTTTTATATTAAAAACATATTTTAATCACAAGATTTATTATTTCACTTTATTTCTAAATTCTTTCTATTTTCTATCATTTTTTTTCATTTTTCTATTCTCATTTTTTTGTAATTTTTCCTAAATTTTTCATTTTTTGTATTATTTCCAAATTTCTTTTTTTTTTTGTTTTTCCTAAATTTTCTATTTTTTCCCAATCTCTTATTTTTTGGGTTTTTCCTAAATTTTCTATTTTTTTTTATTTTTTCCAAATTTCTTATTTTTTAATTTTTCCTAAATTAGGTCCTCTTACCTTATCCTAAAAATAAAAAGACACAAAAATAGGATGTCTACAAATATTATTATAAATGTTACATTATATGATATCCTACAATTTTAACAACTAGGATTTAATATTAGCAGTGAGAGGATAACCCCACTATACAAGATACCTACCTGAACCCTACTGCACCGAATAGGTTTCAAGTGGGTAAAGAGAGTTACAGTATAAGTTTCATGGAGTAATCTTTAAGAACCTACTCTTACAAGGTAAGGTGCCGATATGACGTCACGATATCTTATATCTACCCTAAAACCTGTACTTTAAAGTATATAGGGTATAGATTTCAAGATACCCATACCTACATTGTAATAATAATTGAATAATACTAGCAAGTAAAAAATCGATGCAATTATATTTTTTTAACCTTAAAGAAAATAATAACAAAAACCTAGCCTATAATAAAATCTTAAAACTACACACTCTTATGTCTACTATCTTGTTTCTCTCTCTTCTTGTTTTTTCTTTTTTTTTTTTTTGGTAAAACCTTTTTTTTTTCCCTTACCATCTTATTTTTACATTACTTTCTTCCTCTATGACTACCCTTAATCTAGTAAGGTACTAAAAACATCATAGTTCTTAACTTATTGTCTAATATATTTTATTGAAGTAACACAACATACAGTTTTTGTATTGTATATAACAATTTTATGATTTGATTGAAATTTTATTTTAATGATTTGAAAAGAAAAGATTGATAAAAATAATTTAGCATTATCTAACCCAAGGCTAAATGTTTCCAATTTTATGAATATTCTTTTCTCCATTCTAGCCACCAAAGTTTCATATTGTTACAATAAATATTTTACTAATATATAAACCTTTCAAATTATTACTATTTAGTCTATTCGTATAGTTGCAATTTTGATATTAATTTTGTATCTATATAACATATATATATATATAGGTTCCACTTATAGAAATAGGGTATAAGGTGATTCCAATGTACCATAAGATAGGTTTTGATTACCAAATTTTGTAACTTATACCTATAGGGTAAGGTATGGTATGAGTGAGCTGTTATATCCTACCTATTATACACTCGCTCACCCCTATTTAACATTTATTTTAAGAGATATAAGTTTCGTAACTTAAGGATAAGGTTTCAACTGGCCGATTTAGGATGTTCGCGTAAATAACTCGATTAAGTTAGAAACTTATAAGTAAGTTAGTAACATTAGTTGAGAAAACCCCGTAGGCTTGAATCTTGAAAATATAAAATAAAATGAAATGAAATGAAAATATAGCTAAAATAGTGGATTTTAGTATATTATTTTTTATATATTGAGACTACGTGAAATAGGTATCAATAGCTAATGAACCTTTAGAGATAAATTATATCAGTAATAAAATTATTAAAATAATATAAAATAACATGTAGAAGACATGTATATACATAGAATATCATTATCTTTTAAATATGTATACCCATAGTTATTTTAAATACTCGAATATAAGAAAAATTTACTAAATTAATAAGAGAAAATAGAAAATAATTATTAAATAGGTGGCATGAAGAGGAAATCTTGCATGGGGCATGATAAGCTTGAAACATGATTTAGGCAAATCAAAGATTAAAAAAGTACCATCAGTTAACACCTAATTAAGCCAAATCCGAGTGTTGGCAAAGAAACTAAATCAAAACACTCTCCAACTAATAAAATATACAAACTAAACATCATTGCAAAGTTTAGTCAATTAAAATCCTGGAGAAAATTTATGAGTAAAAAGGCAAGTAGGAAAAGGTAGGAAAAATTACATAAAAAGTGATAGGTGTAAGCTAGGGGTTGTATGGGTTCTTTACTTTCGATCGAAGCTGGAATGGAGCGACCACCATTGCTTGAAGGAATGGCTCGTGCCCAACCTGGTTGACATACCTCCTCCCCCCAGTGGTACTTTTAATTTCCTCGTTTTTAACTAAAATTTACTAAAAATAGTAAAAAATCTTCAAAAATTTTAAAACTTAGTTTTCTCAAGTATTTTTGCATAAGGAATTTAAATATCAAATTAGATTTTTGAAATTTCGAGTGCTAATATAGTGATACTGTCCGATGTAGATGAACATACAATGTCCGGTATTACACAAACTAAAGGGGTAGGTCCGAGCCTCGAGACAGTTTGAAAAGTAAATGAAAGTCGAAGGTTGGGCAGGGGTTCTTATGCACCAATAATGGATATGATGTACCAACGCCTCATACAAGCTCAAGTTGCACTTGATATGATGCACAAGTATATTCGGAGGTCACTTGCCACTAATCTATGCTCAATAGGCTAGATAAGAGTAGTTAAGAGTGAGAAAAACACTTAACTCATGAAAATGTATTCGATAATCAATGTGTTAACTTTTTTTTTATTATTACAATATACAAGTATTTATATGACCCAATTAAAGTAAAACCTAGGTTATAGTAAATTACAAAAAAAAAAAGATTCCTATTAGTAAAGGAAAAAGGAATAATTTATAGGGGTAATATTGTAATTAGGTAGAAAAAAATCTGGTGGATAAAAAGACAATACGTATGTTAGAAAAGGCAGTATGCACGTCATTTGCTCATTCTGTGGTCCTAATGACACTATTAACTAAGCAGGGGGCTAGTTTTGATAAAGTTAAGTCGGTGTCGGTAATTTAGCAGCTTGGACAATTAGGACTGAAAAAGGGGTTGGTTCAAGGGTGACTTATTGTCGGGTTGGCCTCAAGAGCTTAGCTCCTAGTGGTTATTAGCTTAACTTCGGCACAAATCAAGCTGATAGTATTCTAATTCGATGCTTGGATAGGTGTGTTGTGGAAAGGTCAGCTCGACACGTTGGTTAGTCACCTCGATAGCTTCTTAGATAATGTAGAGAGTAAGGTAACTCAATAGGTCGAACTGAGGGATGAACTGCTCTTCATCATTCAACTCACATCGAATAGCTTGGTGAACCATTTAAGTAGGCCCTCGAGCTTTAGAGCGTATGATTGGTCCATGATCCTTATCATATAGAATCCTTAAGAAAAATGTCCCATCAATCGATTTTCCATCGCATTTTCAAAAATCCATTTGTTTTAGTTGATTTTCAAAATTAAGTAATCGGATTTTGGGAAAATTTTGTTTTTCACAAAACAATGTGCTAGTAATGGAGTTTTTCTAAAGAAGTTTGTTGGATTTCAATAAAATCATGTTATAATTTGTATTCACTAGCATGTAGCAACTAAAAGTGAGTTATTCCGAGTTTTAAGTTGATGATTTTTAAGTTTAAATCGAAATTTGGTGGTATGTAGGCTTGAATGTAAGGTTTCCTTAAGCAATTTATATGTAAGTAAAATTTGGGTGAAGAAGTGTAATAGATGGTTATAAGATTGAGATGCTATCATGCTATAAATATAAGTTTATCATGGTTCCATAACTCAGGGTAAGTTGAATTTTTGTGTAAAGTAGTGAAATACGGAAGCAGTAATGGGATTAAAAACTAGGTTAGAAAGTAGTTTGATGGAGGAAGCCTAATTAGTACTACAATAAAGCAGTTGGAAGTTTGGTTAAAAGGTAAATTGGTACTAAACATCATATCACTCAGAGTTAGAGAGTAAGTTAGAAAGTTGCCTACATATAAACTCTAAGGACTTACTAGAGTGAAAACCTAGGCCAAAAACTTCTTGGGCTAATAACCTACGCTAAACTATCATATCAAAACCTTAGTCAAAACTTACATTTCTTAACTAATACTAAATAAATGGCTTAAGAAACTTAGTTATCTCAAATAAGAAACATTTCTAAATGGTAAAAAGAGAATTCTTGTTCCATATATTGGATAAAAGCTTAAGATGTTATAATAAATATTTAGGGATAATTGAAGAGGACCAAAGCAATGCACAAAGATAATAAGCATCAACACAATTAAGTGGGATCAATACTTCACGACATTTTAGAATATTATTTTATAATACTTGAAGGCTTAGATATGTTTTTGGCTTGTGGTTGTAATTTAATTGTTTGTACATGTGCCAGAATATTACTTTGCTGCTGCTATGAGAGCTGAGCTCTAGTAGATGTTTTGTGCATACTGTTGTGTTTGGACTACTTAAATTGGTTGATTACCCCAAAAATGAACTAACTTAAACTCGGCTTAACTTCTAATTCGACATGTATCGCAACCCATTAGGGGAACAACTAGGGTTATTGAGCCAAACACGAATTCTTCAACGAGGATGGTTGAAATAGTCCTTTCCCCGCTTTTAGTCAAACTGAGTCATAGAAGAAAGGATCGTGGCAGATAATGGCTCAAAGGTAGTCTTGAGCAAATAGTGTTCTCCATTGCACAAGCCTCTGTTTGACTTCGATTCATAAGTGCGTGATGTTAAACCCCTTAAATTAGATTAGAGTAAGCAAAATTTTTTTAATCTTACGACAGATTGGATAACGTTGTGAGATGACATTTACTTATACTTACATTGCATCTAACTAACTTTATTGAAAACCTTGATTGTTTGTGCTGATTGTGTACTTTTGTCTTCATTCCATTTACTAAGCAAGTTATCGCTCATTCCCCTATAATTTTTTTAGCAGGTTCCTAGTAAACTTACAAGTAAACCACCTAATTCCAAAAGACTAGAGAATTGGGTTAAGGAGTAAAGATCAAGAAGAAATGGCTAAACTCTTATTTTTATTTTCATTTTTTCTAACTTTTAGGAAAACTAATAAGGTCTCCTTAAGTGACCTTTTAGTTTTTCACTATTGAAGTGTATACTAAGTATCATAAACCTATGGCATTTATAAATTCTCTTCTTGGACTTGTTATTTTTCCTATGCAAATATAATTTTGTAAATACTTATTAATTTTGAAATATTTGGTTGAGTATTACATATAAAACTTGATTCTTTTGGAAAGATTTAGTTTTAGATTCATTTTTAACTATCATTTTTAAAAGATTCCACCACAAGTTTATAACAAACATATAAAGTGAATTAAATACTTCAAAGTAGTTGAGTTGGGTTCACCTTGTGTAAACCACATCTATGATAACAGTTATGAGGTTAACTTCTATTTTAGAATGGTCCATATGGCGAGATTGTTGTAACTCTACCTTTTTAGGACATTACACATTATAATATAACGTAAAATATATATATGCTATAAAATATTCAATATTATGTATATATTATATATGTTTTATTTTACAATAATATAATATACTACTATGTCTATACAACATATTATTAGGCACTTACATGTATATGTATTTAAATATATATTACTAGTTTAGACTTATATATGGGGGTATTGTAGAATTTTTCAAATTATTCAAGTTTTATTCCTTAGTTAGTTTTACCAAGTGAATAAAGTGTTATTAATAACTATTTACAGTTTTATTAGAGCTCTATCGTATTCTTTAATAATAACCATATGCAATCTTATTACAAGTGTTTTGCACATTGCACATTACTTCATTAAGCAAATGTTATTGCCATCTATAGTTATTGAAATGACTCAATCTTGTGTTTGCAAAGATATTTCTAACGTCTTCCAATTTACTTGTATTCTCTCCACAATTTTTCCAACACGAGAACTTCCCTACTTTGCTCTATAATTATTGCATTGATATCAAACAATTTTTATGCTATTCCACATGGAAATTCAAAAATATTTTCAATTATAAATGCAAAACGGTCGCTTACAGTTCCTTCAATTCAATGACCTTAGTTCGGGTCAATGGTGATTTTCTATACATTACGTGCAGTTAAAATTAGGTCAGATCAAGGATCCGCTTGAGTTAAGGTTGCGACCGGGGGGTACCTTGCAAGCTGCTGCAAAAGTGGGGAGTACGAGATGAAGACACGTGTACAAGTGGGTATAGCCAAAGGAAAGATCCAATGTATGAGAGCATCGCGGATACTGTTTATACAAAAGAAACTGTTTCTTCTCTTTGGAAGCATTGATGAAACTCTCGTGACGAGGATAAGGGGTTACGTTATTTTTATCAAGAGTTCTAGAGCAGAATCAAATAGAAAAACACCCCTAAAATATTTGTCTTGGTATCTTAAGTCATGATCGAGACGGAAGGGAGGATAAAGAAAAGAATGTCTTTTAATTTTTCCTTTTTTTTTTTCATCCTTTCAATTTATACTTATTTAGTAATTAATAATTGATATTATTAGATTCTTAAACTTTTGTCTACTGTGCATTTGAATGTCGTTGATTTCTGTTAGCTTTATTATGGTCACATGGTAGTTAAAAAAATACCGGCACTGGTTAAGGGTTTTTTGTGTTTTGATTTGTCATTATAGGGATCTTCTATTTTCTTTTTTTTCGGGATTTTTCATGATAGAAGTGAAATATTATGGGAATGGGGATTGTTAGTGTGATTATGAAGTTATTTTTGAAGTTTGACGCTGTTGATAATGAAGTAAAACTAATGCTTAAAACGTTTATGGCATTTTAATCCAAACAAGAATCTCCAATTGATGAATTCATCTAGTGAGAACTTTCATAACTCAATCATGTCTCCTCTATAAATTCTCCTTGTCCATAGTAAAGATGTTACCAAAACAATTTACAAACACGAATCAACCAATAAAATATGAAAAACAAAGACACAAAAAATATTAAGCCAAAGAAGGAAAGTTGTACCAACACATTATGATGTCAACAGGATGATTTCATGATATTGTGCAACATTGCAAATTAGATAGCTTCACACCATCAAGCAATTAGATGATCCTATACCATCAAAAAGGCATCACAAAATTTCAAAAGAAAAATAATCTTTTTTATCATTCAATGTCTATTCAAAACTCTAAATATATATATATAAGCAAGGATAAATATAAGTATTACCATCTTTACTTAATATAAAGGGCTTTAAAAATGATATTTTACAAAGGAAGACTAAGAAAGAAGGAAAACTACTAACTCAATATCCTATAAAAGAGGAAACAAATACAATATTGATAATCCCCAAAATAAGATGTAGTATATATTAAAATATGATCCAAATAAAATTTAAATATCAAAATCGTCGTACCATATAGGTCGATAATTCCGATCATTTTGGATTCACCATCATTGAGTCAAAACTAATATATAAAGATCTAGACTTATCCTCTTAAGCCTGACTATGTAATCTGTCTAACATATAAATGTGGATGGTTTAACCATTTGATAAGAAAATACCTATCAGCTCTCATGATCTAACCATCAATGACATCCTTCTTCTTAGGGGTTATGAGTAGGATATAACAGGAAGGCTAAGGCCTTCCTAAATAAAACCCTTTTGTAATGATTCATCTATTTATCTCTTTCACTCTACATGCTTAGTTGGAATTATCCTATAGTGCAATAGGTTTGGTAAAGATTAATCTAGGAAAGAAGTCTATAGCTTATTGAATGTTGCATATGAGTGGTAAACTATCTAGAAGCTCACTAGGATAAGGTTCTTAAATTTCTCAAGCAATGGTTTCAATTCAAAATGCAGGATTGAGTTTAATTTAAACTCTAGCTTCCTTTTCCACCATAGCATCTAAAGTATGTTCTTTAGACTACAAACGCCCTTCTTGTGGTCAATAGCATTGACTGTCCCTTTGTTGGTATTGACCATAAGCTCCTTGTCACACCCTGAGAAAGCTAGTTGTAGTAGTCGCCATATACCGTACAAAAGACTGTAAATTGATTTTCCTTACAATTGACAACCCTTTATGCGATATGTAAGGCTATAACTATAACTAACAATCAAAAGTTGTGCAGGTATAAATAATATCATTTTATAATAATAATAACAAGCTAAAAAAATATAAAACACAATCTATTTATATAGAAATTTTACAGATAAGTAGTCTATAATACTTCTTAACTCAAATTGATATCATTTCTTTATATAATATGATTCATAACCTAAATACATTATCATAAGTATACTCCAATCACATCTTACTCTCATATTAAACCCCTGATATAAAACTAACCTCGTGCATATGACAGCCCAGCTCCACGAACAGATCAACCTATGAAAGAAGATTATAGGGGTATAAGCTAACTAGCTTAGTGAGATAATTCCTTCAACCATACAATAATCAAGTTATACATCGATTAAGTTCAATCAAATGAATATATGATAATCAGTATATCAAATGAATACATGTAGGTGACTAAGTACTGTATGTAACTTAGATTTAACGCTCTCTAAAGTCAGGGTTGAAGGTATATTGACACAGTCAAATCCGGGTATTATACTAAAACTTATCTTATAACGAAACTTCACATTTCATATTTAAAATGTAATGGTATATCCATTCTCTGTTTTTTTTTATCAAAAACGAGTTCTACATATGATTGTGAGTAAGTTCATACAGCCCTCACTCACCCTTAAATGAAGATCTCTAGACTCGACCTTTAGCTAGGCGGTTGGCGCCTCTAATGCCTAGTGTTCCTACGAGCTAGGATAAGGTTCATATTGCACGTATGCACCATACGAAATTTATAACAATCAAATAATCAACTCACGTATGGCCTCTCGCTACCTTCGAATGATGTAACAGTTGGAATTAGTTATGCGATGTATGATTATACATGTTTTGAGTTAGTTCTTTCAAGTCGAGTAAAATTAGGTCTTATTATTTAGTAATTAACAAAGTTACAAACAATCACTTCCTAGCGAATCTACTATGTAATAATCAATATGTTATCATACTTTAAAGTAAATTCACTATTAACAAATAGTATCATATACAAGCATAACCCAACCCCATACAATATTTAATTATTAATCACAATTTATATTCACTAATTACAAACACAAGTAAGTATAGAACCATTAGGAAAAACTCACTCAGCTATGGTCAACTCAAGGGTCGTAATAGTCCGATTGCAGCTTAGGGTCATAGTCGAGTTCACTTGAGAATAAAGAACATAGAACATAGTAAGTTTAGGAATTTAAAGCTAAACTAATATTGTAATTTGTACTATTTACTTAACTTAGTTACGTGAAATCATTGATTTGAGGTTTTTATCGAATTATATAGAACTTTTTCAATTTAACTTAGATTATTATAAACTTATGGTCTATTTTGATCATTTTCGAGCATATTTTCTCATAATAAGGTCCATTTTAAACATTGTGACTCATAACTTGGACTGTGATATAAAAATATCACAAAATTTATTATTTTAATTTTAAAAGTTATAAAATATTAATTTAAGTTTTTTCTTAGTATATTTATGATTTAATAATTATTTAAATCGTATAATTGAAAATTTTCTTATTTTAAGCTTATTTTACTCTAA
This sequence comes from Lumnitzera littorea, assembly GCA_024138015.1. Classification (NCBI taxonomy): domain Eukaryota; kingdom Viridiplantae; phylum Streptophyta; class Magnoliopsida; order Myrtales; family Combretaceae; genus Lumnitzera; species Lumnitzera littorea. The sequence continues at coordinate 20,204,698 of JAMXBB010000001.1, forward strand.
TTACTTATTTTTATCTATTTTTGAGATTTTAGAATTATTAATTCAATTTTTTCTACTTTATTATTTTTCTACTTAGTTAATTAATTATTATTATTGATAATTACAAAAATTAATTAATTTATAACAAATGGTGACGTGGTAATATGTAAGAGTGGCACGTGTTAAGTTTGCACATTTTTTCGAATTTTCCATTATTTCCTATTTTACGGTATAAATATGTATATGTAAAAAAAAAAAAAATACTTATGATTATATTTTATTAAATTTGCTAATTTACTTAATTATTAAGTTTTTCTCTAAGTTTACGATATTTATGCATATATATACTTACTAATTTACTTTATTTANTTTATTAAATTTGCTAATTTACTTAATTATTAAGTTTTTCTCTAAGTTTACGATATTTATGCATATATATATTTATTAACTTACTTTATTTATTAAATTATTAATATAGAATATTATATACACTATTTAAGTATATTCATATTTTTACGTATACGTCACTATTCATATACGTACATTTATACGTATACTATGCTTTATGTAATAAATTATTTTGACTTCAATTGGATACTATATACTATATGTATAAGTATAATATGGATGTATTTGTATTTTATATACATATATACTTATACGGCTGTAGTAAACATATATAAATATATAAAAAAATAAGGAATATAACTAATTATATTATACATACATATATCGTCCAACCTAATACATGTGTATATATATATATATATATATATATAAATTCTTATAAAAATAAAAATACCACATATAACTATACATACATATACCTACCATTATACATGTACTCATTATATATAATAAATACTATATTTATATTTACATGTGCATATATTCACGCCACCCATATATATATATACATATATATTTATACATACATAAAAAAATAGCTTACATGTATACATAAATACTAGAATATATAATACATGTATATATATAATATACCAAATACTAATCATCCATACATATATAATACACACATACATATATATTCACATGTACATTCCTATATATATAATTACCTAAATAGTGAAAAAACTAAATATATACCCTATGTATTCTTATTTATACATACATACATATACATAAGGAAATACTTAGTATATCTATATTATATACACATACATGTAAATACTTTAGACCATAAACAATATACATATGCCTTTGTGCACACATTTATGTAATACATGAAATAGAAAAGAAAAATAACAAATACCAAATATATATGTACATAATATAAAGTATAAATATATGTACAAAGTTTAAATAATAACTCACCTAAATCCTTTAGTAATTTAATTACTCAATCCTCTAGTAATTTAATTACTCAATCCTCTTGATCTCCTTCTTCTTCCTCTTCTTTTCCTAATTGCTTTTGTCGTTTCAATTTGTGTGAGCGTTTTTGCTTTGCTTTTCTTTTTCTCTTTGTGTTTTCGGTTTTGGTTTTTTATTTTATTTTTTTCTTCTAGATTTTTGGGTGTGAAGATTCAACAAGAAATGAAAAAAAAAAATTTTTTTTTAAAAAAAGAAACTCATCCACTTAGATTAGGCATTAATTAAGATAGGACATTTGCTTTATTATTTTTATCCTTTGTCCCTTTAATTGTATGACACTTGTAATTTAGAATTATGCCCATGGGTTGCTGATTTTTCCAGCATTTGCAACATGGAGTAAGAAGAAAAAACAGAAGAAGGAAGAAAGAAAGAAAAGAAAATAGAAGAAAAAGGAAAATAGAAATAATTATATGTAATTTTTCTAAACATAAAAATAATAAAAATAACATTTATAAATTAATTTTGAAATTTTATGAAAATTTATCAATTTAATTGGTACCTGTTATAATTATAATTTTTACGAATTATTTTAATGTTTTCGTTAAAAGTTTCACGCGATTATACAATTTAGCCGATAATTGCAATCGACTACTATTATATCACTATTAACTGATATTTATTCATTTTATAAGTTTAAAATTATAGTTTTAGGGCTTTGATCAAGTTCGAGTTCGATTTCGAGTATTTGCACATATATCGAATTTAGGGTTTTTGTATGTGATTTAAGTTTCAATCAATTTTTAGGGTTTTTATTATCAATATTATATTTAATTTACAAATTTAATAAAAACTTTATCTTATCTAGTCTTATCAACTCATGGTATAGTTTAGGGGACTTATACTTAAATTAGGGTTCAGACTACTGATTATATAGAGTTTACACTTCTCAAGTAGTAAAGGACTAAGTTTGATTTCTTTTGTCATTGCAAGTGAACCCATAAGTATTAGCACTTCTACAATGAACCACGTATAGGATGTATGACTAAGATCTTCCTAAAACGACATGAGTATCACCTACGAATATGATGTTACACTAAATCTTGTTTTTGTCTATGCTAAAGTAAAACAAAACTAGACATCTCTAAGTAATGTTGATGTGGTTTTGCTAACTCAAGCTATCTTAGAAGTGTCAAGGTGTGATTCAAGCTCAAGATCTAATTTAGGCACCCCTTCTTGGAAGCTACATTTATCTTGTTGCATTTATTGTGACCACTACGTTTTATGCAAGTATGGAGTATATTTGTCTTTTGCATGTCTTTTGTCCTTCCTATGTTGAGCAATGAGACATCAAACAACATTTATACTACTTTTATCATTGTTTAAACATGTCATCTTCATCACTAACACCTGTTGAAGAATATGACTGAGTGTCTCACAATCAACATTGTCTAAAGGCTTTCCTTATCCAACATAAAGGTTCCTAGTAAGGCATTAGTAAGCAAAACAATGATAACCATAAACCATTACACTTATAACACTTCTAGCTAGAACTAGTCTTGGATCTATTAATATCATGTTCTTATTTTTGGTGTTATATGAGCACTCCCAGTAAATCTACTAACTCTTGTAATATGGGTTGCTACTTCTAAAATCCTTTTTCAACTAAGGGACTTAAAATCCTTTGTGATTGTAACTATGCTTTTCGCTTTTATGGCTTGTTAGTTTATCCTAAGATCTCATTATTGTAGGAATGTCATAGCTCTTGCTCAATTTCTTCGGTAATTCATTGGCACTAATTTCCTCAATCAATTCTTTTAAAGTTGTAGTATTATGGGTTTTTCTTAATACCAAACATTCTTTCAATAGATTTTTTTTTTTTTTTAGGTAAGAGCCCGTAAAAGTCAAAATGTTTTTTACTTTGGTTTTCTCTTTCTCTCTTTCTTTTTTTTTTTTTTTTTCCTTTTGTTTCAATCAAAGAAAGAATGCAAAATTTAGGCTCTAACTGGAACAATTGACATAGATAGCATATCTCTCCATTTATGTGATATCAACTAAAATTTATTGTTTGTGGAAGTTAGAAGGGTATGAAGGCTTTCTTAAAGAATCCTAATCACATTTAGTAGCTTATATTGTTGATTATGAAGTAAGGCAACAATTAAAATGTTCTTGACATGTTATCTAGGCAAGAATTTCAAATTGATGTAGTTAACTATTGAGAGCTTTTGTAACTCAATTATGCTTCATGTACAATTCTTATTGTTCATTTCTATGGATGTTATAAAATAGTTCATAAATACGAGTTGAATAATAAACCATGGAAAACAAAGAAACAAAAATATCATGTCATAAGAGGAAATATGAATCTATAAGATAAAATAACAACAAGATAATTTGGTGGCTTAACATCGTTTATGAATCATATGGCATCACACCACCATGTAATTAAACAATGGCGTCACATAAATATTGAAAGAAAATAATTCTTTTTTTATCGCTCAATGTCTCTTTAAACTCTAAAAATGAGATGTATTTGTAAGGATAAATATGTGCCTTATAATTTTGACTCATTAGACGATTATATTGTAACCATTTTGAAAAGGAAACTACTAACTTAACATCATATTATGAAAAGGAAACTTATAAAAGTTTACTATAAACCAAAATAATACCTAATCTAAAATATAATAATAGTCTAATGAAAAATTAAAGTAATGATAGTCCCAATCAAATTGTGAGGAAAGGTTAATTAGATTTTTTTTTAACTTATTAAAATATTAAGGTTCGTTGAAATTTTTAAATTTCTTTATATTGAAATGATTTTGATATTTTATAGACCTTCCGCTTCCATTCCCTTCATATGTAGAGAAAATGATTTTTCCAGTTTCCTCCATTTCCTCATACTTTTCTAAACATGGGAAAAGTGATTTTTCCTCTCATAATATTTTTTCTTCCTCCAATCTGACATAATGTATGTATTTTTTAGCATATGTGCCCAACATTGATTTTTTTTTTTTTTTTTTTTGTTGAAGCCCAAAATCAATATTTGATATTGTTGGGAAAAGATGTGGATATTTGATTATCCATCATTGAATATACAAATATATGATAACAAATAAAGAGAAAAAGGGAGATATGCTAAATTTATATAGAAAACCCCTAAAGGAAAGTGGTAAAAACTCTATGGGGCAAGATTAGATCAATCTACTATAGTATAATAATAATCTTCTCAAAATCTAGAGCCCTCAACTTTTCTAACAAGCTTAAGATTTTTTATTCTCTTGCTTACTCTACCTAATATTAATACTAATATATTTAGAGTTATAAGCCAAACCATAATAGGATATAACTTAGGCGCTAAAAAATTACAAGATAGAAAATAACCAAAGACATAATAGCCTTGATTTAGCCATTTATCTATTTGTTTCTCCAAATGCTCTTCTACAAGGGAATCTCATGTAAGATATAACTTCAAGAATCTCCACTTAAGCTTGAATTTGCACAACTAAATGCACCCACCAATGCATGTAAGAAAGACTTTGCAATATAGAATTTATTCTTGCTAACTATCTCCCTCTATGCTATCTTGTGCATCGCATGTACCTACAAGCTTTTGTCACCTTATGCCTAAATGACATCTTTAGTCTACTCTAGCAACAATGCTTAATTATGACATGCACCTGTTGTATTTCTTCACTCTTCCTAACTCGTATGCTTTGAGTTATCAACCACTTCATAGACCCTTAATGTACCTTCTTTCAACTCTCATCATCTTAAGACATTGTATAATAGCTTATTAAAGTAAAATGGACTTATTCTTCATAAGATCAATACACTTGTCTTATCATATATTACAACACAAGTACTAGGGTCCTTCATCTTGGAATCAACATGCCCAACAAAATCAACACTAGTCATTTTCCTAATTAAAAAAATAAGTTTTTAGACTTAGATCCTATCATGACTACTAGATCTCCACAAGACACTTCCACGTTTTTGGATCTTAGTACAATATTGTAACTAGTATAATCATGTTATCAAAGAGATAAACCATTAAGGGATAATATCAGTATTGCGCTCCTAATTCAAGGACCATGCAATCTATCCTGAAAGTTACCTAGTTCAAGAGACAACAACGGTTCTATTTGCTTTAATTATAAAGGTTCTAACTAAATACATAATCTATTTAATGTTCTATCGAAATAAAATATAAATACATGTATTTACAAAAATATTACGGAGTATTCCCCTATTCTCATACGAATCATTAAAACCATAAAGAATCGGAATCTCTCCCTAAATAGTAAAATCAGTAGTAAAAGTAATTCTAAAGTCTCCTTTCATAATAACCTACGTCCACATCTTGGCATAGGTTCCCTTGTTGAGTTTATAGAAATTCTCATGCACTTAGGATCCTAGTCCTCCAATGCTTTTAGTTTCATTGACCTACAAAAAACTATAAGGGAGTAAGCCAAAGAACCATAAGCTCAAAAAGGGGTAAGAAACAAAAAGCATATACAAGCTAAGTAAATCAACCAAGTCATCAATCAATTATTACATACTGTGCATGAACAAGCAATGTACCATCTACATGACGTTATCCAGTTCATTGTGAAGTTAAAGAAATTACACTTACTCTAACTCAGGTTGAGGAGTTGCGATATGACTACTACAATGCCAATCATAAAGGCTATAATGCCCTCTTATAACCAGTTCTGAGCTTATGCAATGGAGACCCTTACTCCTCCCAAGGCTACCTTCAAACCGATGTCCCTAACCTCAACATGACCTCCTATATTATCACTTAGTTCGACTAAGGGTGAGGAAGGCGAACTTATTGCACTTTGTCAAAAGCATTAGAATTTGGTTAGAGAAAACTTAACCATCTCCTAAGGGGATGTAATGCATGTCCTTTTATAATTTTACTTCGTATTTCAATTAGTCCAATTAAGGGTAATCAATCAATTCACAACACACCAAATAAGGTCAAGGAGTGCAACAAAACATGCAACTCAATTACCAATCAACACCTCAGTAACTAAGCATAAGTGTAGCCTGCATAAAAAATCACTACTTACAACCACCAGTAAGTATATACTCCAATCTACACAAATCTCACTAACTTGATACTCATTCGTTGGCTCATTTCCGAGATAATGGAGTTTTCATAGCTCAAAGTTCCTATATAGCAAAAATCTATATTTAACTTACATACAATGGCCACATACCATGTTAGCAAAAAAATAAAATAAAAAGAGAAAATGGTCACATACCATAATTTGTATGTTTATATGTGTGTGTGTGTATATATATATATACATATATTTCATGTTTGTAGAGTTATGATGATAGAAATTTCTTCTTTTTTTTTTTTTTTTACTTATTTATTTATTTATAATTGTAAGTTACAATTTTATTGGACCTACAAGTATGGCTACTTTATATACATATTTATGTGGGCTTATATCTCATGATGTCTTTAAAGTTTGACCAACAATATAATTATAAAAAGGCATGATATAAAGATATCTAAAATATATAAGAATGTATATCTTTAATTTCTTGTATACTCATAATGATAAATAAAACATTTATTGTTAATTTATATATAAATGTATTTATATGCGTTTATATGGCCATGCGCTAGATAATTTGTGTAGTGTATATGTACTTCATACCCTATACGTATATGTGTATGTATATGTATATATTTTATATTTCATTTGCTCATCTATTTGTAGTATTTTCTGTAGCTTTATGTAACATTTACTACAATTGAGCAAATATTAAATAAGATATACTATTACATTCATAATAAAACATATACCCTATCAATAAAGCCATAGTTTAGTCTCGCAAAAATTTTTGTAAAACGATGTCTTTCATAAATGTTATAAATTATTTGTTTCATTAGATGCGTGTCCAAAACAACCATACCAGTACTATTACTTTCGTAAAAGCGTAGTGATACCAAATGTAAACTTCAGATTCTCAATTTTTTTCCTTTCTTTTTTTTTTTTTCATACCTTTTTATAAGTTTTGGTCGTGTTAGTAAAATATAGAACTTATTAGATCTTAAATTTCAGCATAATATGTTGGAATCATTAGACGTGTATGTCTATTTTATCCATTGCATTACAGAATTACCTAAAGTTCTCCATATTAGTACCTTTGGGCTTGTAACAATGCCAAAAATTTATGTAATACGTCTTTAACATGTTTCAACGCCTATAAGAAACCATGTTATTCATGTAATACACCTTTAACAATATATCACTATAACTTGATAGGTCTCGTAGCTTGTATATTTTAGATTTAAAATATCAGACTATTTATCAATGATTAGATCTACCAGAATTATTCATGTACACGGACATTAAGTTCACCAAAGTAAATCATTTGATATTATCATAAACAAAATCCTCAAATAGGCATATTTCACATTTCCATGAACAGTATTTAAATCTCACATTTTGTTCTGGTCATTGCACTTTTCTACGAAGATACTAAATTCTATTTTAAGTGAGGTACCAGAAAAATCCTATAAACCGTCCATGTTATTTTCATGCTATTTTTATTGATAAAATGTAATAACTACTAAATTTAATTTTATAGGAAAACGGTTATATATTTGGAAAATCATACATATTAATTCTACAATTCATCTTTATTGAAATCATGGCTTGGTTTTACTAAAATCTACAGTTACATCCTTAAACTACTACAATTTACCTAGATAAACCATTTGCATACATTTTTTTTATCCAATTATATACATAATAAAATAAAATTATATCCCTTAATCGGAATAATTTAAGATTACCATGGGTGGAAAAAGGCAAGGACACTATCTTCACCTTCGCAGTTTACACAATGGTCCTTATTTGGTAAATATGTATATTTATTGTAGAATACGCTAGAAAGTTAGGAAATCTTATTTTACAATTTTTTTTTTCCTAGTCATGTCATCTCATGATTTAGAAACCTTGCAATATATATATATACAAAAGCATAATGATGATGAATTGAAAATTATATGCTAGTGTATACGTGTGTGTGTATATATATATATATATATATGTACCTAGCCCTATGGAAAATATACTTAGATACATAGATAGGTAAAACATCATAAATTTAGGAGGCCGTTTGCGTAATTATATATTTAATTGACTTCTCTTTAATGTTCTTAAAAAAATAATAATATCTAGAATAGAATAATATAGTACTAGTCCCCTGCATAAAAAAAAAGAAAAAAGAAAAAAGAAAAATATAGTGAGACAAAAAAAGGAGACTGTACCGATAATATACTTCCACTATAAAATTAATGTGATTATGCATATATATTTATTATTTTATTATATATATATATATATTAAGTACGATAGATGCTATGTATATAAGAAAAAAAAAAAAAAAGCATATGATTTAGTAACACGAAATTACCTTAGGTTAAGGAGATTACGAAAATTTGATAGCTTCCTTTCGTAAATCTAATTTATTCTCTTTCTTTCTTCTGTTCTTACTCTCTTTGAATTTATCTTGAAGACTGTCTGATGCATATATAAGCATTAAGCGGCTATATACTTATAGAAAACCTTGAGGCGGTTCACTAAGTAATTAATTTATTTGTTGTTATTATTATTATTTTTTATACTTCCTCGATAAGTTTGCATCTATATTATAGGATAATTATGAAAGTACAATTCTATATTTATCTTTATCCTACACGTAGCTTGAGGGAAGGTGGTCTCTAAAAGCTTTACAAATTTTGGTAGAAAAATATTGATATTATTATATTAGCTATTAGGAAAATATAAAAAACAAATATTGCATTTCTTCCTTTGAGTAGTGATAACTCAATCTCATGTATAAGCCTATTGAGAGAACCAATGTGATGGATGGAATCATAATTGTTAAGTCCAACTTTCATATGACTTTCTGAGTATAGTTTTATATCTTTCTTTCTTTTTTCTGTCTTTTCCTTTCTTTCTTTTTTTTTTTTTTTTTTTTTTTTGGTAAAGTTTCATAAACATTTTTAATGCATACACGGTATTTTAGTTTTTCTTTTTCTTCTTCTTTTTTTAATAATAATGAAATAATTAAGGTTTAACTCAATAAATTTATATTTGTGATTATAAAAAAAATTATAAATTTCTAACTAATTCTTAAGAACTTATTTAATGTAGGAACCTTTTCTTTTTTATTCTTTTAATCCCTTAGGCTCTCATAAAAAGAATAGTGGTTAATTAAATAGCATTTCTCCTGCTGGATTTCTTTTTTTTTTTTTTTTTTTTTTGCATAGTGCTAATTATGACTTTATCTAACTTTTAGTACATCAAGATAATTAAGAGGAGATTTCTTGTGGTCATCATTACCAAGTTGATTTCATGAAATTACACTTTTATATTTTAATTTAGTTTTTAAAATGCCTAAAGTGTTAGCTATCTCTTTGCTAATAAGTCGAAAATGCAAAGCATTACAATCAACACATATATCACATATAGAAATCTCTTTCTTTTGATATATCTGGATTGATGAAATTCATTTTTAAAAACAAAAACCAAGAGAATTAATAATTTTGGATTATACGGAGGAAAAGACAAAGGAAAATGAGAAAAAAAAAAAAAGAGGAAGAAAAAAGAGAGGAGAAAGCACGAATCGAAATAGTACTATACATCATCTTGCTTGACCTCCACTTACACCAACAATCCTTAGCCTTTAGTTATTACCTATTTGTACGAAACCAGTCTATTTAGGCTTATAGGTTTAAAGCCAATCTCTCTTTTAACACATGTAGAAAGCACTCCTTGAGTCTAGACCTTGATCCACAAATTTTCTTTGAGTAATCAAATTCTAGTAACATATCACCATTCCTTTTCTTAGCAATTGTTACATTAGTAATAGTTTTACTTCCATGATCCTTACTTGGGCCTCAATTTCGCCTCTCAAAGCACTCAACTCTCACATAAATAATGTCTCTTGAATTACTGCCTCTATTAGACAATTAATCTCTAGCAATTCAAACCATTTACAACCTTATTGGTCATGAATGTAATTTCACAATCTAACTAGTCTATGCTTAATATATTGCTTTTTACCTCTTCCATGACAAGTTATCCTTGTCATAGATCACCTTTTCCTTAAATTTGTAGAAGGAAAATGATAGAGAGTACAATAGTATTATTACCTAATCTTCAATCTCAACGTTAACATCAATATTTTTAAATTGTTTATCAAAGACATGAAATCTAAAATATACCATTTTATCGATGACTCATCTAAAGTGAATGTAATCTTTTCTTCAATACCTACTAATTTGAAGGAGATTGGTGATATATAGTTCTTCCAATTTCTTCTATAATCTTCTAGCCATCTTATCTACCAATGCTTTGTGTGAAACATTATTTATTAGACTTAAGTAGATCATTGCTAGGACCTCATCATTAAGTTCTACTCATCGTTCTTCATGAACTTTGACTACTAATCCAAAGCATTCTTTAAGACTACTTACACTAAGCACCCTCGCATTTACATTCGCTATAACACAAAAATCATGCACCCATCAAACTTTATAATCTATACTTAGTAGCCATCTCTTTTGTGTTAGATCATAAAATCCATAAACCCCTAATATTCTAATATTACTCTAATGCAATTTTGATGATATCAAATATGAGACTTGGTTATTGATGACACGACACATAATGTACAAAAGACTAAACAAGTAAAGATAGCAAAAGAGACACATAATTGACTTGGAAAATCACCAAAGAGTGGGAGTAAATTGTGAACAAAACACTTTTCAAACTTAAAAATCTTATCTATAAACATAACTTATTTACATTCAAGTTCATAGATGAGGAGATTTAACTAAACCAATCACATGTATAATTTATAAGTCCCATGCTACACGTTATCGTAGAGAAGCAATGTAGAAATGACACATGGAGAGATGACTTAGAGAGAATGATAAGGAGTCAAAATAGGTAGCCTCAATGTCTCAAATTTACCAATGATAGATAAGGGAGCCTTAAGTGTTGACTTACAATTCTACAGCAACTAAAATTGTTCTTTACATGAATTACTTATTTGATCTTTGAAAATAGGGGCTTCATGGTAAAATATTATTTCTCCAATCTTTCAAAAGTTGTAAAAAGTCTTTAACGAGGAGGCATGATTGAGTATATATAGACTCTTGAATTTGATAACATTCATCAATTCATCTTGATGACTTATGCATGAGATGAAGTATAACTACTTCAATGTTATCTTAATGAGCTTATTATGAGTCTAAGGGTCGTAGCCTTCTTTATTGAATGCATGAGTTTGCCTAAGGGAGGTTCAAGTGGACAAATTGATCTAAGAATTCATGTTCTAAGCTTATCAAATCAAATATTTCTAAATTATTCCAAGTATAAACTTGACACCTTAGACTTTATCAAGTAATTGAGAAGTTAAGCCAAAATTAATAATGTCTTTAGTTGAATACTTTAATATAACAACTTTACCCTTATAAAATTTAACAAAAATGGACATTGACAATGATATAAAAAATTTTATAGTAGATGCATTTATTAAGAGAGCACTTCTTACTCTTTTCATAAATCTTATATTAGTACTTTTATAGTTTTAAAGGTACATGATAACATAAAATGATATATATATATATATATATACACGTATATATAGATACATACACACACATACATATACTTACCTAGCTATACACATTGGAAATATACCTACTATTAGACAAAGCCAATCTATTTCCATATCAAGTTTTCATAATCTTTTGATAAGGCCTACAAGACTTAGCCATTTTTATGCCTATTTGTTGCTGAGGAATGGTGTTTGTAAGGCTCTTTGTTGGCTTAAGATCGATAGTCTGACTAAGGAGTAGAAGCCTTAGTTTATAAAAACTTGAATGTAGATTTGAAACTAAGAAGATTAAAGGAAAGGTAGAGAAGAAGATTATTGGAAATAAAAAATACTATAACCAAAAAAGAGAAGAAAGGAGAAATATAAAATATTATAAGATGAATGCCTATTGTATTAAGTAGCATTAAAGGTTCAATAAGTTTAGTAAGTTTATAATTTTCCATATATATATATATATATATATATATTATGGTTATGAGTAGTATCTTATGGTATATTAATATTCAAAAGGAAGCAATATATAGGTTAAATGAGCAAGAACTTAGGATAAAGGCTTAAATTGTTTGTTTAGAAAATTTTCTTAAAAACCCTATATGTTATAAAAATAATAATTTGGTCACAAAAGCATATTTACTTTTAAATAAAGCAAACAGTGAATTAGAATCAATCAATAAACATATAAACATTGTCATTATAATATAACTAGAGTTTGTTTGTAGTCATGTCTCTCTTATACTATACTATGAATGGACAATCTTATTTATTGCATTGAATGGTTAGAATTTGAATGGATTAGAGTAGTTAATAGTTGTATTCATAAAATTTAGATGAACTTAGTAGTAAGAGAAGAAGGTGAGAAAACAATACAAATGTCAAGTTTTATAGATAAGGATAGGTTTTATAATTTATTGTTAATTGTGTTAAGTATTTTAATTTGATTTTGATGATAACAAAACATATGATAAGTTATCATTAATATATTTATGAAGTGTATAGATATATCATGATATAACATTAATTAATTCTAAAAGAAACTACAATGGAAAAAGGTGAAAGTGTGTTTAACAAGAACATCAAATGTGTAAGTTAACTTTAGAATGAAAATCAATTCAAGGAAGAAAATTAAGGTTAGATTTTAGGACAATTAGAATGTGTGTCAGAATATATATCGGTAACAAATCAGTACAATACTGATTATGTATAATATCGATATCAATAGCTATTCTTATGTTATTTTCTGAATAATTTGAACAAATTAAGTTAGAAAAATATGTAGAAAGCCTAACTCCACTTTATTGGGTATATTTGGGTAATGTACTTAATTTCGTTCCACCTAAGTTAGACTTAGTCTATGAGGATTTTAAGTCGGATTAGTTTCAATTTTATAGAATGGTTGGGCAATATATTCAAATAAATTTTCAGACATATCAAGAAGCTATGTTGAATATATTTCTACTCATAATTCTACAAGGCTTGATGCATTTTTTTTTTGGCTCGATGTTGGTAAAATTCTCAAGGATCATAAAGTAGCTTGTAAAGGATAAGGTTAGATATTTCGGAAATATTTGTCTAAATTTTTAGGAGTTTTTTCTAATTCAAAAATTCAAATAAAGATATTGAAGAAGGGAATAGATTTGTTCATGACAAATATCAGATAAACTATGATCAAGTATTGGACTATTCTTAAAGAGCAAGATATGAGGATTTGACCATAACATTTCATGCTTATTCATAATATTTGAAGTCTAATTTTAGAATTTTTGAATTTCCACATAATCAAAAGAGGATTGGAACATATCATCACGTGCAGCAACTATCAAATAACTTAAACTTAGCAAAGAAATAAATTAGGATCGGCTCGATTCAAGTTTTCAAAAATTCAAACATTTGGTTCGTATTTTCATAGGATATTTCTCCAACAACAAAACCACCTGTGTTTAAATAAAGATATCTTGGAGAAAAATATGAAACTAGTCGTTTCTAGCTATTACATGAGAGTTTACTAAATTTAGAGTCTATGCTATACAAGATTGAGAGCAGTACACTGAAGATCGAAACTGAATTAAAAAAATTCTCTTAGGTAGACTATTAGATACTGAGCGAAAACGGTTTTATTATTTCATTGTTATTGCATTTATGCGAAAGTTGTAAAGAGCTATTTGATTGTATTGTTTCAATTTCATTATAAACATTATTGACATTATGTTTTCAGTGTGAGATGATTAGGGAATTCTTTGAGTCCTGTGTTTAGCTTAAGAAGAAGCTAGTAAGATAGGATAGAGAAAGCGACTAGATATCCTTGTAATCTCTTTTTGATCATTGTTAATTAAAAAGATTGGACTAGTGAAACAATACCGGTGAAGAGAACTGGGTTCCCAGTAGTAGAGTTGAAAGAGAGTAGTAGGCAAAAAGTCGAAACTCTATAAATCCATCACCTAATCTTCTTTCTCTCTACTTTATTTAGTTTCTGAATTTTATTTGTGTTGTACAATCAATCTTCAACTACTGTCACACCAATTAAGCTATTAAGAGGGGTTTTGTTTTTAAACTGAAAAGTTATAGTTTTTGCAAAAGATATCAATTCACCCCTCTTTTGATATTTTACTAAGACCAACAAATTGCATTTAGACTTAGAAAGCAATCATCCAGCTTCTTTAGAAAGATATCTTAGAATATTATAAAATGCTAAGTCATGATTAGAATTATTAGACAAAATAATACTATAATCTTATTATTATTATCCCTACATAAAAGGTTAGATAAAATAGAATTAAAATATAAAAATAAAAATAAATAAAAAGAGAAGAAAAAGACTATTCACTAGAACTAGAAAGTATGATAGGACAATTTCAAGGAACAAAAATTTCAAAAAAAAAAAAAACAGTAGAAAGAATAAAGAGAACTAGTAATATTTTTTATACTTATAAGAAACCATAACTATACGAACCAGAACTATCCCCCTTATGGTAACAATAGAACACCTGTAGACAATCTAACTAGAAAAGAGACATCAATAAGTCGAGGAATTTTAAGTGTGTTAACAAGTAGGTAGAGATAAGGAGATCATATTAAACAACTTGAAGAAGTTGTAGATATAGATAGAGATGTTAAAATCTATAATAATAAAAATATTGATTTATTGAATCCTAGAATATTATATAGGGTAGGAAGGTTAAACTTAAGAAGAACAGGATTAATCAGAACAAATAGAGAAGAAACCATTTCAGTTACTACAAGAGGAAAGAAGGTTAGTACATTTAGGAATGATCATCGTAGGAATAAAAGGCTTAGATTGAAAACAAATAGGAGCTAAATTATTATTAGTTACAATAGACAAATCTTGGCAACATAACATTAGAAAGGCAATAAAAGGAACAATGGAAATAGACATGAATAATAATAATGGAATATCTTATTGTGCTCCAAATTTCCTAATTAGCATAAATAATATTAAAAACTTAGAAATAGCATTACAAGGTAAAGGATGTAAAGATCGAAGAAAATATTTTAACAAGCATATGATTTATAGAAAGGGCAATAGATGGAAACAATATATAATACAAATTAAATATAGATGGAATAATATAATAAATAGCTAGTGTAGAGATTAGATTTATCCAACCTATGAGGATAGAAAGTAGAGATTTAGAAGGAACGAAATGAATATATCTAAACATTCAAAAAACCCTAATACCAACTCTTATGGACTAGGATTTGTAGATTTCAAAGATAAGGCAATATGAAAAGAAAAAGAATTAATAAGTAATTTTAATGATAACTTAGAAAATAGAATAGAAATGACATTAGATGTCAATAGAAGCAGACCTAGATATTGAGGAATTACAAAAAGTAAACAAAATAGTGAGATTTCTAATTAAAAACTAAGAGGAACCTAATGAGGCAATAGAATAATTAAGAAATAAAGGATATTTAGCAAAAGAAGAAAAATATTATTTTGTAGAAAATAGGTGTGATCTAGGAGGAAAGACATACATGAAACATAGTATCTTGAACCATCCAAAAAATTTAGAAATAGTAGAAAGATACAATATTTAATTAGGAAATAAACAAGAAAGTAAATAGGTTATAGAAAAAGAAGATGAACAAATTATGGAAACATTTCTAGATAGTTGTTTCGTAGATTCCAAAAAACTAGAAGCCTTAGAAGACATAGTAAGAGAAGTAGAAAAATCTTTAGAAAATGAATCGATGACATTAGATCACACATGTAGTAGAAAACCATTAAAACTTATGAATGATTCAATCGCTAGTAGCATAAATAATATATTGATATTTAACACAAGATTAGAAAATACTGTAAGATAACTAAGTACAACTCCTTATATACATTATGGAGAACTTGAAAGAGAATATAAAAGTTTAGGAAAATGTATGCCCTTAGAAATATTTGATAAAAGAAATTTAGTGGGCAATGGAAGGATACTTAATCCAACAACCCATGATCCTCAACTTTAGCACAAGTACTAAGTGCTTAGACTCAATTAGATAACAGAGAATAGGAAAACAGTAATGTCAATGATAATGCCATAGCAATGTATAATTTCTTCAAAAAATGTAGGAGATAGCACTGAAGCTTTATGAGAAAGTTATAAAAGAAAATTTCCTAAATAATTTCAAAAAGATTTACAATTAGGAATTAATCTCTATAATTTTACAAATAAGATTACCATGTTGGTAATAAGTACACATCCAAATGTTGGTAATGATCTTGTAATAACTTACCTTTTAGGTGTCTGTTTAAAAATTTTTCTCAAACTCTTGGTACTTAAAGACGGGTCGTTATTACCATCCTTCAAATAGAAATAAGGTAGAACTTGTATCTAACTTGCTCTTTGATTCCTTACACAACTACTTCTAGATAATTTCTTATTCAATATGACAAACAATAATGAAAGATTCTCAATTAGCAAGTCGTACTTAAAGTATCATAGTTACACACTTCTATACAACTTAGTAACTCTTCAACAAATACATGTTTTTGAACAATCATGACTATACTAAACCTTTGGTCAAGTAACACCTACCACTTTCCTGGAAAGCTATCTTCGTGTACTCAAGCCTAATTTTATAGTCAACAACTTCTCTTAAAAACCCATCTTTGGCTTTAGTTTTGAAGTCTCCTTGTCACTCTGATCCATCCTTCTATCTATTCATCCATAACTTGAGGATAAAAGAAACTTATCCCTTTAGCTACTTCAAGCTAAGCAATAGTAGATAAACACGTAACAACAAACATAACAAAATAGACACATCATTGAAGTAGTTAGTCTAATTACATTATCTTATAGTTTCCCTACCAATAATGCAAAAGCGATAAGCGTGTGCCATGCTCATGCACGTCACATGCATTAGTACCAATATCCTAGCTTAGCCTAGCAACTCATTTGGTTCGATCAACTCAAACTGGACATCTAGATAATAAATCTAGGAACCTAACAAACATTTTAGCCTAACAATAACCACATAAAGGGGATGGAAAATCCAACATATAACTAGCCTAACAGATACAATGCTGCCTCTACATGCTTGAAAACTTAGTTTTTAAAAATCATGTAGTTCACTAAATAAACCTAGCTATTCATATGGAAACCGACCTAGCAACATCTTTGTTTTTAGAAGAGTTGACTTGTAGGTCTTTTCGTACCATACCATGAATGTATTAGATCGTACGCTAAGCAAAACCTAGCAAATCCAAGCAAACTTATTCATCACTTATTACCCAGCCTTTCGTTTGTAGTTTTGTCAATTCTAAGATGTTAATATCGGGTTCATTTAGGTGAACACCTTACAAGATCGAGTTAGTTCCTAGAATGTTTTCCAAGATAACACAAATCCTAACAAATGCCACATATGCATTCATTAGCACCAACATAACAACCAAGTTTAATATCATATTACTATTCAATCACCAACAATTATAACAAGTAGCTCCATATGATTCATCAAATAGCACATCAACTTGAAATCAAGTTCAACCAAGCCAAAACATCACAACACATACAAAGTTAGGAGTCGATATAAGTCTACTTGAAGCATACACAAATATCCACTTACTTAGAACTCAATTGCTCACTAATTAAGCTTGCTAACTTATCATCATTGGCTCAATTTAGTACTTTATTCTGCATATAAATTATGAAATATTGCTAATTTACTAGTTTATGTGAGAATCAAGTTGGTTAGTCATTAATTTATTATCCTATTCACGCAAATATACTTACCTGGCTAGCAATATGATCCAATTTACTAATTAGCAGGAACATCCTCCACCATGACGTTACGTAACAAGAGGAAGTACTTATGCAGTTAATTATAAGTCATGAGTATATATATACATATACTAGTTAAATACTTACTTGTTGGTCATTAATTCTTCATAAGTTGGTCCTACTTTAGCCTCTGAGTTTTATTTTGAGTGATTCTAGATTAATTTTCTTCAGTCCAAAATCCTTTGAGTTATTATTTAAGCTATACAAGCGTCATTCATAATATCAATTTTATCCTTTGACATATGTTCTGAGTTTCTCAAGTTTAAGCTCCTTACTAAACTATCCTTTGAGCTATCCTTTGATTATGTTATCTTTAGAGTTTTTAGGAAAAACAACCTCTAGCTAAGCTTTTAAATCCCTTATTTTTACATTTAAATCATAAAATTTTCCTTTGATTTATTCTCTAAGTATCATTATAATACAAAATTCATTCCCAGAACCTCTGAATTATCCTCTACGTTTAACCAATGTCTTAAAATTTAGTTGATTTATTTGCTTTTAAAGACCAAACTACAGTTATCTACAACTCCTCATTTTCTTACTCAATCCAACCATCCCTAAACAGTACATATACTTCAAGAATCAATCCAACTTAGAATCTATGTAAGGTTATTAGAAAAAATAGGTTATTTGTCACTAAAAACATCATTTAAATACCTAATTTAGGGCTAAAAAATCGCATAAAAATTTAGAAAATAGTCTTGTAAAAAATCCCTTCATAGCAATTCAATATTAATATAAGATAGTTTACAAAAAATTTGAAGGTGAAACTATGCCATTAGGCTTATTTATTTCAACATAAAAATTTGCTCGATTTTGTAGATTTCTTAAGGACGTATATTGCTCCTACTAAATTTGTAAAAAATGATATTTTTCCTAGATTTGATACATGAAAATATGCTTGAATAATTTTTTTTCAAATTTTTTGGTTTAATTTGCTATTTTTTTAAATTTAGCAAAATCAAGTGAAATTGAGAGCTTATCGACATTGACAACATCGGCCACCTCGATGATGGAGGGTTTATTGATAGCTCTAGGTGCTACCTCCTCCGTCGAGTGGTGGTGGTGGTGGCTAGTTCTTGGCAACCTCTTAAGTCATCAAACACCCTAAAGCCCATATTACACCTAATTTTTGTATTTTTTTTTTTCTAATTTTCTTTGTCAATCACCAAACCCTATACTAAATATTCTCAAATCTTCCATTGCATCTATGAAATATTGGAGAGTGTTTCTAGATTTTTTAGAGCTGCTTAAATAATGTAACTGAATTTTCTTTCTCACTCCTCTAATATTTTCACTTACATATTAATCTTTCTTTGCATGTTTATCCTAATTTCATTCACTAACACCTATCCCCAAAGCTCCACACACCTAATCTAGTTTAAATCTAGCTACCCCAAGTGCTTTAACAATTTTTTTATTAATTTACTATAATTTACATTACTCCTTTTACCTTGAAATATAAATAATCAAGTATTTTAGTGAATTGCGGGTATTTATTTACAGATGATATTTACACATGGGGTATATACATATGTTCTATATATTATTTTGTGTCATGTAATATTTTTATTATATATATAATTTATCTCTAAGGTTTTATGATCATTCAAAACTCTAATTTCAAATTTTCAATAATTACCAATCGTAACCGGTAAAAATACATTTTATTGATACCAAATATTATAAGTACTTTATTTTAAAAAATTGATATTACTAAGGCTATTTGTCTAACTTTTAAGAACTTATATTAAAATTAGGCTCAATTCGAACAAAATTATCCAAAAACCCTAAATCATTCCGAACACTCTAATTCGCATCGATATCAAATAGTTCAAGTATGGTCATTTGACTTAACCTATTTCGTAAGCCTCTCTTAATGAATTTACTTTATTGCTTGCCTCTACTATACTTCCTACATCCTGAGCATAATAGAAGTGGTTCGCTTCTCCAAGTCTCGGGTAGTAAGTTGAAGACCGAGTCTCATAGATCTACAAGTACAAATGGATGCAATGAGAACTTTAGAACAATTATAATCAAAAGATGGAGAAATGTAAAAAAGTTTTGTAATGAATTCTTTTTCCATTGCAATCTAGCTGGTAAGTATTATGAAACAAATACAGCAAATAAATTATTTCTAAAATTACTAGGACCATTAGAACAAGAAATTTTTAGATAATCTAAAGAATAAAGAGAACCAATAGTACATGTAGAATTAAAAAACCTAAGAGCAAGGGTACAATTTGTTTTACAAAAATTAGTAGAAAAATGTATAAGTATACAAATAACAACACAATGAAAGGGAGAATATAGTTTTTTGTGGAAATATATACATACCCCAAAAATATGGAGATAGAGAAAGTAGAAAACCAAGGAGGAGACAATATAGGCTTAGACAAAAGAGACAAGTAAAAAGGTATTATCCCAAATGAGTAAGGCAAGGAAACATTATCTAAATAAAGAAAAACAAGTAAGAAAATATAAAAAGGTAGGAATTACAAAAATACATTAACATGTTTTGCTTGTAAAAGGGAAGGTTATTAGCTAGAGATTATGATAGACATCATAATATTCATGATAAGTATGTTACATTAATTAATTGTGCAGAAGAAGATGTATTAGATGTAGACAAGTTTATTGCATATATAGATGATATTTTAGCACATTCCAAAATAGAAAAAGATTATACATCACATTTGAAAATTATTTTATTTGAATTTCTTAAAAATAAGATAGTTATAAGTAATAAGAAAGCTCAATTATATAAAAGAAAACATAGAATTCTTAGGTATAGATATAGGAAATTGAAGAATCAAACTACAACCTCACATTTCTAAGAAGATTTTAGAATTTAGTAAAAATTTTCACAAAAAGACTTACAATAGTTTTTGAGATTAGTTAATTATGCTAGACCATTCATAAAGGACTTAGGAAAGTATACAAAGCAATTATATTAGAACATAAACAATTTTAAATCCTTAAATTAGGAAGAAAACTTAAACAAGTAGGACAAATAAAAGAGTTAATAAAAAGCTTATGAAACCTAAGATTACCATTAGATAGTGATTATTTAATTGTAGAAACATATGGTTGCAAGAATGGATGTAGTGTAATTCTAAAAATGAAACCTCATAAATGTACTCCCAAAAATGAAGAAGAAGTATATAGATATAACAATTGCACATTCAAAGAAAAAGGACTAACAAGTAATATAGACATGGAAATTTTCACTGTTATGTATGGAATAAATAGTAAAGCTGAAATTTTAGTTAGGAAAAATTATGAAGTTGTTTCAAAATTTTACGAAAATAAGAATAATAAATGTATGTCTCAAAGGAGATGGATTAAGTTCATAAACATTTTATTTGAGCAAGTATATTTATCATGGAGAATGACAATAGGCAAGTCCTATCAAGTCCAATTGGTTAAAGTCCAATGGCAATTCTAATACATAGTAGATAAATGGACACAACAAGTAGATAAGGGATGATAACCTTCAAACTTACAAGCTATCAACAAGGATCAACAAATGTAAAGCCAATAGTAGTAATAATAATATATTTCCTATGATGAACTTTAATGGAAGAGAATTCTCAATTTACCCAAAATGTTCATCTTTGAAATTTAAGTAATCAAATAGCTCAAGGGTGGACCAACCCCTCATTAATGTAGTTTGGAGGCTTCAATCCACAAATAAGAATAAATTGAAAGTTTCTATGGCATTATCAAATTATTTTACAAAATAAATAATGAATTTTCTCCTAAACAATAAGGTACATATTTTACACAAAGTAAAAATTTTTATTATCATGCAATTATGAAGGGATTCAATCAAGGAATTCACAAAGATTGGTATAAAGTGATTCCTCAAATTTGAGATTATGTTAGTCCAATATGGAGGGGATGTAATTCTATTGTAGAAGCAAAACAAAAGATGATTGAATTCCTTAAAAATGAAGATTTTCTAATAGACCCAAAAATTAGTAGGTGAATATAAATATCTAATAGAAAATAAAATTATATTGGTAGAAAGTAAAGAATTAACTTTAGACAACTGGACATCATTTAGACAAGCATTTCCTAGATATTACATAAAGCATGAAGAAGATAGAGATAATATATATAAAAAAACATACTCATATATTTTCTTTCAGAGACATTCATATGTAGATAAATTACCATTAAAATGTAGACGATATTATTGATTTAGCAAAAAGAATTTTCTAAGAGCCATTTCTAGCCATATAACACTATGCATTAAGAACTATTGACAAAAACATTTCTCCCCATATAGTTAGAAATGAAGATAATGGGATAGAATTTTACATATATAAATTTGATATTGAATTCAAAACTTTTCTTAGTATTTTTATAGAAAAATATTGGTACACAGAGCAAACATTGTTGGATAACGGATTAATAAACACGGTTACGGGAACACTTGATCAATTCCAACATTCAAAATTTGACTCTGTGATCATGGAAGTGGCAAAAATGATTGCATCATATTGCAATTATTCAAAAAGCAAAAGAACATACCAAATAAAAATGACATTCCATTCAGTTACTCTAAAATGGTTCGGATATAATGTAAGACTTGCAACCACACCATCTATGTGGATGTTGAATATACTATAAGATTTAGAAAAGATGAGGATCAAGTACTCGAAGACCATTCTTATAGAAAGCCCTTGGTAGAACAAATTATTAATTGGATAGAATATCAATTAGCCTACACTCAATAACAACCAAAAGATTACTTTTTAATTTTTCAAAATAGACTTTACAATATTTTCTCCAAAGATCAACAAGTATTATGGGAACTAATAGATACTAAGGTCATGGATATAGTGGAAAGTTATGAAGGATATCTCATACAATAGGAACCAAACCCAAGTTCAGAAATGGAAGGATAAAGACAAGCACAAAATAAAGATTCTCTCAAGACAAATTTGTTACTTCTAGACAAAGCAAACTTATTAAATTATTGTTCTTTTTACTATAGAAAAAGCATATTCCTTTGCTTTATTGTCCTTTTATAGTAGAAAAAGCAAATCATTTTAAATTATTATACTTTTTGTATAACTTTACAATTTTACCCTTAAAAGGAATCCAATATAGAAGTGTGTCAAGTCCACTAGAATCCTATATAAACTCCTGATGAAGAATTGAAAGGCACCATGAAAAAAATACCAAAAAACCACAAATCCAAAAACTCTCCGTGCAGCTCTCCAATCTTATAGACACCTAAATATAACTATGAATACCTACATTTGTATGCAAACAATCTTGAAATAATAATATAAATTTTCTTGATATACATTTTCTTATTCTATAAGCTTTCTACTCTCAATTTTACTTTTGAATTTTCGCAGAAAGAAATTAGTTCATTCTCTTCTAGTCTAGTTTGGTTTTACTCTCTTCAATTCCTTGCCTTATTTACCCCGACTCTTTTCCCTTTTTGGTATCTGCAAACCTCTTGGAAATGAAACGGTTTACGTGGCTTTTCGTAGGCGAAACTCATCATACTAAAGTAGTTCCAATCATACCATTTTGCCTTTTCTAGTAATCAATGTGCAATCTATTTTCTATGCAATATCTTTACCTTTTCACGACATGAATGGAAAAAATAAAGAGTGATTTGAAATCCCGAAATGAACAATTTTAGATGATTTTGGTAAGTGAAATGAATCGTAATAACCCAGTTGGAGTTAAGCTAAACTATGGGTATATACATATACATATATATATATATATGATCATTTGACCAATGGCCAAAAGAGATTCTTTGAACAAACATTGGTGTGAAATGCAACAATGTGTTTGATAGGTTAGACTAATATTGTCAGATATAAGATATAATCATTTTTGTTAGGAATATTTTTTATTAGTTGGTACCTAGGACCTCCGGTAGTAATAACATGTATAATAATATCTAAACCCAAAACATGTCATAAAAACTGAACTGGTAGCGGTTCTATAAAATCATCCATGTTCCAAAAGCTACTCGATCATAATTCGTCAAATATGTTTAAGATCTAATATGTATTCTCATGCTCGACCTTTCTTAAAAACCTTATAATTCATTGAAAATATCGAAAGTGCGCTTTTTTTTTTTCCCTCGGGTGATGGTAGTTACCTATTTTACTCACTGGAAACAAACCCATATTAAAAGTGGGCTGATTTACTAACAGCAAACGAATTACAAAAATTAAAGCATCTTTATAATATATATATATATATATATATATATATTATGATAAAAGAAACTAAAAGGATTTTAGACAAATCATCTTTCTAATAATAATTCTCTCCTCTCTCAAACTCTCTCTCTCTTAGGGTCGCTAACAGTGTGCTATGTGAAACCATAGCATCTTACAAGTCTCTCGTATTTGCTTAAGTGTTTACTCTATAACCCTTTATTAGATCTTTTATTGATTATCAAGTACTAACCTTGATCTTGTTTTTATGCAAGGTATAATGGTGATTCGAGTTTACTAAACTGCAAAAGGTGGAAGAGAAAGGAAGGAATGGAACAAGAACAAATTTCTACAAGGGTTTTCAATACCCTTTACTTCTCTTTACTATTACTTATACACTTGTTACAAATCTATTATTTTCTATTCCTTAGTTTATTCTAGTAGTAGTTTCAGTACCAAATCCAGTTAGATTAGTTGAGTTTATTATAATTTCTAGAACTAAAGTGTATAATCATGTGCTATATTCGTTTATCCACTTCGATTGTCACATTGCTCTTCCTTTGGTTGTAACAATTTCATCCGTCCTTTGAAAAGTGACCTTATGCCTAAGGTCATAAGTTGGATAAGTCTATCAAAATGTGTCGAGGTCTTCCCAAGAAGTGTCCTCTAGTAGTAACCCTTCCACTAAACCAAAAATTGAGGTACCTACTGACCTTATCTCTATATGTGTTTAGTTCCCATTACTAAAAGTGGCTCAAGAACTAGATGTCCTTGTGACATAATCAGAGGAAGAGCCAAAGAGGGAATAATATAACCCTTAGCCACTTTCAATAGCGAAACATGAAAAATATTATGTATCTTGACTGATTTTGGTAATGCCAGTTCATAAGCATAGAGGCCCACTTTCTTAGTGATAAAAAAAGGACCATAGTGTTTCAATGAAAGCTTATGTAACCCTTGAGAAAGAGGAAGTTATTTATAGGGTTGAAGCTTCACATAAACCAAGTCACCAATGTTAAATGAGACATCAGTCTTATGTTTATAAGACTTCATAGGCTGCTAAGCCTTCAACAAATTCTCCTTTAATAAGTGTAGCACTACATCACTATCCATTAATTCTTACTTTACTGCTTCCACTTTAGTAGTGTCTTTAATATATGTAGGAATAATAGGAGCTTTCGTTCCATATACTACCTCAAAATGCGTAATAAAGGCACCTTAATGATAAGAAGAATTATAGGCAAATTTAGCCTATGGTAAAAAACGTACTCATTCTTGATGACATTTCATAACATATCCTTGCAAGTATTGTTGAATCACCTTATCGATGACCTCAATTTGCCCATAATACTAAAGATGGTAAGTAGTGCTAAAAGATAAATTGGTGCTACTCAATTGAAACAGTTCCTTCCAAAATTGGCTAACAAAAATGGGTTCTCAATAAAAAACCAATGATCTAGGGAACCTATGCAATTTAACAACCATGTGAAGGAATAATGAGGCTACTTTCAAAGAAGTAAAGTGAGTCTCCAGAGCAACAAGATGGCAATACTTAGAAATTTTGTCTACAACCACTAGGATAACTAAGCATCATTGTGACTTAGGTAGTGAAGTCACAAAATCCACTAAAACATCTTCCCATATTTGATCAAGTACCAATAAAGGAGATAATAAACCTTGTGAACTCCTTGTACTATATTTAATTTTCTAACAAATAGTACAAGTTTGAACATAAGCTTCAATGTTATATTTTATTCCTTCCCAATAAAACTCAAAAGCAAGACGTTTATACGTCTTGAGTACTATAAAGTGGCCAACCATGGGAATAGAATGAAACTCATAAAGAAGCATTGGTACAAGCTTTGAAGTAGGCACCAAAAAGACTCTTTCTTTGAAAAATAGAACACCATTCCTCCATTGCAATTCCTACTTTGATCTTTTCCCGCTTTGCAAATCATCAGTTACTTGCTTCAAAGTTGGTAAATGATGATATTCTTCTCATAGCTCTACCAACAAATGAAAGTGAAGAATAGAATAAGCCATATAGGCCATATCATGCTGCCTTAATAGAGAATTGGCCACTTATTGTCTTAGGCTGACTTGTAAACTATAGTATAGTCATAGCCAAGCAATTTAGCCAAATATTTATGTTGCTCTAATGTTTGAATAAGCTGATTTAGAAGTTCCTTCAAGTTTCATTGGTCTATTTTAACAATGAAGTGTGACCATAGCAAATATTGTTGCCTCTTCTATATGGCCTCCACCATAACATGTAACTCTCGAATGTAAGTTGAAGCTTTTGTTAGATGAGAAGGAATTTTTTTATTAAAATATGCTATAGAGTAGCCTTCTTGTAGTAAAAGAGCCCCTATTCCTATGGATGATACATCCTTCTCTACTACAAACTCCTTAGAAAAATCAAGTAAAGCAAGAATTAGAGTAGACATGGAAGCTTTCTTCAGCTTCTCAAAGCTTCCTTAGCTAACTCAATCTACTTAAAATTATCCCACTACAACATGTCCATAAATGGAGAAGTAATAGTATCATAACCTCTAAGAAATCTTCTATAATATCTAGAAAGCCCACAATTGTTTCAAATTCTATGGTAATGGCAATTCACTAACAGCTTTCACCTTAGAAGGATCTAGTTGCACCCCATTCACAGAAACGACATGTCCTAAGTAATTTATAGTAGTCTAACCAAAAATCATCAGATAATATTTGTAGCACTATAGTCAAATGTTGTACAGGTTGGTCCAATGACTTACTATAAACCAAAATATCATCGAAGAACATAATCACAAACTTCCTTAAATAAGGTTGAAAAATCCTATTCATAATAGTTGAGAAAGTAGCAAGAACATCACTCAATCCAAAGGGTATTACTAAAAATTCGTAATGCCCCTCATGAGTATGAAATGCAGTCTTTTCAACATCGTCAGGGTGCATTCAAATTTGATGATATCTGGCCCTTAAGTCTAATTTAGAAAAAATAGAGGCACTATGCAATTCATCAAGAAATTCATCAATAGTGGGAATATTTTCATCTTTAACAGTAGTATGATTTAAAGCTCTATAATCCATACAAAAATACCACATACCATCCTTCTTCTTAACCAAGAGTACTAGAGAAGAGTACGGATTGGTGCCATATTGAATAACTCCTTGCTTCAACATATCTGCCACTTGCTACTCAATTTCCTTCTTCTGAAAATGAGGGCATCAGTAAGGCTTAATATTGATGGGCTTGTTGTCTTTGAGAAGAATCCTACATTTTGATATCACGTAAAGGAGGCAATGATAAAGGTGCCTCAAAGATATGAGAAAAATTTCCCAATACATGCTTTATAGCCGTACTATAAGCAGATTGAGCTTATGTAGAAGTTACCATCTAAGCCTTCAACTAAAAGCCAGATGCCATTGCACCAGTCTTAAGCAAGTGCTTAAATTGGCTAGATGAAATGGGAGAATTCTCAAGGATAAGATCCCTAGCCAACGTTATAGAACAGTTATGTTTCTAAAATTGTAATGACAATTTGGAGTAGTCAATTGTAATAGGGCCCAATTGTTGAAGCCATTGAACCCCTGAAACCAAATCCACCCCTGAAAAGGTAAAACATAAAAGGTTTCAACAAATTCCACCCCTTGAATATATAATGGAACATCCATACAAAATTGTAATGACAATTTGGAGTAGTCAATTGTAATAGGGCCCAATTGTTGAAGTCATTGAACCCCTAAAACCAAATCCATCCCTGAAAAGGTAAAACATAAAAGGTTTCAACAAATTCCACCCCTTGAATACATAATGGAACATCTATACAACACCCTTCACAAACTAATTTCTAACCATTGCTAATCATCACTTGGAACTTAGGAGATAATTTAATAGTCAAACCCAAATGCTTCACTAGCCGTTATTACACAAAATTGTGAGTGCTTCTAGAATCAACCAATATATGAAATTGATGTTTATTAGGTAGACCTTGAAATTTCAAAGTCTTATGCACCATCTCTTGTCCATCCATGATCTCTTGATCTACAACTTTGATCGGATCTTCTTGTAAAACCTCAAAGTCATCCTCTTCTTCATAAAGTAACAACAGGAATTTAACTTTACACTTATGTCTCCTGTGATACTTTTCATAACAGTTATAGTATAGGCCCTTATCACGCCGTGCTTGTAACTCGTCTTATATCATTTATTTAATAGGTAAAGTAAGTTTAGGTGTAGGCAATAAAGGAGGTAGAGAAGAAAGTGAAGTTATGGAAGAAGATGATGGAGGGGGAAGTGAATGAAATGAATGTTTAGAAAATTGCCAAGTAGAAGATTTGGAATTAGGAATGAATTGTTTCTTAAAGGAAAATTGGTCAGAAAGTCTAGCTTCAAGCATTTTGGCAATAGAAACAACTTAAGTTAGTGATTTAGGCCTAGATAAGAGGACGTCTCTTCGAATGCTCATCTTTAAGCTAGAAATAAAGTAGCTAGTGATAAAACTATCAGACAAGCTAGTTACCCCATTTAGTAGAGCCTCAAACTAAGATTAGTACTCCTCTACTCAAGTTTGCTGAGTAAGTTTAGCCAATAATTTCTGAACATCCTCAAATTTAGATGGACGAAATCGTCCCTCCAATGCTTCAATAAATCTCTACTACGAACTAAGTTGGTGATTGTGGTGCATCCATTAGTACCATCGTAATGCTCTATCTTCCATTGCAAAAGAGGCAATTGCAAGCCTTTATTCATCAGGAATCTGATGAAAATCAAAGAATTGATTTGCTTTGAAAATCCAAGCAATTAAATCATCACTATTGAATTTTGGCACCTCCAACTTAATTCCTTTAAGGAAATTGTTTGTAGAATTGCCCTAAGAAGATAATGAAGTTGGAGTAACAAGTGAAGAATCCACTTGTAGACTCTAATTCCCCTCCTGTTTCTTCATGAGTACAGTATGTAACAATTCTAGCTACTATGAAAATGCATGGAGTTTGTCATTCATCACTTGTTGCTTTGGTAATTGCTTAGCATTCAAAACTTTGATCTTCTCATGAAGAAGTTGAGTCGTTATTGAATTCGTTATGATGAGAGCACCAACGTTAGGCCCAACCCATGGTTCTCTTAATCAGTACTAGGGTAAACTGATAATATATCAACACACAATATGCCATACTCTTCTATCTCCTCTCTTAAACTTTCTATTGCTCTCTCCAATATCTCCCTCTTAGGGTTGCTAGCAATGTACCATGCGAAACCCTAACGTCTCACAAGTCTCTCATGTTTGTTTGAATATTTACTTTATATTCCTTTATCAGATTTTTCACTTATTATAAGGTACTGACCTTGATCTTATTTTTATGTGAGCTATAATGGTGATTTGAGTTCACCAAACTCCGAAAGGTAGAAGAGGAAGGAAGGAAAGGAACAAGAACAGATTTTTGCAAGGTTTTTTTATACCCTTTACTTCTCTTTACTATTACTTATATACTTGATATAGATATGTTATTTTCTACTCCTTAATATGTTTTACTAATAGTTTCAATACTAGATCTAGTTAGATATGTTGAGTTTGTTATGATTTTTAGAACTAAAGTGTACAATCATGTGCTATATTTGTTTGTCTACTTCGGTTGTTGCATTGCTCTTCCTTTGGTTGTAATAGATATAGTTCCTTTCTATAATGTAAATATAAATGTAATACTACATATACTTTTATAGGAAAAAAAATATATGAATAACACAGTTATTATACCAATTAATTCCTCTTACTTTCCTATGCTTTTAATATTTAATATATTTAATTAAATTGATCTACAATTGCAATAAGAAAGAAAAATTGGGCTAGGACTAACATCATTTTTCATCTTTTTCAGCTAAAAACCATAAGCAATTCACGTCTACATGAAAACTATTATATGGAATTCAACAATTATATTGACTTTGCCCGAAATTATTGAAGTAATATTTTCAATCCTAATATTTTAAACATATAATTACACCCCTTTGAACATGTTTACACCATAAAAAAGTTCAACCATTTTACTTAGTATAAATATCGATTCTTTTAAGGCTTATCCATCGCCTAATTTGACCTCTATTGATTGTTCAAATGCTAAATCATTTTGTAGAAATCCAGAATATGGTATGAGTTTGCCTCAAAAGAATACTAAATCTGCATATTCATACAAAATGACTTACGATTATATTGAAGGAGAAATTTTTTGTGTAAGTTCTTTTCTAAGTGGTATAAGTGTATTATTTTAGAAATTCTTGCATATCTTTGTAATTTGATAGATTTTATCATCACTAAAATAATTACCTAATCTAAAATCCTTTTTTAAAAAAAAATAAAAAGAAAGATAAAGTAAATAAAGATCTACACGAAATAAATAAAGAAAAAAAAAAAAGAAAACTTGAAATAAATACAAATTCCAAAGTGTGGAAAATGGGTATCCTGATGCTAGAAAATGTTTTCTTGAGGTGAAAATAAATTTTCCATGCCAAAAATATTTTTTAAGAATCAAAGTAAGTATAAGATGTTTAATGGAATTCAAGTTTTCAACGAAAACATTTCTTTATCAAAAATTAATTTTCCAGCTCTACTCTAGCTCACTCATAATCACATTAAACATGATTTAGTCACATTAAACATGATTTAGTCAAGTGAAATGTAGCTTCAAATGGTGTCTCGATTGTACTTAAATTGATGGTTTTTAAACCAAAATCGAATTTAATGTGAGACAAATCATGAATGAAATGGGGGTCAAGATTTTGTCAAGTTGATACAATTTTAAAAAATTATTTTTACTTATACATATTAGACTCATTTATTGCCAGGGTTGTGAATTAATTTTTTAAAAATTGATAGGCATTTTGGCCCAAATTTGTCTTAAGTTTAACGAAGTAAGATTTTAATATTTCTAAACCAAAATGGGTAGTAGGTCGGTTGGCCAAATGGAAACCTCACCTCTATCTCCATGCAACCTTGGATTGAATGTTAAGGGTCTCCCTTAGTGCATGCCATGCGCACACTTTCATCTCCAATCTTCTTCTACTTCAGTACACATTTCTAGCATATCAAGCTTTGGGCCATTTTTTTCACCTAATTTTGGATCTAATTAATTCTTTTTAATCATAATTGGAGTGACATAATACTAAGACTAATTTTAAGCTTATTAAATCTAATCAAATTTGATAAAAATCAAGTGAAAATCAAGGGTTCAAAAACTAAGGAAAATTTTAAGTGATGTTACCGTAATATTATTATAAATCAACCCTTATTTTAGTAGATCATGCCCATGAACAGTAAAATGAAACTTATCGATCGCTTTCGTGAAAAATTATCAATTATTGTAAGCTTTTGTAAAAACTCCACAATCTCATTTTTTTTATTGTTGACAGTTTTATTTTTACTGTTAATGGACATGATTTACTTAAATCAAGTTCATTGATTATAAATTAAGGCTATCAACCAGGTATAGTAAAATAAAGTTAAGGTAATAACATTTTGAGTGACCTTACTATAAAAAACCCCAATAACTAAAGAGATAAAGTTTGAGTAGGGTGAGTATAATTCAATTAACTTGGAATCTACCCTATGACATATAAGAACCACATTAAAATTTATAACCTACAAAACCTATAGAAAATAAGATACTCTATAAATCTATGAAATTTTAATTGAATTTTTTATAACATAAAACTTTTTACTAAGTTACCTAGCAACTTGTCACAATTTTCCACATATCTAAAATTTGTACATCATCAATATGGTAATCCTTTGCAATTAAATATTCATATTTCTTATGGTATACACCATGAATCTAATAATATGAAACAAATGATTTATTGCATATTGATATCACAAAATTTTAATCTACATAAAGTCTATATCCACATTTTTAAAATGAATAACCGTAACATCTTAAAACCTAGGAAATTACAACTTGCTACGTATCCTTATGATCTACTAACATGTGAGGCATCGATATTCAATTTGTTAATAACTTAACACACTTCATTATTCACCAAACACCTATAATCACTCCAATACAGTATTTCAGGGATGTTATACGTGTCCTCAATTCACCAACAAATATATAAAGATCAACTCCTGAGTTACTTTATTCATAAGAAGTAAACTCAAACTCAGTTCAACATAATCTGTATAGAAAACATAACTACAACTTTAGTCTCAATTTCTTTAAACTGAATCAAAGACTAAAACCAACATGAGAAGTCTCGGGAAACTTCTTGAGACCCAAGTAATAAAATAAAGAAACATAACAAAGTCTAACAACTTTTGACAACATAGTCCAACAAAACTTTTCATTCCTATAACAGCTACAATGAATCATCTTTATAGTCAAAATAATAGTCATAATAATCAATGTCCTTGCTATAGTATCTATACTTTCTATAGTAATCCTCGTAGTCATCATGACCTATTCCTACATTTAAAAACAAGGATCCTCATAGGGGTAAGCAAAGCCCAGTACAAGGTACAACCACATGCGCATGGATACATAATAAATGCACAAGCACATATGTCAATTGATATAAAATATCTGTATGTAACAACCACGATTTATTATCTTTGATTAGGTTAGTTAAATAACACAATTTCAACATCTTAGAACTTGGAGTAACCCATAACTTCGATATACAAAATATATATATAAGTATTGGTATTAGGTCTTCTCTAATACCTTAAGAACCAAAAAACACCTAATCTACCCAAATCATTTCAAAGTGAGACTCCAATCAGGATACCATCACACTAAGATCATTAGGGTACCACCCTAAGGTCTAGTCCTCCCAATCCTTTGGGCCCAACTAAGAATACGCAACACAAACTATTTAGGCTAAATATATGTTAGGTTTATTTCTACCATTTCTAAGCCTATACACACAAGCTGCATACAAACCCCATACATAAATCATTTCAAAGTGAGACTCCAATCAAGATACCATCACAGTAAGATCATTAGGGAACCACCCTAAGGTCTAGTCCTCCCAGTCCTTTGGGCCCAACTAAGAATACGCAACACAAATTATTTAGGCCAAATATATGTTAGGTTTATTTTTACCATTTCTAAGCCTATACACATAAGCAGCATACAAACCCCATACCTAACTAAAGTGCTTGCTTAGAATCTGAAACAAGTGCTTCACAACCTATACATCTAAGAGACAACACACTCACTTAGTTTCTAATCTAATCTAATAAAGTCCTTTAACATGGCAACTCAACCGTCTCACAATTACTTAGGGACCGCATAAGGAATCGAGGATTGCTAAGAAGTTAGTTTGATTTATAGGATGTTTTAGGAGAAGATTCATGTTTGGAAAAGCTTGGGAAAGGGTTTATCATAGGAAAACAAACTCAAAATACAATGGAAAACCCAAAGAAACATCACTACACAAAATTGGGTGCATAGTGTTCAAATGATACTTCAAGTAGTGTTCGGAGGCCATAGTCGAAGAGGTGCAAAATTGCCCCTAATGTCTAGATGCTAATGGGAATGGCATCCAGACGTTAGCTATAATCTGCAAAATTCTACAAATTGTGTCGACATTTCATCCCCTGCAACAACCCCATTTCTTTTCAATTTCAAAAACTACCCCTCTCGACTCGACAATTGAACACCAACATAACTCCATACTGCTTAAAAACACCATTCACAACCTTACCTTGTGGTCTTCCATCCTAATTGAAATACACCACCAAAGATTTGACATAGGACTTGCAAATAAACTCTCCAAATTCGTTTTGGGGTATTAGCCTATAAGGAGAAGCAACTTTTCTCATTGAAAACTACTAGAAAGCTTAAGAAAGAGAGCAATTTAACACTTACTTGACTCTCTTGTGATGGCTCTTTGTCAAACATGTTAGAATCTCTTTCTTGGATCAAGGCATGTAGACACCCCACTTTTTCCCCCTTATACTTTAAGAAAAGGTTCTTGAATTAAAAATATAAATATTAAAAAAATAGAAAACACAGAAAAATACAAAAATAAAAAAATTGAAAGAAAAATTAATTAAAAATTCAAAAATATGAAAAATGAAAAAATAGAAAGATAGAATTTTTTAGGAGAATAGATTTTTTTTTTTTTTAGGAAAATAGAATTTTCTTACTTGCCACATACATAAGCATATTTTAAAATTTTGATGCTACAACAAGGATAGATGTCGCAATGGGATAAGGCCAGCATATCTTATCATCTATGTAACAACTAGTCATTGGTCCATGTAACTAACATGGCACCTACATTGCTACATTAGTATCTTTTCTATGGTAAAAAACACCATGAAATCCTAACTTTCCATGCTTGAAGCCATCATTTGTCGACCTTTTTTCATCCATTCTTTGTCAAAATTCACCCATATCACTTCCATTTTTATATCGCCAATATAGAATACTTCTAATTGAGCCAAAGAGCATGTCTTGATTCATCCACTTTAAGGATCAAATTAAGCTTGAAAAATGGAAAAAGAAATTCAAATGCCTTTCACCCAATTGTATAAAACTGAGTTCCTTGGGTAAGAATATTTGATTTGAGGCAATAATTTATGTTTATCAACACTTCAGCACCCAAGATATTCACCCAAATCAACAATTTCCTCAAGTTGTGAGCTATTTCGTGCAAGCACAACTCATGGATCACAGCTAGTTTCAAGTTCAAAACTAAAAACTAGGGGATCATGCTTCACATTGGATCCATCAGTTTTCATTCCCAATCACCCAAAGCACTTGCACAAGCTCATACTCTCTCTAGGGTTACATTCTTCCTCTCTTTAGCCTAAAACTAAGCCATGGTGGTTTTTGAACCAAACCAACACTACGATCAAGTTCTCCAAGCCACTAACTTTCTATTCTACCTTCTCGGCTATAGTGTTGGTTTGGTTCAAAAACCACCCCTAAAAGTGTTTTAAAAACCCTTAACGCAACAACAATCGCTCAAAACACCACCACCACCCGTCTTCATGTAAAGCCAACTTCATGGCTAGACTCACCATGCCCAAGAACATAAGACCCAACCATCCTTCAACCCCTAACTACCACCATCATCACAATCTAACCACCACTATTGACCAGCACTTTCATCCACCACCTTCAACCGCCACCTAAACCACCTCTAAATGCTAAGGCATCACTCCTACAACCCCCTTTCCTAATAAGAAACCCATGAAAACCCACTTACTTGCTTAAATAGATGCTCAAAGCTCATCGCATGACTTTAGATCACTACTATTGCTACTCCCCTTGGTGCAACCTAAATCCCCTACATCAACCTGATCCAGATCTAAGTCCTTGACCCTCGTTCACTCCAGCTTAGTTCAATCCCCCTCCCTCTTCTTCCCTTTGTTATGTATTTCATTTTCATTTTCATTTGTTTATATATATATTGTTTATTCTATTGTAAGAAAAAAATAACTAATAAAAAAGAAAAAAAAGGGTAAAATAAAAAAAGAGAGAAAAGAAAGGAAAGAATTGTTATTTCATTATTTTAGCATGTTTCAATCAAAAATAAAAAAATATATAAAATAATAAATAAAATTAAAAAATGTTTTTTATCACTTAGAATATGCCTTGAAATAATAAAATAAAATAAAATTCCAGTTAATAAAAACCTTCTAAAAAAAATCAGATTTTCTTATAATTTTTCAAGTCTATAAACACCTAAACAGCTAGGACCCATTTAAAATTTTTTATAATTGAAAATAAATTAACAAAAATGTAAAGCTAACTTTTTTCAAAGTTAAAAGAGATCAATACATTAAAGTTTTTATGAACAGACTATGAAAAATTCGATCTTGAATAACAAGTATGTAAGTACCTATAAATAATTATGGAGCGACTTAAAATAGGAAAAAAAAAATTTCCCTTTTGTAAATAAATTTAATTTCTTAGTTTTGTAAATAAAATTAATTTTCTTTAATTGTAAATTAGAGTTCTACTTTAATATTAAAAAAGGTTACTTTGAAAAATAAAGTTAATTTCAGAAGATTAAGGTAATACCCATTTGGGGTTTAATAGGTTAGTCCTAAGACTTAAAGATCTCTAATTTTTCGAAAATCGTTTTTCAAAAAGGATTTTCCCGTAGATTAGTGACTATGTTAGAATCAATCCACTAAATTAGTTCTAACTTAACTTTTTCTCAACTTTAGTTAGGTAGCAACTTTAAAATTTTCAATTTCTCAGGAAAAAATCGTATTTTCCTTAATTCTTAGTCAAGAGTTTATATCAAATGAGTATAGAGTTGATTATAAACCAAATTAAAGAAAATTGAAAAATCGAAAATTCACGCTTGACAAGGTACACATAGAAACCCTAAGTAAACACAATATATGAGAGAAAAATGCAAGAAAAAGGTTTCCTGAAACCCTAAGTAGCCCTTTTATATGTAGGGTTCACAAACCTTTCCTATACCTAAAATACCTTCTAATAATATTGTTAATGCTAGGCTTGTCCTTAGCTTATAACACCACTTCTTTCTTTTTCTCTTTATTTTCTTATTTTATTTTCTCTTTTGTTTCGAGTTTTACAACTCTTCCCCCTTATAAAAACCTTTATCCTCGAAAGTTGAGAGTTTACATACCTTATTCTTGGAACAACTTTGGGCATTTCTTTCTCATTTCTTCTTCTAACTCCCAATTTGCTTCCCTTTCTGACCGTCCTAACCACTAAACTTTAACTTAAGGTATTTGCCTTCTTCTTAGTTCTTGAAATTCTGTGTTTATGATCTTTATGAGTTGCTCTACTACAAACAAGTCTAGCTACAACTCTAAGGTCTCAAGGTCCACTACTAGCATGTAGCATCATTTTGGCCCCTAATCCAGATTAGGTTTGAACTTTCTCAACCTAGACACATGAAAGACATTATAGTCTTGTCTAATCTAAGAAGGAGCTCCAATTTGTAAGGTACATTTCCAATTCTCTCTATAACTTTAAAGGGTCTAACATACTATGGAGACAATTTTCCTCTTAGCCTAAATTCAAAAATTCCCTTAGCTAGAGATACTTTCAACAAAATTGCATGTCCCACTTAAAACTCTAATAGGCGTCTCTACTTATTCGCATAACTCTTCTTACGGCACTATGTAGTTTGCATTATTTACCCGATTAACCTTACCTTATCTACTGACTCCTATGCCAACTCAGGACCTAAAACTTGTCTTTCTCCAACTTTATCCCAGTATATGGGTGATCTATACTTCCTACCATATAAGGCTTCATAAAAGGCCATTTGAATGGTCATTTGATAACTATTGTTATAAGCAAACAAAATTAACGATAAGTACTCATCCCAATGGTCGCCAACATCAAGTATACACACTCACAACAAATCC
This sequence comes from Lumnitzera littorea, assembly GCA_024138015.1. NCBI lineage: Eukaryota > Viridiplantae > Streptophyta > Magnoliopsida > Myrtales > Combretaceae > Lumnitzera > Lumnitzera littorea. Next base: position 20,242,510 of record JAMXBB010000001.1, read on the forward strand.
TCAAGTATTTGTATAGTTGTCTTTGATTGCCCGTCAATTTGAAGGTGGAAGGCAATACTAAACTGTAGCTTCAAACCTAAGGCCTTGTGTAGACTCCTCTAAAACCTGCCCACAAAACATATGTCCCTATCTAATGTAATCTTTACCGTTATTCCATGCAACCTTACTACTTCTTTAATATATAACTTAGCCAACTTATCTAACAAGTAACTAATGTTAATAGGAATGAAGTGAGTAGACTTCATTATTTGATCTATGATCACCTAAACTACATCATGTTAACTTAAAGTCTTTGGTAGGCTTATCACAAAATCCATGGTAACCAGTTCCCATTTCTACTTCAGAATTGGTAATGACTGCAATTTTCCTGCCTATCTATATTAGTCGATTCTAATATGCTAATAAGTTTGGGACCTTAATACATATTCTACAATATCCCTCTTCATATTATTCCACCAATAGTGTGCCTTTAAGTCTTAGTACATCTTCATCATACTGAGTATATTGTATATCCCAAGTAATGTGCATCTTTTAGTAGTTCACTTCTCAACTCTAGCCTCACTAGCATACATAACCGACCCTTATGCTTGAGTACTTTGTCAACATCCACTATGAACTTTGCTACCTTTCCCACTTCCATCTTCCTTTTTATCTCCTATATACTTTCATCTTTAGCCTAAGTCATTTTGATCTTATCTGCTATCATAGGATGAATCCGAATATTGGCTAGCATGACACATACTTCTCTAGTTAAAATCTCCAAATCTAATCTTCTCATGTCTTCTAATAATGGCATATGTGTCGTTGTTAAGCTAGCCAAATTCCCATGTTGCTTCTTACTTAAAAAGTCAATGATAGGAATCAACTTTTCAGACCAGTCACACATAACCTAGCTAGAGGACTACAAGGACTCACATAAAGAATACTAGCTCAAAACGCCATTCAAGATGAAGATCCTTATTCTAATCTCCATCTTTTACACTACTATCGACCTAAGTGCGAAGCTCTCGTAAGTGCTAGCACCGTTCTCGAGCTTCCAAGCAATCATACTAACCTACCAAACAACCATGACTATTATCGAGCTCTTACCATGATCTAAACTACATTCGAGCCAGCCAACTTCAAACGTCAAACCAACCCGAGCTACCTAGACACCTAACCTGGAGAGGATTAAAACACCCTTCAATACTCAAGCTCTAACCTAACTAGACTAAGTCAACTATGATAGCTAACTCTCTTCTAACATCATCCAAATAGGATGTTGCAACTGCCAAGTCAACTTAGAATTCGTTACATCTTACCCAACCGCACTATGACCTTCTAATGGCCCCTTGACACGTCTCTTCTAACACAACATTCTTAAAGGATTCCTTACTTTTTTTGGACAAAATATTCTTTTCCCCTTTTTCCCTTTTAAGTATGTTTCATGTAATTCATTTATAAATTACCCTTTTTTTCTTTTTCATGTATGTCATGTAACCCTGGTAGGGTTAGTATATAAACCCAATTTACTTATACATAGACAACATATTATTGCATTATTGCTTATTACAAGTTTCCTTTCCTGAGCAACCTTAATGTTCTCATTTATCTCTTAACTTTTATCTATTCATTTTAGCAAAGAGTAATAACAAGTGATCCCATAGTTTGGACTAGTGAGTCACATTTGGTGAATTGTAGGTCGTATAGGATCTTGTTAGGGCATCATATCCAGTTAGGTAGCTCAGGGATTTGCTAAAACCCTTTTTGTTTTCTTGTTTCTGTTCGTTGTGGTGTGGCCTCTATATGTACAACCCTAGAGATGCATCAATCAACCACAACATTAGCTTTCCTTGGGTGGTACTGTATGTCCAAGTTATAATCATTTATCAGCTCTAGCCACTTTCTCTATCTCATATTCAGATCTTGTTGAGTGAAAAGTACTTAGACTCTTGTGACTAATATACACCTTACACCTTTACCTTACTAAATGATGCCGCCATAGTTTCAAGGCATGAATTACTACTGCCAATTCTAAGTCATGGACTAAGTAGTTTTTCTCATAAGCCTTAAGTTGACACAATGAATACATTATCACCCGGTCATTTTGCATCAACACCTACCCAAGTCCTTGAATTGAGGCATTACTGTAACTAACTAACTCTTCTCTACTGCAAGGTAAGGACAGCATTGGAGTAGTCACAAGTCTCTCTTTTAGCTATTGAAAACTTTGTTTACATCTGTCATCTTGATCAAACTTAACCCCTTTCTACTTCAACCAAGTCAAGGTTACAACCAACCTTGAGAATCCTTCCACAAACTTCCTGTAATACCTTGTAAGCCCTAAAAAGCTTCTAATCTCGGTTATAATTTTTAGTCTCGACCACTCCACCACAGCTTTTATCTTCTCCAAATCCACTAATATACCTTTATTGTTTACAATGTAACCTAAGAAGGCTACTTAATCTAACTAAAACTTACACTTGCTAAATTTAGCATACAGCTTCTCAACTTTGAGTTTACTTAGTACGATCCTCAAATACTACTCATGTTCTTCTCTACTTTTAGATTATATGAGAAGATTATCAATAAAGACCATTACAAATCAGTCCAAATACCCTTGAAATATTCGGTTTATGAGGTCTATAAATGCCACAGGTGCATTTATGAGACCAAACAGCGTAACTAGGAACTCATATAACTTATATCTAGTTTAGAATGTTGTTTTCTCAAAATCTTTTACTTTCACTTTTAGTTGATAATAACTTGACCTCAAGTCTAATTTTGAGATCATGCCGCTTGCAACTAATCAAACAAATTATCAATTTAGGGTAATGGGTACTTGTTCTTGATGGTCAATTGATTCAAATCTTTATAGTCCATATACATTCTCATGCTCCCATCTTTCTTCTTCACAAAAAGAATTGAGACTCCCCAAGAAGACGAGCTTGATCTTATGAAAACCTTGTCTTGTAGCTCTTGCAATTGTGTTTTCAACTCAATATGTTTAGCAGGTGCCATTCTATACGCCAATTTCGATATATGTTTGTTGTCTGGTACCAAGTATATTTTAAACTCTACTTCTCTATCAAGTGGTATACTAAGTAGATCGCCTAGGAAGACATTTAAGAATTCTTGTACAATTAGTACATGTTCCTACTTCAACACTTCATCAACCTTTGTATTTAAGGCTACTGGGTAGGCTTTCCCCACAACTCATAACCAATACAATTCATTAGCCTCTAACTTTCTACCTGATACTAGAAAGGTACTTTCCCTTGAGGCTCAAAAGTGATCACCATGTTGTAACAGTCAATAGATGCATGGTATCTTACTAAACAGTCTATACCTAGGATTATGTTGAAGTCTGATATGTCTAACACTAACAAGTCGGCTAGTAAGATCCTCCCTTCTACCTCAATCTGTACATTCTGACATACTCTACTCAAAATAGTTTCACTCCCTAAAGGTGCATTCACAATCAAGGGGGTATCTAGAAATACAGCACATAATATATAAACATTCACCATAGGTTCAGCAATACAAGAACAGGACACTCCAATACCATATAAAACATTTACACTCTGGTTAAGAATAGTGAGTGTATCTACTAAGGTATCCACCTCATAAGTCTCCTAACTCTATTGCTAAAGCACAATGACCCTATTGCTAAAGCACAATGACCCGAGCTAGTGCTCTCTAATAAAGTCTTAGCTAGGTTCGTCCAACTCTAACAATGTTTTAAGTAGTGATAAGCTAAGTGGTTTAGACAAGTTATTTCCTTGTTTCCCTGCATTCTATTACTTAATGACCTCTCTTATTACATCGAAAATAGAAACCCTAATACATCAAAGTTGGCTCTTTACAATCTTTACTGATATGTTTGGTCTTACCACAAAGGAAGCAAGCACCTGAAGTCCATTTACACTCTACAATGTCATGTAGCCCATAGCAATGGTGTGTACCTAACTGGTCCTAACGTAGGTAATCAAGCTAGTGTTAGGGCTAGCTACATCAATGGCGTAGGTAGTGCAAAAGGTGGTCTGTCGCCCTCTTTTATTACTATACCCAATACAAGTCTCTTAAACCTCTCTGATGGTTTAGAGCTTGGTATAGGTCTCTTACCTTAGGCCTTCTTCTCTCTCCAGGCTAATAGCTCTTCCTTTCTTTTCATGCCTTGCTCTATACTTGCTCAATTGTTCTTAGCATATGTACTACTAAACCCTACCATCCTTTCCTGTAGCTTAGGCTCTAACCCAAAGGTGAATTGTTTGGTACGTAACCTTTCATCTCCCCAAATAAGCTCTAACAAGAATCGGGTTAGGTGGTTTAACTCCACCTCATATTCTAACACTAATTGATTACCCTATTGCAAAGTCTGGTAGGTGAGCTCCATCTGCTCCTCGATACTAGTAGGGAAGAACTTGTCAAAGAATAACCACTTGAACTCTTCCCAAGTGATAGGACCAGCTGCATTCATGTTAGTCTTGGGAGCATTCTCCCACCATTTGGCTACAGAATCCTTCAAAAAGAACGTGCATAGGTTACCTTCTTGTTCTTTGATACCTTTACCATAGCAAAAGACTTCTCTACCTCAATGATCTACTCTTCAGCTTCTATAAGATCATTTGGCTTAGGATGGAAGTCATGAGTAATCTTTATGAATTAGTCAAAAGTATCACCATTGGTACAACTACCTATACCAGCATCTATAGCAGCTTGCCTCGCTTATCTCCATATTTTAGCATTTGCTTAATCACCTACATGTCCGTCGATATCTACTATTGATGCTACACCAGTACCCTAATCATAGCATTCATTCAATTTAGAACTTAAGCAGCTATCTCAGTACCTGATCTCTGACCTTGATCATACTGAGGCTAGGTATGGTTAAGAAAAGCATGTTGTAGCAACCCAGCCGAAACTTCTCCTACCGAAGTATTGTCCACTTTAACATGGAATGCTATACGATTTTATCCCCTAGCGCAATAGCTTCCGAAGAGATCACCCATCCTAAGATTAGTCTAGCCCAAGTACGCTTAAATTCAAAGTTTTGACGTACTCCGAGCTGTTAGACCAAAAGGCATCTCAATGATTAGAGTTCCTTCTCTTAGCATGTAAGGGGTATTAAAATATACCCCTCTTACAGAACTGACATCCTCGTCAGTTTCGTTACATAGGTCCAAGACAACCATTGAGCAAGGCTCCACCCTTCCGATTGGTAGATTACTCTGATACCACTTGTAACAACCTAACCAGAACTCCTTCCAACGAGGTATTGTTTGCTTTAGCGTAGAACGCTATACAGTTTTGTCCCCTAGTGCAACAGTTTCCCAAGAGATCACCCATCTTAGGATTACTCCAACCTAAGCATACATAACTTCGAAGTTTCAATGTATTCTGAGTCACTACACCAAATGGCACCTCAATAATTAGAGTTCCTTCTCTTAACATGTAAGGGTTATTATACATGCCCTAAGGAGAGTAGGTTTGCTCTTGGCCCTGAGTTTAGCTAGGGATAGGTTGGCCTTAAGTTGATGGTGGAGGTCTTTGCCCTTGGGGTGGCAAGCCTCTCTCATTCTGGTTTTGCTTTGGCAAAGGGATACGATTTACGTTGGTGTCCTTACTGCCTTAAGGATGTAAGGAAGAATTGCAAAGTAACACCTCGTTTAGGCATGCGACAAGAACAAAACACATGAACAAAGTCATGTAAGTTTGATATCAAATGGGAAGGATTACTATGAATTTAAGTAGAATGATCAACTTAAGCACAAAGAACTACTTCAAGCATATAATCTTAGCACAACTTTATAAGCTACCTGTCTTGACCTAACATTCAAATTATTTATAACGCTTGATTCACAACTTACTTTTACTATGGTTCAAGCTTAAGTTGTCTGTGATTTAGATTTAAAACTTAAGACTCTAATACCATTAAAGCTATAACACCTTAGAACTTGGGAAATTACAGCCTACCATGTGTCCATATGATCTATCGACATGTCAGGCATCTATATTCAACCGGCTAATACCGCTACACATTTCATTAATCACCAAAATCTTGTAATAACTCCAACATAGTATTTTAGGGACGTCATAAGCATCCTTAATTCACCAACAAATATATAAAGATCAACACTTAAGTTATTTTATTCATAAGAAGTAAACTCAAACTCAACTCAACATAATCTGTATAGAAAACATGACTACAACTTTAGTCTCAATTTCTTTAAACTAAATCAAAGACCAAGAACAACAAGAGAAGTCTCAAGTGACTTCTCGAGACCTAGGTAACAAAATAAGGAAACATAACTAAGTCTAACAACAAGGTCTAAAAAAACTTCTCATTCCTATAAAAACTATACTAAGCTATCTCCATAGTTAAAGTAATAGTCATAATAATTAACATCGTTGTCGTAGTATACCACCATGACTTGTTCTTACATCTAAAAACAAGGATCCTCATAAGGGTAAGCAAAGCTTAGTACAGGGTACAACCACATGTGCATGGACACATACAATATATATATATATATATATATATATATTACCTTTGATTAAATCCATCAAATAACATAGTCTCGACATCCCAAAACTTAGAGCAACTCATAACTCTAACATACAATATATATATATATATATATATATATATATATATACATATAAGGACATATGCCAAATAAATGTTAAGTTCATTTATACCATTTCTAAGCCTATACACAACAACAGCATACAAACTTTGTACCTAACTAAAGTGTTTACTCAAATTCCAAACAAGTGCCTCACAACCTGTACATATAAAAGATAACTCACTCACTTAGTTTCTAAACTAATCTAAGGACGTCTTCTAACATACTTAGGGACTATATAAAGAATCTAGTATCGCTAAGAAGTTAGTTTGATTTATAAGATGTTTAGGTTGAAGATTCGTGTTTAGAAAAAGCTTAGGAAAGGGTTTAGGATAGGAAAACAAACTCGGAATACAATGGAAAACCCAAAGAAACGTCACTGCACAAAACCGGGTGTATGGTGTCTAAATGCTACTTCAAGTAGTGTCCAGATGCTACTTCAATCAAAGGGTTGCAAAATTGCCCCTGGTGTCCAAACATTATGGAGGATGGTATCTAGACGCTAATTGCAATCTACAGAATTTTGCACATTGCAACAATGTTTCACCCCTCACAACAACCCTACTTCTTTCCAATTTCAAAAACCATCCCCCCCAATTCAACAACTCAACACAACCACAACTCCATACCACTTAAAAAAACACTGATCACAACACTTCTACAACCAAATTTACACCCTAACTCAACCACTCAAATCCCAAGTTTAAGAAACAACATTTACAAGTGCACAATTTAGAATCATACCTATAAGAATTCGTTAATAGCACTACCACCACCAAGAACACGTTGCAGGACACTCCTAAGACTACCTTAGGGTAGTTTTACCCACTTCCCTATGTGGGAAAATGAGTTTCCTTAGGAGATTTCACCAAAACTCAATAAAAACGACCTACACAACCTTACCTTACTGTCTTCTATCCTAACTTAAATGCACTATTAAAGATCCAATGTAGGACTAACAAATAAACTCTCCAAGTTCATTTTGGGGTGCTGCAAAAGCAATTTTTCTCACTGAAAACTACTAGAAAGCTTAAGAAAGAGAGCAATTCAACACTTGCCTTGACTCTCTTATGACAGATCTTTGTCAAACGTGTTTGAATCTCTTTCTTGGATCAAAGCACCAGAAGAAACCCTAGGCAAACACAGCATGTGAGTAAAAAATAAAGGAAAAAGGGTTTCCCAAAACCCTAAGTTACCCTTTTATATTTAGGGTTCCCAAACATTTCCTATATCCAAAATACGCTCTGATAATATTGTTAATGCTAGGCTTGTCCTTAGCTTATAACACCACTTTCTTTCTATTTCTTTTTATTTCGAGTTTTACAATAACAGTACTAAATTTATTACAATATTTACACTAATACTAGAACATCTGATGAAAAATAAAATGCAACAAAATAAACCAAGTTTTAAAATCTCAACTCAAATATAATCATTTTTTTAAATTTATTTGGAAATTAGAAAGTTGAGAAAAATTGCTCACAATGATTTATAATAAATAACATCTATTAGGAAAGTACATAAAAATAAGTTAATAAAATTTAACAACAGATGAATAATGGATATTTGAAATTGTAGGGAAAATAGGATAGAATTGACAAATAACAAAGGTGTTTAGAAAAGAAATGAGATGAGATTACTTTAAATTTGAGAGAGGAAAAACAAATGAGAGATGGCAAAAGAAATGGGAGTTTGTAGAGTAAGACTGATAGTAGTATTTTGAGAAGAAAGTTGTAGATTGCAAAGGAAGAAAAAGAAATGAGAGTTTGTAGAGTATGATCAATAATGGTACTTTTTGGGGAGAAAAAAATGTTGATTGTAAACGGTAGTATTCTTTCTATTTTACTTTTTATAAAGGATCATTGGCCTTTGAGTTAAGTATGGTTTAAGTTAAAAAATTATATCTATTATATTTAAGATTATTAATGAAGAATTTTATACTTTGAGTATAATGTACTCTGAATACTATATCCTATATATTTTGGATAATAGATTTTAAAGTAAGCACAAAAATATTGTACCTTTTATCTCACCAGGTGTAAATAGCTTCTCAAAAATTATTATCATTAACTATATCTTTAATTCTTATTGGAAATCTAGCAAGAGATTCCTGGTTTTTGATAGGATAACCCACCACTGTCCTTTCATTTATGCAAGGAGAGTAAACAAATTCCACTACGTGTCATGTAACGAGTCTTGATCTATATGATAAGGATTTATGAAACCAATGTCATTGGCATCGACTCTTGCTTGGAATTTGAGCACATATCTGCTTTGCAACAAGATGGTTTCTATTCTTTACACCCACTACGCTTCATTAATTGTTGTATGGATTTGTTAATAGATGCCTTTGAAGCTCAAGCAAAAACTTATCGATTTTTCAATATTGATCACACTTTATGAGTTAGTATATAAAGATATATCTACCGATAATATATATACACGAAGTTATAAAATCTCTTTTACTTGATTTCCAAAATTTTAAGGGATGCACCGATGGATTCGGAGATAACAACTTTCCACTAGTGTTAGGACTCGGAGCATTTAATGCTTGCTGTCACGAAACCACTGTTGACATGGTTTACGCTGACATGAAATGCAAGTTTTACCCGATGCTGTCTTCAATTAAGTAAGATGTCGGGTACTCAGGGAAACTCGCCGAACTAATTATTCATAACTAGTTTTATACATGGCAATTTAAAAAGAAAAAAAAAAACAAACAAACAAATTCGACAACATTATTTAGTAAAATATTTAAAAAGTAATTTGAATTTTCTTTTATGAATTTATTTGATATTTTCCTCGAGCAATTCAAGTTATTATAAAATTCTGCATTTCGTGCCAATAAAAGGCCTCTCAAACACACCAAAACATTGCTACTATAACAGGAAAAAAAAATAAAAGTATCTAAAACAAACTTATGCATAATATCTACTAAGTAAGGAAAATACATAGAAAAATAAGCAAAAAAAAATGTTACAACCCAAGCCTAAAAGAAGTGCCCCACTAAAGAAGATGGTCAAATATATGGGAAAATACCTTAGACATAAGTACTACATATAGTCCATATACTATCCCATATGGGATTGTAATACTACCATCCCTATTTGAAAGCTAATGCTAGCATTAGCTTACTCTAGACAATCCATTCTAAGCAGCTCCCATTCTAGAAAAATTTTACTTTGCTTCACTAGGTAGCACTTTTTAGATAATTCTCTCTTAGATCGCTCATTTTCCAAGTAGCTCCTTATGAAAAGTTGGCTCTTAATGAGGGCATCAAATGCTATAGCTCAAGTTCAAGGAAAAGACTCAACCCAAAAAGTGAAATAGAATAGAGCATCAATGAAATTGAAGAAATATTCCCAACCATAATTTCAAAGCATGAAATTTATCTTTCTTCAATTCAGAGATACAATAATGAACATTAATTGATAAAATTCAACAAAGAAGCAAGAATATTTAGGGAAGAAATTGAGTCTTTAGTAACAAGAAAATTAAATAATGTTTCAAGAATTGAGAAAAAAACAGAGAGTTAAACAATAATAAAGAGAAACTTCTCCTTAAAAAATATGAATATATTATAATGAAAAGAGAATTACACACTAAAGGATTGACCTTTAACATCAAGTTCAAATAGATTATTAAATTTTTAAATAGTTCAAATAAAAGATCAATAATATGTTAAATGGTTCAAATAGATAATTGAATTTTTAAATGTTTAAAATAGATGATAAATGTTATAATAAGTAGTTCAAATAAAAAATTAAATTAAAAAAATTAAGATTTTAATATTCTATTTAAACTACTTATCATAATATTAATAGTCTATTTTAACCATATAAAAATTTATTCCTTATTTAAATCACTTACTATCTCATTATTTAAGGAAACTTTCAGTGACGGATGGAGAATATTAGCTCGAGAAAAGTGGTTTAATGATAAGGGAAAGGAGGCTAGTCGTCAGAGGAGACAGAACAAAAAGATGGGAGGGGGGAAAATAAACGGAAAATGTAAGAAAAAATTGAAGGCATTTAAACCATAAAGAAAAGAAAATAAAAAGACTAAAGAAGCTCGAAACACACTCTTTACTAATGATATATTTTTACCAAAGCGTACTAAAAAACTATCTTTAACTAGAAAATAGTATCGAAAAGATATTACAAATAGAGATGTATCGAAAAAAATATCATAACTAAAATTTCAATATTATATATTATAATAAACGCTAACACCGAATCCAAACTTTCCAAAGGTCTCTTCGTAAAGGCTTTCGCATCTTCCTATATACTTTATTTATTTTCTTTCTAACAAAAAGTTCGTGCAAGCAACAAGGAAATAGTAACTGTAGCGTGGGTTCTCCGAAAACGGCCCGTTGAGTATTTTCATGCAATATATACTTTGCTAGTAATAATTGCTACATAACAGTCTCAAATTAAATACTTTTTTATTATTTGATAATTGAATCATATTGATGAATACTCCTTCTTACATTCTTTAATAGTGATTACTTATCTAATGAAAAAAAAAAATAATTACAGAAAAGGTAAAAGTTTATCTCTTCAATATTTTAATGAGTGCTCCAATGTATCCATTAACATTTTCCTTATATTTATTAAACATTTTAACTTTTTTTAAGGCAATGACCATTAGTGGGCTAATTCGATTGCTAATGATGGGAGAATTATTAAAATGCAGTGCATTGATTATTAAGGCAATTATTATGTGCATGATGAGATATAGATTAATGACACTAGCATTGAAGAGCATCCTTAAGATGACAGGACACTTGAGGGTTTCATGTGGCGACTCGATGGCTCAACTCGAGTCGACAGTGGCCACGTCGTTGTCCATAACTCATATATTTGAGTGGAGTCGCCGGTCAGCTTGTCTTCATTTCGGACAAAAACCCTTTTTAATTTGAAGAGTCCGCTTAATTTAATGAGCTCGAAAGGTACTTAGAACATGGCCAGATTTTCAGGGGACCCGAGCCTTTCCAGCTCCTGTCCACGATTCCGTCTATCTTTCTTTGGCTTGAGTGTCATTTCTCAGTAATATATAAAAATGTCCAAATTCAATTTGAACACAGATTGTTTAGTTGTACTCACCTTCAAGTTACTCAATAAGTTTTAACTCCATTTAACTAAAATTGTTTTAAGTTTATTAAAAACTATAAGTCTTTCCAAATTAAATAAATATTGAAAATCGAATGATGCTTGCATTCTTCAAAACTCAAAAATATATATATTCAACTTAAGTTCAATAATTAAGTTAAGAAACTTCTTAAGTAGATAGATTCAAGCATGATCTATCTCTATAAATTACTAATTGAATAATTCAACTCAATTGTAATTGAATCTAACTTGAGAGGAAATATATATCCACCATGGTCAAACATTTAGCAAACCAAATTGGTTCGTTCACATTATTATGTGGAATAAAGTTTCTCTAATTTCATTCATGTCTTTCTTATATTTTTCCACCTATTAATTACCGTGTGCTACATAAACTTTATTTCCTAAGTAGTGCAATCAATAGAGACTAAAGTCGTAACGTTCATTAAAATTTACTCGTCATAATTATAATTATTCAATCAAAATTTCTATTATTAAGTTGTTCTCTATAGTTTTGCTCTTGGCATCAACTATTTCCGAAGAAGTCATACATCTTAGAATTCTCTCTATCAAGCAAACTTAACCTTTGAAGTTTTGATAGATTTGAAATTGTTTTACTAGAAGATGTCTTAATAAGTAAAGTTTCATCACTTTTTCTATTAAAATGATGTCATAGTATGAATTCTTTATTGCGAACATTTTATTTTTCGAAAATCTTGTCCTATCTTATTATTAATTATTATCAGCCCTGATCCATAAAGTTTAGTCGCCCGTTATATACTACCAAATGCAATGTTGGAGGGTATAAACAAAGTCGGGGGACACACTGCCCCATAGAAGCCCCATAAATGACTTCACAGATAAAAAAGCAATTTCTCCACTGGCTCTTCTCCTTTTATTTCTTTTCGTTATATTTATTGGGAACAACACTCAAAATTAAGAAATGTGTCTTGTATTACATGACATTGCATTGCTCCAAGGACAGGGCTTGACTCCTTTCTTTCCGGATTGTGCTTGACTCACACTGTTTTAATATTTTTATAGACTTTTTCATGAGATCATGGTCTTGGACTTGCCCTCACGTTTGCATTTTAATGTTTTACTATTAGGGTTAGATTCGAAACAAACCCTAATTGAAAAGCTATTTCCCTAGTCAAATTTTGACAGCGATCCGTTGTCTGAATCGATTGGTGGGCTATGCATTGAAGATATGCACGTATGATAAACCCAGAGAATAAATGGAGCAGCTTGTTTTCTGACATCTTAAGCTATATTTAGGTCCATTCTGCTAAGTGATACTGCAGGCATAAAAATTTCTTCCCAACAGTTAATTAAGCTAGCTACTTGAAATAGCTTTATTTAAATGGTAAAGATGACCAAAACAAAAAGGGAGGGAAAAAAAAGAAAAACCATTTGAAATATAATCTTATCACCTATAACTTTTAAAAGTACACAAATAATTTTTATTAGAGATCATAAATAGTGATAGCTTTGGACGTAGTGATGGTTCTAGAATTTTATGATGCTATATGTATATGTTTTTATAAGTTATTGATAGTAAAGTCATACAATGCAAGTTTAAAGGGACTTATTCATATATAATAAAAAAGGATTCAATTGTATTAATATGCCATATAGATCAATAAGTGATATACAAATATAAATAAAATTTTGATACATTAATATATAATTAATACTTTTTAAAAAAATACGTTCATTCATTTTTAAAGTGTTTAAATATCATTCGTACTTTTACATTATCTATCTATCAATCCACTTACTATTTAAGGGTTGTATTTGCAATTTTTCTTTAACATTGAATGCTGTTTTACACCATGATATTATTTCGGGAGGCATATCCGTACGTAACCCAAATATGGAATTACACTATGAATCGATACTAGGAGAAAGAATTAAAGTTGGCAATGACAACTTCAAAGGCCCAAAAGAAGGGGAGAAAGAAAACTATGTTTCAACGCTAACTAAATACTCACACATGCATGCAACTCTAATATTGAATTGAACTCCTAACAGAAGACTTCTTACTCGATAAACCAACCTTCTAGAGTTGACAATTTAAAGATTGTCAACCAAATTATTAACAAAGGAACCAATAATGCTATCATGTTTCAATCGATTATGTGTTGATTAGGTTACTTCATAATTAAAAATAATTAATCTGCGTTGGAACATGATGGGCTATAGTAAACCTTGATAGTTGAGCAAATAATAAAACGCGCAGCATAAAGGTTTTGATTTCTATTTCCTATACGTAATACGACTTTATATTCAATAACTTGTATTAAGGGTTTTGATCCTATTGTATCTAGATGTAGTAGGTTTATTCACTAAGTGGAGGACAGGTTAAAAAGCCTATGAAGACAATTAAATATTGTTGATATAATAGTTTCTTTCTCTAAAACATATTAAACAGTTTAATTAAGTGGAATGTATTGAAGAATGAACAAATGAAAATGCGTGTCTTGTCTCTTAAGTTGGTGTGCATAGTCCACGTTCAAATTAATTTTAGCAGCTAGTAGAAATGGAAACGGATGATTCTTTCCAATAACTTAATTTATTGCAAGAAGGGCCTATCCCATCTTTAAGGGATGAGCAAGTTACTCATATTACAAATTGTTTTCGACATAAATTGTCTACAAACAAGAAGATATAATAGGAAAAATTATAGAAATGTGACTTCAAATCCTTTTGCTTTTGTAATTGATCAGCTTGTGGTTTTGTTCACTTTATAAATTTCCAATTTGTCTTGCTTTCCATTAAGTAACCATCTGTCCTTCATTGAAAAATAACATATGACACGCATGCATATCTCTTCGCGGTAGATCTTTAAATCAAATTTACTTTTACTCAGGAGCACTACTTAAGACAAAAGAGTGCACATTTTGAAATAGGGTTTGACAGTGGAGATATCGAGTTGTTTTGTTTGAATTTAGAATTTTTTTAATAACATCTAGGTGATTTGGAATCTGTTGGGTGGACAAATGCATGCTATATGCCATTTCTAACAGTAAACAATACAAATCAAATACTTTTCCATGGAAAACAAAATAAAAGTTAGCAAATTAGAAAGCGTCAAAACATCGATGCTAGTAATATGATGTGTTGTATTTGAACTTGTTGGTTGTTTGCACATAAAGAAAAAGGAAAGAAAAAGAAAAGGAGTAGACATGGGTGTTTAATTTGTTGCCATGGAAATGAAATTATTGTTAGGTTTTATAGATCAGAAAGAACGCAGTGAAAAAAAAAAAAAAAACTACAAAACCTATCTTAGAATAAAATATATGTTAATAAAATTATAAAAACATCTTTCCTTGATGAGAAGTATCATCTCTTCTTAAGAATAAAGTTCAATTGAAATCTGAATCCAATTTGTTGTTTCAAAATTTATTCACCACAAGTACTCTAAATGTAATCCCACTAACAATATCTACATATATGTTAATAAGAACAAATTCTGATTTTTTATATTGCTAAATAACTGGGATTAGAATTAGAAAAACTATGAAGCAAAAATTATATCTCTCTCTTGTCTTTTCTAAAGTGTTTCTCTAAAAAGAAAATCATTATTATTCCTCTTTCTCTTTCTCTTGCTCTTGCTCTTACTCTTGTCTTCTTTTAAACATTAATTAAATTAATAAAAGAGACCTTTCATTCAATGAACTTTTTAATTGCTAAAACCTTTCAATTATATAACAATTAAACGTGAAATTAATAGCAAACAACATTTTAATTACCATAAACTTTTCAATAGCAATTAAACATGGAATTAATAAATTCCATTTATTTATACACAAAAAGGCAATAATAAAATACAAAACCTTTAAAAGGTACTTAATCACAAATATATACTATATGATAAAATAAATTGCTTCCAATTTATTATTTTAGATCAATTTATTCTAGTTTTGAAATAAATATTGACAAATTTTAGTATCTACTAAAATTTCTTATCAAAACTTTGTTCCCATTAATCATGCTATAATATGCGAACTTCTAGGTTTCTATATATGAAAATAATGTATAAACATAAACCAAGGTAACCATCTAGCAATAGTTATTGATTATCCAACGTAATAGAAAAAGTGTAAACAAAAAACCACTATAAACCGATTACTACGTAATTAAATCTCTTCATTAATTGGTAACTTAATTAAACCATTGCATGTCATGTCATCAATGTTTAATCATTTTACTTGGTTTCTAAAATAAAATAAACTTAATAATAATTGCTAAAAACCACTATAAACCGATTACTACGTAATTAAATCTCTTCATTAATTGGTATCTTGATTAAACCATTGCATGTCATGTCATCAATGTTTAATCATTTTACTTGGTTTCTAAAATAAAATAAACTTAATAATAATTGCTGTGACCACGGGCTTATAAGTTATTATTATCTTAACCAAGTAGTCCTAAATATTAACTCCTTAATCCAAAAGAGTGATAAATTCTATTTTAACTTATCACTATCTTATATATATTTTATGTTGTATCCAATAACCATATTATTTACAATCCAAATAAAAATTGCGTTTAATGACATTAAAGCATAGTATTCCATGTATAGAATATATGAAAATTTCAAGTTTAAGGATTATTTACACTCGTTTATTTAGAAAAGGGACAAATGATATTAAATATGTGATGTTTACTATTAACGAGTCGTATCCGGTATACCCACTTAACTTTAAGCACCTACTTATATAACTCAAATATCTTTTCCTTGGTCCAGTGAGAATGATCTTAGTTATATAATGTGTTAATCTAAATATTTATATTCCCTCTAAATATTTATCCAATTAAGGATAACTTTTAAATAATATAATATAATGGAATCTCACTGATAATATATCTTTATTATAATTCTATACATATTCTAATTATCTATGAAACTTTATTATAAAATATATATACCAATAGAAAAATATATAAATACAATAAATACTTATCTTTTATAAATATATTAAAAATATCTTGACACATTATGCATGAATTATAATAATTATGTCAAGTTTTGAATGCTTTAACTCAATTAAATTCGACCAACAGAAGCCAACCACCTTCAATTATATGAATTGCCAACTAACAGCTAACTGGTAAAGGTAAACAAATGCATCCTTTTCGTAACTTTATTCGGCCCATCTGTTACGTGATCCTAGTATTTTTTTTTTTTTTTCCCGACCTTTAAAAGTACGAAAACTCTCAGAACTAAAAGGTTAAAAAGTAGCATTAATTTAGCCCTTTTTCATGATATACCAAACCTAATATCATCTGTAGTACAAATGATGGTTGTATCTCTATTTAATGAAGAGGTTTCCATTTGTCGCTTTCATATATTATCTGATGTCCGTCATGGTGTTGTGGCCAGTGGGATATGGTTCATGAGTTTCCTTCCGGGACGCCCATTATGGTACCCTCCAAAAAATGTTTATGCATTTATTTTAGCATGTGTGTGTGTGTTACACCCAAAAACGTGTCGAGAATAATGGCATTTCTTATGTAGTGGGTAAAGTAGTAGTAACAGCTTCTGAACTTAACATTAATTTGGCAATTATTTGGATACTAATAATGTAGTTCGAAGTTCACCCATGTAGACTTTGTTGTATGTACAGAGTTAATAGATGAAGTAAACTAGTACACGATTGTAAGGTCAGATTTATTTTAATTAAGTTAATATTAGAAATATCTATGTGAGAGTATTTGCTTATTATTACAATTGTGTCACATCTTATATATATGAACGTATATATATTTATACATATATATATGATTTTGTTAATGAAAGCTCTCTAAATATATTCTAAACTTTATAGAACATAAACGTTCTTTTAAAAAATTATTAAGAGTATTAAGTGCATTTTGTAAGAAGATAAAAGAACAATTTTTTTACCTTTTTATTATAACAATGTACTAAGTGAAATCTAAGTATAAATTTATAAAGCAAAATTAATATATAAAAATTATATAAATTTTCTTTTTAGTAAAAAATTATTAGAAAAATATTTGAATATAAAATTGTAAGAACAACAAAAACAACAAGTAAACATTGTATAGTGGGTTACTGTAGCTGATCGATCAAATTCGACAAACATGCCGATCGACCTACGAGACATCTTCAACAAATGACACGTAGAGAGATGTCATTAAGAAGAGACATGGAAGGAAGAACAGGAAAACTCGATATCCTGAATACGCACATATGATGGTGGATTGTACTTAGTGTTCTTGATCATTCTTGAATCGTTCTTGATGAATTGTCTGTTTTATTGTCTCTAAAGTGATTTCAACAAAACTCTAGTATTTATCTTAAGCTTGCCAATGTTCTTAATGAATCAAATGAGAAAAGAAACCTCATATTTATAGAATTTGAAGATTAATCTTATCTATGAGATGGTTTTAAGATAAATCGCTAAGATTGAGTTCCTTTATTAATACTTATCCTATCCTTTAGCCTTCATAGGCTTAAATATAGGCTCAAGTATACTTAAGGCTTATAGCAGCTAAAGAAAACCCGTTATTATTATAATTAAACCCAAAGACCAATTAAGCCTCCTCAAGACCCAATAAGACTAAATGAAACCTACACAAACCTAAAAGGACCATTTCCGAGTTTACTTTTCGTACGCAAGATAAATGAGCAAGGTCGAGAGTGGAATATCTAATCCAACGATCCCCATTTAAAGCCTATCAAGCCAAATTTCCCTAAAACATCCTTAAACCGGCCAATTTCCTAAGTTCTACCACTAGCTCAAAATATCAATCAATGCCGTTAGATTGAGTTCAAAGCCTAATTACCAAAATGACTCTTTACAGATATAAACATAAATTTCTTTGATTTCCTTTCATAATAATTTTATAAATTTGTTTTATTAGTCATGCTAAAAAAATTCTTTTGAATATGAGATATAACGTAATCAATCATTTAACAATCCACATTCATTTTCCTAACATTAGTTATAAATGAAATGCTATTAAACCAAGTTATAATTGGTATTTTTTGTTGATAATTTATGCAATAAGATTGAGAAAATTATAATATGGGCAAAGTAATGATTATCTATGGTGTACTATTAATAAAAAATTACAATTCTAGAGAATTTATTTAGTTGGATATAATTTTGTAATAATGAACTTCATGTTATTAGTTATTATAGAAAAAATAAATTGGAAGAAAACAAAAGAAAATGTTATTTAAGTAATAAATGCATATTGAAAAAATAAAATATTACTCATAAGATTTGAACATAAGACTTATTTATAAAATATACACTCAACCACTTAACCACACTTAATATTGGAATATAATTTTCTTTATAGAATACATAACATATATACTTTTTTTATTTAAAAATAAATTAGACACCACCATGTAGCACAGGTATCTATACTCTGACAGAAAAAAAAAATAATTAAAAGAAAAACACCTTCAAGCGACATTCCAAATCAACAATATGATATCCAGAGGGAAAAAATAAAAAGGAAAGTTTGCATAAATTATGGACATTCCTCCCTGAAATTACATAAATAAGAAATATAATCTAATCTCGGAAAAGGCGAGTCCAACCCAAAGGCATTAGCGGCACAAAAGCCCTAATTCGGGCCCAACTGCAGCAAATAATTGCAACGCAAATTCAATTATTCGGCCAAAAAAACATAAGAACAAGAAGAAAAACTATCCCCTGATTTTCCCTATGCAGTTATTTAATGGATTTGTTTTTATTGTGGATCATTTTAACAAATACCACACACTCGTTACGGAACTTTTATTTGATGGAACATTACAAAGTAAGGCACGTAACATCTTATTGTCTCGAAAAATTAAAGGATAATCATCGAATAACTCATAGGTGTAAATGAAACAAATATTTTTTAATCCTCATATTTGATATGTGAGAATGGATTTAAGATGAGATCATGTTGCTATATTATATTTTCTTTCTCATATTTAAAAGTACTTTTAGAAAGTAAAATCGCGATCTAATGGCTTCGACTTTAAAGGAAATTCAATACCGCCTTTTAGAAGCCAGTATTGCAATTCTCTCTCTATCTCATTAATTATTATTAATTGAAATTAGTCATTTAACTTGTATCTTAATAATAATTTCTAATGATTAAGGATATTTTTTACAAACACTAAATATATACATTTCTTTCCATTCCATCTATTCAGTATTTTTAAATATAAGAAAGAATTTACCAATCCGATCTTAATCCCATTCTATTTCATTTCAATTCATTATATTCCAAACCATTCCCCATATATCAAATATGATATAAGAGGAATTTGCACCTATTAAAATAAATCTTTTGAATCAACAAGTGTTAGTCTTGATACAATATTTGGATTGAGGGAAGGAAAAGGGAGGCAAAGTATTACTTCAAAGCATCAAAAATTTGAGGAAATGTATTTATAAGGAAACTCTTTCCTTGGACTCACGAAAAATCACTCTCTCCACATATGGTGATCATGTGAGAAAACTTAAGACTTAAATAACTTTTCAATGAAAAAAGGCTTTCATATTTCATAAACTATTTAGTAGATGACTTTTCATTTTGATCATATTCAAACAAGTATTTTCCTTTTATATTTGGTTTTCTCTCATCTCCCGCCCTTCTTATCTCTTTCCTTTATCGATTGCGTTATATAAAAGGTATGATTAGTGTTTTCTAAACAAATCCAACTTATTTTATGAAAAATAACTAGATAAGTCTAAGTGCACCTATTTCTATCAACACTTTCCATTTAACTTATAACACCTTCTATTATTATATTTATGATGGACATCAAAATCAATCCATTTCCAAATAAAATCCTGGGTATCATAAGTTGAATGGGATATGTTGGTAGAAATAGGTGCATCTGAACTTAGATATCTATGTATCTAATAGTGGCAAGGAAATAAATTACTTATCTATTTCTCCTTCCTACCCTCCTTGAATCCATCTGCGGGTGGAAGAATCAAGTGTTAATTCCATTGAAGGAGCGATATTAGTGGAGCCCTTACCATAGCAAATTACATTAGTAGTGTATACTCAAATTTCACTAACGCCCAAGTCTCTTCTCAAATTAATTCGCTTTTGATTTTGTCTTTTTTTTTCCCTGTTTTCCAAAGATAAACCAAAATCTCAATTACTTAAATGTCATGTAATCAAAATATCAAGGAGCTATTTGTGTGGAATCAATTAAAAAGAAACATAAAGATTTCCTCCACGCCCAAATTCAAGCCTAAAAGTACAAAGTTCAAGGGATGGTTTCAGAACTAAAAAGGGCTGATGGATGAATCAACAAATTAAATTAGACTCTTCGAGCCCATATGGCCTATAAACAAATGGATGCTCAAGATAGAACAAAGTCGAAATGATATTCTTTCGCTACCGCTGGTGTGAATTGATTAATAAAGAAAGCAAAGAGATGAGGAACAAAGTCGGTATTTATTGTGTTGTACAAATGAAATTGAATAGAGAAGAGGACCTATTTGTGAAAGCATATAAATTATTCTGTTGTTATTTACATGTATCTTAGTGACTAGTCAATGACTGTTAGCTAGTTAACGTCTATTAGGCTTAGTTACTATTAGTTAGTTATTTTTCTGTTAAATTTTAGTCCTCTATATAAAGAACTTCTATTATGTGTTACAATTCAGGAGATGGATAGTTTATTTCCACTAAATCATTTCATGTTCTTCATCAAGAATTCGTTTCCTCTATTCATAGCAAGACCTTTCTACTATGTAGTCATTGTTTTCCACATGGTATTAGAGTGAGAAGGATACTTCAATTAGGTAATTCTTCATTTCATCGTTTGTGATTTCATTTTTTATTGATACAACGGCTTTGCAAAATACTTTTAGAGATCAAATTGCATTAGATCCTTTGTACATTTCAAACTCTAGTAATCCAAACTTGATAATTGGAACACAATCTTCAATGGTTCAAACTATTTGGTATGGAGTTGTTTGATTAAGATAGGCCTTAGTGCCAAAATGAAAGCTGGGTTTATTAATGGAAACCTAGGCAAACCGTATGATAATTCTCGTAATTTGTATCATTGGATTAGAAGTGATTTTATAGTCAAAAGTTGGATATTGAATTCGATGCAAAGTGAATTTTCTCATAATTTTCTTTCTGCTAAATCGTCACATGAGCTTCATACTGAAATAGTTGAGCAATATGGATAGGGTGGCGGACCTTTGATCTTTCAATTGCAACTAGAATTGAGTAATATTTGACAAAACAATCTATCTATGGCTAATGTATTATAACAAATTGAAAAGAGTATGGGATGAATTGGAAGCATTGCATTCATGTCCTACATGTGATTGTAGGAGAGTTGAATATTGCACATGTAGACTTAAGGAAAGGATTTTTGAGCATGAATCACATGGCAAACTCATGCATTTTCTTATGGGATTGAATGAGTGTTATGAATCAATGAGAAACCATATACTTTCCATAGAGCCTCTTCCTAGTGTTAATAAAGCGTATTACTTAGTACAATAAGTGGAAAAACAAAAACTAATTACTTTCATGACTATAAATGAAACAAAGATGGTTGCCTTTAATATTCAAAAAGGTGATAATCAAAGAAGGAATTATGGTAAGAAAGGGAAAAACTTTGGGAACAAGCTTTGGTGTAAGCATTGCAAGATGGATGAGTACTCTATTGATCCTTTTTTCCAAATTCATGGATATTTGAATTGGTATAAAAGGTGAAATTTTAACAAAGGCAACAATACTACTAAATTTGTTGCTGGTTATCATGCTTATGCGATAGATACTATGAATAATGGAAAGCAAATTGCATCCATTCCTTTATATTACATCAATGATGTTGGGAATTTGGATGAAAATAATGTTTCCAATCTAACGGATTAGCAAGTGATTCAAAATTTATGTCACAAGATGTACAAAGTTATGAAAAGGAAGCAGCATGAGGCTTCTTGCTCATTTGTTAATGCTGTTGCAGTTGAATTTTTAGGTGAATCTTCTATTTCTAATGCTATTAACAACAATTCTTGTGCTTAGATAGTTTATTGTAGGGTTATGAATCATGTTACACCTTACAAATTCTTATCATCTGATATTATAATGTTATCTTAGCCAATAATTGTGCAATTACCTAATGGTTTTAGTAGAATTGTTTATCTTATCGGTTTTGTACAAGTGAATGAAGTTCTTATATTACATGATGTTCTTTATATCACATTATTTTCTCACAATCTGATGTTAGTTCACAAGGTATTGACTTAATATAAATTTCATGTTGTTATTGATGCTACTACTTTTAAATTTTAAGACCTGACAAGTAGCACCATAGTTGCTTCGGCCAAAGCATTGAATGGGCTATATGTCTTATAATCAGAAGTATTGAATCATTGTAACGATGATATGGTTACTTCTTTTATTGCTTCTTTTGGTACAGCAGATAGTTGTACAAACAATTTATATGTATTACATTCACGATTGGGACATTCATCCTTGTCTAAAATGAAGCATATAGATGCTTGTAAATCCTTTGATTTGAGTAGATTTACTAGTGATGTCTATCTAGGGGTCAACTTCCATCAACGGCCTTTTGAGCATAATGATACTCAAGCTTCCAAACCATTTCATACTTTACATGTCGATATTTGGGGGCCTTTTTCAATTCCTTCTATTACTGGTGTTAGATATTTCCTTTCTATCCTTGATGATTGTACGTGTTCTACTTGGACTTACTTGATGTATAGCTAGTCACAAGTTCCCAATTTACTTGATCAATTTCTTAAGATAATTGGTAACCAGTTGACAACTGCTCCTAAGATAATAAGGTCAAATAATGAGCCTGAATTTTTATTCTTTGCATGATAATCTATCTCTCATAGCTTGGGGATTATACACCAATGTACTATGGTGTATACTCCATAATAGAATGGGCGCATTGAGAGAAAACACAAACATTTAATTGAGACAGCTTAAGCTCTTTAAGTGCATGCTAATCGTCCAAAGTCATTTTGGGTAGATTGAAAGACTCCTTATGAATTGTTACTTAGGAAGGCTCCTAATTATTCTTATCTTCACATTAAGGGTTGTTTGTGTTATGTTGCTAACACTTTTCCTTCAAAGGACAAGTGTGATGCAAGAGGAATTCGATGTGTATTTTTGGGTTATGAGTTTAGCTGCAAGGGTTATAGAGTGTTGGATATGCAAAGAAACAAAATCATAGTTAGTAGAGACGTGAAATTTTTTTAGAATGTTTTTTCCTTATAAGCCACATTATGTTGGTGATTATTCTTTAGTGGTTATTCATCCTCATGCTAGCCTTGATACTTCACTAGTCGTTCTTGACATTAGTGATTCTGCTGCAACACGCATTGATATCTCTCTAGGTATTGTTTCTTCTCCTGCTGCTATGCCTACCAACCATTATAGTTGTCTTACTTCCTATATTGACAATGGTCTTCAAAGGTCTACTCAACTTCATATTACTCCTAAATGGCTTAATGACTATGTCTACTCTATGATGTCGCTGATACTTCTAATTCTATATATCCACTTTCTACTTCTATGTCCTTTAGTCATTTTATCGCATGGCTACATATACTCTTTAGCAAAAGTTTTAACAGTTTATGAACCTCATTCATACTCCCAAGCTTCTATGAATAAAGATTGGGTTTTGGCCATGAATAAGGAGCTTAAGGCTTTAGAACTTATTGAAACTTGGGATTTAACTGATCTACCATCTGGTAAGAAAGCTATTCAATCCAAATAGGTGTATAAGGTGAAATATAACCCTAATGATAGTGTTGAAAGGTTTAAGATTAGATTAGTAGCAAAGGGATACAATTAAATTGAGGGCATAGATTACGATGATACTTTTTTAATGATTGTTAAGTTAAGTACGGTTAGAATACTTCTTGCTATTACTACTTCATTTCATTGACCACTCTACTAAATTGACATCTAAAGCGACTCCTAATCAAGCTTGTAGACTTAAGAAATCACTTTATGGTTTAAAGCAAGCTTATAGACAATCGAGCAAGGAAATGTCTCAAATTTTTATTCACGATGTATTTTCTCAATCTAAAAGTGACTATTCATTATTTACTTGTTGCATGGATCATGATTTCATTGTTATATAACTGTATGTTGATGATATGCTCATTATTGGGTCTAATGAGGAAGCAATAATTCAATTGAAGAAGGATTTAGATTACACTTTCACTATTAAGGATATAGGTTTAGCTAGATTCTTTCTTGATCTTGAGTTATGCTATGCGTTCATTAATCAACACAAGTATACTCTAGATTTTATTATTTATGCTGGCATATCTGGTAGTAAACTAGTGTCTACTCCACTTCCAACTGGTGTGAAGCTTGATAAGAGTTCAAGTGATCTTATTGATGATCCATCCTTATATTGGAGACTTGTCGACCGTATGTTGTACCTAACTATCATATAGCCTTATGTATGTTATGCAGTCCATTTTCTTAGTTGGTTTATGTCACAACCTCGAGTTCTACACCATCATGTTGCATATCACTTATTGTATTACTTGAAAGGGTCTCTTTCTCTTGGTTCTTTTTATGATGCACAAACTTCATTTAATCTTTCTACCTATTATAATGCCGATTAAGCCTCTTCTAGTGATCGAAAATCAGTTTCCAGTTATTGTGTTATGTTAGGAAATTGTCTTATCTCTCGTAAAACAAACAAACAAACTATGGTTAGCACTTCTTCTATTGAAGCCAAGTATAAGAGCATGTCTTCTACTTACAAGAAGCTTCTTTGGATTTCATGTATCTTGGTCGATCTTCAAGCATCTTGTTCCTTACCAATTCCTCTTTACTGTGATAATAAGTCGACCTTAATGCTTATTGCTAATCCATGCTTTCATGCTTATACCAAACAAATCAATATCGATGTCCATTTCGTCCATGATTACATTGCTTACGATTTCATTCATCCTACCCATATTTCTTCTCATGATCAACCAATGGATATGTTTACCAAACTTGTTCCTATTGCACAATTGTAGGACACTTATTCCAAGTTGGGCCTCTTTATGGCTCCAATTTGCTGAGGGTAGTGGAATGGGGGGTATAAGAGCGTATAAATTATTCAGTTGTTATTTACGTGTGTTTTAGTGACTAGTTTGTGATTGTTAACTAGTTAACATCTATTAGACTTAGTTAGCATTAGTTAGTTATTTTTCTATTAAGTTTTTTATGCATCTCCAAGGTCGAATACATAGAGAAGCACCACAACGAAGCAAACCAAAAACAAATAGGGAAAAAATTAGCAAAGTCCGGGCAGCTATCAAATGGATATGATGCACCACTCGATCCTACTCAGCCTATAATCCACCGGATGTAACACACCAATCTAAATTGAAGAGTCACTCATCACTACTCCTTACTAAAGGGAATAGATAAGAGTTGAATAATAATGAAAACACTAAGGTTACTTAACATAAATAATTCTATATTGATTATTGATTTTCTACATACAAGAAAGTAGAGGTTTATATACCCATCCATTAGGGTTACTTTACATGTATGAAATGTCTAAAGGGTATTCTATAATTAGGTTACATAAAACATACTAAAAGAGTTAAAAGGGGGAAAAAAATATTCAGTACGAAAAAAAAAAAAGAATCATTCTGGAATATTATATTAGAAGACATATATCGCTTGTGGCTGAATGGGAGAAATATGATACAAGGTAGGTAGAAACAGAGTAATGCTTACTATCAAGGGCCGATCTGATTTAGATCAAATTAGGGGTCAATCAATCCTATAAAGAAGTCAATGTACTAGCATCCGATGTTTGTGGTCGGTCCTACAACTCGGCTTGGATAGACTTAAGTTGTCTTCTAAAATATGGCATCTTTATCAAGCAGGAGCAAATTTGACACATGTAAGGATTTGATAAATAGGTCGGCAGGAGATCAATTTAGCATAAAGATCTCCATCTCAACTTTAGTTTCGAGCTAGTATTCTTCGTGTAAGTCCTTGGAGTCCTCTAGCTCAACTACGAGTAACTAGTCAAAGGGCTTGATTCCTATCATCTACTTGGGGGTCGAAAAGATTTACCTTCAAATCTGTAGTGGTTTTTGCTTCTTCTTCTAGGGCACACGCAAGGTCTTCTTCTGCTGGCTGGTGAGGGATTAGATCGAGCACATTAAAAGTGGAAGAAACACCATAGTCATTAAGCAACTCAATCTAATAGGCATTGCGATCAATCTTCTTCAGGATTTTGAATGAACCATCAACTCGAGGAGATAGTTCGTTTTATCTCAAGTGTAGGAATCATCTCGGTTAAGGTGTATCTATACCAAGTCTCCTAGGTGGAAGGATACAGTTTGGTGGCCTCTATTACAAACTTCATGCTGTCTCTGATTAAATTTAACGATCTTCTTGGTTATGGACTAGTGTAGTTCACGCAATTCTTAGGCTCGATCAACTCTGAATTGACTCTCTTCAGTAATTACTAGGGTACCGATCATATCTAAGAGAATAGCAGGGTTAAGGCCATAAATGACCTCAAATGGAGTCTTCCCAATAGTGTTATAGACAGTTCGGTTGTATGCGAACTCTACAACTAGTAAGCACATATTGCAATCTCTCAAGTTCTTTCCTATGATAACTCTGAATAGATTTCCTAACATCTTATTTACCACTTCATTCTGGCCGTCAGTCTAAGGGTGGTTACTGGAGCTGAGTACAAGTTTAGCTCTAAGTCTTCTCCAAAGAGTTTTCCAAAAATAGCTCAAAAACTTTGTATCCTAATCTAAGACAATAGTCTTCAGTACCCTATGTAGTCGAACAACCTCTTACATAAACAAATAAGCAATATATAAAGCATCGTTAGTCCAATGGCATGGAATGCAGAGCACCATCCTACTAAAGCGATCTACTACAATAAAGATAGAATCTTTGCCTCTAGATGTTCGGGGCAACCTTAAGATAAAGACTATGTTAAGGTCGACCCAAAGTAAGGTTGGTGTTAGCAATGGCATGTATTCTCTATAGGGTTCTCTCTTCCCCTTAGCTTGCTTGCACACTTCACAACTACTAACTACCTTATGAACATCCTTGGCCAAACCTAGCTAGTAAAAGTTCTCCCTCAACAGATTAGCTGTCTTAGTCTCCCCAAAGTAACTTAATAATCCGCCGTTATGAGCTTCCCTGATCAATAACTCACGTATGGAACAGTTCGGTATGGACAACCTTCAATCCTTGAACAAATAGCCTTCCTTAAGATAATATCCCTTAATAGTAATTCCATCCTTGCACTATTTTAGGATAAGGCTAAAATGAGGATCATGAGCGTACTGCTCAGTAATGAGTGAGAATCCCAATAATTTTGTTTGCAAAGTAGTTAATAAGGTTTGCCATCGTGATAGAGCGTCGGCAACCACATTTATGCTTCCCTTCTTGTGCCAGATGACGTATGAGAACCCTAAACTCCAACCACTTTGCTTACCTTTTCAAAAGCTTATTCTGACTCCCTATATGCGTCAAAGACTCATGGTCTATATAAATAATAAACTCTCGCAGTAGCAAATAGTGTTACCAAATAGTAAGGGCTCGATAAAGAGAATACAACTCTTTCTCGTACATATAATAGTTCAGGGTAGGATCACTAAGCTTTTCGCTATGGTAGGCGACTAGTCATCGCTCTTATATTAGGATAGCACCAATTCCTACTCCTAATGCATCGCATTCCAATTCGAAAGGTTTGTTAAAATCGAGTAGTGAAAGGACAATTGTCGTGGTGAGCTTCTCCTTGATCTCCCTAAAGCTTTGCTTAGCTTAACCATTCCACTTGAACCCTTCATTCCTTTTTGTTAACTCGATCAAGGAGGTGGCTATGGTATTGAATTTTTTGATAAATCGCCTATACAAAGAAGCTAGGCCATGAAAGCTTCGAACCTCAGTGACATTCTTTAGCGTTAACCACTCAAGAACAACTTGAATCTTTCCTTCATCTGCCTAAAGTCCTTCCCCTAACACTACAAACCCTAAGAAGATCACCTCCTTTTAGCAAAACATACACTTCTTCACATTCCCATACAACTTCTCAATTCGCAAAATATCAAATACTTCGCGGAGATATTAAACATGGTCGTTTATGTCAATACTGTATACTAATATGTCATCAAAGTACATAACCGCACATCTTCTAATTAGAAAGCATATTACATAGTTCATCAACCTCATGAATGTACTCGGTGCATTAGTAAGTCCAAAGGGCATAACTAACCATTTATAGAGTCCATGCGTAGTCTTGAAGGCAGTCTTCCATTCATCACTCAACCTCATGCAAATTTGGTGGTAGTCACTTCGCAAATCAATCTTCAAAAATATCTTAGTCCCATGAAGCTCATCTAACATGTCATTAAGCCTTGGTATTGGGTATCTATACTTAATAATAATTCTATTGATTTATTGGCTATCGATGTACATGTGCCATGTGCCATGAACCATCTTTCTTAGGAATAAGCAAAGCTAGTACAGTACAAGGGCTCATGTTCTCCCTTACATATCTTCACTCTATGAGTTCGTCTACCTATCTTTTCAACTCGGCAGCTTGCTTAAGGTTCATTCTGCATGCAGGTCAGTTTGGTAAGGTAGTGCCTAGTTACAAGTCAATACAATGCTCAATGCCTCATATTGGAGGCAGTCCTCTAAGCAATTATTCAGGGAACAGATCGAGAAACTCATTTAGCAAGCCTCATATTTCATCAGGGGTATCCTTTGAATCTCTCATTTCCAACAATCTTTTGATCAACAGGAATATAGATTCTTTAGCCTTTTTAGTAACTCGGAGCTCTCTTCGACTCATCACTAAGGCATTCTTCTTACTAGCTCAGGTGAGCTAATTGTAGGTTTCATTTACTTGGGATGAGGTCAAGGGTTGCAACGCAATCTTCTTTCCATCCTTAATAAAGGCATAGATGTTCTTATATCCATCATGAGTAACATGTCAATTAAACAACTAAGGTCGTCTAAGCAGCAAATGTGAAGCTACCATGGAAACGACATCGCAAACTACTTCATCCCTATATATGCTTTCAACACTAAATGGTACCATCACTTGTTTAGTTACGTGTAAAGCACCCTTATCATGAAACCAATATAACTTGTAAGGTCAAGGATGCTTTGAGGTCGACAAACCCCACCTCTGCACAAAGGACTGTACAACGATATTTGTATAACTTCCCCTATCCACAATGATTGTGCACAATTGGCCTTTGACGGTACACTTGATATGGAACAAATTCTCCGTCTAGTTCTCCTTAGAGTTCAGCAAGAAACTCAGTACTCGTCTCAAAATTAGAGTTATCATTTCTCCCTAGTCAACATAAACGTAAGTCTCCTCTTTATCTTCGGCTTTGGGTATTCCGACGTCCTCTTCTATCGAGCTCACTCTCTTCAGTGTTATCCACTACATCTCTTTGGAGTACCGTAACGTATCAGTTCAGACACTCAGCAGCCATATGTTCAAAGCCCAAGCATTTAAAGTATTTCAACTCACTAGTTTTCCATCCAAAAGTCTACCCTTTCTCATATATCCTTGAAGTCAACCTAACCTTAGGTCGACTTGGCTAACCGACTTGGCCCTACTAGTTCTCTCGACTATCATCAAATCAGTCATTCTTATCTTTAGCCCTGTATGGCCTCCTAAACTCAACTTGAATAAGTCAATGTGAAACTAAGGGTCAAGAGAATGTTAGCCCAAGTTGGCTCAGAGCACTTCTCCTCTGTTTTTTGACCTTCTGTGCTATCTTTATCACTTCTTCTAAGGTATAAAACCTCTGTACTTCCATGATGTTGTGAATCCCATAGTTGAGCCTAGAAATAAACCTCAATACTATACAGGCCTCTAGTTCTTCCATATCGACTTGAATCATTAGCATCTAGAACTCTCTTATGTAGTCATCAATAGATCGGCTTCCTTGGCGAAGCTCCTACAATTTTGCAAACATATCTTGTAAGTAAGTCTCGGGTGCAAATCTACCTCTTAATAATCTTTTCATCTCATCTTAGGTTCTAACACCTCATCTTCCATCTCTTGTTTTAGCTACGTTCAAATACTTCTACCATATAGTGGCATACCTAGAAAACTCCAGTGCAGCACATTGAGCTTTGATAGCATCCATATACCCATAACATTCAAACACTTTCTCGACCTCCTCTTCCCACTCTAAGTTTTCATCTGCATCTCCACTTTTGCTGAAGAGTGGGATTTGAACCTTAACATTATGTAACCCTTATGGGACTCAACGCCCTCGTCCTTATGCTTAATAATAGTCAACTTCTTCTTTTTTCTTCCTAAACTCTTCAACATGTAGCTCCTCATCATCTTCCTCAATCTCTTCAAACTCTAATCTCCATCTAACAGCTCAGTCCGCTACTCCTCTGACTCACTATAGTTAAACTAGGCAATTAATTCGATTACCTTAGCCATAGTGTCTCTCAAAGGCATTTTCTAGCACGTTATGGTGCTATATACTATAGCATTGTTGTCTGTTAACTTGCATTACTGTAACTAGACTCTCAATAAAGTTGGTCAGTCTGTCAAGTTTGTCATCAACCGACCCTAAAGTGTTACTACCATTATGACCATGACCAAGTTGAGCATCACTACTCGGATCACCAATAACTCCCTGAACACTCAAATCTGACATGGTGTAATACTTCTCAGATAAATTAACAACTCATGAACAACTTTAATACCCAATAGTCACTCGAACAGAATAGTAGCAACTTGCTCTGTTTTCCTAATGAAAAACAAAGTAATAATGAAACAACACTTACACTAAAACATACTACAGTAGCTACGGAGGGAACACAATAGCCCCCAATAGAAAAGCAAAATAAAACTCTACTACAACTTCATACTCTCCTTCATGGAACTGTACTCTGATACCAACAAAGCTAATGCATCTTTAGGGTCGGACACATAGAGAAGCACTACAATGAAGCAAACAAAAAAAAAAAAAAAAACAGGGAAAAAATTAGCAAAGTCCAAGCTATTATCGAATGGATATGATGCACCACTCAATCCTACTCGACTTACAATCTGCTAGATATAACACACTAGTCCGAATTAAATGGTTACTCCCCATTACTCCTGACTAAAGGAAATAGATAAGAGTTAAATGATAATAAGAACACTAGGTTGCTTAACATGAATAATTCTATATTAATTAGTTAATTTTTTGCGTACAAGAAAGTGGAGGTTTATATACTTATCCACTAGGATTACTTTACATGTATGAAAAGACTAAAAGGTATTGTACAATTAGGTTACATAAAACATACTAAAAGGGATAAAGGGGGCAAAAAAAATATTTAGTATAGAAAAAAAAAAAGAATCATTCTAGAATATTGTGTCAGAAGACACATGTTGTTTATGGCTGAATGGGAGAAACATGATACAAGATAGGTAGAAATAGCGTAATGCTTGTAGTCAAGGGTTGACCTGATTTGGATCAGATCAAGGTTAATCAATACTATAGAGAAGTCAGTTATACTAGTGTCAAAAGTTTATGGTCGGTCCGATAACTCGGCTCGGATAGACTTAGGTTGTCTTCTGGAATATAACATCATTGTCGGGCAAGAGCAAATCTGACACATAAGGATTTGACAGATAAGTCAGTAAGAGATCAGTTCGACATAAGGATCCCCATCTCGACTTTGGTTTCTAGCTAATATTCTCTGTGCAAATCCTTAGAGTCCTCTAGCTCAACTATGAGTGATTAGTCCAAGGACTTGATTCCTATCAATTTTAGTCCTATATCTAAAAGACTTTTGTTACATGTTATAATTCAAGAGATAGACAGTTCATTTGCACTAAATCATTCCATCTTCTTCATCATGAATTTGTTCCCTCTATTCATGGGAAGAGCTTTATGCTACCTAGTCTCTATTTTCTACACTATTTTATTGTGCATATATCTCAAAAAGGGTCACATCTAAAGATAATGTCCCAAATACAATCTAATACTTTAAATTGGACCACAAAAATTTTCAAATATAAAAACTATACTTATGAATTGTTAACAATGGAAATCATTTATTCATCAACACAAACGACGTGGCAATTTGACCCATTAAACTATTAACATCATAATATTGATATAACTATGATCTATAGCTTTTAAGTTGCCTATATTTCGTACATATCATCATTATAAAAAGGGAAGATGTATTTTCCTTTCTTGTTCCCTTTTTTCTTTATCAATTACAATATCATTACAAGTACTAGAGATGGAGAATCAAACCCGATTCATCCTATTGAGAAAATAACGTTTATGCTAATAGGTTATGAAGGCTTTAGCAAGAACTTAGTCCTTTGTTATGATGCAGTTTTCAGTACATGAAAACAACCTTCTCTTCCTAACCAATGTACTTCCATCTACAATTTGGTCTGAGTGTGTAGGTTTAACCTTGACTTAGAATAAGCTTTTAAAGTTCATATTGATGTTGCCAACATTAACTTTCAACATCTCAAACATTCACTTGCTCTTACCCCTCCACCCCCGTTTGATGCATGAGTTGTTTAAACGATGGTTGCCCATATTAGATACATTTTCATCATGCTTCTGAAATGCCATAAAAATCAATTTAAAAATAATGGCACTTTAACAATTTTGCCTTTTTATTTTCCTTTCAGTTTAATCAAGTAATCCCTCTTTTTTATTTCTAGAATTGAATCCAGCATGGATGGATTTAAGGGGGAAGGGGGTTTGTGCCAACCCAAGCTCAAAAAAATTTAATCCCATTTTTTTTATTCATCCTATTATGCATCAAAATTAAAATTTAAGATTAAAATCGCTTGGGTTGATTTTACCCCAATATTACATGAAATCAAGATAAGGTACAACCA
This sequence comes from Lumnitzera littorea, assembly GCA_024138015.1. NCBI lineage: Eukaryota > Viridiplantae > Streptophyta > Magnoliopsida > Myrtales > Combretaceae > Lumnitzera > Lumnitzera littorea. The sequence goes on from JAMXBB010000001.1 coordinate 20,276,133, forward strand.
TTCTCGAAGTGCCTATTTTGAACCTTAGGTCATAAATTAGTCAAGGAGATATATTTATAAAGATATTTTCCAAATGAAGCCAATTTGATATAATTCTATATCATATTTCATTCTTAGTCTAGCTCACACAATCAATTTAAGTCCAAATCAAATACTGTTTATCCATAATTCACATAAATTGCTCATGCTTTATGGTTTTGAAAAAAAGAGCATGAAACTCAAAAGAAAAAAATTAATTTAAAAAAAAAAACATTTTTACTGAAAACTCAAAAACCACTAAATTAAATTACATATTTTGACTCTAAAAATAATTTTTGACTCAGAAACTTTCTTTCACAGCCACAAGATGCTTTTGCCCCAATCATTCATTTACTTGTTTATTTTTTATTTGTTCGTTTTCTTGGTTTTCTTATTTTAGTTTGCCTCTAAAAAACTATCATAAGATAGAACTTAAAAAATAAAGAAGGGAATGAAGAGGAATCTACAATTGTATCGCAAAAATGGGTTACATCTTAGTATGAACAAGTAACCAAAAAGCCAGGACAGTATGCTTTATTTTTTGAAGATCTACTTAACTTATTTCTTTTAGCATACTCAAAGAAAAAGATACATTTCTAATAGAGTATAATAAGAATTATGTGCCTTGAGACTCTACTATGTGTAGGGAAAGGGAAAAAATGCAAAAAAATAAAAAATAAAAAAAAGATAGTTGGAAAATAATTTTAGTAATACAGCACTTTATATTAGACTAAAATCACCTCTTGATTACACCTTACCAATCAGAAACCCCTCTTTAAGAGGCAATCATATCCCCCACCAAAGAAAAAAAAAAACCCAAAACTTAATACACGGTGCATGCATATACCCCATTTCACACCAAAGGCTTAAACACTCTAATTCCAATAAGAAAACAATAATCTAATCAAACTTCACGACCATAGTCGACCCCTTACAACAAGGTCCAAACACCTCAAAAATGTATAAGTAATGCTGTAAGTTCAAACTTACCAATACCTGTAAAGCAAAATACTATACAAATTCTATATTTTGTAAATGTTAACATCATTTGCAACCATAGCAAAGCAAACAATAGATGAAAGGTTAGAAAATTATAATTAAGCAATACAAAAGTTCATTACTCGTTTCAAGTATATACAAAGTGTTCACAAAATGTACATCAATTACAATTACAATTACAATTTTCAAATAGCTACAATTAGTGACAATCTAATGATGTTGCATCATCAACATGTATATGCACGCATTTCCTAAGCATTTGTATCAAGCTGAGGTTACATCATCTAGTTTGCATCCAACTGTATGGTCTGTAACCTATCCTCAGTATACATATTAGAGTATGACACATACATAGGGACTAAAATAGGCTCGACCTGTGTGAGTCCCTTGCTTATGTCTTCGTAGCAATCTTTAGCTAGCCTCCTTAATGGAGCAAGAGGAGTGTAGATATGATTGTTAGAGCTCTCTGCGACAAAAGGTATCTAAAACTAAAACACGAGCACTATAGGAGATGCAAGAGGCTAGTGGTGCTCAAGAGAAGAATAATCCCTAGTGCCCAACTTAGCCTTTTAGCATCCTCCCCCTTTACCCTAGCCACGTCCTCATCCTCGATGACACCCTCCATGTTATAGCTCGTGCAAAGAAGAGTCCTCTAAATGACACCATTTACCCATAGTTACTCTACCATGATATCCTCATTTGACATTTGAGGTAACTTATATTTAAAATCTGCATATATGTTACAAATAATAGTATGGTAAGCATAAAAAGGCATAAGTGAAAAACCATCAAGAACAATAAAGCTGGATGCATACCATGTATACTAAAGAGGCTTCGAATTAGTTGATATATCGACAAGTGACCTACTAGTACAAGGCATGATAATTTAAGGCTACATCATGCAATAGTCATATATCAACTATCCTGTTATGACAATCCACTCACTATTTCAGCCAGGTCACATAGGTAATGGCCCAATTCGTTTCTATCCTACTTAGTAAGTCCACATCATGTAGTGCTCGAGAGGTATCTGTAAAAGTGAGAATCTCCTAGATCCTTCCAAACTATTGAGCTATATGATTTAGGAAATAGAACTCCATGATGTGGAAGCAAATCAACAATACCTATGCTATCCATATATCACTCTCGGCCCAACAATAAGTGAAGAGCCTAGCTATGTCATTGTAAAAGTAGGGGATCCATACATCCTACAAAATTAACATTTTAGAATATCAAGTCACAAAACCCTGCAAACCTAAAAATACTCAAGTTAGTAAAATATGTAACTGCTCCAGACATTGGTGGTCAAATGCATCCCTATACTGGCCAACAACATACGTAGGAAGCTCAATAACATCAAAGACAACTCCCCATTGACTCGTTAGTGCTTAGTCATCTACCGTTACCATGATCTAACGACGTAGATGGGCTATGTGTTAAAAGTTCTCCCACACCTACAGTTAAAGTATGATAAGTAGCTCGTTAATCTCACCAATATCCATCTATAAGGCAATGCACGACTAACAATAAAGCTACACTAAGCATGTGGTACCCTAAGCATATCGCTCGGCTATACAAAATCCGAGAGGAAGGGAAGGAACATCAAATGCACGCTATTATTTGGCTTGTTTGAAAGAAGCATCCCTACAATCAGTTGCATAATATGAACCCAGGTGTATCACCAAAATTGTCCGTCAACCAAGATAATTTCACTCGATCCCCCTGATTAGCACTTAGGAGGAAGGGTGAATACCTAGTAATTGAAGGTAGATATCAGACCATTTCGTCTACATGCAACTTGTCATAGGCTAGCCATCAATTGGGAGACTAATAAGCATAGAAATATCCTGTAGTATAACTATCATCTTGTTAGTGTAGAAGTGGAATATGTGTATCTCTTCTCTCTAATGCTCCACCAAGGCAGTGATCAAATTCTAGTCAAGCTGTATGAAACGACCTGCCTCGCACTAAGAAAACCAACCTACTAAAAGTAAGGTGTCATTCCTAGATTTATCGATATCTCCTTTCCATCTCTACGCCTAAATATCACCTCTCATTTACGACATTTGAGCAAGTAAATTCTCCTATAAGTTACAATGAAAGGAAACCATGTTACTCTAAATATAGGAAATTGAGATGCAATTGAATAACAACTTATCAGTCCTCACTTGAACACCCCACACCAACTCAGACCTACGAGATGGCTGCAACTGAAGTCGTAACTTATCATCCAGTCCTAGATCCATCTACACTTGCATGTTTACAATAAAATAGGAAGGATTAATCAATAGAAGACTAATGAGAAGTGTAAATATCATGTAACAAAATCGAAAAAATTGCAAGTAGGAGATAACTATTAATAAGTCATTTGTAAAAATTACAATGTACCAGTAGATCCACTCGATGTTGATTGGTAGCCTCATTGTGAGCATCTTCTCCTATTATGTTTGTCTCACCGCTTAGCCTACAAGTGTACACCAAAGGCCTCTCTTGAATGTCCCATCTAATTCTACAATTGTTTCTCTAGAGGCTTTCTGTATTCCCTAATCCTATCTATAGTTTTAATTAAGTGCTACATAGGAATATCAAGTGAAGGTTAATTAGCCTTATAAGCATAGGGCATGAAAGAATGTGCATACACACGTAGCTGATTCTACTATGTGTACCAATGACCAATACGTGCTGCACAATCCATGCTCATTTTCTCCATAACTACTATTACATGAGAGCATAGAATCATTTATGTTTACCACTTATTACAAATACATCAAAGAGTGCTAAGTGCAACAATGTGACTATTTTCCCCCTTTCGTCCATGTATGGTAAGGCATAGAGTAGTTATAACCTTGAATATATGCTCATTGTAGTTGATGGACTGTCGACCTCTAAACCCCTCACTTGTTTCCATCTCTAAAGCCTACAACCCTTCGCTAGAAGGATTACCTCTAATCAGCTTGTTAAGGACAAGCACTAGTATACAAAAGAACAGTGAGCGAACTCTTTGAAGTCCTAACTCAAATACATCTTACTTTGCCTTAACTCCTTCCCAATCAACAACTTGTCAACTACTGAGTCTATCAAGTGCTAAGGCCAATCAATCAAGTGCTAAGGCCAAAACAACCATGTACCGAACTCTTCTCTTTCAACTTACTGTACTACCGATTGCTAAGGCCGACTAGCTATATGCCGAAGCTAACCTGATAAGTGTCAAGGCTGAGTTCCCTATATGTTGAGCTCCACTTACTCAGCCAACTGCACAACTACATCCTTAATTCATCCTGGCAGCTCCATATACCATTTGTCAGCAACATCCCCAACATCAATACAAGTCAACCACGTCCCAAGGCTCTAGAACGTAGACCCAATCGTAACATGCTACCTATCATTCCTTTTTCTAACATTGTACTATATTCCTTTATTCTATTTGTTCCTTTTACCTTTTTGGTAATGTACTATGATAGTATTTTTGTATTACCTATTTCTATAATTGCATAGGTTTCCTTGTTGCCTAAGGGACTTATTATAAATAGTTCTTTTTTTCTTATCATTGAAATCATCATGCAACTTATGTCTATTGAATATTCTTGTTCTTATGAGAAATCCCTCTCCAAGTACATTCTATTTAATCTTGCCAAGTAGCTTAAGATTAGCAGCGAGTGGACTCAAGTAAAGTACTAAGTCATGTATGCTTGTTGGTGCATCATATCCTCCAAGTAGCTTATAGAAACTATTATGTTTGACCGTTCGTCCATTCCCTTTTCTTTGATATCTTGAAGGACCCGTTTGGTTGCTATTCTTGAAGGTAAGCCCTAGTAATTACTCAACTCCTAGGCACATCATATAATCCTATAATCAAAGCTTAAGGTTACGACCAAAAGTTTAATGTTGAATTAGTTATTCTTATTCTTGTGTAATTGTTATGTTGTGCTCTGTTTTCGTTTGGAAAAAAAAAAAAACAACAACAACAAAGCAAGTCCTTAAGTTACTATGTAGGTTAGCAATTACAAGGGTTATGAGACTTTCTATATATTAGTGGATTTCTTGGAAGTTTTGTATTAACAATGTCGAATCCTAGTGTCTAGGGAGAGGTTAATAATGATAAGAGTAATGCTCATGGTCATAGCCATGCTACTCAACAAACTCCACAAACTACTGAAGAGCAGATACAAGACTCCATTATTATTGTGGCCAATCTAGCTATTATCGTATAAAGGACCGTAAAGACTAAGCCACAAGAGAGAGTTGTTGTTAAATAAGGCCAAGAAGTAAGAGATAGGCCGAGAAGACAGATTGGTGAGAATTGAACGCTTGAAGCTATTAGCATAAACCCAACTCTACCCCGACATGCTAATAGAGTTATGAAAAGGAGACTTAAGTTAGATGTGATTAAGGAGTATGGAGGAGCAATATGAAGGATTCGAAGAATGCGAGCTTAGAGCTCCTAGATGAGTCAAGCAGCTTAAAGTATAGATTCCAAGCTTTAACAAGTCTAATTATGCTAATGACTGCCTAAACTGGGAAGAGAAGATTAAAAAGATAATCGACTTTTATGATTACGAAGACAATGTTCATATTCAAATAGTTGCGTTAGAATTCACTAGTTATGCAGCCATATGGTGGAAGAAGTTGCAAAATGTGCACCAAAGAGCCTAACGTGAAGTTTGAACATGAAACAAGATAAAAAGAGTTTTAAGAAGTAGGTTTGTTCCCGAACACTACAAACAAGACACCTTCCGATGTCTCTAAGACTTGAGGTAAGGTAACAGATCAGTTGTTAAGTATGTCTAAGAATTCCAGTTGCTTATGATCAAATGTGATGTTGACGAGCTCAAGATGCAAACTATAGAACGATTTATTTCTAGGTTAAGGGTGAAATTGGTAACATAGTAAAGATACAGAGGCTTAGGACTCTAGATGAAACTATTCGAGTAACACAAAGAGTTGAAAGGTAGAAGCGAAATCAAATTAGCCAAGTGCTAAGCAACCAACCTAGATATATCAAACTCAATTCAATTTCGAAGTGGACCGTCGAGGTCAGATGTCGTGCAAACTTAATGATAGCCGAGGCAAGAGCAAGGCCAAGGAGCCTAAGGTCAAGAAGGACCAAGGTCAAAGCTTAAGGAGGAAGACCCAAGAGATTAAGTGTTTCAAGTGTCTTAACTTTAGACACATGATTAGTTAGTGCCCGAACAGACATGTCATGACCATTAAAGGAGATAGACCCAAGTTTGAGGTGTAAAGTACTAGCGAAGGTGAAGAGGAGGTAGATGTCAGTCACCTGTTGAGTGAATTTCAAGACTATTCAGATGTCATAACCCCACTTGAAATGCAAGCTGAATACTGTATGGTCGTACACAGATCTCTCAATACCTTTGTGTTTGATGAGAATGAGTAGAGGGAGAACCTCTTCCATACAAACTGCCAAGTGAATGGTAAGTTGTATGCTTTGATCATTAATGGAGGAAGTTACACCAACATAATAGCTCAAGGCATAGTGAAGGCCTTGAAATTGCTAACCTACCCTCATCCTAAGCTATACAAGATTCATTAGCTAACTGAGACGGGAGGTCTACCTATCATCGAACAAGTTAAATTGCCAATTACTGTTGGTGACGAATACTAGGATGAGGTGCTATGTAACGTCCTACCCATGTGTGCCTCACACATCTTACTTGGCCAACCTTAGCTATTTGATATGAGAGTGTTGCATGATGGGTACCAAAACACCTATATGTTACAAAAGGATGGGAAGAAGATTATATTGACTCCAATAAGTCCTAAAGAGGTGTAGGAGTCCTAAGAGAAAATTACTCTATCATTGCAACAGAAGTCCTTAGTGATTTCTTGAGCCTAATTTTCTATAGATATCAAGTTGGAAGAGTGTGTGCTCTTGTTAGTTAAGAAACTCCTCAAGTTAAGAGAAGCCAAAACCTTACTTACCGAGGTGTAGAAATTACTTCAAGAGTATGCCGACTTGTTTCCTATTAAGATGCCAAGAGATTTATCACCCATTAGAGGTATAGAGCATTGTATTAATCTTCAACCTGAAGCTACTCTACCTAACCGACCTGCCTAAGGCTCAACCTTGAGTAAATTGCCGAGCTAAAGAAACAAGTGGATGAGTTGATTGATTATGAATATGTCCGAGAGAGCATGAGCCCCTATATCGTACCAGCTGTCCTAATGCCAAAAAAGGATGGCTCATGGAGAATGTACGTTAATAGCCAAGTAATCAACAAAATCACTATCAAGTACCATTATCCAATCTCTTGACTGGATGATATGCTCAATGAGTTGCATGGTGCATGGATCTTTTCAAAGATTGATCTTAAGAATGGCTACCACCAGATTAGAACGAAACCTAGAGATGAGTGGAAAATTGCTTTCAAGACAAAAGACAATTTGTTTGGTCTAACAAATAGATCGAGCACTTTTATGCGACTCATGATGGATTGCCGACCTTTGGCCGCCTCACTTACGTACGTCTCTAGAACCTACAGTCTCTCGCAAGGAGAATACTCTCACGCTAACCTACTAAAGACAAACACTTGTATGTGGAAGACTTGTGGGTGAACTCCCTAAGACTCTAACTCAAACACATTCTACTCTATTCTAACCTTTGTTTAGTCGTCAACCTCTCAAGTGCAAAGACTGACTTGTTGAGTGCCGAGACTAAGCTGTGAAATGTTGAAGCTAAGATCACTATACGATGAACCCTACTATTCCAATCTAGGACATAACAAGTACCGAAGCCTCTATATGTAAAGCCTTCCTCTTTTGGCCCCATGATCAATCACAACCATCCTTCGGCTCAGCAATTCCAAATACCATCCATGATGTGAACCGTGACCAAGAACAGATAAGGTCGATTGCTAGATGGGTTCAAGCTTGCAGAAAGCTTAAAAAGAGTTAATGGGAAAAGGTACGAAAAGGGTGAGAAATGAAAAATGAAAACAATAAGCAAAACCCATAAATAGCTCCAGAGAATATGCTGCACTAATAAAACTTCCAAGGACTCATGGCATAATTCGATATGATGCACAAATAGGTCTAATGAGGTTAGTCACCACCCAACCTTGCTTAAGGGAAAAGATAAGAGTGATGTCAAGAGTAAACAATAGGGTTTACGTAAGAAAGAAAAGTACTCAATTATATTAGAGGTAATTTAATAATCTTACAGCTACAAGTACAAAGGTATTTATACCAACAAACTAGGGCAACTTGTCCAAAGGGGAAAAGATAAAAAGGGCATTTCCTAAAGAAGTAATGCACATGATACAAAAGGATAAAAATGAATATACAAGGAAAACAATCATTAGTGCTACAGATTCTATGCATGATACTGTACACGTAGCGATGCCGCATTGGCAAGGTTGTTAGGAGATGCGGACAAAAAGTATAGACAAATGTGTTTATCTAAACAAGGATGGCCTAGTCAATCTGGTCTCTCTCTCTCAACTTCTCGGCAAGGAAGATGCCGAGTAGTTGGTCAACTCAGTAATAGAAAGTAATCATCAACTCAACATACCACATAATAATAGGCAATCGTGTGGCACATACTCAACCTTGGCAAAAGTTGGTTGGAACATAAAGATTCGTCATGCAAGTCCCTTTAGTCCTCAAGCTCGGTTGTAGGTTAGGGGCCCTATAGTTTGATTCCCATTATTCCCTCTGGATTATTTTAGATTTGGCATCAAATCCGAATAGTGTTCACTCAATTCTCCGTCAAGGTGATATGGGCTAAGGTCAACAATGTTGAAGGCGTCAGAAACCCTATAGTCTTTAAGTAGTTCCAACCCATAGGCGTTGTCGCTGATTTTTTAAAGGATTCTGAAAGGTCCTTCTGCTTTCACAGATAATTTGTTTTTCCTTTTGTTCGAGAACCATTCCTTACTAAGGTATAGCCATACCTAGTCTCCTGGCTAAAATTGTTTGGCCAACCAACCCTTAGTCTTTTCACGCATTCTTCTAGCAGCTTAGTTGATGTGCTAAGTAACCTTATCATAAATGTGCTAAAGAGATTGTGCTTTGGTTGAGGCATCGGGGTCCTCTTGCGCTGGTGTAGGTACAGGGGGCATGGTTGAGGGGCAACTCGGGATTGAATCCATAGACCATTTCGAAGAGGGTCTACTTAGTGGTGTTATGTACGGTTCAATTATAAGCAAACTCAACCACTGGTAGATAGATGTCCCAATCAACCAAGTTCTTGCTGATTGCAGCTCAAAGCTGTGAACCCAAAGTACAATTAACCACCTCTGTTTAGCCGTCAATTTGGGAATGACAAGAGGTACTGAAGAGTAATTTGGTTCCCAACCAACACCACAAAATTCTCCAGAAATGGCTTAAGAACTTTAGGTCTCTATCGAAGACTACACTTCTCGGCACGCCGTGTATCCGCACAATCTCTTGTAAGAAAAGAGAAGCAATGGTCGAAGTGTCGTTAGTTTTGGTATAAGGCATGAAAAGTGCCATCTTATTAAACCGATCCACAACGACCATTACAGAATCTTTTCCTCTAGTAGTTCTCGACAATCAGAGAACAGAGTCCATGCTTAGTTCAGTCTATGGCCTCATCGAAATAAGTAGGGGCATTGTTTTCACTTGTTCGGCTCGGTACTTAACCTTTTTGCACACAACATAACTTTCGATTACTCGGTGCACATCTCTTCACATTTTTTGCCAAAAGAATCAACTATTCACTAGTTCATAGGTCCTTCTCTCTCCAAAGTATCCAAAGAGTCCTCCACTGTAAACTTCCCTAATTAATAATTCCCGTAGGGATCAAGTCAGCATGCACAATTTTCTGCCTTAGGATAGATAGCTATCCCATACATAATACTCGTCAACTGTTCTCCCATCCATGCATCTCAAAATTATTGGTCCAAAGTATGAATCCTCATAGTATTATTCTTTAATGCTCGCAAAACCAAACAGTCTGATCTGCAGTTCTGACAAGAACGCATACCTCCTTGAAAGAGCATCTACAACTACATTGCTCTTTCCTTACTTGTATTTCATCACAAAATTGAATCCTTCAGGAAATTCAACCCATCTTGCCTGTTGCTTGGATAGCTTAGTCTGACTTCGAAGGTACCACAGTGATTCATGATCAGTATATATGACAAATTCTCTTGGCAAAAGATAGTACTACCATACTACCATACTTGTAGTGCACGGATTAGTGCTAAGAGCTCTTTGTCATACATAGAATAATTTAACTAGGGTCCTCGAAGCTTCTCATTGTGAAAGGCAATTGATTAGTCTTCCTATATTAGGACAGCTCCTATTCCAATGCCTAACGCATTGCACTCTAGCTCAAAAATTTTGTTGAAGTCAAGTAACACTAACACTGGAGCAGATGTCAACCTCTTCTTAATTTGAGCAAAATTCCTCTCCTTCCTTTCTACTTGTCGGAAGTTGGTGTTTTTTTTCGTTAATTCAGTAAGTGGCACAATGAGAATGCTAAAACTCCTGATTAACCTTCGGTAAAATGAAGCCAATCCATGAAAACTTCTCACATCAGCACAAGTAGTAAGGGTCAACCACTCAATAATTGCTCAAATCTTCTCATCATCGACTCGCAAGCCTCCTCCTTTGACTATATAACCCAAGAATACCACTTCCTCCAGGCAGAAGCAACATTTTTTCAAATTGGCGAATAATCTCTCGGTATAAAGGATATCTAAGACTATTCCGATGTGTTCACAATGACTCAACATGTTTATACTGTAGATTAGGATATCGTCAAAGTACACCACGATACACTTTCCGATAAGATGTCTCAACACATGGTTCATAAGTTTCATGAAGGTACTCGAGGCATTCGACAAGCCAAAGGGCATGACCATCCACTTATATAGTCCATGTCGAGTCTTGAATACAATCTTCCACTCAACTTCTAACCTCATGCAGATTTGATGGTAGCCAGACTTAAGATCAATCTTGCTAAAAATTTTGGCTCCACTCAATTCATCCAACATGTCTTCCAGCCTCGAGATTGGATACCTGTATTTGATCTTGATTTTGTTCGTAGCTCGACTATCAACACACATCCGCCAAATTCCATCCTTCTTTGGCACTAGAAGTGCAGGCACAGTACAAGGGCTAAGACTCTCTCACGTATCCTCTTTCCAGCAACTCATTGACTTGACGTTGAAGCTTAAAAGCTTACTTGGGATTCATGCGATAAGGTAGCTTGTTCGGCAGTACAACGCCAGATATTAAGTCAATGCGGTGCTTTATGCCTCGGGTCGGGGGCAACCCTTCTGGCAACTGTTCTAGGAACAAGTCGACATGTTCATCCAACAGTTCCTTCACTTCTTAGAGTAAGTCATTTCGCTTCTTCATTTCTAGTAGTCGCTTAACCAACAGGAGGGTCAGCTCATTAGCATTAATGGCCTCTTGAAGCTCAGCTCTACTCATCACCAAAGCCTTCTTCAATCCACGAGCAAGTTTTGTCTGTAACTTATAAACTTCTTTTGGCAGCATTAGATTTAGCGTGATCTTTTGATCATCCTTCTCGAGCATGTAGGTATTCCTGTAACCATCGTGAATGACTCTCCTATCAAATAACTACGGTCTTCCTAACAACACGTAGGACGTACACATAGGCAATACATCACAAAGAATCTAGTCTAAGTAATTGCTGATAGTAATCAACAGTAGTATTTGCAGAGTGAAGTGTAAGGCTCCCTTCTCACTCATCCAATGCAACTTGTACAGCTTTGGGTGTACAACAGTCAGCAACCTCGGTTTTGAAAGGAGATCGGCTAATGCCACATTGGTGCAATTCCTACTATCCACGATGAGAGTGCACGTTTGATCATTTACCTCATAGGTGATATGAAACAAGTTCTCTCTTTGCTCCTCCTCTCGTGGAGTTCCACACTCAAAATGCATCGAACAACCATGAGTAGCTTATACAAGTCCTCGGCATACACGTCTTCCTCAATTAACTCATTCTCGGCAAGAACCTCCTCCTCGAGTTCTTCATCTGTACTTTCTACATCTAACTTCAGGATGTCTTCCTTAATGACCATTGTCCTTCGGTTCAGGTATTGAGCAACCATATGGCCAAACCCTTAATACTTAAAGAACTTGATCTGGCTAGTCTTCTTGCCAAACTGTTGCCCCTTCTCATACGTTCGAGTCAGTGCTACATCTTCAGGTCGACTTTTTTGTTCGGCTCAGTACTCAATAGAGTCTGATTACTTACCTATCCTGGTCGGCTAGTTAGCATTCTAGTCGTTACTCGGCTCCTTTTCTACCTCTCTACTCGTTGGGCAATTCTAACAATTTCATCCATTGTGTTAAATCGTTGGAGCTCCACAATGTCTCGGATGTCTCCTCTCAACCTACTGACAAACCTTCAGACTGTTCGGGTAAGCGGTTCCTCCATTTCACATCTTATCATAAGAATTTAGAATTCTTGAACATATTCATCAACGAGCTGGTCTCCTTGTCTCAGCTCCTGAAGTCGAGTGAATACATCTTTGAGATAAGTTTCCAGTACAAATCAGTTTCTAAGTATTCTCTTTATCTTAGGCCAGGTGTTAATCTCTCGATACCCGTCTCTTCTTCTCATGGCCTAAAAATTCTTCCACCACATGGAGGCATATCCGGAGAATTCAACAGCAGCAGTCATTACTTTTTCATAATCCCCATATTGATAGTAATCAAATATACGCTCCATCTTTTCTTCCCAATCTAGATACTCATCAGCATTCCCAGATCAATTGAAACTCAAAATCCGAAGCTTCACATGGTCGAATGCTCTGAGGACTCGTACATGCTCCTCTTCAAAATACTCTTCTTTCTCCTCATCTAGCTCTCTCAAGTCTATCCTTCGCCTTGCTCGTCCACCAACTACTTTACCACAAATTGGTTAACTTAGGTTTCGACCTCTAATAGGTTGAGTAGCTCGTAGAGTGTTTTGCGCAGCCTTAGTGGGTCGGCAAAGTAGGACATGAACAGCTCGAGTCAGATAAACTAAGAGGTTAGCTATCTCATTAAGTCTCTCGTCAGTACTTTTGGGAATTCCCTGAGATTGTCATCCATAGTGAACATCTCCATTGTCATCACCAGCATTAATATTCACATTGGGATCTATCATTTTTCCTCATAGATTCAAATTCAAACAAATACTTCATAGAGTGAATGGCTAAAAACATAGCAGTTAAATGAACACATTAACTTACTCTGTTTCACATACATAAAACAGAGTATAATAGAATTTAGGAAGAACTAACTACAACTCACACAAAACCTCCGTTCCAATACTAAGATGATGCAAACCGTAACCAAAAACAGACAAGGCCAGCTACTGAATGAGTCCAAACTTGCAAAAAGCTTGAAAAGAGTTAATGGGGAAAGGTATGAAAATGGTGAGAAATGAAGAATGAAAAGAGTAAGTAAAACCCACAAACAACTCTAGAGAACATGACGCACTAATGGAACTTCCAAAGACTTACAGCACAATTTGATATGATGCACAAATAAGTTAAATGAGGTTACTCGCCACCCAACCTTACTTAAGAGAAAAGATAAAACTAATGCCAAGAGTAAACAATAGGGTTTATGCAAGGAAGAAAAGTACTTAATTATATTGAAGGTAATCTAATAATCTTACAACTATAAGTACAGGGGTATTTATACCCGTAAACTAGAGCAATTTGCCCAAAGGGGAAAAGACAAAAAGGACATTTCCTAAAAAAGCAATACGCATGATACAAAAGAATAAAAATGAATATATAAGGAAAACAATCATTGGTACTTCAGATTCTACGCATGATACTATACACGTGGTGATGCTACATTGGTAAGATTGTTAAGAGATACAGACAAATAGGTTTGTCTAAGCAGGGATAGCCTAGTCAATCCGGTCTCCCTCTCTCGACTTCTCAACAAGAAAGATACTAAGTAATTGGTCAACTCAGTAATAGAGAGTAATCGTCAACTTAACATACCACACAATAATGGACAATCATACAACACAGCATTAGAGGTGACTTAGTAAGGACATATTCGGTCTCGACAGGGGTTGATTAGAACATAAGGATTCATTGTACAAGTCTCTTTAGTCCTTAAGCTCAACTGCGAGTCAGAAGCCCCATAGCTTAATTCCCATCAATCCATCTATAGTAGCCATAATAGCATAGCTCAACTATTATGTCCCAAGAGTCACCAATATGAACCTACTAACAAGCTGCCACCTGTCCTTACTTTTCTAACATTTATACTATATTTCATTTTCACTATCTATCCTATTTACCCTTTTTTTATACATACTAGGAATCTCTTTTCTTTATTGTCTTTTATGTAATTTTCCCTATTTATGTTGTTGCCCTAAAAGACTTACCATAAATAATCTTTTTTACTGTAGCCATAAGGCATCTTACACCCTTTCTGATATTGCATATACTTCTTCTTATGAGATACCCTTCTTCAAGTACATTTCTTTTACACTTTTATCTAATCTTATCGAGTAGCTCGAGGTTAGTGGCAAGTGGATCTTAACATTAGCTTGTGATTCATATCAAGCAAAGTGTTAAGTCGTGTTATGTTCATTAGTATGTAATATACTTCAAGCAACTCATGAAAGATACTGTATTTGCCAACTTCTTCACCTCATTTTCTTTGTTATTACAAAGGACTTATTCAGTTACTAGTCCTTATAGTAAGCCCTAGTGGTTACTAAGCTCCTAGACACATTGTATAATCTTGATATCAAAGCTTGAGGTTGCAATTGAAAGTGCTGAATTAGTTGTTCTTGTTCTAATGTATGAGTACTCTATTGTAGTCTGTTTTCGTATGGGAAAACAAAGCAAGTCCTTAAATTATTATGTGAGTTTATGTTTACTAGAGTTATAAGCAAGTACTTTATTATTCTTGACCGAAGGGATTCACAATTAAAGTTAATACATTTCTCAAGCATATTAACCCTAATCCTAAATTATTTATCGGAATCTCTTCACTTAGTAATATAACTTAGAATTGCATTAATGTATAATGAATTCTCATACAAATAATTAACTTTCCGAAAGAAACATGTATCTTATCTCTAAGTATACATATAATTCTCTCCAATTATGCTAAGATCTAATTACACATGCAATTTCTCAATCATCATGCATAATATCATATATTGATACTCTAGAATTATCAATCAACAATTAAACAACATAATTGAATCAAGAAAAGATAGAAACTTTATTGAAATTTATAAATCAACCCAAAAGTCACATGAAACCCTAGGTTCCATAATCCTAAATACACGAATTCTAAGCTATCATAATGAATCTAAAAACGAGTTCCATCAAAAACATAGAATAAAACATGGAAAACCTCTTTAATTGATGAACAATCTCTCTAATCTTGAAGTTGGTGTTGCTCTCGCCTTTTTCTTCTCTTTCTCCTCAAGTCTCTTCTCTTCTCTCGTGTCTCCTCCGTTTTCTCTAATGTCTCTCTCGTGTCTAAACCCTCAGATATCCTTTTATATATGTATTATAAGAATTCTGTTTTCGTCATCAGATACGGCCTGAGACATGGCCGTATCCCCAGGTCGTGTAACTTTTTGCACCTGGCAAATTTTTCTGGATGGACACAGCCTGGGGACATGGCTATGTCCTAGACTGTGTAACTTCAAAACTTCAAAACTTCATAACTTCTTCATTTGAACTCCGATTTGAGTGAAACTTGATTCCTTTTCTTCGTTTTCGATCCTAGAACATGTTCAAACCTTGAAATCAAAATTTTACTCAATTAAGTATCAATTTCTTTAAAGAAAACCAAAAATGTGAGGAAAATACTATAAAATCACCATATGAAATATATTTAAAATCAGAGTTATCAAATTTCCCCACACTTGAGCATTTGTTTGTCCTCAAGCAAATAAATCAAAACCAAACTTTCGGGACAAGAAACGCTAAACAAAATTTATCACTATTTAAGAAACCGGTGAACAAATACACTTAACCCGAAGAAAGGTAAGAAAATCATTCTCAACTAACTTGCAATAATAAAGTCAATCAATTTCATCTGACCATATTCGAATGCTCCAACAATACTTAATACTAGAGTTCACTAGTTAATTTATGAAAATCAAAGTTTAACCGAGCCATTTAACCAAGGATTCTTAAACTAAAAATTAGATTTAACATCTCGCCAACCAAGAAAGAGTCATAAAAATTTTGTCCATTTGACTAAAGTGTATACAATTCTCTCTTTCATCTCACCAAGCACCATAATCTAAAACAAACACATTTTACATCCACTCATCCTTTAATCATCCCCCTAGTTTATGATTTTGTTGAAAGGTCTTTTGAATTTACCTTATTTAAGCATAATTGTGTTAGTAGAAGGAAAGAATCTCACTCTTCTGACGGACCAAGACCGATCCATACCAACTTATTCCTTATATTTATAGCAGGAAAGAACCTTGCTCTTCTGACGGACCAAGGCCGATCCATATCAATTTTTTTCTTTAGAATTGGCATTGGGACTCAATCTCGCTCTTCTGATGGACCAAGACGAATCCTTACCAATTTTTCTATTCATACACTTGTTATTACTTTTGACCTCCAATCATTATGATTTTTCAGGAGTTTCTCAAAAGAAGAATTTCATTTGTTTGTTTGTTTGCTAAAAATTATAGGACTCTTAAAAATTTTTAAGAGAAAGATATACATAAAAGTAAATTTTAAAAATAACCATAACTAACTCTCAACTAGTGATGTTGCTCCAATCTCAAGTCTTAAAGTCCTAAGCTAAATAACTCGTAACTTTGCCCTCCACAAATTTGACTAATCAATTCTAGTAAAGTATAATAAGATCAATAATAATCAAGATGACACAGTTGATTTGGCTCAATACCAGTTAATCACCTATTGTAAGTTAACTTAAAAATTAATTTGGTCAAATATGAATAATTGGTCTCCTAAACAGTAACCAATTCATATATATCCCTTTCCTACACTTAATAATGTACATCATCCCTAATGTACCACGAAAAATCATAGCAGCAAGAAAAAGCAACATAGGGAAAAAGGAAATATATGTACTGAAAAGAAACTAATACTTCTCTACCAGTCAAAAAAAAGTGCAAAATGAAGAAGCATCATCATTATATATATCGGAGTTCACAAGACTTGACCAACAAAAGACAACACAAAAAATTAGGAACTAAGAAGAGGGATCAGAATCCGTCTCTTCATCCTCCTCATCAGATGGTACCTTAGCCATTGTAGCATCATCATCGTCATCACTAGCCTCGACATCCTCATCACTTTCTCCAGCCGCCTCATCCTCACCACCCTCAACAGCCTCTTCCTCTTCACCCTCATCATCCTCTTCCTCTTCCTCTTCCTCACTCTCCTCTTCATGGGTAGCCAACTCTTTCATTTTAAGAAATTTTTCCATTTTGTCCTAGCAGATATGAAGTTTATCCACACTTTCTCTTATATAACGAACTTCAAACAGCAACAAATCAAATTTATCTTCAAAGCTGGCTGAAGACATTTGGCCTCGAGATGTGCTATTACGAGAGTGTCGACCTTGACGTCTAGTTAGTAGAAGGTTCATGAGTCGGAATGAATTGAGGTGCATAGGAGTGACTTGGCTAATCAAAGTAAGTGAGGGCCAAGCAACAACCTTAGTCAGCATGGCCTACACTAGTAAGGTAATGTAAGGGCCACAGCAAATATGCCCTTTCTTACGTGTAGTGGTGGCTTGATGGCTGAAAAGTTCGGCGATTTCGATGGCGAGATTGATGGGATGTTTATGAATGACACTGTATAGATAGAGGCAATCCTTGTTGGACACCACCCCGGTGCTAAGGCCTCTGCCTATTAATGTATGGGAAAAGAGCCAGTGAAGAACCCGATATTCAGACTTGACTAATTAAGAGGCCTTACTCCTAGCTGGATCATAGGCATCGCCAACAGTAATCTCATTCCAAAACGACCTTATTGTGACGCCACGAGGAAAACGACACGAAAGACGTTGAAATTCTTCCGTCCGTGTATATCTCTCTTCATATAGACCAAGATATCTGCCCAGTTGAGCGATGGATATGTGAAATGGATGGCCACTCAAGGTGAAGTGTAATTTGCGTTTTGGGCCCATGCTAGTAGCACTTTCTTTATCAAGTTTATAAGTGCACAAAAACTCCAAGGTCAGCTCTTTATAAATTGGAGCTTTAAAGGATAATAAGCACTCCCAAATGGTACCATCCAAGAGCTCCTTCATTTCTGTGGTGAGCTCCAATGGAGCAAGAACATCCCAATCCAGCCGAAGAGTCTCGTTAAAGGGCTTATTCTGAAGTAATTGATATCGTTGCACCTGGTAATCTTCCTTAAATTGGAGCATTGGGTGCTCCATCGGGGGAAGAGTAGCTAGTGATTCAACTATTGCTCCTGATTGTAATGAAGAGGATGCTGCAAATTTTGATTTTCGGCGAACGGTAAGCTTAGCTCGATTCGCCATTTGAATACCTGAAAAGAATCAACAACCTAAATCAAACACACACATCCTTGTCATACATAGTTGAAGAAGGCAGAGGAAAATAAGAGCAATAGTGAAGAATGTGAACAGAATTATCATTGAGGCATTTAAACAAACATGTGGAGTGCAACTAGAAAACTAGTTGGTGGAAAAGAAATAAATGGCAAATGCATCCAACTAATTCTACTATACTACAATTATCGTTGAAACACAAGCGTCCCAACATATAAAAGACGCTAAATGACCCAGAATTGTTTTCTCCTATTGCTAACCCTAACTAGCCTGAATGAATAAGGATGAGCAAATTAGCCAATAACATTCGGAATTGAGAGAGCACAATGAAATCTAACTAAATGTGGCAGCATAATGGCATATAAGATCAAGATACACAAGGCAATGATGCATGGCGGTTATGAAACATCAAAAGAAATTTGCAGGCCAAATGGAAAAACCAATACACACAAGAGTAAAATGGCAAGTAACCAAACTACCTAATCATGAGGAAGATAGAACAAAATCAATTAGGAAACTTACTTAGATCAAAATGCGAAATGCAAGAATTGTGGAGAGAAGAGGGAGAATAAGAGAGAATATGAGAGAGATATGTTTGATTGTGAGTGTGTGAGAAGGTGTGTTTAGTTTAAATAAACCAGGCATGTGCAAAATCATGTAAGTTTGGGTCGACACGGGCTGGGACACGACCATATCCCTTGCTCGTGTAACATTCTGTATGTCTCTTATGGAGTCTAGACCAACACGGGCTGGGACACGACCGTATAACTTTCTGTGTGAAGTCTGGACGCACACGGACTGGGACACAACCGTGTCCCACTCCCGTATAACTCTCTGTTTACGGGTGGGAATTTTAGGCACACACGAGCTGGGACACGACCATATCCCACGCCCGTGTAACTTTCTGTGCCCACGTAGTAAAATTGAAATCTGGGCGTCTCTGGGCAGACACGAGCTGAGACGCAACCATGTCCCCCGCCCGTGTAACTTCTGTGGGTGGGCAGTTTAAAGGCGTAAATGGATACGGGCTGGGATACGACCGTATCCCTTGCCCGTGTAACCATTTTCTCTTTTTTTTTGTGAATTTAATTTAAAGATAAAGGAAACTTAAAGAAATAAAAACAATAAAACTAAAGAGAAAAAGTGACAATAAAACTAAAAGGGAAAAGACTATGATGAAAAATTGAAAGAAAAAGAAAAGAAGCAAAGCAGAGTTAGATAAAAGGAAAATAAATTGAAATAAACTGAAAGAAGTGAAGAATAAGTAAAGTTAGACATGGGTTCCCTCCCAAGAAGCGCTTTAGTTAACGTCGATAGCTTGACGGGATACGTCTTCTCATGTTAGTTCTGTCGGATGGAGATAAAACTCCTCTCGTCCAAAATGCTCCATATTTCCACTTAAGTATAACTTCAACCGTTGCCCATTTACCTTAAACATGCCTTTCTCCGGGTGTGTAACTTTAACAGTCCCATACAGGAAAACTCGTGTAATTGTAAATGGTCCAAACCACCTAGATTTCAACTTACCTAGGAATAAACGAAGGCGAGAATTATACAAAAGAACATGATCACTTTCTTTAAATTGTCGACCTTGTTTGATTCGCCGATCATGATACTTTTTGGCCCTTTCTTTGTATAATTTGGAGTTCCCATATGCATTTGCTCGCCATTCCTCTAGCTCATTCAGTTGCAGTTTCCTGTGAGAACCTGCACGCTCAAAATCAACATTAGCACTCTTAATTGCCCAATAAGCCTTATGCTCTATCTCTACCGGTAAATGACAAGCCTTGCCATATACAAGTCGGTAGGGTGTGGTCCCGAGTGGTGTTTTGTAGGCGGTTCTATATGCCCATAGAGCATCATCCAACTTTTTTTACTAATCTTTCTTATGATACTCTACGGTTTTTTCAAAAATTCGCTTAAGCTCGCGATTGGCAATTTCCACTTGGCCACTACTTTGGGGGTAGTATGGGGTGGCTATCCTATGTTTAACGCCATAACGTTTCAGTACTTAATCGAGTTGAGCATTGTAAAAGTGTGTTCCCCTATCACTTATAATTGTCCTAGGGGTGCCAAATCGAGAAAATAGGCCTTTCAAGAATTTTTTTACTACCATAACATCATTAGTAGGTAGGGCTTTAGCTTCCACCCACTTAGAGACATAGTCAATAGCTACTATGATATATTTGTTTCCATTAGAGTTCGGAAAAAGACCCATGAAATCGATCCCCCACACATCAAATACCTCAATCTCGATGATTAGGTTCTGTGGCATTTCATCCCTACGGGATATATTCCCTACTCGTTGGTAACAATCACAACTCTCAACATATCTCTGGGCATCTTTGAATAAGGTAGGTCAATAAAATCCTGCCTCTAGGACCTTATAAGCTGTCCTATTGGCACTATGATGCCCACCATAGGCCCCGAATGATAGTGGCTCAAAATTCGCCAACCTTCAAGGTGTGGTACACACCTTCGAATGACATGATCTGCACATACTTTAAACTGGTAAGGATCATCCCAAAAATAATGTTTCACATCAGAAAAGAATTTCTTCTTTTGCTGGTGTTGAAATCCCTTCGGTATAATCCTAGCAGCTAAAAAATTAGCAATATCTGCGAACCAAGGAATTTCCATATCACTTACCTGGGCAATGGCATAGAGTCGCTCCTTAGGGAATTCATCCTTGATTTCGTTCTTGTCGAGCATTTCCAAGTTTGGATTCTCCAATCGGGATAGGTGATCTGCTGCTAAATTCTCAGCGCCTTTTTTATCTTTGATCTCTACATCAAACTCTTGTAGCAACAAGATCCACCTAATCAATCTTGGTTTTGCATTCGGTTTTGCTAACAAGTACCTAAGGGCAGAATGATCAGTATAAACAATCACCTTAGATAGAAGTAAATAAGAGCGAAACTTATCAAAGGCAAAAACAATTGCTAGCAACTCTTTTTCTGTAGTAGTGTAGTTCTCGTGAGCATTCGTAAGAGTTTTGCTAACATAGTGAATTGGTTGAAAGTGCTTGTCTCACCTTTATCCCAGCACTGCCCCAACTGCGTAATCACTTGCATCACACATAAGCTCAAAAGGGAGTACCCAATCAGGTATTACCATAATTGGAGCATTGGTAAGTTTCTCTTTAAGGATATTGAAAGCTTTCAAACACTCCTGAGAGAAAACATAAGGCACATCCTTCTCTAATAGCTTAGTCAAAGGGCGAGCAATTTTCGAGAAATCCTTGATAAATCGCCTGTAAAAACCTGCATGTCCTAAAAAGCTTCTTATGGCCTTAACCGAAGTTGGGGATGGGAGTCTTGCAATCGCATCCACTTTAGCAGTATCCACCTCAATTCCTCGATAAGAGATCTTATGGCCCGGCACAATACCCTCTTGTACCATGAAGTGGCACTTCTCCTAATTGAGGACAAGATTGGTCTCTTCACACCTAGTAAGTACCCTATCCAAATTATCCAAACAAAGGTCAAATGAGTTGCCAAAAACTGAAAAATCATCCATAAATACCTCCATTATGTCCTTAATCAAATCATCAAAAATAGCTAACATGCATCGCTGGAATGTAGCCGGTGTATTGCAAAGACCAAAAGGCATTCTGCGATAAGCAAAGGTGCCATAAGGACAAGTGAAAGTGGTCTTCTCTTGATCTTCCGGTGCAATAGGTATCTGAAAATAACCAGATAAGCCATCCAGAAAACAATAAAACATATGTCCAACTAGTCGTTCTATCATTTGATCAATAAAAGGTAAAGGGAAATGGTCCTTATGTGTAGCATCATTTAACTTTTGATAATCGATACATACACGCCAACCTGTTACCGTTCTCATTGGGATCAATTCATTCTTTTCATTAGGGACTACTGTCATCCCACTTTTTTTTTGAACTACTTGCACTAGACTCACCCATGAACTATCAAAGATAGGATATATCATACCTGCATCAAGGAGTTTAATAACTTTCTTTTTTACTATCTCTTTCATGTTTGGATTCAAGCGTCTCTGGGACTGCACAACCGGCTTGTGGTTTTCTTCCATTAAAATCTTATGAGTACAAAAGGAGGGATTGATACCTCGAATATCGGATATTTTCCAAGCAATGGCACTCTTATGCTCCTTGAGTACTTTCAGCAACCTTTCTCTCTGTTCTTTTTCCAAATTGGATGCTATAATTACTGGTAATTTGGAGTCCTTCTCTAAGAAGGCATATTCCAAGTAGTCAGGTAATTGCTTTAGCTCCAATACTGGTGGCTCCTCAATCAAAGGTTTTAACTGTGCTTCCTTCCTCTTTTCAAACTCTTCAAACCCTTTCTCAATAGAGATAGGTTTATTTGCCTCTAGTTGGGCTACCACCTCGGATTTAACAAGATCTTCCGAAGCTTCCTCCATGCCTAATTGCAAGCAACTCTCCAACGGATCCTTAAGAAGGACTTCCTGCATATAACTTGAAACAAAAGTGTCAGTAACATCCAAAAGGTAGCAAGTATCATCCTGATCGACAGATTTTTTCATAGCCTCCGAAATTTTAAACATGATTTCTTTATCTCCTACTCAAAGAATGTGCTTGCCACCACTAACATCAATGATAGCCCTAGCGGTAGCTAAGAATGGTCTACCTAGGATAAGAGGTAACTCAAAATCTTCATCCATATCCAATATCACAAAGTCAACTGAAAAAATGAATTTACCCACTTGGACTAATATATCCTCAAATATACCTCTAGGATACGTCACAGATCTATCAGCTAATTGCAAACTCATGCGTGTGGGCTTAAGTTCCCCTAATCCTAGTTTCTTAAAAAATTTGTAAGGCATTAAATTGATGCTAGCACCCAAATCAGCTAAAGCTTTGTCAATTAACAGATTACCAATATGACAAGGAATTGTAAAACTTCCTAGGTCTTTTAGCTTCTTAGGCAACTTGTTTTGCACGATCGCTGAACAATTTTCATCCAAGATGACCGTAGAAAGCTCCTCAAGCTTCCTCTTGTTGGATAACAAATCTTTCAAGAACTTAGCGTGCTTCGGCATCTGTGACAGAGCATCAACAAGAGGTAAGTTAATATGCAGTTGTTTAAAGAGGTCAAGAAACTTACTAAATTGTTGGTCATTGCGATCTTTCTTGAGTCTTTGGGGATATGAGATAGGTGGTTGATATTCCTTTGCCTTTGATGACTCTACATCTTCCGTTGCTTTCGTCCCCTCCTTGCTCTTGCTAGTCTCCTCGCTAACCTTCCTCTCAGCATGCAACTCCTTCCCATTTCGAAGTGTCACTACCTTAACATGTTCCTTTGGATTGGGTTTTATATTTCCCGATAGCATTCCCTGCGGTCTTTCAGAGATTAGCTTCGCAAGTTGACCAATTTGGTTCTTAAGGTTGTGATTTGAAGCCTCTTGATTCCTCAGCGAGGATTCAATGTTAGATAAGCAAGCCTCATTACCTTGAATATATTTTGTAAGAAGTTCTTCCACACTGAACTTCTTTTCTTGAAGGAGAGAAGGTGGGAATGGTCTTTGAAATCCAGGTGGGCCAAAGTTGGTCTTCTGCTGGCCTTGGTTTTGGTTTCCCCATGAGAAATTGGGGTAATTCCTCCATCCTGGATTGTAAGTGTTGCTGTAGGGGTTATTTTGTTGCTTAGGTGGATTTCCTAGATAATCTACCTGTTCCAATTGTTCTTGTGCTCCATACCCCTGCATACCAAAATCACTTACATCCGATTGCACTTGTTGAGGGCCAACAAAGAGTGCATCAATCTTCTTACTCAACAGTTCCACCTTAGCTGCCAAAGCAGTAGTCAAGTCCACCTCATAAATTCCCATGGCCTTTTGCTTGACTCTAGTGGTTTCCTACTGATAATTGTTCATCGCTATTCCTTCAATCAGGTTTTGTGCTTGCACAGGTGTCTTTGTGTTCAAAGTACCTCCTGCGGATGCATCAATCATCTGTCTAGTAGATAAATTGAGACCATTGTAGAAGGTCTGAATCTGCATCCATAGTGGGAGGCCATAATGTGGGCACCTCCTGAGCAAGTCCTTAAACCGCTCCCAAGTGTCATATAGCATCTCCGCTTCCAATTGAGCAAAACAAGAAATATCATTCCGAAGTTTAGCAGTCTTTGCAGGTGGGAAATACTTCTCCAAAAATTTCTCTACCAATTCATTCCAAGTTGTAATTGAATTTCTTGGTAGGGAGTTCAACCACTATTTTGCTCTACCCCTCAAGGAGAAAAGAAATAGCCGCAGTCAAATAGCATCATCCGTGGCTCCGTTGATTTTAAATGTATCACAAATCTCTACAAAACTAGAGATGTGGGCATTAAGATCTTCATCTTGGAGACCATCAAACTGAACATATTGTTGCACCATTTGTATGATGTTAGGTGCAATTTGGAAGTTATTAGTCGCGATGGTTGGCCTTACAATACTAAAGTCAGCTCCAATAAGTGTAAGCCTTGAATAATCGGACATGGTCCGAATTGCTTCATTCCCGTTGTTAGCCATATGTGGTGGATCTTCCTACTCGATGAATTGAGTGTTGGCCTCTTCACCTTCTTCCTTGATTTCAACGGTTGACTCAACATCTATGGTCGCCACAATTTGTCTAGGTCGCGATCTCAAATTTTGAAGGGCAGTTCTCTCAATTTCAGGATCAAGTTCTACCAAATCTTCCGAGTTGCTTCGGGTCATGCACTACAAGGGCAAGAAATATAAAATCAATTGCAGCTCTAGGTAATAAAAATAAACAATGAAAACAAAAGAAAATAAAGAAAAAAATGGTCAAAGTAATAAAGCAACTAGCGTTCTTAATATCGAAGATCCCTAGCAACGGCGCCAAAAACTTGATATAAGGCAAGTGCACCTATCAATTTTAATATAGCGGATGTAAGTCCGAGTCGATCCCTCAGAGATTTTGAGTACTAACATTAACCTTAGCTCTATTATCTAATCGGAAAATTGTGATAAATTGAATGAATTAAAAATACTGAAATTAACCATCTAAACTAATTATGAGACTTGATTAAGCAATTTAGAAATCAATAAAATCAAGAACGACTTCAAGAAATTAATAACGTATTTAGGAATTATTTCCCCTAATGTTTAACATGTGACCGCTTAAAATATATTCAATTCAATCTTTATTATTCTTGACCGAAGGGATTCACAATTAAAGTTAATACCTTTCTTAAGCATATTAACCCTAATCCTAAATTATTTACCGGAATCTCTTCACTTAGTAATATAACTTAGAATTGCATTAATGTATAATGAATTCCCACACAAATAATTAACTTTCTAGAAGAAACATGTATCTTATCTCTAAGTATACATGCAATTCTCTCTAATTATGTTAAGATCTAATTACACATGCAATTTCTCAATCATCATGCATAATATCATATATTGATACTCTAGAATTATCAATCAACAATTAAACAACATAATTGAATCAAGAAAAGATAGAAACTTTATTAAAATTCATAAATCAACCCAAAAGTCACATGAAACCCTAGGTTCCATAATCCTAAATACACGAATTCTAAGCTACCATAATGAATCTAAAAACAAGTTCCATCGAAAACATAGAATAAAACATGGAAAACCCCTTTAATTAATGAACAATCTCTCTAATCTTGAAGTTAGTGTTGCTCTCGCCTTTTTCTTGTCTTTCTCCTCAAGTCTCTTCTCTTCTCTCTTGTCTCCTCCGTTTTCTCTAATGTCTCTCTCGTGTCTAAACCCTCAGATATCCTTTTATATATGTATTATAAGGATTCTG
This sequence comes from Lumnitzera littorea, assembly GCA_024138015.1. Lineage (NCBI taxonomy): Eukaryota > Viridiplantae > Streptophyta > Magnoliopsida > Myrtales > Combretaceae > Lumnitzera > Lumnitzera littorea. The sequence goes on from JAMXBB010000001.1 coordinate 20,302,450, forward strand.
TTTTTTTTTACTAGACATGGCCTGGGACATGGCCGTATCCCCAGGTCGTGTAACTTTCTGCACCTGGCAAATTTTTCTGGATGGACACAGCCTGGAGACTGGTCATGTCTCAGACTGTGTAATTTCAAAACTTCATAACTTCTTCATTTGAACTCCGATTTAAGTGAAACTTGATTCATTTTCTTCGTTTTCGATCCTAGAACGCGTTCAAACCTTGAAATCAAAATTTTACTCAATTAAGTATCAATTTCTTTAAAGAAAACCAAAAATGTAAAGAAAATACTATAAAATCACCATATGAAATATGTTTAAAATTAGAGTTATCAATCACTGTAGTGGAAAAAGTGGAAATCCTTAGTGATTTCCCAAGCCCAATTTTCCAAAGATGCTAAGATGGAAGAATATAGGCTCTTGTTGGTCAAGAAACTTCTAGAATTGAAAGAAGTTAGAAGCTTACCTACCAAGGTGCAAATATTACTACAAGAGTACGCCAACCAATTTCCTACTGACTTGCTAAGGGGCTTACCTCCTATAAGAGGCATAGAATATTGTATTGACCTTTAACCCGAAGCTACTTTGCCTAACCAACCTACCTATAGGATTAACCCTAAGTAAGCTACCAAGCTAAAGAAACAAGTTAATGAGTTGATTAGCCACAAATATGTTCAATAGAGCATGAGCCCCTATGCCATGACAACTATCCTGGTATCGAAAAAGGATGGATCATGGAGAATATGCATTAATAACCGAGCCATCAACAAAATCATTAGTAAATACCGATATCTAATTCTAAGGTTAGATGATATGCTCGATGAGTTGTTTGGTGCCCAAGTCTTTTCAAAGATTGATCTTAAGAGTGGGTATCATCAAATATGAATGAGACTTGGAGATGAATAAAAGATTGCTTCCAACACAAAGGATGATCTATTCAAATGGATGGTGATGCCATTTGGTCTAACAAACACACCGAACACTTTTATGCAACTCATGAATCATGTCCTAAGACCATTAATTGGCAAATGCGTTATAGTGTTCTTCGATGATATTTTGGTATATATTGCCAACCCCATCTCTTATGTTGTGCACTTGAGGTCTATGTTTAATATCCTCCGTACCGAGCATTTACTCGATAACTTTAAGAAATGTGTATTCTATCAAAGCGAGAAAGTATTCCTCAGTTATGTTACTTCTAAGGGAGGCATTAAAGTTAATGACAAGAAGGTCCGAGCTACTCTCAAATACCCGATGCCAACCAATGCTATCGAAGTAAGGAGTTTCCATGGTCTAGCCTCATTCTCTCGAATATTCGTATGAAACTTTAGTTCCATAACTGCCCTACTGATTAAGCTGACTACGAAGAATTGTGAATTCAATTGGTCTAGGTTGACTTCTGCCCCAGTACTCGTCATGCCTAACTTTGAGAATGTATTTGAACTAAGATATTATGCATATAGAGTTGACATTGGAGCTATTTTTATACAGAAGCATCGACCAATTGCATATTTTAGCGAGAAGCTCAAAGGAGCCACACTGAATTACTCGGCATATGATAAGGAGTTTTATGCCCTTGTCCAAGCATTTTAGAACTAACAACAATACTTACTTCCGAGAGTTTATTAGCTACACAAACCATAAATCCCTCAAGCATCTTAGAGGGGAGAAAAGACTTTCTTAACATCATGTTAAGTGGATAAGTTCCTAGAAATTTTTCACTACGTCATCCAATACAAGAAGGAAACTACCAATAATATGGCCAATGCACTCTCCCATCAATATGTTATCATTACTACTTTACAGGCTAGGATACTTAGGTTTAACACCCTGCTCGATCAATATGAACATGATTCATATTTTGGGCCCTTAGTGGTCAAATGCCACGTAAGAAGAGTAGTAGATGGGTTCCATTTGAGCCAAGGATTTCTGATGAAGGGTAAGTAAGTTTGTATGTAGAGTGGATTTGCTAAGAAATTACTTGTCCAAGAAGCCCATGTTAGGAGCTTAGCCAACCACATTGGTGAGAAGAGAATGGCCAAGTTGCTAAAGGAACATTTCTATTAACCTAAGATGATGAAGGATGTACGTTAAATTCTTGAACGATGCGAAGTATGCAAACATGCCAAGGGAAAAAAGGAGTCATATAAAGAGTACACACCTCTACCCATACCTAAACAATTATGGACCAATCTAAGCATGGATCTCATGCTCAGCCTACCTTGAACACTAAGGAAATATGATTCTATTATGATGGTGGTCGATCAATTTAGTAAAATAAGCCACTTCCTGCCCTATTACAAAACCAATGACGCTTTATTTGTTACTAACCTCTTCTTATAAGAGATCATACGACTACATTGGGTACCAAGGACTATTGTATCTAACCGTGATTTAAAGTTCACGAGTTTCTTCTAGAGAACCCTATGGAAGTGTTCTCCAAAAGAAACTCAACACTACGCTCATGTATGGTATTTCTTACCACTTACAAACAAATGGCCAGATAGAAGTTGTGAACAGAATAGTAGGCAACCTCTTTCGAGCTTCTCTTGGAAAGAATCTATGCTTGCCTATTATTGAATTTGTTTACAACCGCTCCACTCATAGGTCAATGAGAAGGTCACCTTTTGGGGTCGTTTATGGACTTAACCAGAACTTAACCTTGAACATGGTGATTAGCCCTACCACCCAAGGAGAAAATCAATCGAGTTTGCAGTACACCTAAGAGTTCAAAAAGTTACATCAGAAGGTCATTGAGCAACTAACCAAACTATAGCCTGACAGAAGGAACAGGGAAGTTAACGGAGGAGGTGAGTCATTTACAACCCAAGAGACCTTTTCTAGGTCCTTCTTAGCAAGGAGCATTTTCTAAGGAAAAGGATGAATAAGTTATCTCCCAAGTCGGATGAACATTTTAAGATCCTTCGACATGTCAATGATAATTCCTATGAACTTGACCTACCTAAAGGACATTGGGTATCTCCTACTTTCAACATCGCTTACCCGATACCCTATGTGCTTGAAGAAGAAGGAGATCAAGACTTGAAGGAAAATTTTCAACATTCTCAGGAAATTAATGAATTGCCGACCTCTAGCCCCCTTACTCATACATACCTCCAAGGCTTACAGCCTCTCGCAAGGAGGATACTCTCATAGTAACCCGTCGAGGAGAAACACTTATATGTAGAAGAGTTATGGGTGACCTCCTTAAGACCCCAACTCGAATACATTCTGCTTGGTCTGACATTTGTTTAGTCACCAACCCCTCAAGTACCGAGGCCAGCATGTCAAGTGCCAAGACCGAGCTGTTGATTGCCAAGGTCGAGGCCATTACACAACAAACCCTACTATTCCAATCTACAAACATAGCAAGTGGCAAAGCCGACCTATTGATTACTAAGGTTGAGGCCTCTACATGCCCAGCCTTCCTCTTTCGGCCCCATGATCAATCACATCCATCATTCAGCTCAACAATTCCAAATACCATCTATCTGCAGCAGTCACAACATCACAGCTCAACTACTATGTCTCAAGAGTCACTCATATGAACCCATTGATAAGCCACCACCTGTCCTTACTTTTCTGACATTTATACTATATTCTATTTTCGTTATTTGTCATATTTACCCTTTTTTATACATATTAGGAGTCTCTTTTCTTCATTGTCTTTTATGTGATTTTTCCTATTTGTGTTGTTGTCTTAAATGACTTATTATAAATAGTCCTTTTATTATAGCCACAAGTCATCTTACACCCTTTTTGATATTGCATATACTTGTTCTTATGAAATGCCCTTCTTCAAGTACATTTCCTTGACACTCTTATCTAATCTTATCAAATAGCTCAAGGTTAGTGGTAAGTGAACCTTAACATTAACTTATGAGTCATATCAAGCCAAGTGTTAAGTCATATTGTGTTCGTTGGTGTGTAATATCCTTCAAGTAGCTTACAAAAACTACTATGTTTACCAACTTTGTCACCTCATTTTCTTCATTATTATGAAAGACCCATTTGGTTACTATTTCCTATGGTAAGCCTTAATGATTACTAAGCTCCTAGACACATCAACTCATAAATCATATATTGAGATAATTGATTGGCAAAATGAGCCACTTCATCCCTCACCACAAAAACATCGATGCCCTATTTATTACTAACCTCTTTTTGTAAGAGATTGTATGACTGCATAAAGTACTAAGAAGTATTATGTCTAATCGTAATTCGAAATTCATAAGCTTTTTTTGGAGAACCCTATGAAAGAAGTTCAACACTAAACTCATGTTCAATACTTCTTGGCACTCACAAATAAACGACTAGATAGAAGTTGTGAATAGAACAGTCGGCAACCTCCTTCAAGCTACTGTTCAGAAGAATCTACATGATTAGGATCTATGTTTACCCATCATTAAGTTTGCTTATAATCGCTTTGCTTATAGCTTGACAGGAAGGTCACCTTTTGAGGTAGTATATAGATTTAACGCGAATTTACCCTTGGATATGGTTATTAACCCAGTAGTCCAAGGAGAAAATCAATTAGGCTTACAGTGTATCGAGGAGTTTCAGAGATTGCATCAAAAGGTTGCTAAGCAATTGGCCAAAACTGTGACCCGACAAAGAGAGCAAGGAAACCGAAGTAATAGGCAAGTCATTTACAACCTAAGAGACCTTATTTAGATCCACCTCAATAAAAAATGTTTCATAGGAAAGAAGATGAATAAGTTATCTCCCAAGTCAGATAGACCTTTTAACATCCATCGATGTGTTAATGACAATGCTTATGAACTAGAACTACCTGAAGGATAAGGCGTATCTCCTACTTTCAACGTCGTCAACTTAACACCCTATGTGCTAAAAGAAGATGAAGAAGATGAAGAAGACTAAGATTTGAGGGTAAATCTTCAATAAACCCAAGAAACTGATGGACTACTAACCTCCAAACCCCTTACTTGAGCCCATCTCCAAATCCTACAATCTCTCGTTGTAAGGATTATCTCCAGTCAACTTATCAAAAACAACCACCAATATGTAAAAGAACAGTAGGTGAACTCTCTAAAGTCCTAACTCAAACACACCCTACTCTGCCTTAATGCCTACCCAATCAATAACCTGTCAACTGCTAAGGTTAATCAATCGAATGTTAAGGTCGAGGTGACTACACACTATACTCTTCTCTTCCAACATACTAAACTACCGATTGCCAAAGCCGAATAGCTGTATGGAAAGGTTGACTTGATAAGTGCTAAAGCCGAGTTCCTTACATGCCAAGCTCTATTTACTCGGCCAATAGCAAAACAACATCCTTTATTTGTCTTGGCAACTCCATACACCATTCGTCAACAACATGCCCAATGTTAGTATAACTCAACCATAACGTCCTAAGGCTCTAGAACATAGACTCAATTGTTGCATGCCACCTATTATGCCTTTTTCTGACATTGTACTATATTCTTTTATTCTATTTGTCCTCTTTACCCTTTTGGTAATATACCGTGATAGTATTTTTATATTACCTATTTCTGTAATTGCTTAGGTTTCCTTATTACACTATAAATTTACTATAAATAGTCCTTTTTTCCTTGTAACCAAAATCATCATACACTTTATGTGTATTGAATATTCTTGTTCTTATAAGATATCTCTCTCCAAATACATTTTCTCTTATACTCTTATCTAATCTTACCAAGTAGCTTGAGATTAGCGACGAATGGATCTTAATATTAGCTTATACATTATATCAAGTGAAGTACTAAATCACGTGTGTTCATTAATGCATCATATCCAAGCAACTCATGGAAGCTACTTTGTTTGACCGTTCGTCCATTCCCTTTTCTTTGATATCTCAAAGAACTCGTTTGATTACTATTCTCAAAGGTAAGCCCTAATGATTATTTAGCTCCTAGGTACATCAATAATAAAAAATGATAACACAATGGTCACTCGTTATTTTGCACCACCTATCAAACTTTCTCTCAGCATATTTTATCAACAACTTATTCATGCCTATCTGATTTGATATCTCAATCCTACATTAATTAAAGTAGTTATTACAGTTATAAAATATCTTCTTCACTAATGACGCAACAGGCAAGTTCATAGCATCCCATAATGCACTACTATAAATCACGACAACATTTATAGTCCAATTACCAAAATGAGCTCCATCATCAAATGCCAAAGTTTACATCCTTGCATGCAATTCTTTAAAGTATACTTTAGTGTGAGGACTCATCATCTTAGCCTTATCGTAGTATACGCAAAATTTACAAGGTTGCAACTAGTATGCAGCTTTTTTATTAGTTCTTTACATTCTTTGTTCTTGGCCTAAGAATTGAAGTTACTAGCAACCTAACGGATACACCAATGCCACGACCAACCATTTAGCCACTCTGCATTCTATCCTTCAATTGTAGACCATATTCTAGCAAGATGGTCGGAGATTAAACATATGTCCATACAATCCTTTATTATATACATAATAACACATTTCAAGAATTAGCCCCAACTATTTTAACATTCCTCATCAACCAGTACAAATGCTAATGAGATAATATGATTTTCACTGCCAACTCTGGTCACTACAAGTAGCCTATGCTTATACTTCCCATATAGAAATGTACCATTAATTGTAATGACATACCTGAAAAGAACAAATTAATTCAACTATTTACAAAAGAGATAAGCAACTAGTTAACTAGTAGACAAGTATGAGTGGTGCCATTGGACCTACAATGTACAAAGCCTTCAATACACAGTCCGAAGGCCCATACCACTCTTCTAAATAACACATGGCCTACAGTGTCGCTGTCTTAATATTTCCACTCAATAATGGTACTCAAATTTAGCCTCTTGCATAGCATATAATAGATGTGGAAGCATTGCATATAATTCTTCCTACTTTTCCTAAACCTGTTCAATCGCTTTACACTTAACTTCTTAGACTCTATATGTGTGCAATATATCCATATTGCTTGCAAATAGTAGCTTGAAAATGTTTCACTTTAATGCTTGGTGATCATTGTAGTTACTTAATAACATAGCAAGATAGGGTAGTCAAATCCAATTAAGGGTGGTCTTGGCTAACAGCAAGATTCAAGCACATGTATAGGCCACAAACTATTTATAACAAAACACCCAACATACTTCTTCTAATACGCTCGTGACCTCCATTTGCAACCCTTTTTCTAATCAACACATTTAAGAGGCCAAATTTTCTTGTCGAACTCCTTTACCACAAAGTCATGCTGGTTCAAAAAATGATGCATTTTCACAGCCATTTGTAAATATTCTTTATTCTAAAACCCCATGTCCACCTTAAATTCATTATTGAAACTTCATTCATCATCATTCATGCTCTCCTTAAATGATGGATGATACAAGTTCATCCCCAATACTTGCCGTATATAATGGCATGGATTCTAAACTTCCAACTGCGTCTACATTTGTGATCAACCCATTACTCCAATCATTTCTCCTACCCAGCTCTTAAGCTTCATTTATAAATTGGAGCTACCCATCGTTGGCAGCAATACTATCATCTGAACCAATATCATTAGAATCTTCAACAATGATCTCATAAGCTAGTTTACTTTCTACATTTGTATCCTTGTTTGATTCACTTGTAATCAATATGTTAGCTTAAAGAGGCATGCAACTGCTACTCTGTACATCACTAGGTGAAAACGATTGAGATTTAAACACTTGAGTTTCAACTTAAACCCCAACATTACTATCATGTCCTTCATGATCATACTCGACATGTTGATTTTATGAATTCAATATACATTTCTGCTAAACTACTAACTCTACTACGTCCTTAGGAGGATGCCAACAGTTGCTAGACATCATAGTCATCATTTATAGGCATGATATAAAACAAGTTCCTACTCCCTCCTACAAAGAGATATCTGTAAATCAACTCAACCTAATGAGTTATCATGTTAATTCAAAAACAATTACATTTTAAGCCCAACAACCGATCATAAGCTACTCAAAATGAAACCCCAACTACTGTTGTTAAGCGACTATCATAGTGTACCCCATCCTCTTCTTCCACAATATTTCCTTTAGTATAGCAAACTACTTTCACATTATCCATTTTCACTTATTTATCACATCAATTTCATAAAATTCACAACATAAATAAAAACTATATCTTTTATTTACAGTCATAAACTTATGCAGACCACTAATATAATAACTAAATTGAATTCACTAACAAATGTTCATATCAACAGTTGATTCAATACTTATTATTATTGCATAGAAAATACACCAATCCAACCAATTGATTCAATAATAATTAAGTGTGTCTAGCACCTATTACACATGCATATAAAATATATTAACGCGAACAAATCTGTACGTAAAAAAAAAATTGACATGTCCAACAATATACCATAATATATTCAACAAAAAGGGTATTTCTCACAATTACACAAACGTGGAATCGTTTCCTTCCTTAGCATATAAAGAGAGAGAGAGAGTGATGGAATTGCATGTAATCGATAATATTTTTATGAACTTTTTGCAAATATGTGTTGTACACAACATTAAGATGTCAAATCCACAATTGATTTGAGGGAAAAAAAAAAAAGTGCAATGGCGATTCATGAGTATACACGTCTAGGTTTTTAGAGAGAGAGAACAGTTTTAAGAATGAAATGCAATGAAAAAAAGGCATGCTGAGATTGTTATACTGCATAATGAAACCGCCTCTTATATTAAGATTAAAATTGATCCTTATCTAATTAAAAACTCCTCTTTAAAAAATAATTTCAAGTACTGTATTCCTAAGATTATTTTCCCAAGAGTAGTATTTTGGGATATTTTTTACTTTTTTTTATTTTCCCCTTAGGAGCCATGATGTAATTCAATGAAATTCTTCCTCATATTTACACTTACATCATACCTCGAATAAGCATAGGCCTGGGCTGATGCTGCAACTCGCGACTAAGTGAAGCTGAAGCCTCATGTGAGCCCAGAAAAATGATCAATCTTGCCAGTCTCTCCTCTGATAAAAACTTGAGGTTGTGGCATAGCAATCCGTACAGAGTCACAATGAAGTGTCCGTCAAACAAGTAACGAGATGCTTTTCGTAACTGCATGAGCCAAATGCCCAGTACCTACATCCTTGTAGAATAACAGGGAAGGATAACTTTTTTCCGGTAAAATCTAACAGAGTAATAGACACTAGCTCGCAAAAAGCCAGCCGCTATGCATACGCATGCATCTCCTTTTATTAAAAAGCACCTTACCATAACCAAGTGAGGATTATATAGGTGAAGACAACAAAACATCTTCCGATTTCCAAACATTAGAAAAGCTTTGAATGGCTTCTAATTATAGAGAAATACTTACAGGCAACAATATCGGAAAGCTTGACAGATTTAATCATGTGGCAGTCAGGTTGGATTCAGATTCCTTATGCCGACTTCAGAATTTTAACACTAGAAAGATATAGATCGTGTCGCAATGAAGAACACAATCTCTACTCACATCTCCAAGGGTTGAAAATCCACCGACCCGAAGTTTGAATAAGAGGGATTAGTTTTCCCTTAGACTAAACTTTTTCACACTTTATTTGGTATAAAGGAAGGAATTAAAAAGGAAAGAATATAAAAGGAAAAAATAGGCAAGGAAAGAAATATAAGAATATAATAACTACCGGTTTGGATATTAAAGAGAAAGAAAGGGAAAGGAATGTTAATAGTTACTAAAGACAAAATAAAGTATAATAAAATTATTAACATTCCCATTAAAAAATATTAAGTGAAAAGATAACTCATAAAGGGATAAAATAACAAACTAGACAACTTTCCGTCCCCCCTCTCTAGTTTGAAGGAATCGATGGAAGACTTTCCTTTCTCAATCCATCTTTCCCATTTTCCTTTATTTACCAAACAAGGAAAGGTATTAAAAGTTACACATTCCTTCCACTTTTCTTCATTCTTTAATACCAATCATAGTGACCAAGAACAAGAAGAGGGCCCCTATCAACATTTCATCACTTAAATGAAAATTCAAGGAGTTCAATCTGAACCATCTTCAGAGGAGCCAGAAACAACTTGCTTATCCAACATGAACTAGCAAACAATGTCCACCAGATAGGATACCTTCTAGCAGTGGGGTTGGTCGTACCTCCAATAAATGATGTTATCATATTCTTCATATGATCCGAGGCAGGCAACTGGAGAAGGAAAACCGGATAAGGCAAAAGCTGAGATTTGACAAACCTGGAGCAGTAAGTAAACTGGACATCAACACAAGTCATTTGGGCTTCAGGTTTCCCAAGGAACAAACAAGAAAACTATCAGCTATGAGTGATCACGAAATCAGATATTGGCAACCAAGGATAGCAATAACACGTAGAAAATGTATAATGGAACAGCTATCTTTCCTAATGGTTTTCACCAACAATGGTCGCCGCCAATAATCATTGCTCAAATTTAGGTTCATTTTAAATGGGCAGAGAGATAATAGTTGCCATTCAACTAGGATGTTGCGCACAAATTAGAGGATGGGCAGTGGGCATACGGGGGGCACAGAAATAGTTTCTAGGTTTGAAAGATAAATTCCATACAAGCAATTTTAAAGGTAACAGCGTCCCATGGAAGGTTCAACCTCTCCCTTCTAAGTCCAGTTACAAAAGGAGATAGATCACACGTTCATTAATAAACATAACTGTAAGACCAAATCCAAAGGGAAAGAAGCCCTCCCGTGCAACATATATTGCACCATTCTAGCCCATTGCATACTTCTGGGTCCAGCTTCTCGCTGTTGTCTCGTACTTGTTCCTGTCAGTTTTGTACATGTGCGCAATCTCCGGAACCAGAGGATCATCAGGATTGGGGTCGGTCAATAATGAACAAATTGATAGCAAAACCTGAAGAAGAAAACACATTTCACCCTATTTTATTGCAAATTTAACATAATAAAACCAATTCAACGTTCTCTGAACTTTAAAGAAAAAATGCCTGGCAAAACGCAAAGGACAAGCTTTAAATGTATAAAGTAGAAATCATACATAGAAATAAGCATATTCTAAGGATGAGTAGTCATCCCATTGAAAACCGAACAAGTTTTCAAATATAAATGGAGCATAAGTTATACATAGAAAAGAGTGTTATAAAGATGAGTAGCTCAAATTCAAATGTCATTTACACAATCAAACCTTGTAGGCAACCCATAAGCTTGGTTATAAGAATCCATGAGAGCATCTCTCAAATTTAGATCAGTCAATAGAGAAGTTTAAGATGTACTAACAGAAGTTCCACAACATGGGTATGCAAAATCAACAATCTTGTCTATCCACTGAAATAATAAGACCATTTGACACCAAGCCAAAAGCTAATAAAAAAACCTTGGTAGGGTTGACATATAAGAACTAACACTAAGGTCTCAAGATTGCACCCTAGTGCATGACAATTCAATGGCATGGGGTGGATCACCTAGATTGTAAGACAAAACGCATCCTAAATTTCCGATAGACCTATCTGAATTATCCTCAGTGCAGCTTTACTTGGGAGCTTTTCTTCTTTTAATTGCAGCTAAGGTCTCTAAACAGTTTATTTATCTTAAACGACAAGAATTCAACAGTCAAGAGATCATCCAGATAATTTCCAATATCGGTACACCACAGCAAAGAAAGAGCATAAATAATGCACAACCAGCACAATCAACTTTCTACTATAAAACCAAGAAGACATATCTGGTTCTGATCAATCACTATTTGATCTAATTCTTATAAGAGTTTCACCTTGGAAATAGTAAGCGCAGGGCTCCATTGCTCCTTCAAGATATCCAGGCAAATGCTACCATTGCTGTTGATATTAGGGTGAAAAACTTTTGTTCTGAACGCAACCTGCATAGACAACCATGCAGTTAGCAAATTATATAGGCAAGTAAAAAGAATTTGATTTCCAACCCTTTGTATATTGGACATATAGGAATGATGGTGCTTGTTTGCCAAGAGAACAAGTATCTCCATACAGTCAGATGATCAAACTCTGGAATACAAAGTGGGTAACATCAAACAGAAAGGGTCATTAAAGCCACATGCTCACAATGAGACAACTTTAACCACCAACTAATGCAGATAGACGAGATGGGAGGAAAGGAGCTCAGATAATTTACAGTTCCACCCAAAACTCAACACAATCAGATCATATAATAATAGTTGTTCTCTACTTATCAAGACACCAATAGCAACAAGACAAACACAATCCCCTTAATAGACCACCTTTCCAGCAACGGTGGGCTGCCCCCTGAAAGAACCATCAGCCAGTTCATTTTTTAATTAAGTATGGTTCCAATTTGATTGCTCATCATTATGTCTTCAGAAATATTTTTGGGTAACATATCATTAATTTGGCATGGAATCACACTATAAGTGTGATAATGCTAAGAGTATGGCACAGATTTGAAGGGAAACACAATGAAAAGATATCGTAACAGGACTGCAACTATAAGGAGTTTCAAGGATGACATCTGGTCACGTTAACATCATTATAACACCAGATATTGTAATGGTTGACTGCAACTATAAGGAGTTTCAAGGATGACATTCCGTGGTCATGTTAACATCGCTATAACACCAGATATTGTAATGGTTGACTGCAACTATAAGGAGTTTCAAGGATGACATTCAATGGTCATGTTAACATCACTATAACACCATCCTATTAATGCTTTGAGGCTTTGATAACAAGCTTTATGAGGTCCAAGTTTAAATTCCATCAAGGTCACTTCTTAAGACTACCTATAGATAAAAGCTACATTTTGTTATAGATTACAAATAAAAAGCTATATTTAATTGGAGAATAGGTCTTGTCGGATGGTTCATATGCTCAAAGGTAGCCAATCCAATTATAATTGAATCCTTTTGTTACCAAAATATACAGATATATACATGTATTATATGTTTGTACATTACATATCCTGAGTAATAGTATGATTCTTAATAAAATCAGTACATTTATCATTTAAAACAAGGAAAAAAAGAAAAAAAAAAAAAAAAGGGAGCATTTTTGCAATATGAGAACAAGAGCGAATCAGTTGATAGTCTTACAACAGTTCAGAAGATGATTATACCAGAACGCTTAGTATGTAATTATCCACAAGAAGTCATATATTTGATAATAGCCCACAATTCGCTGCAGTTTTTTTACGATCCCATCCATATTTTTTACGTGATCAATTCCGCTCTCCGTCTCACTCTCAATTTATTTTTTATTAAATCCAAGCCATCAAACCAATTGTGTTTTCAACAGTTCAAATTTAATTAATATTAAATCAAAAATAAGATAAAGAGCTAGACCAGTCCCATCCCGTCCTGTTGTCCAATCAAAATAACAGACGGGACCGTAGAAGCTCCCCAATTCACTAGGTCATCACCATATAGAGAAAAGCTGCATAGCATAGGCAGCCCAACCATCACAAAGGATCCAGACACAAGTAGCTTTGGCATGTGCTGAGTAAAATCATTGGGGGGAAACAAGTTCCAAGACTTAACAGAAAGTTCTAGCAAGACAGTATAAAAAGGTGCATTCCATGCACAAAGACAAAACTCCAGAAGAGGTGACCCAATTTAGCCTCTCAAAAGATGATAAGTTGCAACACAATGGTAGGAGTAGCCACAAGAATCTCCAATTTGAGTCATAGTTGTTACACTACCTTTGGTGGTTTAAATGGATAGTCAGGTGGAAAGTGAATGGTGACTAGAAACACCCCACCAGCATATGGACTATCAGGAGGACCCATAATAGTTGCTTGCCAATGGAACATGTCTTCAGCTACTGGGCCTAAAAAGAGATTTGATGCCAAATAACATTAAACTATAAAATCAACATCAAAGATCCCATATTTTCTCAGTGATTAATCTAGAATCCAGATATATTATTAACATACTCATAACAACTGAGTTAAAGTAGTGGCATCAAAGACTCAACTGAATGCAATGAATTAGAAGGAAAAAACCCTCTAAAACCATTCTTATGATAATTACGAAAGCACATCAGAAGCACTGGTATAAACAGTATGCCAATTGCAAACTGAAATTCCTATACATCAGGAGCACCGGCATAAACAATATACCAACTGCGAACTGAAATTCCTAACCATAGTCTTACTTTTAAAATAAATTAAGAGATTAATATGCGCAAACATTCTTAGCAAGTTCCTCCAGTTGAAACACATAGTTTACTTTCATTAAAAGAACCTCCCATAACCAAATTATTCTTATTGATAAGTTGCAGCAGCAGTGCGGTCTTGTAACAAAATATAGCAACATAATCATCAGAAAGATGCTCCAATATGGTCTAAGAAGAGACTCAGCCTCAAGGAACCACTTGAAGATTTCAGAATTCCTTAAGACAGTTCAACAAAGGGTCTTCAGAGACCAGCAGACATTCTATATGCATAACATATTCATGGGCATGTCAAGTATAGATCTTAGTCAACATTTCATGATTAAAATACAACCAAGATCACAGTTTAAGGTTTCACAAACTAGCAACATGTTTCGCATCTGCTTATATAATTCTAACACCCAAAATAAGAAAACCTTCATCATCATAAGTTAGAATAACCCGAAACTCTATCTTCATCGAATCAATTCCAGACACAGTAATCGACCATACCACAATCCACACATCGATCATTTTTTTGGAAAGTTCTACACAAACAACTCTACAAATATGTCTCACAAATCAAACAAACCACTCAACAATCAAAAAATCAAACACATGATCAGAAACACGCAGATCGAATATGCCTAACTTCTAAAATCCAAAATCACACCTTGAAATCATACCAACACCTAAGCATGACAATAAAACCACGAATCAGAAGACAGAAGCAGCAAAAGTCAAAGATCTAGAAAACGAACCAGCACTGCAAGAGGTAGGAGGATCTTTTTGGAGATCCTTGAGCTCCTTCAAGATCCGTTTCGACGCCATAACTCGATCTTTTGTTTTGATCGTTCGATTTCAATCCGAAAAACCCTAGCAGATCTCCAACAAAACACAAAAAAGAAAAAAGAAAAAAAAAAAGAGAAAAAGAAAAACACTAGATCTTCTCAATCTCACCTTATCCACAAACCCTAGCTGCGCACTTATATATAAGTGTACATATAGATTGACGATATTATTAAAAAGGAAAGAGAGAGTAGAGGAGAGGGGGGGAGAGAGGAGAGAGAAAGTTACCTTGAGATCCTCCTTGTTATTACTTAGGCGCTGAAGAGAGAGAAAGGAGGAAAAAAGGGGGGGGTGGGGGGTTTTTGGGAAATCAATTTATACAAATAGACGGAAAAACCGCAATTGTGTAAGTATGTGTACGTATATATGCATATTTGTACAGCAATCCATGTATATGTCCACATCTATATTAAGTGTTGTACGACTCTGACCGAGAACTCGATTTCACTTCATCCGGCTATAAAATTGATTCACTCATCTCTTTAAGCGTATTAATAATAATTCAGAAAAATCCAGTTTATCCGATTTCTATAAGACCCGACTTGTTTGTGGGAAAGAAGAAGATACAATTTTCTTTTGCTTTTTACTAAAAAAAAATGCATTGACTTATTAAAAAGATAAACTTAGATTCAAGAAAAATAAAAAATAAATTATAAAAAATTATCAATTTTTAAATTTAAAAACAGTTAATAATTTTATTACGTTATAATTAAATATGATTAATATTTAATATTTTTATAAAGTCCAGTCTTTCGACCTGATGTGATGTATATTTGACCACATTTATATCAACCATCAGGTAAATGATAATGTATGTTGGTGGACCCACTTCATCCGGGTGGACGATTTGATTCATTTTTGTAATAATAATTTTTTCGGTAGCCTATCTTCAATATGTTTGGTCTCCACTCCGACCGCTTCTTTCTAATATTGTTCGGATCTTTAATTAATGAAATGAGCCGAGCTAAAAATAAATACGAAAAAATTAAAAAAGAACATAAGTAATTAAAGTGAGAAAGTTGTAAAGTATTTCAAAATTCCAAATTATATAAGCCATTACACAAAGAGGGTAATTATTAATTAACTAATATGACATTAATTTTCACTATTTTTAGTAAGAGTAAATTAGTAAATTGATTTACCTAATCTTATATGAGGGAGACTTTAAATAATTAATTAACTCATTTCAAATTTGAGATAAGTCACCTGAATACTTAAATTCCCCTCCCTTTTCCCTCTCTTTGATAACTTAAGCTTTAGGTGCTAATAAAGTTCTAATCGTACCTCATTTCATAAGATAATCCTAAAAAAGATTCAAGCCTTGTAGAAGAGTCTATGACAAATTATCTATGATACTATAGAATCTAAAACACTATAGTCCATTGCATGTTTTTAGTCTCTATTGACACGTTAGACATCTTAAACAACCTACTACTTTTTCACATATATATCAATCCTTAAAACTTGTAGTATTTCCACAAAATCTCATGGATATCTATAACATCCTTAGACTATAAAATAGTACCGAATGGTCAGTATTCTTAAGTTCTTTTATTCAACTAAAGATATGTTTGAACATATTACAATAACAATGCTTCTCAATAAAACAAAATAACAACTTAACATTTTATTCTAGCCAAACTCAATAACTAACATACTTCCCACTACAACAATAGGAGAAGTCTTAGATGACTTATCATAACTCAAAATACAACTGAAATAAATAACTAAAGTTCTACTAACTTTTTCAGTCAAACTTACACTTTTACTCAAATTACAAGAAATTGTTTCCATTCTTATTATAATAATAAACACAATAGTTCGCTGCATCATCTTAATACTCAAGTCACCATATTAAACTTCATAAATGCCTTGACCTGTATCTACACCTAAAAATTAAAGAAGGGACAAGTCGAAGCTCAGTACAGAATATACAATCATATGTGCATGCGCATGAGCATGAGCAAACCATAATGATGACATCACACACACAGAACAAGTACATATATGCAATAACCACCAATTTATTATCTTTTATTTAGGTTTGCATACAGTACAGTTTAGAGTCTATGCATCAAACTCTAAACTTGGAATAATTCATAACTCCGATCAAGTAATCTATATATATACACCATGTAATATTGGCGTGAATCCTCCCTAGTAGCTTAGTAACCAAGTATCCAAGTAACAATCCAAATCTACCTAGATCATTTTCAAACGAAACTCTAATCGGTACACCATTGTACAACGATCATCAAGATACTACCCTAAGGTCTAATCCTCCCATCCCTAAGGCCTAACTAAGTACACACAACATATGTTTATTTAATGTCCAATAATTATTTAGTTTAGATATATTACTAACCTACACCACAATCACAAGCAAGTATCCAGTATCAAGTTCAATTGCAACTTTATGGTCCAACTCTATCACATTCATAGACCTAACATAGCATAAATACCAAAAATCAAATCATAACCTATCCTTACACTAGAATAATACTTGTATTTGGTCTCTACACTTGATTAACAATGCTTCTTAACTTAACTATTCAACCATCTCGTACTTGCAACTTAAGTCTACTGAGGTACCTAGGATTACTTAGAGAATGAATTAGTTTGTAAAACGTTTTGAGTGAAGAATCATGTTTAGGAAAACTTTAAAAAGGATTTAAGATGAAAGAGCATGCCCAAAAAACACGTAAAATCTAAAGGAAACTTTGCTATATGCAACAAGGGTCATGGTGTTCTAATGCTATTACTTATGGCATCTACACCCCCTTCTCAGATACTTTCAAAAACCATCTCTCCTAACATGTTGTCCCAACAACAACACAACTCCATAACCCTGCAAACACCAATCAAATACCCAAATACAATCAACACTCAACCTAAAACTCAAATCAACAATCACACCTCTAATAAAAACAAACATACAAAGCATGGTTAGCAAATACCTACCTTTGAGATCCGAGATCTACACTTCTACCACCAAGAATTCATTGTAAAACTCCCAAATAACCATCTCAAGAAATTTTAGATGTTGCCCTAGCAAAGAAAGTGAATTTTTTAAAGAGGCTTTATTAATAACTCAGTAAGAAAAAGATCCTACAATCTTACCTTAATCCATTTTTTTGTTAGATCTCCTTAGAATAACACAGATTCCCTTTCTTTGCTTTAGAACTCTTACAAAATCCCTAGGTCACAAAACTATAAACATATGAAAAGAGGGTGGAAAAAGGGTTTTAAAGAGTGGAAAAAGACCTTAAATACCTAAGGTTCACAAAACATACTTATGCCCAAACTAACCTCGTCAGATATTACCAATACTAACCATACCCTTAGCTTATAACATCAAAATTAATCCTTTTCTTTTTGTTTTCTTATTTCATCTTTCTCTTTTATTTTTCAAATTTTACAATTCTGCCCTTCTAGAAAAACTTTCATCCTTGAAAGTTTGCCTAAATCACTAAAATGAAAAACTCTTATTACTTCCTTCTTATTTCTTATTATGTCTCCCATGTGTCTTCCTTTTCGATTGAATGCTCAACTATATCTTGACATACTTACTTACTTTATGATTCTTGAAATCTACCCTTTCATTTCCTCCATAGCTTTCCCGATACAAAATGAAATTCTTAAATCCCCAATTGGTTTCTTACATCAATTAATATTTGAGATTTTCCATGAGGTCCCTCAACTAATCACAACTACCCCTAATCTCCAGTATTGAGAGTTCTATCTCTTTCATCACTTGGTCTACTTGATCTAAGATACTTTGGTATGGATTACTTTCAATTTCCACCCAGTTTTAACTAGTATTTGCCATAATAACATTTGTAGATTCATGTCTATGCAACTTTTATCTGCAAATCTTTCTTATTCTCCTCATTTCTCTCATTTTACAATTTTTCAATTAATGTTCTCCCCATCCATATGTCCTCTCCAATTTAGACTTAGGCTTAAAATTACTATGTTTAGATTTTTTCCACCTTCATATCTGTTTCCTAATTCACCATAATGTTCCCCACTTACGACTTGTATGCAACTTTCTTTCACTGTACCTTACTTTTTTTAACTTTTACATACCAGATTATTCTTATCCTTGAATCTTTTCCACATTTAAGCATTTACCCATTATAAGATTGAATTCTTAGATTAAATATTTTAGATATTTCTTGAAGCTCTCCAGGTTTTCTTCACTATACTTTTTTCATCTCTCCATTTACAATCCTTAATTTTTCTCCATATTGCATTAATCTGCAAAGTTCTTATTTATTCTACTTCTTATCAACTTACAATCAATTACAACACGATTAACCTCTACTTTAGCATCCTAAAGTCAATAACTTTCATACCGTTACCTCAAGTTTCAATGTCTTATCATTATAATGTGGAAACATAACTAACAACAACATCCTCTCGATTCATTAGACTTATATAATTTCATCCACCTATCCTAATATGCCAAGGCGGGGTAAACACATGTCTCCAATAATCACATGAACCAGTGATGGGCTCAAATCATAAGATAGTTTGAAAAGTAAATGATAGTCGTTGGTTAAGCAACCCAAGCATTAGCTCTATGGATATGACGTATTGTAAAACTATACTTGGACTTAAAGCTCTACTTAATATGACACATAAATAACTCCTTAAGGTTACTCACCATTAACATTGCTTAAAGGTTGGATAAAAGTATGCTTGGAGTAGTTCACAATGGCTATGCAAGAACAAGGAAAAAAGAAGACAAAGTATATATTCTCATTCTATTGATTTTACCTATTACATAATGGGGGTATTTATATAACCTATTTAGAGTTGCATCTTAAGAATGCACATTTACCTAAATAAATCGAAAATAAAAGTAATGTAAGAACATGTGCATGGTAAAAATGACAAATAATAGAGGAATATGTACCTAACAGTTTATACATGTAAGGACAATGTTAGAGATGCGTGTCAGAAGATGTTTAGTAGGAGTTCTAGCATTGTAAAATGCATTCTACAGGGCTTAATCACTAGTTAAGGCCGGAAAATAACTTTAGTTCTAGATGAATAGCTTAAAAGAACTTCGACCGAGCTACTAGTTGGGTTGGCTAATAGGTTAACCTCCCCTACCCAAGATATAATAAAACACTAGTATAAGCTCAGGTACCTAATCTAGTCGATCTTCAGGAGTCTTGTTTTATTCATGAACTATTGAGAGAAAGCTCAGCAAACTAAGGCAACCAATCTACAAGCTTAGGAGCTAGTTAAAGGGCCTTGATTCCTATCATCCCTTAATCCTAATTAGGATATAGGATCAAATTTGATTGAATTTCTTCCATGACATCCTTAAGGACATATAAGCTCAAGTTAACTATATTGAAGAAATCAAACACTCAATATCCCTTTAGCTAGTCTACTATATAAGTTTTAATCGATTTTCTCAATGATTCAAAATAGGTCTTCTACTCAGGGAGACAACATGTTCTTCCTTAGGCTCGAGAATCAGTCCTTACTTAAGTATACCCAAACTTAGTCACTTAGTTGGAACTCTCTGACCTTTCTTCCTTGGCCTCTCTACTCAAGCTTATAAGCAACTTAGTTAAGGTGCTTAATCACCTTCTCATGCATTCTTCCCAAGTTCTCTAATCATTGAACAATAGCTAGATCCTCATATTGGCTTAACAAGAGTCCCTAGTTAAGAAGGGCATTGGGTTAAATTTGTACACCACTTCAAAAGGCAACTTTGCATTTACACCATATACCAATCCATTATAAGCAAATTCTACTATAAGTAAGCACAAGTCCTAATCATATAGATTCCTTCCTACTACAACCCTTAACAGTAATCCAAGTTTTTGGTTGATGACCTCGATTTGCCCATCGGTATAGGGATGGCATGAAGCACTAAATGGGAGCTTAGTTCTAAGACGTCTCTATAAAGTTTTTTAGAGATGGTTAGAAACTTAAGGTCTTGGTCGAACACTAGGTCTACAAGAACCCGTGCAGTTCAATGATCTCATCCAAGAATAAAAAAGCAACATAAATGAAAGCCCGACTCTTTAGCAATCAGGTTCTAAGCGATTAATTTAGGGCAATCTCACAAGTTATTTGATTAAGACAAATTTTTGTGAAAAGGCCATGGATATTAGACAAAATGGCCCTATGATCCTATATTGTGAAATCATATTACTAAAATAATAATATAACTAAAAGGTGCACTTATTACAATATCATAAATAATTTGTATTGGTAATGCAAAATTAATACAGATAGTTTGTAAATTTTCAAAGATGAAATATTTTAGTACAAAAATGCTATAGAATGATATTTGAAAATATGATTATGTAAAATATAATCAATATTTATGTATATGTATATATTTATAATTATAAATAACTAAATTACACTAAAAGTGCATATGAAATTCATGTAAATTAGGAGATAAATTAGTAAAATACAAATAAAGCAATTAGGAATCAATTTTTCCTTTGCAATTGACATAACAAAAATTAAAAAGGTGACTTAGGAGCAATTGCAACATATCACAATAGGGTAAGCGAATAACCTTGTCTTACAAAGTACTCATCTGAACCTTACTCAACCGAGTAGGTTCTAAGTGGGTAATTGAAGCCATATAGTAAGTTCTAGATAGTAATTTTCTAAAACCTATTCTAATAGAATAAGGTACAAGTAAAAAGTCAAGATACCTTATACCTATCGTAAAACATATACTTTGAAGCATATAAGGTACAGCTAGGGTCCCCACTCTATAATAGTAATAAAATAAAATTAATAAATAAAGGATACCATCTCATTAAAATAAAGTAAAAATCAGCCTATCAAAAACTATAAACTAAATACTTATTAATCCGTTCTCTTCTATCTTTTATCTTTAGTTTTTACTCCATTATCATTTTCTTTCTACTCTTTCCTCTTTTACTGAATCTATCATCTATTAAAGCATGAAAAAGGCAATATAAGTTCTTAGTTTCTACTCCTACCACTACCTATAAGCCACAAGGTACATTGATTACTTGTTTTCTATAGTAAAATAGTTTCTTTATTTTATGTTTAACAAAATAATTAATATTATTACTAAAGCGAAATTTAATTCTCAGAATATAAGGAGATTGTTTTACTAATGCATGAACCTTGAGAAAGAAAAATATTTTAGTTTGAATTTATATTTTATTTCATTTTCCATGTTATGTCTTATATTCCCATGATCAATCGTCGTATTCATAATTATTGAATTATATAATATTGTAAATCTTTTATTTACATTTCAATAAACTTTTTAAACCTTGCATTGAGTATGACATTTACCTCTTTCACTTTTTCAAACAATATATTTATTCCCTTAAATATCTTTACAATGTGTGATTACTACAAAATGAATGTTTTATTTATACGAAGAATGTTTTGTACAATTCTTCTATAATAATAATGATTAAAGAATTATTTAAGAAAAAAAGATTGATCAGAAATAAACCTCAATGGATTCTATGTGTCATTTGAAAGATTAGCTAAATTGAGTAGCTACTTTTGAAAAAATAAAAACCAAGTTTATTTTATATTTTGAAGAAAAAAATAACCATATTGAAATTTATAAGGAAAAAAAAAAAGATCTACAAGTTCTATAAGGTACTCTGTATCTTATAGAATTTACAAGATACATGGCATAGAGTGATTCTAAGATATCATAAGGTGATTCCAAGATATCATGGGGTGGAGTACAAGTAGCAAAGTTTTAGAACTTGTAGCCATAGAATAGGTACAGGCTACGAGTAGAGCTCATACTTTATCCACCATATATCGGCTCACCTTTATAACACATGCAAAATCTTGGGGAAATTAAAGGAAAAACCACATGTAAAAAATTTTCCTTTAATCTAAAGTTCCTACAAAAGGCCATGCTTAGGTTTGGATCAATACTTTACACTTCTTAAAGAGAGATAAACTCAATTGGTGGAGAATTAGAGCTTGCATGTCGAAGTGGGAAAATTAGAACAAATAATATACAATTTGGGCTAAGAAGGGTTTATAGGATGCGACACTATCTAAAAGTAAAACAAGTTTCAAAAGGAAGGGGATGAAACAGGAACAAATGCTTTCCTTGTATTGAAAAACTAAGAATTTGCGAACACTTTTTTTTATTGAACTTTATCCCCCAATATCTTGAAACTTTTTACATACAAAGGATTTACTTGTTGAAGAGATGAAATATAACCAAGGTATATCCAAAAAACAAAAACCCATGCCCAAAATAAAATATATATGAAAAAAAGCCCCTTATCGGATTTGATTTATGAATCTTTGTTATTTTGTTGGCTTTCCTAAAATAGGATTTTCTAAAGGAGTAGTCAGCAACAACCCTGTCGACATACCCTTACCCCTCTTCGGTAGTCGAAGACCCAAGTTCCGGCAAGTTAAGAAAATTCATCTAATTTTGCTTATTTTCTTAAAAGTATTAAATAATGTCCAAAATTTTTGAAACTTGGTTTACCTAAGTAATTTTGCATCTAGAATTCAAAAATCAATCTAGATTTTCTAAATTGTGAGTGTACATATAGGCTCCTTAAAAAATTATGCACTTTTACTAAATTTCAATCGCATTTTCAAAAAATCAAATTGTATAGTTTCAACCTAAATTTTTGTGTGTAAAATCCTCAAAAGATGTATTTTCAAGCTATGTAATTATTTTTTCAAAATGGTGAAGTCAGTTTTGTGATAAATTTTAATTTTTGGCTAAATAGTGTATTGGTTTTTCCTTAATGAACCTTATTTGACCTTATTATAATTTGAGTAATTAGTGGATTTTTATGAACCTTAGTTAAGGGAAACTTTTGATCTTTGGTAAAAAACATGTTTACAAGCTAGTTTTGTTGAAATTCAAGGCCAAAACTATATAGTTTTAGTAAAATGTAAACATTTAAGTATGGAATTGGAGTTATGTTGGCATAACTAAGATAGATCTTTGTAAGATCATATTTAATTAAGGTTTGCATGCAAGTTTTGCTGCTGTTCTTGATGTACAATAGAGGTTATGGCGCTTAGTTAAGTATAAACAAGTAATTTTAAATGCATAAGCAAGTAATTGATCTTAAGGATGAATGAGACTTGATATGGAGTTAGATTGAGATGTTGAAAGGTTTAACAATTTACATTTGCTATCAAAATAAAGGAATAAGTATTGGCTTGAAGTTGCAAAGACATAAGTTAAAAGATTGATGTCAAAAATTGAGTTAAGAGTAATCTAATTGAAAACATAAGGATTTATTAGACTTAGAGTTTAGCTTAGAGGTTAGTCTATTGTAGAAAACTTAACTATAATAAGAGTCAAATGGTGAGTTAGAGGGTTCCCGATCTAACACTCTAAAAACCATATCCATAAACCTATCCTAGAGGTTATTAAAAACAAAATTCACCTAAACTTTAAAATCTTCCACACTTAAGTATTAACAGCTCAATCACTTAAAAACGATTAATTTATAATCTCATATTTGATAAGGGAATTACTGATTTTACATATAAGAAAACTAAGAATATTAACCATAAGATATAAATCTTTAAGGATTAAGGGAAAAATAAGGACCAAAGTCATGGATTTGATTAGATCCCATAGCTTAAAGTTGAGGTAGAAAACAACTCAGAAAGTAGGTCATGAGGACCAACCAACTTGAATTTACCCAATAGTGATTTGAATGGAATCCTAGGAACATGCAAGAAAGCTTAATAGAGCAAGACCAATATGACCAGTTCGAGTGACTGAACTCCAAGTAAGTAGGATCAATGTCTTATAACATTTCGGAGTATTATTTTAGAATTTTGAAAGACTAGTATGTTTTTGTTTGTAGTTGTAATTAGCTGTTTGTACGTATATTATGCATGTGCTTAAAACTTGATTTGTTATGGTAGGAGTTGAGCTCTATGTTATGTTAATTCTATGTATATTCTTTTGCTTAGATTATTTGAAATTGGTTTATCACCTCAAAAATGAACTAAATTGAACTCAGTCTAACTACTTACTTGATATACATTTCAATCCATTAGGGAACGACCAGTATTATTGGCCTAAACATGGACCCTTTTATAAGGATATTTGAAATAATCCTTTTTTTATCTTTAGTCGAACCAAGTGACAGAAGAGGAGGTCATTGTAACATTGGGAACCATAGTTCGAAGGTAATCTCTAAAGGAAGATATTCTCCATTGCATAAGCCCTAATTTAATCTCAATTTGAAAGTATGTGGTGTCAAACTCCTCAACCTAGATTACAATGAGCATAATTTTTTCTAATCTTACACTAGATCGGATAATGTCGTGTGATGGAACTACTTGTTTATGTATTTGCATCTAACTAACTTGATTGAGACATTGTGCTTTTGGGTAAATGCATACTTCTATTTATTTCCCATTTACTAAGCAAATTGTCACCCATTCTCCTTTAGGCTCTCTTGCAAGTCTAGAGTAGAAGGCAACATTTCTCAAAATTTCCATTCTAATAGCAAAGGGATCAGGAAGTGAGGATAATGAAGAAATGGATAAACTTTGTTATCTTTTGTTGTCATATATATAGTTGGGGGTAATATTAATTGGGCCCTTTCAGGTGGCACAATAGTTTTTGTGGTTTATGTATAAGTAACAAGAACTACCAATTTTACTAGTTTTCTTTTGAAAATGTTAACTTTTCATGTAAATATAACCTTATAAATCCTTATATCATTTAAAGTTATGTACTACAGCTCTCTTATGAAAATCAATTCTTTTGAATGATTAAACTGCAGGTTTTATATCAAACGAGTATGGAACTAGATACCCCAAAATAGTTGAGTCAAGTATGTCTTGTATAAACTATGCTCATGATAGCAGTTGTAAGATTAGCCTCTATCTTAAAATAATTTATACAGTAGGACTATTGTAACTCCTTTTGTTTTGGGAGTGACAATAAACAGCATCATTTGTCTTATGGGATGGGATAAAGTATGCCATCTTGTTGAACCTATCAACTACAACCATAATAGAGTCCTTTCTAAGGGCAGTCCTCGACAAACTAAAGATAACATCCATAGTTTGCTCAAATCATAGCTTGGTCGTAATAGGCAGTTGTAGGTATTAACCCTATTCAGTTTAACTCTTAGCCTTTTGCATGCTACACATCTTTTAACTGTCATGTGTAGATCTCTCATTATCCTTGGCTAAAATAATCTTGATTTAGCTCATATGTTCGCTTCTTGCCAAAGTGACTTGATAATTTACTTCCATACGCCTCACATACGAATAACTTATACCTAAATAGGTCCAGATGTGGAGTTTTTCTCCTTAGAGTAAATATCCATTCTCTGAAAAGTATTCATCCCCGGCTCATCCATCACAACACCTTGCAATAATTAGACTTAAGTGTAGCTCCTAAGCATATGATTCCTTAATCATATAAAATTCAAGTAATCCAACTTGTAGGTTGGTTAATAGGGAATGTCTTTTGAACAGGGCATCAGTAACCAAATTGGTTTTCCCTCTCTTATATTTCACCACATATGAAAACCTTTCCATGAACTTGACCCACTTTGTTTGTCTTTTCAACAACTTCAATTTAGCTCTTCAAAAAGCACAGTAACTTATGGTTCGTATAAATTACAAATTTTTTTTTGCAACAAGTAATGTTGCCAAACCACAAGAGCTCGAATCAAGGAGTATAACTCCTTGTTGTAGATTGAGTAGTTTAGTGCGGCTCCTCGCAATTTCTCAATAATAAGTTGGCTTTCTTGTAATAGTATGGCTCCTATCCCTACACTTAATGCATCACACTCTAGCTTAAAGACCTTCTCAAAGTTTGGGAGAGCAAGGATAGGGATAGAAGTAAACATTTCCTTAACCTCTTCAAACCTTCTTTGCTCCTTCTCTCCCTACCTAAACTTTACATTCTTCTTTGATACCTTAATTAGAGGGGTCATAATGGTACTAAAGTTTTTTTATGAAACAACAACATAATGAAGCCAATTGATGAAAGCTTCAAATGTTGACAAATTAAGTTGGTATTATGATACGATTTGTGCCAAGGTCTGACAAAGGCGATCATATCAGGGTGGGTTCAAGCTTGCAGAAAGCTTGAAGTGAAAGGTGATGAAAGTCGAAAACTAGAATAAAAAAAAAAAAAAAAAAGATAAACAAGCAAACTACGAATGATTCCAAGGATGTAACATACTAAGAAAACTCTGTAAACTCATAAAACTAGCTCAATATGATACACGGGCAGCTCAATAAAGTCACTTACCACCTAACCTTGCTTAAGGGTAAAGATAAAAGTAAGAAAATGAGATAAGCACACTAGCTCGCGAAAGAAAAGTATATTCAATATTAGATGTATGATGATACAACTATATTTACAATGGGTATTTATACCTAAAATATTAGAGCAACAATTATAAATGGAAATGACTAAAAAAGGGTAAATTCCTAAATAAGTAATGTATAAAGAATGGAAAAGGGCATAAAGAGAAAATCAAGAAAAACATCCGTCTTGTACAGGGGATTCTGTCATATGACTACTTTGATACATAGCTATCGGTTAGTAGGTGAATTTCTGGCTGAAATAGACAAACTATACAATCAGGCTAGTGACTATCGAGTAGAGGTGCCAAATAGGACTGGCGATTCTTTTAAGGTGAGTTTAGCTCGGACATACTTAAAGCACTTCATATTCAGATTGGCCGTATTAGTGATTAAGCAAGTCGAGCTGTTGTCCAAGTGTGTATTAGGTCAGCAGTCAAAGTCTATTAATAAGTATGGGAAGGTTTGGCTTAAACAAGGTAGTAGACTAGTAGATTGAAGCAACTTAGACTCATCAAGTACGGGTCAGCACAAAAGAACACACTTAGCCATACTCTCAAGCCTTTGAGCTTATGCTC
This sequence comes from Lumnitzera littorea, assembly GCA_024138015.1. NCBI lineage: Eukaryota > Viridiplantae > Streptophyta > Magnoliopsida > Myrtales > Combretaceae > Lumnitzera > Lumnitzera littorea. The sequence continues at coordinate 20,330,312 of JAMXBB010000001.1, forward strand.
GGGTCAAAGGTCTGGTGCTTTGATTCTTATCATCCCCGTCAGGTTAATTAAGATTTAGAATCAAATCCGACTAGTCCTCATTCAATTCTTCCTCAAGTCAGTAAGGGCTAGGTTTGGCAACATTAAACATGTTAGACACTCTGAAGTCCTTTAGTAGCTCTAGTTTGTAAGTGTTATCATTAATCTTTTAGAGAATCTTGAAGGGTCCATCAATTCTGGTAAACAACTTATTCTTCCTTTTATTAGGGAATCTTTCTTTACTCAAGTATAGCCATACTTGATCTTTAGGTTGAAACTACTTGGTTTTTCTCCCTTTTCCTTTCTCTTTTAGTTTCCTAGCAACTCGGTTAATATGCTGGGTGACTTAGGGATTGAGCTCTATTTCTTGCTCTTGGATCTTCTTAGCTAATCAAAGACTTTAAGGTATGATCAAGGGGTAACTGGGGCTTGAAACCATAGACGACTTCAAAGGGGTTATGTCCAGTAGTGGTGTATATGGTTCTATTGTAAGCAAACTTTACTATAAGGAGGCAAACATCCCAATAAGCTAAGTTCTTTTTCACTGCAGCTCGAAGCAATGACCCTAGAATGTAGTTGACAACTTTTGCTTAACCATTGGTTTGGGGATAGCAAGAAGTACAAAATAATAGCTTGGTTCCTATCCGATCCCAAAGAGTACACCAAAAATTGCTCAAGAATTTTAGGTCACAATTTAACACCACACTCCTCGAAACTTCATGCAAGCGAACAATTTTCTATAAAAACAAAGAAGCAATAGCTGAAGCATCATTAGTTTTAGTGCAAGGCACAAAGTATGTCATCTTACCAAACCTATCCACAACAACCATTACATAGTCTTTGCTTCGGGCAATTTAAGTAATCTAAGGACAAAGTCCATACTTAGGTCAACTCATGGTTTGGTTGAAATAGGTAGAGGCATAGCCTTTCCTTGTTTAGCTCAACTTTTTGCTTTCTTACAAGTGGTACATCCCTTAATCACATGATATACATTACATTTCATTTTAGGTTAGAAGAACCTGTCATTGAGTAGCTCATACGTAATGCCTAAAGAGTCTTCCATTATGGGCTTCTCTCACTAATAGGTCCTTATTTGAATAGGTTGACACACAAAATTTACCACCTTAGAATATATAGCCATCTTCCACATGGTATTCATCTACTGTTCTCCTCTCTTCACAGTATCTATTGGACCAAAGTGAGAATCATGTTGGTACTGTTCTTTAATGCTTGTAAACCTTAACAGTCTAGTTTATAACTCAATGAAAGGAACATGTCTTCTTAATAGAGCATAAACAACTATGTTATTATTGCCTTACTTATATCCAATGACAAAATTAAATCCTTTTAGAAATTAAATCCATCGAGCTTGGCATTTGGAAAGCTTAGATTGGCTTTGCAAATATCTTAAGGACTCATGATCCGTGTAGATGATGAATTCCTTTGGTAGAAAATAATGTTAACATATGCGAAGAGCTCAAATTAATGCCAAGAGTTCTTTGTCACATAAAGAATAGTTCAATTGTACTCCTCTAAGCTTTTCACTATGATAAGCAACAGGTCGGCCTTCTTGCATCAACATAGCTCTAATGCCAACACTCAATACATCGTATTCAAGCTTAAACACTTTATTAAAGTCCGACAAAGCCAAGACTAGGGTAAAGGTCAACTTTGCTTTCACCTTGGCGAAACCCCTTTCTTTTCTCTCTCCTTACTTGTACCCTGCATTTTTCTTTATTAGCTTAGTCAAAGGTATTACTATAGTACTAAATCCTTAGATAAAGCATCAATAGAACGATGCCAATTTATGGAAACTCCTCAACTCAGTACATTAAGTTAGGGCCAACCACTCAATGATGGCTCGAACCTTCTCTTCATTAACTCTCAATCCTCCTCTAATAACCACGTAACTTAAGAAGATTACCTTTTCCTAACAGAAACAACATTTTTTCATATTTCTAACCAATTTCTTTGCTCAAAGGACATCAAAAACAGCTTGGAGATCATCAATATGACTTGCCAGGTCAACACTATGGGCAAGGATGTTATCAGAGTAGATAACGATAAACTTCTCGATCATATTCCTCAATACATGATTTGATGAGAATTAGGTTATCGGACCTTTGACTCGCAACTGTGCTCAAGGATTAGAGGGGTTGGCACGATAAATCCTTCTGTTCCAACCAACCCTTGCCAAAGCTGAGTACTTCCTTGTTGAGGCTTAGTACTTCCTTGCTAAGTCACCCTTCATGCCGTACCGTATGATTGCCCATTTTTCTATAGTATGCTAAGTTAATGATTACTCTCCAACATCAAGTTGACCAATTGCTCGGTATCTTCCTTATCGAGAAGCCGAAAGAGAGAGTCCAGATTGACTAAGACATCCTTACTCGGACAAGGCCATCTGTCCATACTTTTTTGTCTGCATCTCCTAACGACCTAGCCAATGTAACATCACTACGTGTATAATATCATGTCCAAAATCCGTTGCACCAATAATTGTTTTTCTCGTATATTCATTTTTACCCTTTTGTATCTTGTACATTACTCTCTTAGGAAATGCCTTTTTTGTCTTTTCCTTTTTAGGCAAGTTGCCTTATCTTATGGTTATGAATACCCTTTTGCTTATAACTGTGAGAACATCATATCATTCTTAATACATTCTTTAAGTATTTTTTTCTTCCTTGCATAAACACTGTTTGTTTACTCTCGGCATCACTCTTATCTTTTCCCTTAAGCAAGGTTAGATAGCGAGTAACCTCACCGGACTAATTCATGCGTTATATCGAATTGAGTCATAAGTCTTCGGAAGTTCCATTAGTACATCATACCCTCTAGAGTTGTTTGTGAATTTTGCTTATTGTTTCATTATTCATTTTTACCCCTTCACACTTTTCCCCATTAATCCTTTTCGAGCTTTCTGTAAGCTTGGACCTATCCAGCAACCAACCTTGTCTATTCTTGGTCATGGTTCGCAACATTTTGATATCAAAGAAGAGGTTTTGTGTGAACTATAGTAGATCTTCTTAAAGTTCTGTTATACTCTATTTTACATGTGTAAAACAAAGTAAGTTATTATGTTCATTTGACTGTTATGTTGTTAGCTACTCGCTTTCTAAAGTATTTGATTGAGCTTTGAATCTATGAAGAAAAATGACAAACCTAAGTATGAATGCTGGTATTGGTCATGATAGTAAGGTTATCCACCATGGACAACAATCTCAGAGAACTCTTAAAAGCACTGACGAGAGACTTGATGAGATAGCTAACCTTTTAATAGATTTGACCCAAGTTGTTCATGCACCGTCTTACCAACCCACTAAGGTCATACAAAATACTCCACAAGCTGCTCAACCTGTTAGAACTCAGAACCCAACTCGACCGGTTTGAGGTAGAGGAGTTGGCAGATGAGTAAGGCGAAAGATAGATCTGAGAGAGCTTAACAAAGAAGAAGATGAGTATTTTGAAGAGGAGCGTATACAAATCCTTAAAGCATCCGACCATGTGAAGCTTTAGATTCCGAGTTTCAATGGATTTGGGAATGTTAATGAATATCTAGATTGGGAAGAGAAGGTAGAGCATGTGTTTGATTACTATCAATATGAAGATTATGAGAAAGTGAAAACTACTGCTGTTGAGTTCTCCGGATATGCCGCTATGTGATGGAAGAATTTTCAGGCCATGAGAAGACGAGAGAGGTACCGAGAGATTAACACTTGGCTCGAGAAGATAGTGCTTAGAAATAGATTCATATTTGTCAAGCCCTATTTCAATTTCTCTAATTTAACCTATATCAAGCTTAACCCGCTTAATATAAGTTACTTGACATTAAATTAAGGGAAAAAATTTTTATTGAAAAAAATGGAGTCACTAACCAATTCAACTGGTAAAAATTAAAATTAGAGTTTTCGGATGAGAAAACCCTAATTTGACCACTAGTTTGTAAATATTCTAAAAAATTTAATTTTTAGAAAATTAAATCAGAAAATCGAGTTCAAGAGCTAACCTATTAAGACTAAGTCACCATGTGAAAATTAAAGAAAAAAAAATTAATGGGCTTTATTTTTGTAATTTTTCTAAAAATATTAAAAGTATACCTAATTTCACTAAATGTTGCTAAAAATGATATTTTATTGTTTTTTTCATTACGAATTTTTTTAAGAAAAAGGGAAAAAGTTTTTTTTATTAATTTTTAGATAGTTGTCTCAAAGATGTCTACGTACCCGCTAGTCGGGATTAAACCGATCGTAGTTTTTTTTTTATAAAATTTTTAGTAAGTAGATTATTTTTCTTTCGAAAATTGAGCTAGGTTTACATTTTTTTATCAATTTATTTTTTTAAGAAAAAAAACCTAAGAAATCTAATTTTTTCAAATAAAATAAAAGAACCCTAACTAATTAAATCTTTTTGAAAAAACTTAATTTAAGATTTTTTATTTTTCAAAACCCTTATGTATCAAAAAGTATTTTTCCTAAATCTTAACTTCTAAGATACAATCTAGATACGTTTATTTTCCAAAAAAAAAAAAATAATAATACGATCTTGCTAAAAATGTAATTGAGCTAAATTTATTGAAATCGAGATTATCTAAAAAAAAAACACACAATACGAAAGCGATTAAAACCTGTACTAAAAAAATAAATAAATAAGTTAGTAAAAATAATTAAATTAACAAATAAAATAAAAATAACAAAATAAGAAATTTTACCTACAAGTTGAGTCGCGTGTTAAACACTATTTTCAAATAATCACGGGCGTGATTAAGGGCGTGTTGGCTTCTATTTTCACTTATTACGAGCGTGATTGAGGGCGTGTTGGCTTCTGTTTCCGCTTATCACAAATGTAATTGAGGGTATGTTGGCTTCTGTTTCCACTAGTCACAAGCATGATGGTTGGTGTGTTGGCTGCTGTGGTGGTCATTATAGTGGTGTACGGTGTTGGCGCGCACGTGTGGTGGCTATGTAGTGGTTTTAGGATGGTTGTATGGTATGGTGTTTGTGAAGGAGTGTAATTAAAAAAAAACCTCCTTAACTTCCCCATCAATGTGTTATTTATAAATTTAAAATCGAATCTTTTGTATTAAAGATACGGAAGATTTGATTACAATTCTTCCAAGATTTACCTTAACTTTTAAAAACCCTAGTTATTTTAGGCTCCCCTTTTTTTTTTTTCAAGGCCTGATCCAATTCGCTACGATTTAGCCCAATAATTCCCCAATCTGATTTGAGCCCTTAAATTAGATGAATTTATTTTATATTAGTTTGGCCCAAAATTAATTAATTAAGCCCATCTTGCCACCTGATCCAATAACCCAACTTAATTTAACTTGATACGACTCGACTCATGACTTAACTTGCTATGACCTGACTTGATCTTCTTTTTTATTTTATTCATTTATTCATTTTTCTTTTAATTTTCATTTATTTATTTATTTCTTATTATTATCATTTTATTTTATTTTTTCTATTTATTTATTAACTTGGCTTAATTAATAAAAAATAAAAAAATTGACAAAAATGAGGTGTCTACAACTGCCTCTCTTTGTAGTATTGTTCGATTGGAACTTTGCTATAAAGACAAAAAACATACCTATTTTTGCTAGACTTGACTTAAATCTTCTGAAGAGAATAGATCTCTTCAAGATTTCTTTTTGTTTTGGTGGATAATTTGAAGAAGATAGATCTCTTTGAGATTCGTTTTAACTTTAATGACTGATCTAAAGAGAATAGATCTCTTTAAGATACGTTTTGGTTTAATTTGAAGAAGATAGATCTATTCAAGATTCATTTTGGTTTAATCCGAAGAGAATAGATCTCTTCTAGATTCATTTTAGTTAATCCAAAGAGGATATATCTCTTCGAAGTTCAACTTGGTTAATCTAAAAAGGATAGATCTCTTCGAGATTGGTATTGGCTAATCTGAAGAGGATAGATCTCTTCGAGATTGGTTTTAGCTAATCCAAAGAGGATAGATCTCTTCGAGATTAGTTTTGGTTAATATGAAAAGAATAGATCTCTTTGAAATTGATTTTAGCTAATTCAAAGAGGATATATCTCTTTGAGATTGGTTTTGGGCTAATCCGAAGAGAATAGATCTCTTCGAGATTTATTTTAGCTGATCTGAAGAGGATAGATCTCTTCAAGATTGGTCTTGGTTTCAAAAACTAGCTTAATTCTTCTAAATATCTTTTCCAAAGACTTTTAAGATTATTTTTTTCTGGGACTGAAGAATTTCTTAGATAGCAACTGATTAGCATGCTTACATCGACTCCAGATATTCACTCATTCAATTAGTAGAATTTCACCAAAGGACTGTGTTTGCTTCTTCTTTCCTCTTTTCTTCTTTTTCTTTTTCTTTTTCTCTCTTTCTGATATCTCCCAAACTTTTGAGTCTTGCAATTAAACCATGCTCATACCTTAAATTTGCTTTGTTTAACACTAAATTTCAGTTTCCACTCTTCATGACTTCTAAACAATAAATCTCTTTTCGAAAGAAAGAAGATTAAATTATTAAGAACATTCAATTTCATTTATTTGGTGATTCAGATTCCTTGGTAAGGGTTTGATATTTAAGTGTATGAAGCTAGAAAAACATGGTAATCAAGGGTTTATTAGTGAAGTGTTTGTCAGTCAATGACCATCCGAATTCAAGAACATTCATGGATATCTACTTTACTTGTGAACGATGAAAGATTAACCACAAACAATTTAAGAAAAATTGAAATCTTTATTGAACTCAATTTTCATGGATAATACAACTTAACTACATCTGAATTCACCAATCCCCTTAATTCCGGGCCATTTATCTTTGTCAACACTAATGCACCTCTTGATAATACCCTTTTCACCACATAAAGGCCTTTATAATTCGGAGCAAACTTGCCCCTATGGTCTTTTGCGTTTGGTAAGACTTTCTTCAACACCAAGTCTCCTTCTTTGAAGTGTCTCGAGTGTACTTTCTTGTTACAAGCTCAGATCATTCACTGTTAGTAGCATTGACCATGACATATTGCTACAAGTCTTCGCTCATCTAGGAGATTCAAATCCTCTATTCACTTCTTCACCCACTCTGCTTCATCAAGCTGAGTCTCCACCAATACTCTAAACAAAGGTATTTCTATTAGTACTAGTAGTACTGCTTCAATTCCATACACCAATGAATACGGTATCACACCAATAAAGGTTCTAACTGAGGTTCTGTAAGCCATGAGGGCAAAGAGAAGCATCTCATGCTAGTCTTTATAAGTGATCACCATCTTCTCAATGATCCTTTTGATATTCTTACTAGCAGCTTTAACTGCCCCATTGATCTAAGGTCGATATGGAGTTGAGTTTCTGTGATTAATCTTGAATTGGTGGCACACTTCATCCATTAACTTGTTATTTAGATTCATCCCGTTGTCTGTAATAATGGACTTAGGTGCACTATGGTAAAATAGTCGATCATGACTAAAATGAATTTGTATCCATTTGAAGCTATTGGTAAAATTGGACTGATCATGTCAATTCCCCATATTGAGAAAGGCCAAGGAGTTGATAACATAAGCAATTCTTGGAGAGGAACATTAATTTTATTAACGTACACCTAACACAGGTGACAGTGCCTCACATACTTGATACAATCCAATTCCATCGTCATCTAAAAATACTGCATTCTCATGATCTTCTTAACTAACATATACCTATTCATGTGAGGACCACAAACTCTTTCATTTACTTCTTTTATCAATTTCTTGGCTTCTTCTTCATCTACATACCTTAGTAGTATTGCATCTAGCGACCTCTTGTATAATATGGCTCTACTTAACACGAAATGAGTAGCCAATCTTCTTAAAGTTTTTCTATCTTTTTTATTAGCATCTTTAGGAAACTCCCCCGTTTGAAGTAACTTTTTAACATCATAATACCATGGTTCTTTTGTTCCCTTCTCTTCAACTGCAAGGTAAAAAGTTGATTTTTCTTCTACCTCAATCTTTAAGGGCTGAATTTCTACCCCATATGTGACTTTCACCATTGATGCTAATGTAGCCAATGCGTCGACAAATTGATTCTGGATCCTTGGAATGTAAGTGAAAGAAATCTTCTGGAATTTTTCAATTAGCTTTCCTAAATGTTCATGATAAGGTATCAATTTCTCGTCTTTTGTCTTATATTCTCTTAAGGTCTGGAGAATTATAAGGGAAGAATCTCCATATACTTTAAGCTCTTGTATTCTCATATCTAATGCCATTTTGAGCCCCAAAATGTAGGCTTCATTTTCTACTATGTTGTTGGTATATGGAAATGTTAATCTTGCTACCGTAGGGAATTGGTTACCCTCAAGTGATACCAATACTGCTCCTATCCCATATCCAAACACATTGGCTGCTCAATTAAAATACATTTTCCACCTCAATTTTTCTTCATTCAATTCATTTGCCATCATCACATTTTCATTGGGAAATTGTGCTTCTAAACCCTCATCCTCATCTTCCAATGCATATTTTTCCAATTGATCAGCCACTACTTGCCCTTTAATTGAACTTTGACTTACGTACTTGATATTAAATTTAGAAAGTAGCATCTACCACTTTGATATTCTTCCAATCAACACTAGCTTTTCTGCTAAATACCTCAACGGGTCATATTTCATCAACAACTTTATTGAGTAATAAAGAGTGCACTGCCTGAGCCTATGCATCACCCATACTAAGGTACAACATGTTCTTTCTACTTTTAAGTAGTTTTTCTCACCTTCTATGAATTTCTTTCTCAAATAGTTTATAGAATGCTCTTTTCTTCCCGTTTCATGTTTCTATCCCAACATGCATCCCATCAACTCAAGAAGAATTGTTAAGTAAAGGATCAAGGGCTGTCCTGGTATAGGAGTGACCAGTATAAGAGGATTCATGAGATACTCTTTGATTTCAGCAAATGCTTGCTCACGGTCTTCATCCCAGTCTATCGTTACATTTTTCCTTAAAAGTTTGAATAACAGCTTACATTTATCAGTTAATTACGATACAAATCGAGCGATGTAATTCAGCTTTCCCAACAATCCCTGAACTTCTTTTACAATCTTAGGTACTGGCATGTTTACGATTACCTTCACTTTATCTGGGTCTACTTCGACTCCTTTTCTACTAACTGCAAAACCTAACAATTTGCCTGAAGTTACTTTAAAGGTGCACTTCTCTAGATTCAGCTTCACTTGAAACTTCCTTAATCGCTCGAATGGCTTACACAAAACATCAACATGATTTTCATCCTCTTTAGATTTGGTGATCATATCATCTACGTAAACCTCAATTTCTTGATACATTATGTCATGAAACAAGGCAACCATAGTACGCTAATAAGTTGCCTTAGCATTCTTTAACTCGAAAGGTATCATACGATAACAAAATGTTCCCTAAGTGGTAATGAAAGTTGTTTTGATTTTCTCTTCTTTTGCCATTTTAATTTGATTATATCCTAAGAAACCATCCATAAATGAGAAAAGATGATTCTCAACTGTATTATCCATTAATATGTCAATATGCGGCAAAGGAAAGTTATCCATTGGTGTCGCTTGGTTTAAATCACGAAAATCTATGCAAACCCTAACTTTCTCATTTTTCTTCAACATTGGCACTACATTGGCCACCCATTCGGGGAAATCCTATACTTCTATGAACCCGAATTCTAACAACTTCTTCACTTCTTCTTTTATTTAAAGGAGTATGTCCGACCTAAATCGTCTAAGCTTTTGTCTTTTCGGTTTAATTTCCTCCCTAGTTGGCAATTTATGAACCATAATAGACGAATCTAAATTAGGCATATCTTCATAAGACTAAGCAAATATGTCCAAGTATTCTTATAGCAATCATAACAACTCCTATTTCTAATTATCTATTAAATTATTGCCAATTTTCAAATTTCTTAGATTCTCTTCTATCCCCAAATTAATCTCATCTATCAGTTCATCAATAATCACCCTACCCTATTCATGATGATGCTAACTCTCCTGAATTTCGTTGGAGTCTCAATATTATCTCTAACGTCTAACCCAACAGAGTTGAAAGTGATATTGGTACTTTCATCATTTACATGTGCAAGATATCCATTACGTTCATTGTTTTTATCGGATTTGAAGAATAAATGAAAAAAAAGGACAATAAACAAATAATAAAGAAGAATTGATAGAAAGAAAGGAATACATTTTATTGAATGAATGAATTCAAATTGTTTGAAAGGAAAAGTCTAACTAATTGGACTAATTATCGAAATCAAATGTTCCTAATTAATCTGATTTTGCGTTTCTAAAGAGACCTATTAACGAGAACGGAAAACTAGTTGCATAAGGAAATCGGTATGCTAATATCTTCCTTCTTGTTTGGATCGATGTTGCATTGTTGAGTTAAGGCCTTGGATAGACTGGCCACTTCAGGTTCTTAAACACCAGCTAGTACTGAGAACATCTGGCGAATGTCCGGAAAGTCCATGTGAGCATGATATAGTTGATCTCCTCTCTTGCTTCTAATTTTAGCTTTCATTTCTTGAATCTCCTCTTCAATGGGCTCATACCTAAGCTCGAACATTCCAATCTGTTGCTTAGGCTGTTTTGAATGACCCTATGCCCCCTATCTTACTTCTTCAACCATACTAACTTCATCGAAAATTTGCAACCCTAGCTTTTCCAATTCTTCACTCCCGACATAGGGAATAATTGTCTCTTTGTAAATCTCGTAGTCTTACTCTTCAAGAATAGTAACCAATTGCCCATTAGCTATGAATTTCACTTTTTGATGTAGACTAGACAGAATTGCCCCTGCTAAGTGAATCCATGGTCTTCCTAAGAAGGTTGAAAGTTTGCGGTATATCTAGAACTTGAAAGGGAATAATGAACATTTATGGGCCAATCTCGACTTGTAACCTAATTTCTCTAAGTATCTCTCTTTTTGATCCATCAAAAGCTCTTGTTGAAATCGAGCTAGGCTTTATCTTAGTCGCATCGACTTTGAGTAAATTTAGTGTCACTAAGGGACATACATTCAATGAAGACCTATTATCTATTAGAACTTGAACAACCACCTTCCCTGTACATTTAACCACTGTGAAGAGGGGCTTCGTATGCTGGTCTCCTTCTTTACCTAACTCATTTGGTAAGAATGAAATCTAATCCATCGCAAATATCGAGTTCATTACCAATCCTAACTTCTCAATGGAAATCCCTTCAGGTATTTTGATGTCTTTCAAAATTTTAATTAATGCCTTTCGGTGAGTATCTAATGACAACAACAAGCCCATTAAAGAGATCTGGGCCGGTACTTTAGCTAGCTAGTCCATTATCTTGTATTCATTGGCTTTCACTATTTTCTTGATAATATTTTGATCTTTATCATCCATATCTTTAAAGATCCTTCAAGAAGCCTCTTCCACAGCAGTTTTCGTTTTGGCTTCCTCATTCCGATCATAAATTCGTTCTGAGTGCGTAAACCTACAGACCATGGGTGATGAGGCCTTGGCTGTTTTATTCACTGTCTAGTAATCCAAAGGTGTTGCTTTGTAACTCTCTGGGGCTATTGCGACATTAAAAGCAATCTTCTTAGGCTTTCCTAATTCTTCAACCTTCTTAATCTTCCTATCATACTCAAAAACTAACGGCTTGGGCCCATCTTTGATCATTCCAACCATCTTAGCCATCTTCTTAACTTCTACAATAAGTTTGTCTTCTTCCTCAAATTTTAGACCCCATCCAGTGGGTAGGGTGTCAACGTATACAACAGGTGAACTGACGTAATTCACCAAATACTCAAACTTTCCTAACAGTTCTCCTAAGGTATCAACCATCGGATCTCTAACTTCATATCTTTTTCTAAGCTCCTTCTAAGTACTTCTCTTTCGTAATTTTGAAATTGTCATAGCCATGATATCAGCTTTCTTTATCTTCCCATCCTTCAGCAATTAATATATTACCAGTCTAGTTCAGGTTTTATCCCTGAGATTCATATTTTGTAAGTACCCAACTTGCCTCAGATTCCAATCTATCTCCTTAATAGTAATGGGGAGATTGTCTAGATCAATCTATGGTTTAGAAACTTCAGTAATGATCATATTGATCGAATTTCCATGATTCGGTAGAGGGTTACTACCCACATTAGGAGTAGGAGTTTGAATGAAATTCAATAGAACCAATTTGGCATCAATAAAATCCTGGATCTTATGTTTGAGTCTCTAATATTAATCTATAGAGTGCCCTACTTGCCCCAGATGATAATCACATCAAAGCTTCGGGTTATAATCCTTCAGTCTTTGTCCTTCCTTCGGTATTTCGAATGTCAGAAGGTTCTCTTTCCTTAGTCATACAAGAACCTGGCTAAGAGGAATGGGGATGTGTATGAACTGTCTTCTTTATTGGCGGTTATTCTAATTCGGATTTGATAGGAGATTAGATCCTTTTGTCATGGCTACTGAAGCTATGTGTTTAATAAGTTTGCCAATATTGACAACGCTTATGGTGGCTTCTTTGGCTTTGTTGGAAAATCTTGGGGGAGGTGTCTTCTTCACAGTTGCTTCAGGACTAAGAAGCCTTCCAATAGTAACAACTTCCTCCATTCGGCACCCTGAGGCCACAATTTTTGCAAAGTTGGAGGCGGGATGCCCAATAAGATGTTGGTAATAGGGGCTTCCAAGAGTATTAATGAAAGCAAAGGTAAAATATTTTTCGGTTAAGGGTGGAGTTACCTTAATCGCCATGTCCCTCCATCTCTGAGCATATTCTTTAAAGTTTTCGTTAGCCTTCTTTCGTAGAGTATTCAGATCCTACATAAACAGGGCCACTTTGATGTTGAATTTATATTGGTTATAGAAACCCCATGCTAACTTATCCTAAGTATTTATCTCATTTAAATCAAGTTAGGCATACTAAGTTAAGGCGAGCCCAATCAAGCTATTCTAAAAAGTTTGGACCATTACCTTGTCGTACTTCATGTATTTTCCCATTTTCCTAATATACAACCTAGTGTGGAGTTTCAGGTAGCTAGTCTCGTCGTATTTCTCAAATTCTAGCACTTTAAATCTTTCTGGGAAGTCATTGTGTTCATATATTGGCAAAATAATCATCCCCATCTATTCAAACCCATTAACCATTTCCAGGGTATTCATTTTCTCGGTCAACTTCTGCATAAACTTTCTTTCCATCTCCTAGTGTTTCTCCTCAATCTCTTTCCTCTATACTTCAGCATTAGGGACTTATTCTTCATCTTCCAGTTCAGGGGGTGGGGTCATTTCTGCATTTCAATTTGGGTTGACTTGAGATCCTTGTCTATTGTTAAGAATCCCAATAGCCTGAGTGAGAGCCTGAATCTGTTTGGCCATCTTGTTCATGTTTTCTTCCAAAGTTGCTACTTTTGGGTCGAGCTGAGTTTGATTGACATTTCCAGTATCCTAAGTTGACATCCTGGCTTTAGAACAAATGAATATCAAGCTTTTAGTTGAGTCTGCTCGTTTGGACACTATCTTCAAAATCTTATACAAAAACCTAAGTTTTAGACTTTTTGGTGAATTAAAGATTTTTTTTTTTTGTTTTTGTTTTCTCTTTTTTGTAACTTTGTTGTTCTGTTGTTTGTCTCTTTTTGTGTTTTTTTTTTTGAAATTTCTCTTTTAAGGCTTACATCACTAAAAGACAATTAGTACAACTATAATATAATACAAAAAGAAAATAATAATACAAAAGCCTATTGATTCTTTTTTTAACTTTCACATGACTAACCCAGGAAGCTTCCTTAGTAGAGTTGCCAATTCTATTAAACCCTATTTCAATTTCCCTAATTTAACCTATATCAAGCCCAACCCGCTTAATATAAGTTACTCGACATTAAATTAAGAGAAAAAAATTATTAAAAAAAATGGAGTCGCCAACCAATTCAACTAGTAAAAATTAAAATTAGGGTTTTCGGGTGGAAAAACTCTAATTTGACCACTAGTTTGTGAATATTCTAAAAAATTTAATTTTTAGAAAATTGAATCAGAAAACCGGGTTCGAAGGTTAACCTATTAAAACTAAGTCACCATGTGAAAATTAAAGAAAAAAATTAATAGGCTTTATTTTTGTAATTTTTCTAAAAATGTTAAAAATATACCTAATTTCACAAAATGTAGCTAACAATGATTTTTTATTGTTTTTTTATTACGAATTTTTTTAAGAAAAAGGGAAAAGTTTTTTTTTTTAATTTTTCAATAGTTATCCCGAAAGTGCCTACGTATCCGCTAGTCAGGATTAAATTGGCTGTAATTCTTTTTTATAAAATTTTTAGTAAATAGGTTTTTTTTTTTCCGAAAACCAAGCTAGGTTTACATTTTTTATCAATTTATTATTTTAAGAAAAAAAACCTAAGAAATCGAATCTTTCCAAATTAAATAAAAGAACCCTAACTAACTAAATCTTTTTAGAAAAACTCAATTTAAGATTTTTTATTTTTCAAAATCCTTATGTGTCAAAAAGTATCTTTCCTAAATTTTAACTTCTAAGATACGATTTAGATACATTTATTTTCCCAAAAAAAAAAAAAAAAACAATCTTGCTAAAAATGTAATTGAGCTAAATTTATTAAATCCGAGATTATCTAGAAAAAAACATATAATACGAAAACAATAAAAACCTACACTAAAAAAATAAATAAGTAAGTTAGTAAAAATAATTAAATTAACTAATAAAATAAAAATAACAAAATAAGAAATTTTACCTACAAGTCGAGTCGCGCGTCAAATACTATTTTTAGATGGTCACGGGCATGATCGAGGATGTATTAGCTACTATTTCCACTTATCACAAGCATGATCGAGGGCGCGTTAGCTTCTATTTCCACTTATCACAGGTATGATCGAGGGCATGTTGATTGCTATTTCCACTTATTACAGGCGTGATGGTTGGTGCGTCAATTGCTATGGTAGTTGTGCGATGATTGTACAGTGGTTATGCGGTGGTTCCGATGGTTGTGCAGCACGTGTGGTGGTTATGCAGTGGTTGTGAGATGGTTGTGTAGTGTGGTGTTTGTGAAGGAGTGTGACGAAAAAACAAAAACTCCTTAACTTCCCCATTGACTTGCTATTTATAAATTCAAAATTGAATATTTTATATTAAAGATACGAAAGATTCGATTATGATTCTTTCAAAATTTACCCTAGCTTTTAGAAACCCTAGTTATTTTGGGCTCCCTTTTTTTTTTTCAAGGCCCAATTCGATTTAACCCAATAATTCTCTAATCTAATTTGAACCCTTAAATTAGATGAATTTATTCTATATTAGTCTGGCCCAAAATTAATTAATTAAGCCCATCTCGTCACTTGATCCAACAACCCAACTTAATTCAACTTGACACAACTCAACTTGCTATAACCTAACTTGATCTTCTTCTTTTTTTTTTCATTTTTTCTTTTAATTTTGGTTTATTTATTTATTTTATTATTATTTATTTATTTTATTTTGTTTTGTTTATTTATTAACTTGGCTCAATTAATAAAAACCAAAAAAATTGCAAAAATGAGGTGTCTATAATGTTGGAAACATACCTCTAAGATACATTCACTTGGCTTCAGGAGCTGAGATAAGGAGGCTGAACTATTGACAAGTATGTTTAAGAGTTTCAAATGTTTATGATGCGTTACGAATTGGAGGAACCACCAGCTCAAACAATTTCAAGGTTCGTTACTGGGTTGAGAGGAGACATTTAGGACGTTATGGAGCTCTAACGATTAGATACAATGGATGAAGCTGCTAGGATTGCCTAGTGAATAAAGAGGTAAAGAAGGAGCTGAGTACCGGTAAGGATGCTAACTAGCCAACCTGGACAGGTAAGTCACCGAGCTCAATTAAGTACAAAATGGGGCAGAAAGGCTGACTAGATGATGTAGTGCTGACCTGAACATATGAGAAGGGGCAAAGGTCTGGTAAGAAGACTAGCCAGATTAAGTGCTTCAAGTACCAGGATTTCGGACACATTACTGCTCAATGCTTGAATCGACGAACGATGGTCATTAAGGGAGACATCTCGAAGCTAGAAGTGGAGAGTACGGATGAGGAACCCAAGGAGGAGGAGGTTCCTATCGAGAAAGAAAGTACCGAGAAAGAGTTAATTAAGGAAGATGTGTTTCCTGAGGACTTAGATCAGTTACTCATGGTTGTTTGACACACTATAAACATGGAACCCTCACGAGAGGAGGAGCAAAGAAAGAATTTGTTCCATACCACCTGTAAGGTAAATGATCAAATGTGCGCCCTCATTGTGGATAGTGGAAGCTGCACCAATATAGCATCAGCTGATCTTGTTTCAAAACTGAAGATGCCGACTATTTCACATCCGAGGTTGTACAAGCTGCACTAGTTGAGTAAGAAAGGAACATTACATGTCACTTGGCAAATACTACTACCGATCACTATTGGGAATTACTCTAACCAGATTCTTTGCGATATACTACTTATATGCGCTTCCCACATGTTACTGGGTAGGCCGTAGTTGTTTGACAAGGGAGTTATGCATAATGGCTACAGGAACACATATATGTTTGAGAAGGATGACCAAAAGATCACGTTGAATCCAATGCCGCTGAGAGAAGTTACTAAGTTGCAGACGAAACTTGTTCGCAGATTAAAGAAGGTTCTAGTGATGAGTAAAGCCAAGTTTCGAGAGGCCATCAATGCTAATGAGCCAACCCTCTTATTGGTCAAGCAACTTTTGGAAATGAGGGAGCGGGGTAAGTTACCTTGGGAGATCAAGGAGTTGTTAAATGAATATGCCGACCTATTTCTAGAATAGCTACTTAAGGGGTTGCCCCCAACTCGAGGAATAGAGCACTACATTGACTTAATACTTATCACTGCATTGCTGAATAAGCCAGCTACGTAAAAGAGAGTCTTAGCCCCTGTGCTGTACCTGTACTTTTAGTATCAAAGAAGGATGGAACCTGGCTGATATGTATAGATAGCCGGGTTGTGAAAAAAATCACAATAAAATATAGGTATCCAATCCTAAGGCTAGAAGACATGTTGGATGAATTGAATGGAGCCAAGATTTTCAACAAGATTAATCTTAAATCTGGCTATCATCAAATTCGCATAAGACCAGGTGACAAATGGGAGACTGCGTTCAAGACTCGACATGGACTTTACGAGTGGATGGTCATGTCTTTCGGCTTATTGAATGCCCTAAGCACTTTCATGAGATTAATGAACCACGTGCTGAGACATCTCATTAGAAATTATGTCGTAGTGTACTTTAACAACATCCTATTCTATAGTGCCGACAAGCCAACTCACTGTGAACATCTTAGAGTACTCTTCGATATCCTCCGTGCTGAGAGATTATTTAGTAATCTAAAGAAATGTTGCTTTTGCTAGGAGGAAGTGGTAATCTTAGGCTATATAGTCGGTGAAGGAGGCTTACAAGTAGATGATGAGAAGATTGGAGCAATTGTCGATTGGCCGACTCTTATTACTTATGCTGACGTGAGAAGTTTCCATGGACTGGCTTCATTTTATAAAAGATTCATCAAGAATTTTAACACCCTCGCTGTGCCACTTATTAAACTAATGAAGAAAAAGACCGACTTTCGATGGGGAGAAAGGGAAGAGAGGAGCTTTGCCAAGGTAAAAGAAAGGTTGACCTCCGCCCAGGTGTTAGTACTACTTGACTTCAACAAAATTTTTAAGTTGGAATGCGACGCATCGGGCATTGGAATAGGCACTGTCTTGATGTAAGAAGGCCAACTAATTTCCTTCTACAGTGAGAAGCTCCGAGAACCCCAATTGAATTATTCTGTATATGACAAGGAACTTTTGACATTGATCTAAGCAATATAAGTATGGCAACATTATTTACTGCTGAGAGAATTTGTTATATATACTGACCATGAATCGCTGAGATACCTTCGGAGTCAAACTCAGTTGTCAAAGTGGTAGGCGGGATGGGTTGAATTCATTGAAGGATTCAATTTTGTAATTAAGTACAAGTAAGGAAATAGCAACGTAGTTGCCAATGCTCTTTCGAGAAGATATGCACTTTTATCAAAACTGCAGACCAGACTGTTTGGTTTGCAAGTATCAAAGAACAATACTTTAAGGATCCATACTTTGGACCCATAATTTCACGATGCATAGATGAGAGGATAGTGGACGAATATCATGTGGAGGATGGCTACTTGTTTCGAGGTGGAAAATTATGCGTTCTGACTTGTTCATTGAGGGAGCTACTAGTTAGGGAAGCTTATAGTGGAGGTCTCTTTGAACATTTTAGGGAACGGAGGACCTATAAACTGATAAATGGCTAATTCTTTTAGCTGAGAATGAGGAAAGATGTATATCGAGTTGTCAAAAGATATGCCGTGTGCAAGAAGGTGAAGTGCCAAGCCAAGCAAGGGAAAACAATGCCCCTACCTATCCTGACGAGGCCGTGGACTGAATTGAACATGGATTTTGTTCTCGGACTGCCATGAACCGCCTGAGGCAAAGTTTCTATAATGGTTGTCATGGATCAGTTCAGTAATACGGTACACTTCGTGCTCAGCACCAAGACTAACAATACTTCAGCAATTACTTCTCTTTTCTTACAGGAGATTATGCGGATACACGACGTGCCTAGAAGTGTAGTCTTCGATAAAGACTCAAAGTTCTTAAGCCATTTCTGGAGAATCCTATGGCGTTGGTTAGTAACCAAATGACTCTTTAATACTTCATGTCACACCCAAATTGACAGCCAAACAAAAGTAGTTAATCAAACTTTGGGATCATTACTTTGAGTTGCAGTAGGCAAGAACTTAGTTGATTGGGACGTTTACCTGCCAGTAGTTGAGTTTGCCTATAACCAAATAGTACATGACACCATTAAGTATACTCCCTTTGAGGTAATCTATGGGTTCAATCCTAAGTTACCCCTCAACTATACTCTTATACCAATTCCAATGCAAAAGGACCTTAACGCAATAGCTAGAGCACAATCCCTTCAGCACATCTATGACAGAGTCATTCGGTAGGTCAGCCAAGCTACTAGAAGAATACAAGAAAAGACCAAGGGTAGAACTAAACGATTTCAGCTAAGAGACTTAGTGTGGTTGTACCTCAGTAAGGAGTGGTTTCCAAACAAGAGGAGGAACAAATTATCTACAAGAGCGAAAGGACCTTTCAGAATCCTTCAGAAGATCAATAACAATACCTACAGGTTGGAATTACCTGAGGACCATAAGGTTTTTGATGCCTTCAACATTGTTGACCTTAGTCCATATCACCTTGATAGAGAACTGAGTGAACACCATTTAGATTTGATCCTAAATCCAAAACAACCCGGAGGGAATGATAGGAATTAGGCTACTAGACCTCTGACCTGTAGTTGAGCCCGAGGACTAGAGGGGGTAGCACAACAAATCCTTCTATTCTAACCAACCACTGCCAAAACCGAGTACCTCCTTATCGAGTCATCCTTCATGCCGTGCCGTATAACCGCCCATTTTTCTACAGTATGCCAAGTTGATGATTACTCTCCAATACTAAGATGACCAATTACTTAGCATCTTCCTTGCTGAGAAGGAGAGAGAGAGAGAGTCCGGACTAACTAAGCCATCTTTACTCAAATAAGCTCATTTGTTCGTACTTTTTTATTCGCATCTTCTAATAACCTCACCAATGTAGCATCACCACATGTACAATATCATGTGCAGAATCCGTTGCATTAATGATTGTTTTTCTTATATATTCATTTTTACCCTTTTGTGACGTGAATCATGACCAAGAAAAAATAGGGCCAGTCGCTGGATGTGTCTAAGCTTGCAGAAAGCTCGAAATGGGTTAATGAGGAAAGGTATGAAAGGGACAAAAATGATGAATGAAATAGTAAGTAAAAACCTATGAACAACTCTAGAGGATATGACGCAGTAAAGGAACTTCCAAGGACTCACAACACAATTCGATATGACACGTGAATTAGTCCAATAAGGTTACTCACCACCTAACCTTACTTAAGGGAAAGGATAAGAGTGATGCCGAGAGTAAACAAGTAGTATTTACGCAAGGAAGAGAGTACTTAAGTGTATTGAAGGTAATCTATCTTCTTACAGCTACAAGTATAAAGGTATTTACAACCGTAATTTAGGGTAACTTGTTTAAAAGGGAAAAAACAAAGAGGACATTTCCTAGAGAAGCAATGTACATGATACAAAATGGTAAAAATGAATATACAAGGAAAATAAACATTGGTACTACAAATTCTACACATGATATTGTACACGTAATGATGCTACATTAGTAAGGTTGTTAAGAGATACAGACAAAAAGTATGGATAGATGGGTATGTCCGAGCAAGGATGGCCTAGTCAGTTCGGTCTCTCTCTCTTGGCTTCTCGGAAAGGAAGATGTTGAATAGTTGGTCAACTTGGCAATAGAGAGTAATCGTCAACTCGGTATACTATAAAATAGTTGACGGTCATATAGCATGGCATTGGGAAGTACTCAGCCTTGGTAGGGGTTAATTAGAACATAAGGATTTGTCATGCTAACCTCTCTAGTCCTTGAGCTCGGCTGTGGGTCAGGGGCCCCGTAGCTTTATTCCCATCATTATTGTATCTTGTACATTACTCCCTTAGGAAATACTCTTTTTGTCTTTTCCTTTTTAAGCAAGTTGCCCTAACTTATGGGTATAAATACTTTTGTACTTATAACTGTGAGAACACCAAATCATTCTTAATACACTCTTTGAGTACTTTTTTCTTCCTTATATAAACACTGTTTGTTTACTCTCGGCATCACTCTTATCTTTTCCCTTAAGCAAGGTTAAGTGGTGAGTAACCTCATCGAACTAATTTGTACGTCATATCAAATTGAGCTATAAGTCCTCGAAAGTTCCATTGGTGCGTCATATCCTCTGGAGCTATTCATAGGTTTTGCTTACTATTTCATTCTTCATTTTTATCCCTTCGCACTTTTCCTCATTAATCATTTTCAAGCTTTCTGCAAGCTTGGACCCATCCAGCGACCAACTTTATATGTTCTTGGTCACGATTCGTAACATGATTCATCAACCTAATAAAAGTGCTCAAGGTGTTCGATAGCGCAAATGGCATGAGCATCCACTCATACAGGCTATGTTGGGTCTTAAAAGTAATCTTCCATTTATCTCCTTTCCTCATTCAAATCTAATGGTATCTTGACTTCAAGTCAATCTTATTGAACACCTTGGCATCAATCAGTTTGTCTAACATATCGTCTAGCCTCGGGATGGGGTATCCATACTTGATTATAACTTTGTTGATAGCTCTACTATCCATATACATAAGCTAAGTACCATCCTTCTTTAACATAAGCAATGTAGGCATAGCACAAGTGCTAGGACTTTCTCTTAAATATCCCTTCTTTAATAGCTCATTGATTTATCTCTAGAGCCTGCAACTTGCTCCGGATTCATGCAATTAGAGGGCTTGTTTAGCAGTACAGTGCCAAGTATCAAGTCAATGCAGTGCTCAATACCTCAAAAAGAGGGTAACCCCTCGAACAACTACTTGGGAAACAAGTCGAAATATTCATCGAGTAACTTCTCAACATCCTCTGGTTACTTCACTTATTCCTTCAATTCTAATAGTCTCCTTACCAATAGGAAGGTTGATAAGTTAGACTTTATGGCTGCTCGGAGCTTAGCTCTACTCAGCATTAAAGCCTTCTTCAATCCTCAAGCTAATTTAGCTTATAATTTACTTACTTGACTTAAGGTCATGGGGTTTACGGTAATTTTCCTCCCATCCTTCTCAAATACATACGTTTTCTAAAATTTGTCATGAACAACTCTCTGATAAAAAAGCTAAGGTATTGTGAACCATGACCAAGAACAGACAAGGCCGGTCGCTTGATGGGGAAAAGTGCTAATGGGGAAAGTACGAGGAGGTAAAAATGAAGAATGAAATAGTAAGCAAAACTCATGAACAGCTCCAGAGGATATGACACATTAATAGAACTTTTGAGGACTCACAACTTAATTTGATATAACGCACGAATTAGTCCGGTGAGGTTACTTGCCACCTAACCTTGCTTAAGGAAAAGGATAAGAGTGATGTTGAGAGTAAACAAATAGTGTTTATGCAAGGAAGGAAAAAGTGTTCAAAGAGTGTATCAAGAATGATATGATGTTCTCACAGTTATAAGTATAAGGGTATTTATACCCATAAGTTAGGATAACTTGCTTAAAAAGGAAAAGATAAAAAGGGCATTTCCTAAGGGAGTAATGTACAAGATACAGAAGGGTAAAAATAAGTATACAAGAAAAACAATCATTGGTGCAACGGATTCTACACATGATATTGTATAAGTGACGATGCTACATTAGCGAAGTCATTAGAAGATGCGGACAAAAAAGTACAAACAGATGGGCTTGTTCGAGTAAGGATGGCTTAGTTAGTCCGGACTCTTTCTATCAGTTTCTTGACAAAGAAGATGCCAAGTAATTGGTTGGCTCAATGTTGGAGAGTAATCATCAACTTAACATACTATAGAAAAATAGGCGATCATACAGTACAGCATGAAGGGTAACTCGGCAAGGAAGTACTTGGCCTTAGTAAGGGTTGGTTAGAACAGAAGAATTCGTCATGCTAACCCTTCTAATCTTCCGGCTTGGTTTCGAGTCAGTGGTTTAGTAGCCTGATTCACATCATTCCCTCCGAATGGTGTTTGCTCAGTTCTCCATCAGGGTGATATGGATTAAGGTCGGCAATGTTGAAGGCATCAAAGAACCTATAATCCTCAAGCAATTCTAACTTATAAGCATTGTCTTTGATCTTCTAGAGGATTCTGAAAGGTCCTTCTGCTCTTGCAGATGATTTGTTCCTCCTATTATTCGGGAACCACTCCTTGTTGAGGTGCAACCACACCATGTCTCCTAGCTGAAATCATTTAGTTTTACCCTTGGTCTTTTCTCGTATTCTTCTAACAGCTTAGTTGATGTGTCAAGTGACCCTATCATAAATGTGTTAAAGGAATTATGCTCCGGTTGCTGCATCAGGGTCCTCTTATGCAGGTATTGGCACAGGGGCGTGGTTAAAGGGCATCTTGGGATTGAACCCATAGATTACCTCAAAGAGAGTTTGCTTAGTGGTGTCATGTACTGTTTGATTATAGGTGAACTCAACTATTGGCAAGCAGACGTCCTAATCAGCCAAGTTCTTGCCTACTACATCTCAGAGTAGTGATGCAAAAGTTCGATTAACCACTTCTATTTAGCCGTCAGTTTGGGGGTAACGTGAGATACTGAAGAGTAATTTAGTTCCCAGCTGAAGCTACAGGGTTCTCTAGAAATGACTCAAGAACTTCAGGTCTCTATAAGAGACTACACTTCTTGGCACGCCGTATATCCGCATAATTTCTTATAAGAAAAGAGAAGTAATAGCTGAAGCGTTGTTAGTCTTGGTACGGGGCACAAAGTGTGCCATCTTACTAAACTGATCTACGATGAACATTACAGAATCTTTGTCTTGGGCGATTCATGGTAATCCAAGAACAAAGTTCATGCTTAGTTTAGTCCACAGCCTAGTTGGGATAGGTACGAGCATTACTTTCCTTTGCTTGGCTTGGCACTTTGCCTTCACTTTGCCTTCTTGCACATGATACAACTTTCAACAACTCGATGCACATCTTTCCTCATTCTTGACCAAAAGAATCAGCCACTTATCAGTTCATAGGTCCTGCTTTCCCTAAAATGTCCAGAGAGACCTCTACTGTGGGCTTCCCTGACTAATAGCTCCCTTAGTGAGCAAGTCGGCACACATAATTTTCCACCTTAAAACAAGTAACCACCCTCTACATGATATTTGTCTATTGTCCTCCCATTTATGCATTGCGAAACTATGGGTCCAAAATGTGGATCCTCATAGTACTGTTCTTTGATACTCACAAACCCAAACAGTCTAGTCTACAGTTCTGATAAGAGTGCATATCTCCTCGAAAGAGCATCGACAACTATGTTGCTCTTTCCTTGCTTGTACTTAATTACAAAATTAAATCCTTCAAGGAATTCAACCCATCTCGCCTACCACTTCGACAACTTAGTTTGACTCTGGAGGTACCTCAACGATTCATGATCAATATATATAACAAATTCTCTTGGCAGAAAATAATGTTGCCATACTTGCATTGCTCAGATCAATGCCAACAGTTCCTTGTCATATATAGAATAATTCAATTAGGGTCCTCGGAGCATTTCACTGTAAAAGGCAACTAGTCATCTTTCCTGCATTAAGATAGTGCCTATTTCAATGCTCAATGCATCACATTTTAGCTCAAATATTTTGTCAAAGTTGAGTAATACTAACACCAGAGCGGAGGTTAACCTTTCTTTTACCTTAGCAAAGCTCCTCTCCTCCCTTTCTCCCTATCAGAAGTCGGTGTTTTTCTTCATTAGTTTAGTAAGTGGCGTAGCGAGGGTATTGAAATTTTTGATGAATCTTCTATAAAACGAAGTTAGTCCGTGAAAACTTCTCACGTCTGCATAAGCAGTAAGAGTCTGCTAATCGACAATTGCTTTGATCTTCTCATCATCGACTCACAAGCTTTCCCTATTGCTCACATAGCCCAAGAATACTACTTCCTCTTGGCAAAAGCAACATTTCTTTAGATTATCAAATAATCTCTCGACATAGAGGATATCCAGGACTGCATTGACGTGTTTATAGTGACTCGACTTGTCAGCACTATAGACTAGGATATCGTCAAAGTACACTACAACACACTTCCTAATGAGATGTCTCAACACATGGTTCATTAATCTCATGAAAGTGCTCAAGGCATTCGATAAGCCAAAGGGCATGACCATCCACTTATAAAGTCCATGTCGAGTCTTGAACACAGTCTTCCATTCATTACCTAGTCTCATATGAATTTGATGGTAGCTAGATTTAAGATCAATCTTGCTGAAAATCTTGGCTTTACTCAGTTCATCCAACATGTCTTTTAGCCTCGGGATTAGATACCTATATTTAATCGTGATTTTGTTCATAGCTCGACTGTCTACACAAATCTACCAAGTTCTATTCTTCTCTGACACTAGAAGTGTAGGCACAGCATAAGGGCTGAGACTCTTTCTTACATAGCTTCTCTCCAACAACTCATTGACTTAACGTTGGAGTTCAAAAGCCTGCTCGAGATTCATCTGATAAGCTGCCTTAATCGGTAGTACAACGTTGGGTACTAAGTCAATGTAGTACTCTATTCCTTGAGTTGGGGGTAACCCCTCAGGTAACTATTCTAGAAATAGGTTAGCATATTCATCTAACAACTCCTTGATCTCCTAGGATAACTTACCCCGCTCTCTCATTTCCAACAATCGCCTGACCAACAAGAAGGTCAACTCATTAGCATTAATGACCTCTCGAAGCTTGGCTCTATTCATCACTAGATCCTTCTTCGATCCGTGAATAAGTTTCATCTACAACTTATTAACTTCTTTTGGTGGCATTGTATTCAGCGCGATCTTCCGATCATCCTTCTTAAATATATACGTGTTCTTGTAGCTGTTATGCATAACTCCCTTGTTAAACAACTACGACCTACCCAGCAATATGTGGGAAGCGCACATAGGTAGTACGTTGCAAAGAATCTGGTAAGAATAATTCCCAATAGTGATCGGTAGTAGTATTTGCCGAGTGACATGTGATGCTCCTTTCTCACTCAACCAATGTAGCTTGTATGGCCTCGGATGTGAAATAATCAGTAACTTCAGTTTTGAAACAAGATCAACTGATGCTACATTGGTGCAACTTCCACTATCCACAATGAGGGCGCACATTTGATCATTTATCTTACAGGTGGTAAGGAACAAATTCTCTCTTTCATTCTTCTCTCGTGAGGGTTCTATGTTCATAATGCATTGAACAACCATGAGTAACCAATCTAAGTCCTTAGGAAATACGTCCTCCTTAATCAGCTCTTTCTCAGCACTTTCTTTCTCGACAAGAACCTCCTCCTCCCCCTTGGTTCCTCATCCGTAGTCTCTACTTCTAGCTTTAGGATGTCTCCCTTAATGACTATCATTTGTCGATTTGGGCACTAAGCAACCATGTGTCTGAATCCCTGGCACTTGAAGCACTTGATTTGTCTAGTCTTCTTAATAGACCCTTGCCCCTTCTCATACGTTTGGGTCAGCACTACATCATTTAGTTGACCTTTCTGCTTAGCTCTATACTCGACTAAGCTCGGTAAGTTACCTATCCGAGTCGGCTAGTCAACATTCTCGCCAGTACTTGGCTCCTTCTTTACCTCTCTACTCGTTAAGCAATCCTAACAGTTTCATTCATTGTGTCGAATCGTTAGAGCTCCACAATGTCCCAAATGTTTCCTCTCAACCTAGTAACGAACCTTAAGACTATTCGAGCCGGTAGTTTCTCCACTTTACAACGTATCATAAGCATTTGAAACTCTTTAACATACTTTTCAATAGTTCGGCCTCCTTATCTCAGCTCCTGAGCTGAGTAAACATATATTGGAGTTATATTTCCAGTACAAATCTATTTCTGAGCACTTTCTTCATCTCGAGCCAAGTGTTAATCTCTCAATACCACTCTCGTCTTCTCATGGCCTGAAAATTCTTCCACCACATGGCAGCATATCCAGGGAACTCAATAGCAATAGTTCTCACTTTCTCATAATCCTCATGTTGATAGTAATCAAACACACGCTCTATCTTTTCTTCCCAATCCGGATACTCATCAACATTGGTAGATCCATTGAAACTTAGAATTCGAAGCTTTATATGGTCGGATGCTCTGAGGATTCGTATATGCTCCCCTTCAAAATACTCTTCTTCCTCTTCCTCTTTGTCAAGCTCTTTCAGATCTATCCTACGCCTTACTCATCCACTAACTCCTCCACCTCGAATGAGTTAAGTTGAGTTCTGACCTCTAACAGTTGAGTAGCTTGTAGATTGTTTTGTATGGCCTCAGTGGGTCAGCAAGACAATGCATGAACAGCTTAGGTTAGATCTACTAAGAGGTTAACTACCTAATTAAGTCACTTGTCAATGCTTTTAGAAGTTCCTTGAGATTGTCGTCCATGGTAGACAACCTCACTGTCATTACCAGTACCAACATTCATACTTAGGTCTGTTATTTTTCTTCATAGATTCAAAGCTTAAACAAATACTTTAGAAAGTGAGCAGCTAATAATACAACAGTCAAATGAACTTAATAACTTGCGTTGTTTCACACACGTAAAATAAAGTATAATAAAACTTCAAGAAGAACTACTATAGTTGACACAAAACCTCCTCTCTGATACCAAGCTGTTGTAAATTGTGACCAAGAGCAGACAAGGCCGGTTGTTAGATGGGTTTAAGCTTGTAGAAAGCTTGAAAAGGATAAATGTGGAAAAGTGAGAAGGGGTAAAAATGAAGAATGAAATAGTAAGCAAAACCTACGAACAGCTCCAGAGAATATGACGTACCAAGGGAACTTCCAAAGACTTACGACTCAATTCGATATGACGCACGAATTGGTCCGGTGAGGTTATTCACCACCTAACCTTTCTTAAGGGAAAGGATAAAAGTAATGCTGAGAGTAAACAAACAGTGTTTACGCAAGGAAGAAAAAAGCACTCAAAGAGTGTATTATGAATGATCTAATGTTCTCATAGTTATAAGTATAAAGACATTTATACCCATAAGTTAGGGAAACCTACTTAAAAAAAAAAGACAAAAAGGGTATTTCCTAAGAAAGTAATGTATAAGATACAAAAAGGTAAAAATGAATATACAAAAAAAAAAAAAATCATTGGTACAACGAATTTTGCTCATAATACTGTACAAATGGCAATGCTATATTGGCGAGGTCATTAGAAGATACAGACAGATAGACTTGTCCGAGCAGGGATGACTTAGTCAGTCTAGACTCTCTCTCTCTCAGCTTATTAGTAAAGAAGATGTCGAGTAATTAGTTGGCTTGGTGTTGGAGAGTAATCATCAACTCAACATATTATAGAAAAATGGGCGGTCATATGGCACAGCATGAACGGTGACTCGATAAGGAAGTACTCGGCCTCGGTAGGAGTTTGTTAGAATAGAAGGATTCGTCATGCTAACCCCTCTAGTCCTCAAGCTCAGCTGTGAGTCAAAGGTCCAGTAACTTGATTCCCATCATAAGGTTTACCTAGTAACACATAAGATGCACAGATAGGCAGTACATCACAAAGAATTTTATTAGAATAATTTCCAATAAAGATCGGTTGTAACACTTACTAAGTGACATGTAGTGCTCCCTTTTCATTTAGCCAATGTAATTTATAGAGCTTTAGGTATGAGATAGTTGGCAACTTGAGCTTCTTAACTAGGTCAGTAGATGCCACATTGGTGCAACTTCCACTATCTATTATGAGTGCATATACTTACCCATTCACCTTGCATGTGATGTACAATAGATTCTCTCTCTACTCCTCCTCAGTAGAGGGTATTATACTCATCGCACGTCGGACAACCAAAGTTAGTTTGTCTAGATCTTTAGCAAACATATCCTCTTCAACAAGCTCATCCTCCTGGGTTGTAACCTTCTCGGGAACAACCTCCTCCTTAGGCTCCATCAGTACTATCAATGTTAAGTTTTGGAATGTCTCCTTTGTTAATCATAGTTCTTCTATTCGAACATTAGGTGGGCATGTGTCTAAACCTTTGACATTTAAAACACTTGATTTGGCTTATCTTCCTCCTAGATCCTTGTCCCTTCTCATAAGTTCTCGATAGCACTTCACCATCAGTTGGCTAGCTCTTTTATTTAGCTCTAACATCTATTTTTCTATTTGGTTCGACACTTTGCTAAGCTCGATATCTTCCTTGAGCGAGTCGACTTGATTGGACTAATCGACTCATTAAAGGTTGGCTCAACTTACTCCTCTTCTATCTTTCCACTTGCTAGGCTATTCTTATATCCTCATCTAACGCAATAAATTGTTAAAGTTTCATGATATCTCAAATGTTGCTTCTCAACCCAGTAAGGAATCTAGATACTATCCGAGCTGATGGTTCATCCAGTTCACATTAGATCATAAGCATTTGGTACTCTTGAATATATTCATCAACAATTTGGCTTCCTTGTCTCGACTCTTGAAGTTGAGTAAAAGTATCTTACAAATAAATAAGTGTCCAACACAAATCTATTTCTAAGTATCCTCTTCATCTCAAGCTAAGTGCTTACTTCCCTATATCCTTCTCACCTCCTTATAGTCTGAAGTTCTTCCACCATAAAGTAGCATAACTTGAGAACTCTACAACAGCAGTCTTTACTTTCTCACGGTCTTCATATTGGTAATAATAAAAAATACGTTCTATCTTCTCTTCCTAATTTAGATAGTCATTGGCGTTCACAGAACCATTAAAGCTCAAAATCTGAAGCTTCATATGGTCAGTAGCTCAGGGTACTCTAGCTCATTCCTCTTCCTCAATGTGCTCCTCTTCTCCTTCTTCATCCATATCACTTAAGTCAATTCTTCTCCGCATACATCCTCTTACTCCTTTACCTTAATTTTGTTGAGCTGGGTTTTAACTTTTTGCAAGTTGAGCAGCTTAGGGGGTATTCTGCACAGCCTTAGCAAGTTGAAATGCCAATGCATAAACAGCTCTGGTCAAATCAACTATAAGATTAACAATCTCATCGATTCGCTCATCTATACTTCTCGGGGTGTTCATAAGTTGTTGTCCATGGTGAACAACACTGCTATTGTCATCTCCAATATTTGCATTGACACTTGGCTCCATCATACTCTCAATAAAGCTTAATGACAAACTTAGAATCCACAAAACAACATGTACTGTCCTTTTCAAGCCAAACAACTTACATACACACTTCTTTATGTGAAAAGTCAAATTAACTATGTATATAATAACTACTCTGAAGAACCATAAACCCAGTTGAAATTTGCTCTATTTTCGTATGCATGAAACAAGGCAAAATAGAATATTTTGCAACAAAGGTCTTACAGTAATAGCAAAACTTCAAATGCCCTCCAAAACACTTAAACTAATCCCTTTCGTATTCACAACTCACTTAACAACAATACTATACACTACACAATAACAATCACAATTGAATAATAACTTACCTAAATGAACCTCCACTCTCTTACCAAGATGATATGATCCATGCTAAGGATTGACAAGAGCATTCGTATCGAGGTGGGTCTAAGCTTGTAGAAAGCTTAAAATGAAAGGTGATAAAAGGCGAAAACTGGAATAAGAAAACAAGATAAACAAGCAAACTACGAACAATTCCAAGGATATTTTATTAAAAAAAAATGTGGTGTGAACTACGGTTCAAATCATATCAAACTGGTATTTTTAGGTTTGAAGTATTTGCAAACCGAAATATATGGTTAAGTTTCATTTCAAAAAAAAAAACGAACCGTTAATTTTAGGTTCGATTCAAAAAGGGAGAACGAATCATACTGCGCTTACCCCTATTTTCCACTATTGATGTGTATACCAAGTGTCATAAGCTTGTGGCTTTGACAAATTATCTTCTTAGACTTGTTATTTTTCATATAAATATAATTTTATAAATACTTATCGAATCCAAATTATTTTGCAGAATTTCACTTATAAACCTCAATTCTTTTGGAAAGATTTAGCTATAGATCTGTTTTTAACAATCATTTTTAAAGATTATACAACATGTTTATAACATCTAAATGTTGAATTAGACGCTTCAAGGTGGTAAAATTGAGTTCGCCTTATGTGAACTAAGCCTATGGTAATAGTTGTAAGGCCAACTTCTATATTAGGATGATTCATTCGATGAGATTGTTGTAACTTCACCTCTTTAAGGTGTGGCACAATGTTTCTTTGCAAGTTAAGGAACCATAAAGTTTGAAAAGTTAGTAATATAATACTACGTGAGACATAATGATAAAATGTTATACTATGTGGAATTTTATTTTTAGACACGTTAGAAAATTTACATTTTAAAGCCAAATAACTATTAGTTTTGAAGTTATAACTATTTAAAATTTTACATGGTTTGGGCAGCTAAAAGTACATCTTACGAATTTCTCAATGATATAAAGTTTGCTAAAATTGAAAATCACATGTAAAAGTTATGTAGAAATTATTAAACATAAATAATTTTCTTTGATTTTTAAAATAATATGTCAATTAAGAAAAAAATGAATTTTTTATAAGTTAATTAGTGAATAAACACTAAAATGTGTCAAAATAAAATATAGATGCAAAAATGCAATTAAACTAAAGTATAGACATCAAAGTACAATCTACACTAATGCATAGACACTAAAATGCAATAATATGTAATGGTTGTTATGTTTCCCATTAATATAGACACTAAATTAAAACAAAATTGAAGAAAGAACTAGATTGTATTAAAAAAAGAATTTATTTAGATACTGTTAATAGGGCCTTTTGGGACATGGGCTCCTCAAGCCCGTCCCAACCTCTTTAGGCCCATTCCTTATGACAGGTTACCTTCAGCCCAAGCCTAAAATGCTACATTTGCAACTATGGTGAGTCTCCAATGGCTAAAAGACTTCGAATAAGACCAAAAGACTAAGTCAACAATCGTTTCCTACTTATTAGGACTTCGTTGAACACTACAATCCTACTCTCCAATACTTACAGAAGCAACTCTTCCTACTAAGTTATCTCTAACTACTGATACCACTCCTCTATAAACACAAGACCATCTCCAAATAATAAACTATTTAATACTTTGCATGCTTAAGCCTATTAATTGCTCTTAAGCACTCATACTCTCTAAAGATATGTAACTGACTTAAGTATCAGAGTGGCCACATAGGCCAACACCTCGATGTTCCTTCACTATGCTCTTTTTTTTAGGCCTCATCACTTAGGCGAAGTCCAATTCCTCTTCAATCAATACTAGCAAGATTCTTGAGATGACATTTGGTGCTATTTGTGGGAAACTAATCTAAGTTCCTACTTAAACAAACTGAAAACACTAAATAATCCCCCCAAACACCACCTTTGACCACCATGTCTTGTGTTACCAACCTGGAGAACCGCTAGTTGGTAAATAACTAACCTGCTAAGAACTAGCCCCTTCTAAGGGAAACGCTAGAGGAGCGCTTGAAGTGCTCAGAGCACCTGGCAAAAGAATATGCTGCCTAAAACAGACTGCTCTCAAAGCTTCTAATGCCCATACTAGGCAAAACAACTACCTCCACTAGCAACGAAACGGTAAAGATCAACAACTCGATCCCCTAATGCAGCAGTAGCCAACACGATCTGTGGCCACCCACGACCAAGCCTTAATAGGAAATGAGTAAGTAGCCGACTTGTGAGCTCTTAAAATTGCATTTAGGGATACCGTACCTAGATTTAGGGTCTTTAAGAAAAACTTATCCGATTAAGCTCAAATTTTATGATTGGGATAAAAAAGCTAGTGAAAGTGACTCAGTGAAGTTAGATTTTAAAAATAATGACTCAAAATCCCAA
The DNA here is from genome assembly GCA_024138015.1 of Lumnitzera littorea. Classification (NCBI taxonomy): domain Eukaryota; kingdom Viridiplantae; phylum Streptophyta; class Magnoliopsida; order Myrtales; family Combretaceae; genus Lumnitzera; species Lumnitzera littorea. The sequence goes on from JAMXBB010000001.1 coordinate 20,362,758, forward strand.
TTTTAGCTTTAGAAGTATAATTATTTAATACAGTATAAAACTTATCGAAACCCCTAAAACCAAACTTGAAATGCGATAAAGACTTAAAAATAAGCTAATTAAACTATAAAAAGAAATAATATAGCATAATATGCTATATGAGTATACACGTATTTTTATGAGTATACTTGGTATATATAATAATTATACTCCTAAATTAAAATTATATAATTATATGTAATAAGCAATAAACTCATAAAAATAAGTAAGAAATATGTCTTAAAAATAAAAGATGTGATAGAAACATGGTTACATGCACATAACTACTTATTAAGCATAATGTATATATAGGAAATATACCTGTATATTAATAAAATTACTAAATATCCTATAAAATACATAAAATAAACCTATTTTATCTAAAAATTCACCAAATCCTATCTAAACACATGGAAAAATGCGGTCAACTAGCGTAACACATCTAAACATTTCAAACTTGATGAATCAAAAAGTAGATGAAGCTAATTAGGCCATCTCATGCTTAGTTAATTGGGAAAAAATTGGAAGAAAACTAAAAAGAAAGAAAGAAAATTCAACTACCCCAAATCTAATATAAGGACCTTAGAATATTAGGTGCAACATTTAGCACTTAGGACTTTCAAAGAAAAATTAGAAAAATAGAAAGAAAATAGAAAAAAAAAAGAAAGAAAAAAGAGCAAAGGTTAGATTAAGCTAATTTGTGGACTAAACTTGAACCTGCTATTGAACCCTTCCACTACCATGTGGAGCTACCATCGTTTGGGCCTTCCAACAACCCCCTTATCTACTATTGGCTATTAGAGCTCCGATGAACAAGTGCTCCAATTTTTTACCCTATTTTTCATTAACTTTTAAAAACTATCCAATCAATCCAAGAAACTATGAAAAATTGTATTCTTAGGCTATTTCATATACACTTTTGTGTGGTATTTTTATTTTTGAAAAATTTTGAATAGTTTATATACTTGCTTAAATAAATCACTATTCATCTAAAATTTAAAATCCCAAATAAATGTACTAAATAATGTAGTTTCCTGCTCAAAATTTTTTTGTAGAATGCATATGACATGTATCTAAGTGCTATGTCGCTAGAGTTTTAATTTAGGCATGTATAATATTTATTGTAATTTTTTACCCCAAAAATAGCTAGAAATAAGGTGAAATTATGAAACAAATAGATTTTTATAAAATTGATTGATGAAACAGATGTCCACTGACTTTTAGTGATTCATAATGATGTTAGGATATATTGAGAATAATTTTGTATAAAAAGGATAATAATATTTGTTTAATTAAATGCAATTTAGGGGTAAAAATGTAATTATGAGTATATAGGTAATATAATCCATATCTCTATAATATTACGAGAATTTACATGCTACGATAACCTTATCGTAATTAAAACGTAAATTGATTGATTAAAAGTACGTTTCGATACGATCGAAACGATATATTATAAGTTATAGTATAATTATGTATATTATCGATACTTAATGACCTAACTTAACCTATATAATAAAACCATATCTCATTATAAAAGGAAAATAATAATATACCCTAGACCAATACGACGGTACAAGTGATCCTGATGATCACCTCCTCGCTTCTATACCCTTATGAACCTCTATGGTCATAAGAATGCTATAATGTACAAGGCTTTCCTAGGTACTCTGAGGAAAGCAGCTCATACATGGTTTAACCACTTGCTTGACAACTCCATTAGCTTATTTGATGAGCTAGCACAAAAGTTCAACCTCCACTTTAAGGCTAGCAACCCCCCATCTAAGGATACATCATCCTTGTACCTGATTAAGCATTCGACCTTCACAAGACCGAGATCCCTCAGTTGGACAAGGGAGTCACTGTATATGCCACTTAGCTCGACATCTAACCTTCGGGAGATTTCTTCCGATTGCTTGAAAAGAGTAAGCCAAAAACCCTAGTTAATTTTTAGAATAAGGCTTAGAAATACATGGACCAGGAGAACAATATTCGCGTCGAGTGTGACGCTGACTAAGAGAGGTTGGGTGAAAAACAGGACAAGGAGAGATTATCCATTAAAGATCACCTCAGTAGTAAGGCACCAAGTAAATCAAAGGGGGAAGGTTCGAGCAAGAAGAAGCGCCAAGTAGAGCGAGACCCACTTCTCCCTTCCTATTTACACATAGCATACCCCTTTAAATAGACCCATTGCCTAGGTCTATTCTGAGGTGAAGCACAAGAACCTATAGTAGAGACCTCTTAAGATGAAGGGGAACCTTAGCCATCGAAACTTAGACAAATACTGTTAGTTCCATAGTAACCACGACCATATTAATGATGAATGCTTCTAGCTAAAGAAAGCGATCGAATATGCCATTTAAGAGGGCTTCTTCAGTGAATACGTAGCCTAATAGAGGAACGACGACCGTTCCGATGACAATGAGGATAAGGTACCTTGGAGGCAACGGATTGAGAGTGCCCGAGCAAAGCATAACGATGATTGCTACATCGACCGTACCCCCAATGATGTTATTAATATAATTATTGGGGGGGTTACACCTTAAGAGTTGGCCAAACACTAGTAACTTGATTAATGCCCCGTTTGAGGTGCTGGCAGTGAGGGAGAAGAGATAAAAGTTAGACACTTCAATCTCTTTCTTCGATGAAGATTTGGAGGGGGTAAACTCCCCCTATCAGGATGCCCTGGTCATAGGGGCAAGGATTGCAAACTTCAAGGTTCTTAAGATTATGGTAGACACTAGCAACTCCACTGACATCCTCTTCCTCCATACATACGAAAGGATGAGGACTAAGCTACCAATCAAGATGAAACCATACCACCATAATCTCATTCACTTCAATGGAAGCATTATCCGAGTTAAGGGAATCATTACCCTCTATATGGAGCTTGGCAATGACCACAACAATGTATGGTGACCAATAGAGTTCATCATGATCAATTACCCATCCCCCTATAACACTTTCTTAGGAAGACCAAGTTTGAATGCGTTCAGGGTCATTACATCCTCCCTTCTCTTGAATGTCAAATTTCCAACCCCAACCAAGGTAAAAATATGCAGATGTGATCAAAAGCTCTCATGAGAGCTATATATTAAGGTCACTAGAGCCGACGGAGTCTTTGCTCTAGAGATTAGCCCACAAGAGAAGTCGATTAAGAGAGGCGAGTCGGGCAAAAAATTGAAGAAGTGTAGATCGGTCCCTCTCCCAACTAGACTACTATGGTTGGGATTGAGACTCCTTCTAAAGTGAAGGAAGAGATAGTTAGCCTCCTGCAGGCCAATTCAGATAGTTTTTCATGGTCGGTATTAGACATGCCTAGGATCTCCCCCGACCTAGCAACCTATAACTTTAATATAGACTCCACTGTATAGCCTGTCGAGCAGAAGAAGAGGCACTTTGTCCTAAAAAGGTAAGTCGTAATCAAGTAAGAAGTGTAAAAGCTACTAAAGTTTGGCTTCATAAGGGAAGAGAAGTATCCAACCCGGTTAGCAAATGTAGTGCTAGTTAAGAAAAAGTTTGGAAAGTGGCGCATGTGTGTCAATTATACTGACCTCAATAAAGCCTACCTAAAAGACTGCTTCCCTCTCCCCAAGATTGACCAGTTGGTCAACTCCACTTTAGGATACGCTCTATTAAGCTTCATGGATGCCTTCTCAAGGTTACAACTAAGTAAAAATGGACTTGAAAGATGAAGTCCATACCTCTTTCATCATCGAATTTGGTATGTACTGCTATAAAGTCATGCCCTTCGGCCTAAAAAATGCTATGGTAACATACCAACGCATGGTGACAAAGCTATTTAAGCCCTAAATTAGGTACAAGATGGAGGTATACGTTGACAACATGATTATTAAGAGTAAGAAGCCAGGTGATCATGTTAAGGACCTCTAAGAAGCTTTTGATCAGATGAAAAAATAGCACTGAGCAGGTTTGTCTCGAAGAGTGTGGATAGATGCATTGACTCCTTCAAAATCCTCAAAGATCCCAAGGGTTTTGAATGGACTCTAGAGTACGCGGCTGCCTTCCAACAGCAGTAAGACTCCTTCGCGTACCCTATTGTCCTCTCTAAGCTTGTCCAAAGGGAAGACCTATTTCTGTGACTGGCTATAAACGATCGGGCACTCTGTTCTATACTGGTCAGAGTAAAGGGAGAGATCACAGGCCTATATATTATGTCAACCACATACTCCATGAGCTTGAGGTCAAGTACACCCGGGTAGAGAATTTCGCCTTGGCCGTCGTCATCTCAACATGTCGACTGAGGCCCTATTTCCAGGTGCACTAGATCATTATACTCACAAACCAATCGCTGTAAAATATGTTGTAGAAGCCAAACACATCTAGACGGATAGTGAAGTATGCGATGGAGCTGAGTATGTACGGAATCCAATATCAACCATGAACGGCCTACAGGGAACAAGTACTGGCTGACTTTATGGTTAAATATACAGGAGAAGATGAAGCACCATTGGGTGACGACAAGCTAATGTGGACTCTTCACGTTGATGGATCATCCACCTCGAGGGGTAGAGGCATGGGTCTTGTTCTAACCAACCCATACAAGATTATAGTCTACTACACCCTCAAGTTCGAGTTCAACACTAGTAACAATGAATCTGAATAAGAAGCCTTGATAACCAGTCTCAAATTGGCTAGAGAGATCAACGCCAAGCACTAACAAGTCTTCTTGCATTCTATGTTAGTTGTCCAGTAAGTCCAAAGCGAATATAAGGCTAAGGACGATACCATGGCAAGGTACTTAGAGAAGGTAAAGAGCCTTCTAGCTAAATTCCCTTTGTGGACTATCATGAAAATCCCCCAACTCAAAAATTCAACGATAAATGGACTGTCTAAACTAGCCTATACTATGATACAAAAGCTTGAGGTGAAGGATAAGAAGATCTTTATAGAGTACCTACTAGAGAAGAGCATAACTCTAAGTTCGGCAAAAGTCTTGGAGTTGACAGCAACAACATTAAAGCCAAGCCGGATGGATTTATCTGGGTTATTTAGAGTAGGGCATGCTCTTAAAGGATAAGAGAGAGGCAAAGAAGCTGAAGTATCACGCCACTAACTACACGTTGGTTGATGGTGTCCTGTACCACAAGGGGGTCAGCTTCCCCCTACTCAAATGCCTTCGAGAAGGTATGGGCCTACACGTCATGGAAGAGTTATACACTAGAGTATGTAGCAACCACATTCAGTAGTGTGAATTGTAACCAAGAATAGATAAGGTTGGTCACTGAACAGGTCCAAGCTTACCGAAAGCTTGAAAAGGAAGTGATAGAGAATGTGCGAAAGGACAATTACAACTGAAAAAACCCACGAACAGCTACGATAGATATGACGCACCAATGAAACTTCCGAGGACTCACGACACAAATTGGTATGATGCACAAATTGGACCAATGAGGTTACTCGCCACCTAGCCTTATTTAAGGGTTAAGATAAGAGTATAATGAGAGTAAACAAAATAGTGTTTATGAGAGAAAAAGTGTCAAGTATATTAATGTCAATTTAATTACGGCTACAAACACAAGGGATATTTATACCTAATAAGTTAGGGCAATTTGCCCAAAAGGGAAAAGACAAAAAGGGTATTAGCTTAAAGAAGCAATACGTAATAATACAAAAGGGTAAAAATGAATATTCAAGAAAAGCAATTGTTAGTGTGGTAAATTCTACAGGTGGCGACGATACATTGGTGAGGCTATTAGAGGATGCGGGCAAAAGAGTATGATCAGATTGTTGGTATGAGCAAAGGTAACTAAGGATCAGTCCGGGCTCGCTCTCTCAACACCTTAACAAGGGTGAGGCCGAGCAATTGGTCGACTCAGATGTGACCGAGTACTTGAGAACAGCTTGGTGGTTATCTTAACAATCTACAATTCAATAAACTTCAAAGAGATAGGTGGTCATTCGGCTCGACAAATAGAGTAATTTAGTAAAGAGATACTCGGCTTTGGTAGGAGTCAACTAGAGTAGGAGGATCCGCCTTGCTAGCCCTTCCAGTCCTTAGGCTCAGTTGCGGGTCAAAAGCCTAGTAACCTGATTCTTATCATTCCCTCTGAGTTGATTTAGATATGGGATCAAATCTGAATGGTCTTCGATCAACTCTCCGTCGGGGTGATATAGACTAAGGTCGACAATTTTAAAGGGGTCAAAAACCCCATAGTCCTCAGGCAACTTCAATTTATATGAGTTATCATTGATTTTCTAGAGGATTTTGAAAGGTCCTTCAGCCTTTGAGGATAATTTGTTCCTACTCTTGCTCGAAAACCTCTCTTTACTTAGATACAGCCACACCAAGTCTCATGGTTGAAAATGTTTGGCCGTCTTGCCCTTGGTCTTCTCTCACATATGTCTAGCGGCTTGGTCGATGTGTTGAGTGACTTTGTTGTAGATGTGCTAAAGGGATTATGTTCTAGCTCTTGCATCAGGGTCCTCTTACGCAGGTATGGGCATAGGGGTATGATCAAGGGGTAACTCAAGATTAAAACCATAGACCACTTCGAAGGGGGTTTGCTTAGTGGTGTCATGCACTGTTCGATTGTAAGCAAATTTAACCACTAACAAGCAAAAGTTCCAGTTATCTAAGTTCTTGGCCACTACAACTCAAAGTAGAGATCATAAAGTGCAATTAACCACCTTTGTTAAGTTGTCAGTTGGGGGTTACAAGAAGTACTAAATAGTGGTTTGGTCCCCATCTAACGCTATAAGGTCCTTTAAAAATAGCTCAAGAACTTTGAGTCTCTAGCAAAGACTATACTCTTTGGTACGTCGTGTAACTATACAATTTCTTATAAGAAAAGAGAAGCAATAGCTAAAGTGTCATGAGTCTTGGAACAAGGCATGAAGTATGCCATTTTGCTAAACCTATCCACGATAATCATTACAGAATCTTTGCTTTGGGTAGTTCATGATAGTCCGAGAACAAATTCTATGCTCAATTCGTCCGTGGCTTTGTTAGAATAGGCAAAGGCGTTGCTTTTGCTTGTTCAGCTCGGTACTTAGCCCTCTTGCACATGACATAGCTTTCAATAACTCGGTGCACATCTCACCTCATTTTTAGCCAAAAGAATCAATCGCTCAGTAATTCATATGTTCTTTTCTCCCCAAAATGTCCAGTCAATCCTATACTATGGGCTTCTCTGATCAACAAGTCTCGAAGTGAGCAGGTCGGTATACATAATTTCCTTCCTTAGAACAAGTATCCTTCCTCCATATGATACTCGTCTACTATCCTTCCATCGACACAACATACAAGTATGGGCCCAAAGTATGGATCCTTAGAATATTGTTCTTTGATACTCATAAACCTAAACAATCTGGACTACAGTTCTTTTAAAAGTGCACACCTTCTTAAAAGAGCATCTATAACTATATTGCTCTTCCCTTGCTTATATTTTATCATGAAATCGAATCCCTTAAGGAATTTAATCCATCTCACTTACCGCTTCGACAATTTGGTCTAACTTCAAAGGTATCTCAAGGACTCATGGTCAATATAGACGACAAATTCTCTCAATAGTAGATAATACTATCATAGTTACAGTACTTGGATCAACGCCAAGAGTTCTTTATCATATACAAAGTAATTTAGTTGAGGTCCTCTAAGCTTCTCACTATGATAGGAAATTGGTCAACTTTCCTGTATTAGGACAGTGCTGATTTTAATGCCTGATGCATTACATTCCAACTCAAATATTTTCTCAAAGTCAAGTAGAACAAGTACAAGGGCAGAGATCAACCTTTCCTTTATATCAGCAAAACTCCTCTCCTCCCTTTCTCCCCATCGGAAGTCACTGTTCTTCCTTATTAGCTCAATAAGTGGAGTAGTGGGAGTGCTGAAATTTCTAATGAAATTTCTGATGAATCTTTTATAGAACGAAGCTAGTCTATGGAAACTTCTTACGTCGGTAGAAGTAGTAGAAGTTGGTCACTCAACAATTGCTCGGATCTTCTTATCATCTACTCATAAGCCTCCTCCACGTACTACATAGCCCAAGAATACCACTTCCTCCTAGCAAAAGCAACACTTCTTAAGATTATCGAATAATCTCTCAATATGGAGGAAGTTCAATACTGCACATTCACAATGACTCAGCATGTCGACACTATAGACTAAGATATCATCAAAGTACACCACAACACACTTTCCTATCAGATGTCTTAACACATGAGTCATTAGTCTCATGAAAGTGCTTGGGGTATTCAACAAGCCAAAGGGCATGACCATCCATTCATAAAGTCCATGTTGAGTCTTGAACATAGTTTTGCACTCATCTCCTAGCCTTATACGGATTTGATGGTAGCCAAACTTCAGATTAATCTTGCTGAAGACCTTAACTCTACTTAGTTCATCCAACATGTCTTCCAATCTCAAAATAGGATACTTGTACTTGATCATAATCTTGTTTACGACTTAGCTGTCTACACCCATCTGCCAGGTTCCATCCTTTTTTGGTATTAGAAGCATTGACACAGCACAAGGGTTGAGACTTTCCCTAACATACCCTCTCTCCAGCAACTCATTGACTTGACGTTAGAGTTCAAAAGCCTGTTCGGGACTCATTCGATAGGTAGGCTTATTCGGTAGGGCAATACTAGGTATTAAGTCAATGCAGTGTTCTATCTCTCATAATAATGACAATCCCTCTAGTAACTCTTTTGGGAACGGATTGGCATATTCGTCCAGCAGTGCTCTTACTTCTTGGGGTAGTTCACCCCACTCTCTTATCTCTAGCAAGACTTGACCAACACAAGGATTGGCTTATGAGCATTGATGGCCTCTTAGAGTTCGGTTCTACTCATCACCAAAGCCTTCTTCGATTCGTGAGCAAGTTTAGTCTACAGTTTGTTAACTTCTCTTGGTGGCATCAAGTTCAGTGTAATCTTTCGACCATCCTTTTCGAACACATACATATTCCTATATCCGTCATGGATAACTCTTTGGTCAAATAGCCATGGTCGGCCAAGTAATATGTGTGAAGCACACATAGGTAGCATGTCACAGAGATTCTCATCGGAATATTTCCCGATAGTAATCGGTAGTAGTACTTGCCGAGTGACATGTAGTGCTCCCTTCTCGCTCAACCAATGCAACTTGTATGGACTCGAGTGTGCAATAGTTGGCAATTTCAACCTTGTGATCAAATCTATTAATGCTACATTAGTGTAACTTCCACTATCTACAATTAATGTGCTCACTTGTTCTTTCACCCTACAGGTGGTATGAAACAAGTTCTCCTTCTACTCCTCCTCTTGTGAGGGTTCAATGTTCATTACGCATTAGACAACTAAGGCCAACTAGTCCAAGTCCTCAGCTAACATATCCTCTTTGATCAGTTCTTTTTCGGCAGCTTCCTTTTAGACAGTGCTTTCCCCCTCCTTAGGTTCCTCATCAGTACATTTACCTCTAACTTCGGGACATCTCTCTTGATGACCATAGTCCTTCGGTTTAGGCACTGAGCAGCCATATGTCCAAACCTTTGGTACTTAAAGCACTTGATTTGACTCGTCTTCTTACTAGATTCCTACCCTTTCTCATAAGTTCGACGTACGTCACTGTCAAGTTGGTTTTTCTATTCGACTTGAACATCTACCTTCGAATCAACTCGGTACTTGATTAAGCTCAACAACTTCCCTAGCTGGGTCGGCTAGTTGGCATTCTAGTTGATACTCGGCTTATTCTCTGCCTCTCTACTCGTTGGGCTATTATAATGGCTTCATCCATTGTGATAAACTGTTGGAGTCTAATAATGTCTCGAATGTCACCTCGTAACTCAGTAAGGAACCTAGATATTGTTTGTACCGGTGGTTCCTTCAGTTCACATTAGATCATGAGCATTTGGAATTTTTGAACATACTCATCAATTGTTTGGCCTCTTTATCTCAGCTCTTGAAGCCAAGTAAAGGTATCTTATAGATAAGTATCTAGCACAAACCTGTTTTTGAGTATTCTTGTCATTTTAGGCAAATTATTAATCTTTCGGTAGCCTTCTTGCCTCCTCATAGCTTAGAAATTCTTCCATCACATGACAACATATCCAAAGAACTCAATAGCAACAATTCTCACTTTCTCATAATTGTCGTACTAATAATAAAAAAAAATACGCTCCACTTTCTCTTCCCACTCTAAATATTCATCATCACTCTTAGATCCATTGAAGCTCAAAATCCGAAGCTTCACATGGTTAGATGCTTTAGAGAATCAGGCTCACCCTTCATCAAATTACCTTTCCCTATCCTCTTCATCCAGTTCCCTTAAGTTTATCCTTCATCTTACTCCTCCACCTACTCCTCCAACTTGAACTTGTCAAGTTGAGTTCTAACCTCTAACGGGTTAAACAACTTATAGGGTGTTTTGAGTGGCCTTAATCAGTCGGTAAGCCAACGTGTGAACAACTCAGGTTAAATTTACCAAAAGGTTAGTCACCTCATCATGTCTCTTGTCAGTACTCTTAGGGGATCCCTAAGACTGTCGACCATGGTAAGCAACTCCACTGTTGTTATCTCCAACACTAATGTTTACACTTGGATTTGTTATTTCTCCAAACCAAAAACTAAATAGCTAGCAAATATAATAGCTAAGATGAACATAATAACTTGCTCTGTTTCACACATGCAAAATAGAGTACAAACAAAACTTTGAAAACCAACTACAGCTCAAACGAAACCTTTGCTTTGATACCAAGATAGTGAGAATTGTGATTGAGAACAAACAAGGGTGGTCATCAAATGGGTCTAGGCCTACTAAAAGCTTAAAAAGGAAGTGATGGGGATTGTATGAATGGACAATTATGACTAAAAAGTAAGCAAAAACCCATGAATAGTTCCAGTGGGTATGATACACTAGTGGAACTTTTGAGGACTCATGACACAAATTGATATGACATACGAATTGGACTGGTGAGGTTACTCACCACCTAACCTTGCTTAAGAGCTAAGATAAGAGTTTAATGAAAGTAAACAAAACAGTGTTTACAAGAGGAAAAATGTTAAGTATATTAATGTCAATCTAATTACGGCTACAAATACAATGGGTGTTTATACCCAATAAGTTAAAGTAATTTGCCTAAAAGGGAAAAGACAAAAAGGTATTACCCTAAAGAAGTAATGTAGAAAAATACAAAAGGGTAAAAATGAATATTCAAGAAAAGTAATGATTAGTGTGGCAGATTCTATACGTGGTCCAGTATATGTGGCAACGATACATCGGCGAGGCTATTGGAGGATGTGGGTAAAAGAATATGATCAGATTGTTAGTCTAATCAAAGGTGACTAAGGATCGGTCTGAGGTTGCTCTCTTGGCACCTCGGTAAGGGTAAGGTCGAGTAGTTGGTTGGCTCGGATGTAAGTGAGTACTTGAGAATAACTTGGCTATTATCTTAGCAATCTACAATTCAGTATACTTTAAAGAGATTAGCAATCATTTGGCTCAACATACAGAGTGATTCGGTAAAGAGATATTCGGCTTTGATAGGAGTTAGTTGGAGTAGGAGGATCTACCTTGCTAGCCCTTCCAATCCTCGAGCTTGGCTAAAGGTCAAAGGCCTAATAGCTTGATTCCTATCATTCAGTCCCAAGCCCTCTAATTAGGGCACTACGGCTTAATACTATTAGCCTACCATAAGGCAAGATGCCAAGGTTGTAATCCAAAAGTACCCTAAGTGCTAGAAGCATGCCTCCATCATTCATGTACCCAGTAGTCTCTAGCCCTTAACTAGTCCATAGTTGTTTGCCTAGTGAGGAATTAACATCCTTAACGTCTTCCTTAAGGCTTCAGGAGGTCAGTAGTTCATCATAGTTACCGTCAACTACTTCACCAAGTGGGTCAAGGCCAAAGCTATAGCGAAAATCCAAAGAGGAGTGTCGAGTCCTTTGTTAAGAACAACATCCCCTCTCAGTTTAGGGTCCCTTATGCCCTCGTCATGGACAACATGCAACAGTTTGACAACCCCAAATTGAAGGAATTATGCACCAAGCATCACATTATGTTGCACTTCATGTCAATCACCCACCCCTAGTCAAACGACTAAGTTGAAGCAACTAATCAGGTCATCCTCAACAACTTGAAGAAGAGAGTGGACTAAGCCCATAACGCTTAAGCAAACAAACTGCCCAACATTTTATGGGGGTCTAGGACCACCCACTACACTTCTATAAGCGAAACCCCCTTTCGCCTGGCATTTAGGTTAGAGGTTGTTCTCCCCATTAAGCTTAAGCTTCCTAATAATCAAACTCAAAGCTTCAACACCATTGTCAACGAGTCCCTGCTACAAGCCAACATTAACACCATTGAAAAAATCAAAGACCTCGCTATTGCTCAAGTAACTGTTTACTAACATTGAGCAGCCAGACTAATACGATAGTGGGTCTCAACGGTGAATGTATATGGATATTACGCACCAAGACACAAACATAATTAGGGGTTGAGCTTGAAATAATGTTCGATATGACTTACAAACACTAAATATCGCTTGGGTTTCAAATGAGAGGTTAGATATAACTCATTAATTCACTTAAATGAAGGGGTTCGCCACAATCTTAAGGACAAGATTGATAAGAATATAAGAAAAATTAAAGAGTTAATCAACACTCAATAATCCAACAATGCAAGCTCTACGAGCTCAAGAATGACTTTGCTCGAAGGAGAAAAGTTCTAAGTTTGGGTATATTCTTCACTATCTAATTCTTCTAGTTACAAATGTTGCTATTTATAGCAAGTCCTAAAGCCCTAATGGCAAAAATTTAAATAATGTACAAGGCCTTAAAGAATGGGCCCATAATTAAAAATAAGGAAAATATTCACAAAAATACAAAACTATGCGTTTAGTAGAAGAAGTCGACATATAGTTATTCGGCCTATCTAGGAAGGAGCAAGATCTAAACTGGATGGGGTCGATAGTTAAATGTTCGGTTTTGAGGAAGAGTCCCCATAGTCTCGCAGTACTTGGCTAAGATGCCCAAAAGGTTTGCCCATAATTGCCAAGTACTAAAATCAGTTTGTACTAGTCTCTTTGTGCCACGCCAAGTGGATCTTTAGCCTTGAGTCCTTAGCCAGGTGGTCTCTTAGCATCTCGACAGATGATAGACCTGGCATCAGGTGGCTCCTTTAATTCCTTTCGGTCTTTTGGTATTAGCTTGGCCTTAGCAAAAGTTATTCAGCCTCAACCTTGAATAATTTGGCTTTAAGTTAGAACAGGTCGGCTTCAACTGCCGGTAAGTCGGTGTCAACTTAGGACAGGTCAGCCTTAGCTTGGAGACAGTCGTAGGCTGATTCCTATCATTACCATGAGGTCTGAAAGGAGTCGTCCTCGATGCTAAACAATGAGAACGAGCCGAGATGCTGAACAAAATTCTCTTCCCTTTTCTCTTCACCATGGGTATCAAGTTGCTCCAGATTTCCTCAACATTCATAAGGGTCAAGCAATAGCTCTTCCCATCCTTCCGAACTGTGTAAGTGTTAAGGAAGCCATCATGGATCACTTTCCGGTCATACTCCCATGGTCGGCTAAGAAGTAAATTTACGACATTCATAAGGACCACATCGAATTCAATCTCGTCCTCATATAACCTAACCTTAAATGCTATTCGAGCTCTCTTATGCACATGGACCATACCCTTATCATTAAACCACTTCATTCCATAGGGTTGGGGATGCGGGTAGGTCAGCAATTTCATCTTTTTTACTAGCTCAACCGAAACAACGTTAGTGCAACTTCCTCCATCAACAATTAAGGAATAGGTCTTCCTATTTACTAAACATTGTATATGAAATAAATTTTCCCTTTGTTCAAGATTTGCCTTTAGGTCGGCTAATCATGACTAAGAGTTCATCCAGATTCTCAACATAGACATCCTCTTTAATCAACTCGTCTCCCAAACTCTTGTCGCTTTGACTCTCTATTTGAGCTCCGGGTCCTTCACCTGTTAAAATCATGACCCTTTTATTAGGACATTAAGAAGCAACATGTCCATAGCCTAAGCACTTAAAGCATTTAACTTCTCGAGCCTTAGTGTCAAGTACTTTCTCCCTCTTTACCTTCCTTGTCTTAGCTTGATTTAATCGGCTAGACTTACTTCTCTCCATCTTCTCCGGCCTTCTCTCAACGTACTTCTCAAGTTCAAGGCTGGCTTGTTAAGGTTGGTTAGTCGACCTCTAATCCCTTCTTCTCCTCTATCTTTCTACTCTCAATGCTAGATTGATCAGCTCATCTAATGAGTTAAACAACTACAATTCAATTATATCGGCAATGTTGTCTCGGAGTCTACTTAGAAGCCTAATAATAGTACGATCCTGTAGCTAAGCTATCTCATACCTAGTCAACAAATTTTTGAACTCTTACAAGTACTCCTCAATAGTGTTTCGGCCTTGTCTCAGGTGTTGGAAAGCATGGAGTATCTCTTGCTTGAAGTAAGTTGGCACAAAGTGTTGGTTCATCAACCTCTTCATAAGCCTCCAAGTTTTGATTGGCTCTTCTCCTTTAACATCTCGCTTAGCCACTAACTTATCCCACCAAAGGCTTACATACTTAACAAGGGATAATGAAGACAACTTAACCTTTGTTCGGTCATCACACTCATAGTACTCAAACAACTTCTCAACTCAGGGAACACAGTCAAGGAACTCTTCGGGTCGACTGCTCCTACTGAAGGTCAGTAATTTAAGCTTGATGTTGTCAAGTCCTCGGCTATGTGCTCAGGGTTCATCCCTTGCATTCTTAGTTGGTTGGTTCACCTTAGATTGACCACTTCTATTGGAGCTCTGCTTGACCATATTTCTTCTTGGCCTTGACTCTCTTCTTTAGGCTCCTTGATTTGCCTCGGAGTCAACACTCCTATCATTACTTCTTCTCGACTCAAGTTAGTTTTCTCTTCTTTTTGGCTTGACAACTCTTCTTAGATGTCGCTCATCATTATCAAGCTCATTAGAGCTACTTCTATTGGTAGGTGTTCGTTCCTTTCTTTTACCTCAACCAATACGTCTATGGCCTCTAACTAAACTAGTAAGTTCCTGAATAGAGTCAATGAGATTCTAAAGATAATATTCCAAATTATCAACACGTCTCCTCAAGCTTCCATGAAGACTATTACTACTATTATTAACACTATCTTTAGACATATTTTTGTCCGTACAATAATTTTCAAAGAAAATTGAACAAACACTATTTAGAACAAAACACAACTCAATGACCTAGAAATGACTACTAATCGACTTTTGTAATTACCTACGACTGACAAACACTTCCACAGTGATTAGAATCAACTATTGAAAGTACGGTGACTCGACTCAATAGCAACATGATACTACGACTACTAAAAATATGAACAACACACTATACTACAGAATGACAATATGTTCAATTAACAAAACAGTCTTTGAAGAACACTAGCACTTGTGTTTTCCTAAAGCTCTAATACCAAGATGATATGGCAGTGGGTCTTGATAGTGAATGTGTATAGATATCACACATTCAATAGAGATGTCCTCCAACTCGTTCAACCATTACTCCGTCAATTGAAAATCGGCAATGGCTTTCTTAATAGTAGAGTCACTGAGAACCTCTTTACTCTCTAATTTGGTGATGAGCTCCTTTATCTCCAAAGCTCTTCTCTGGAGTTCCTTGATTTGTTGTTCTAACTCTACCTTCCGACCAAATAGCACCAAACTCCAGCAATGTGGCTTTGATGTTATCACATTCTAACACCTTTATCACTAGCTCAGTTTATAGTTAAGAGATCGATGCCTTTAGCTTGTCGTTCTCTCTCTTAAGGTTGGCCTTAGCTTCCCTCTCCTCATATAGTTTCTAGGAAAGTTGGGCCTTGGTCCTTTACTCATCATCAAGTTGAGTCCTCAAGTCGCCAACCTTCTTAGTATCCTCTTCAGCAGTAAACCTCTCCCGGTCACTAAGCCTAACCACCTATACATAAGAGTGACGCGGGTACCAATTAGCCTTAACAAACTTATCTTAATATTTATTAGAAGAGGACTCTACCTCCTGTAGGTCCTTCTTGACCTTACACAATGTTGCTTAAAAGCCCTTTACCTCTTTTCGTATGACATCATGATTGCTCAACTAGAGCAATACCTGGTTAAAGTACTACATAGAAATGCAAACTAAGGTCAAACTAGGAACGAAAGAGGAAGATATCAATTATGAAAGGAAAAGGCTTACCTACTGGATGAGCGAGCTCAAATAACTTGCCATCTCTACAGGATCGCCTCCTCCTACCCTTGACAACTCTTCAAGGATGGCCCAGTCGCCAGGGGTGTAAGACCTTAATGAAGCCTAACAGTTGAGAGTCTAATATTGCAACGTAATGTCATTGCCCTAGATTTCCTACTTCGGCCTTAGAAGCTTTCCCTTGACCTTTTTGTTTTCAACCTTGAAGTGTGAAGGCAAAGCTCTTCATTTTGGGAGATGTATGGCACATCCTTGAACAAGTTCAATTCTATCCCTAGAAACCTGAACTTGTTTAGGACATCAAAAAATTCATCCCCAAGTTCATCAATACACTTGTAAGGATGAGCCATCAACCACTCATACAAGTGCGTTTGCCTTAAGGGCGCCTTCCTTGTAGGCTTTTGTTTCTTAGCCTTAAGTGCCTCTTCCCCAGCAATCTTGAGGGCCTTCCTCTTCTACTCGACTACACCAAATGGAGCGCTGGCTTCGACCTCCTCTTCACCTCAATTGAGAAGGGAAAGCATCATTATGTCTAAATGGTTAGTGCTATGGGTTTGTCCTCCATTGTAATAGGCGTAAAGGTGGGGACAAGGGTAGTAAAAGGAAGAGCCACACTTGTAGGATCGGCAGCTAACGGCTCTACTTAGGGACTAAGAGGAATTCCATGAGGTAAAGCAGTTGACTTGACCTTACTAATCTCCTCAGCCCCTAACTTCGACCCTATGACCTTACCTTCTGGGTCGAAGGCCTTTATAGTTGGCCTTAACCTGGCTTACTGACGTCTCGTTAGCTCGTCCACTAAAGGATGGAGAATTCCCTTAGTTGGTCTCTTGCTTGCAAAGAATTAAGCAAGTAATAAGGAAAAAGAAAATAAAGTAAAGACAAGATACAAAGCACTACCATTTACTAACTCCATCCCGAATAGTATAAACTAAGAAGATCTCAAACAAAGCATAATTTTACACATTAGCATGATAAATGAAGTTGTTTGTAAAAAAAAAAAAAAAAAAGCTATTCCTTCAGCCTACTTCTTCACCATAGCCTTCTTCATGCTGGGGAAGAGCACGGAGATTGGATACTCAAAATACCTCTTGACTGCCTCTACAGCATTAATTTCGTTGCCATATCTGAAGGCCATGAAAGCTTGAATCCCCCTCGTAACCTCGACATCATTGGGCCCCAGCTCCTTTTAGGCCCCTATATAGACCAATTCAGCCCATTTGGTTTAGAAGTCTGCCTCATCTAGCAATTCAACCACCAGGTAGTCATCCTACTTGTTGATAGTCAGTTTTCGTCTACCCAGCTTGATAAGCGTTAACTTCACTTACTTATCCATTCGGTTGCTAGTAAGCCAGGTAATCGACATTCTCGGCATTCCATCAAGTAATTGACACTTAGCATTCTGCTAAGTAACACAGATCCACTCCTAATTTATTTTTCAAGTCCATGGCATGAACAGTTATTATAAGTACGATTATATTACATAACTGTCTGCTTTCCTTACATTTCAAGGAAGTTGTCTAATCAAGAAGCTCCTATGTGTATCGAAGTTATTCCAATAACTGCTCTTTCAAACTTGACAATCTCCTATAAATACGGGAAAGAAACTCTATTAGGGACATCTAATAACTCTTAACCTTTTTACTTTACTTTTCTCATTCCTGCTTACTAACTTAGGCATCGAACTGGCCTTAATACCAAGCTATCTTCCTTTCTTTTACAAGACATTTCCAACTCCCAAAAATCACATACAACACGGCTAGCCCCTAACAAAGTCCGCAAGGTTACAGAATAGCTTCTTCCTTAGATGAAGTTGGAGGTACAGCCTCCTACCTATACTTTTCCACATGTAGAAGTGGTTAAAAAATTTAAGAGTGGCCCTTATTATCAGGTATTCACATAGCCCTTGGAAGGCCTTTAACTCCCTCTACCCATTAGGAAGGACTTGTGCTAGACTGCATTGGTGGAAATTGAAAAATTCCTTCTCAAAGTTTCTTAGAAGGAGGCGTTGCCTATACTCCAAGCATTTTTCAAATACGGCACAGCACCTCCCTATTAATAGGGGCACCCTTTCTTCCTTCCTTAGCACCTGTATTCTCCAGTCGGGAATCAGCTTAACTAGAAAATTGCTCACCACCCAATTAGGAGTAGAGGCCTTTCTCCTACTAACTTGGCCACCTAGGCCTTTGCTTGTCCCGGGCGCTTCGAATAAGTCTCTAGCTAGCGATAAGGGAACGTATGCATAAACGTCCCTTAAGATAGCATTGATGAGCCTCACCTTATCCAGTGCCTCCACCACCATTCTAGTAGCATCATCTAGCTATGCTAACGAACTAACTTTATCCTCTCCTTTGGGGGGAGGATCACTCCTCATGGTCTCGAAGCCAGTGAGATTATATTTTGATGCATTTAATGGTGTCTCACCTATGTTGGTCTACACAATCGATGAAGAAATGAGATAGAATGAACTCTGAAGAAAGGTTTGCGAAGAAGATTGATGAAGAAGAAGAAAGCAAAGTTTGTAGTGTGAGAGTGGAGAAATTGCAAAAGAGTACTCTCACCAAATGATCGTGGTATTTATATACCGAGGGCCTTAGAAACTGTATTGGCGATTATAAGGATTCGAGTAAGTACAAATCCCTTAGAATGTTGTAAGGTGGCCACGTAAAGTCAACTTCAACCAAACGGCCACATTCAAAAGACAAAACGCATGCAACCACACGTCAATTTGCTATGATAGGATACCTATCACTTCGCATTTACTAAAAACAAGTGCAATAAAGTTATAATTTGAAAAGTCACTTCAACAAAAAGTTTCCACGAAGACCCTCCAACTTCCATGTGAGAACTTGCTTGACACTCTAACGATACTACACCTCAGATCAAATAAATTATGCCTATTTAGGCAATGATGAGCCCAACTCATTCCGATCTACTTAGCGCCTTTGCCTCGCGATTCTTGTGAGTCACAACCTACTGTATTCTCACCTCGGCTTAGAGCACCTACCTCGAGCTATGAAGTCTCCACCTCGACCTTATGTCAGCTCAAATCTCTTCACCCTAGCCTCATGGTAGCTCGGGCCTATCCGCTTCGACCTTATGGTGGCTCGAACCTCTCTGCTTTGACCCCCTATGTTAGCTTGGATGTCTTCGCCTTAGACTTCACCTGATCAGATCGACCACATGCCTAAGAAGCCCACCTTTCCCCTCTCCTTACCTTCACTATGGTAGTGAAATTGCAAAAGTTTAGGGGGGGAGGGGTTTGTGGGGTGAGGGAGGGATTGGTAGTGGTAGTTAAATGTTAATAGAGCCTCCCATCTTAATCTATTTAAGCTCACTCCTTATGACAAGCCGCCTTTGGCCCAAGTCCATAACTTGGCCTTTCCAACCATAGTGAGCCTCTAATAACTAAAAAACTTCAGATAAGGCTAAAGATTAAGTCAACAATCACTTCTTACTTATTTTGGACCACGTCGGATACTACGATCCTACTCTTTAATACTTGTAAAAGTAACTCTTCTCACTAATTTCTCTCCAGCTGCCAACGCTACTCCTCCATAAATACAAAAACCATCTCTTAATAGTAAACTACTTGATATTTTACACACTTAAACCTACTAATTGCTTTTAAGTACTCATACTCTCTAAAGGCATGTAACTGATTTAAGCATCAGAATAGCCACGTCAAACAACACCTCGATATTTCCTCACTTTGCTCCTTTTTGTAGGCCTCATTGCTTACACGAAATCCAATTCCTCTTTAGTTAATACCAGCAAAATTCTTGAGATGATAGATACTAAATTGTCAAAAGTTGAAAATGCATACACTTTTGGTGCTTTTATCCCCATAAATGTTTTAGCTAATTTTTTATTTTTTTTTTCATTTTTTTAGTATAGGTTTTATTATGGATGAAACACCATGATAATTATGCATTCCTTTAATGATTCTCGGTATATTGCATTTAAATAAGCTTATTTTTTATCAACCTTCGTGTTAGATATGGAATTTGTCTAGTTAGATTTGTTCTAGCTTGAAAGGAAATAATTTAACATTTTTGTGAATCTGTGTAGCCTCTGATTATCGTGCACTCATCTTAAAAATCGTTTATATATTCTCATGATCAATAATAGCATCGGATTAGAAAGTGAAGTACATTTTCATGCACATCTTAATAAAATAGCTTTTACTCGTTAAGGCCATTGAACATCGATTTTCTTCGATTTTTCCTTTCCAACAATTATAATATGAATAGTTGAAAGGAGATAAAAAAAAAAAAAAAAAAAAAAAACTTTTTACTCGTGTTTTCATAACACTAGATAAAACCAGTCTTGTACTTGCACATTACTTCCCTCTCCAAATAAAATTTTTATAAAACTGAGTTTTACTATTGACCAACGTGTAGTTGCATAGTAACCATCAAGAACCAAGTACAACTTAGGTTTCTCAATGACTATACTCTTTGGTCGTAGATATATAGCCATAGATCCGACATAACATGACTCCTAATAGAATACAGCAATATTAAAAGATATCAGAGTCTCTTTATTTCATTGATTCCCATCCCTGTGGCAAGCCTTAATCAAACGCAAACTAGATGAAATGATAACTCTGTAAAACCAAACTAGTAAAATTCAGACAATCCTATAACACGGACTCCATCACACTGACATATTGTGCTGCCTCAGAATATTATCCTTGGCAGTTGAGCAAATGTGAGGCTACCTTGCAAACATGGAGATGGGCAATTCAAGCTCGAACTACTTCATGGATCACATTTAAACAGCAACAAAGTAATTTCCAAATTGACCAAAAATAATTAGTGCAATGCGAAACCACGTCCTGTCTTAAATAGTTTTGAGAAGCCTACCACATCAGTCAAAACCTATGAATCATCTGAGTTATCACCAAATGATAATATGGGAGCCAATGCCCATACATCACAGACACTGGAATGAGGAGACTATAAGCAGTACGCAGTGAAATACAGTTATCCTGTCCCATCGGCATTAGCAGTTCCTTTGCCTGTCTACATATCTGAATCTGGTTTTTGCACAACATCCCCATCCCTTCATGTCTGTGTTTAAGAAGAGCAATAGTACGTATTGTGGTCAGTCTGATGTATTGGTTAGTAGAAGGTAGTTGGTCAAGCACACTTGGGATCAAACACCTGCACAAATCGCCCCTGCAATATCCAATGAACACAAGTCATGTGTCACTGAAAAAACTAATAGCCTTGACAAAATTATGAACTTCCTTAACGTCAACACATCTACTAAACTTCAATTCACAGCATTCTTCTAATATGCGAAAAAGTTGTTTGGATATTTATTTTGACTAGAAACTCATAGAGAAGCACACAGCAAAAGAACTAAGCATGAAACTATATGCCTCTCGAGTCTTTAAATGTGTATTTATCTTATGCTTGACGAAATGAACATCAATCTAACACTACACATTGAATCACTAACATGCTTTCATTCCATAAGATAACTACATAGAGCTCTTAAAGGTTTGGATGGTTTACAGCTACCATCGGCTTTGATCCTATTAAGCAGAACTGCCACTAAATATATTTGAATATTTGCAAAGATACACCATAGTTTATCACACATGAGGATAGAGAACAGACACTATATTTGTTTATGTGAATGCCGGCAACTATGGAAGAAAGATATACCTGTTGACCACGATGAACAGCAAAATTTCCCCTCATCAACATGTTTAACATCAAGACCAATAAACCATGATCCAACACTGACATCATCATGGGCATATGTCCGTAGAATGGACCTGAAAAAAGAAAGTCAATTTAACTGCTCTGCATAGTGTCTTTTTTATTCCTCAAAAGAACAAGGAAGAGGGAGAATACCTATTTATTGAGATAAACTGAGCCAAAGCCTGTGTTATGACATAAAATTCACCAGAAGCATGGCGGAAGTATCTGTTTTACAGAGGAAAAAGAGATCCAGACTCAGATGACCACATTATGTTGTTATCCAAAAATAACCAGCACGGTCAGTAGTTTCAATTGAGGTACAGTATCAGGCATCCTAAATGGTCTTTAGTGTACATAGTGTTTATTATTGTACTGCCTGGTCTGTAAAAGAACAAGTAATAACTGGTGAACAACAGGAACTATCTTATAGGGTGTGTTATGACCAAATTATGTTATTATTTAAAGATAACCAACACAGAGATAGTACTGTATTTTCAAGTCAGTAGCTTCAATTGAGGTATAGTTCCTGGCATCCTAAATAGTCTTCAGTAATACAATGTTTATTATCGTATTGCCTAATCTGTTAAAGCAGAACCAATAAACATATGAAAGACATGAACTATCTTTTATAGGGTGTTTTATGACCAAATTATGTTATTATCCACAAACAACCAACACAGAGATAGAACTATATTTTCAAGCCAGTAGCTTCAATTGAGGTACATGTTCAGGCATCCTAAATGGCCTTTAGTGAACACAATGTTTATTATTGTATTGACTAGCCTGTAAAAGCAGAACCAATAAATCCAGGTGTTGATCAATTGTCGCCATCTGTGAGAACTTGGAGATTGTTTTCTTGAAGGTTGACGCTGCTGACACATGGCATGGCGATGGTTGCAACATCAATTCAAGATCTTGCCAAAAGAATGGAACAAGTTGCAGAGTGAGCATCAACGATGGAACAGAATATATTGACAATGCACAAGACGATTCACAACCTATGGCTAGACCAAAGGGCAAAACAAAATTTGCCAAAGAAAGCCGAGGTTCAAGAAGAAGAGGCATATTATGAATTGATCAAAGGCAACGTGTAGTTTCAAGAAGACAAAGATATTGATGTGAAGATTGAAGGCTCTGTGCAAGTTCGAGAAGGAGAGAAAATTGATGTGGCAATTGCAGGCCATGCGCAGGTTTGTGACAAAGAGGAGATTTACGTTAAGATTCGGGGAAATGCCTCGATTTTCTCCAAATTCTTTTCAGATGTCATGTCCTACATCTGTGACAAGCTCAATAAGCTAAAAGTGGCAAATGAGAAAGTTCCAACTGTCGTAATTTTCCAGCATATGTTCAACAATCATTTTAAGCTGCACCTTGATGGTTGATCCTTCGTAGTTGTTTCCACCAGAATAGGCAGCTCATTTCACCGCAGAATAGTCAAGAGACCGTGTTCACAGAAGCTCCATATTTTGGCCAATGTTGCAACATCAAATTTGCATCGCACACTGCTGCTCTTGCCATGACAATTCCCAACTATCCACAATCAAATATGTTACCAGTTGTTTTCTTTCTGATGGAGGACGTTTACAGGTCATGTGGTTTCTGTGTTATGGTTTTTCCACCACTAAGGTTTTCATTCAACGCATGCAACAGCTCACCAAAGCCATTACTTGAAAATTTTCATAACCCACCTCAAGGAAAAGGTAATTTTGAGAGGGGATGTATTGATATGTTCTCTGTAGTTCCTAGTTATTTTGTTGTTTTACCTTTTTTTATTTTTTATTATTAGTTTTCTGTTATTGTTTTTTAGTCGTGTTCAATGTTGTTAGACCCAACTCGAGTGATTAACTCGAACATATAAGAGGACCAAATGTTAAAGAGTTAGAATTGAGTTCAATCGTGGTTCAACTAGGGTTGGATAAGGGTTGGATTAGATTGGTTTTATGAGCAAATCAGGTCAAATTAGGTTGAACCGTAGAGGTTAACGTGGATTTGAGAATACTAGTCGTGTCAATCGGTAACTTTTACTTTGTCATGTTGGTAGTTAGATGGGTGTATTAATAGTCAGTTTTTTCGTGTACTTCTAGTGACTTCTAGATAATTCTAGAAGTCCCTAGACATAGTTAGAAGTAGAGAGTATAAACAGTCCATAGTCAGTAGCATAAGCTTCTCTAGTCAATAAAGGTGAAGATTGTGAAGAGCAAATGATACTCTTGTGAACTTCCAAGTCTGGTAGTTGAACCTATGATTTGGTTTTCTTTACTGGTTCAATAGAATGAGTGTTTTCATTGTTCTTGGAAACCATGTTTTATCAGTTATAGTTAATCATTATGGAAAATATAAATAAAAAATGAAGATAATGATTTCCATTTTCAAAAGCAAAAACATTTTCTCATATTTCATTAGCATTTTCAATGGTTGCTAACCACACTACTGGTGGTGGCCCATTACCATCACCTTCCATGATCATTTACTGTTACAAGTTCCTATTATCTCCAAGCTCTTGAGACTACCATGATAATATTGAACAACTACAAATTTTTTATCGTAATAAATATTGAAAGAAGTCCGCAATATGTTTTCTATGAAATAAACATCCCCTTAGTTGAGCTAATCTAGTGGTCACTATCAAATATCTTTCACTTATTTAATTTGTGTCTCGGTGGATAGTCCAACTTAGAAGAAGAAAAACGAAAAAAAAAAACTGCCTGTCACATCATCAGATTTTATTCATGTAGAAAATTTCTAGCCTGATTGCATCAACATAAGGACAACATCTTCCTCTCATGAAATTAGACAATCACTTCTGCAGGTATCATTTGCTATTGCAGTAAAACATGACAAAATGACTCTGTCATTGACCTCTCATCTCCCTAATGTATATATACAACCTCAAGAGTTCATTGTGCATAATTTCTTTCTCTAGATGAGATGAAAGGCTATTAAAGTGCTAGCACAGCATTGCTACTTCCAAACAAAACATTTAAAAAAAAATAATTAAAACTCACGATTTTCTATCACCGAATTTCCACCAGTCGGGTTCATACCATTTGTGGGTCCTATAAAGATTGACAGAAATGCAAATGAAAACATTAGATGAAAGCATGACCAGAAGCAATTTTGAACTTCTACAGTTTGTGAAAAGAAAGGATTTCTTGATTGTACTCACGGCTCTGCAAAAACTTCCCCCGATTTCATGCATCCAATATAAGCACGGGATGCATCCAAATAGTTGGTAAGAACACCACCCAGGGCATCTGAAAGGTAAATTATACAGCAAATCAGCAATAAGTTAGTTCTCTTGAATAACTTTCCTATATAGTTTAGTATATGAACATAGTTTCTTGTCAGTTTTTAGAACTAGGATTTTCAAATTTATTCAGCAATACTACTTGTTGCAAGAAAAAAGAAAAGAAGAAGAAGAAGTTGGTTAAACAAAGTGGCCTATACAATACTCACTGTCCTGAAAAGCAATCAGTTCAAGCTCATCTCTCTCGAAGGACTCCTGAAAGTAGAAACTCTTGCTATGAAGATACTTCTCAAGTTTTAAAGGCTCAGCACAGATAGAATATCATGCATCTCCCATATCCTACTTTATCATCAAATGCCTTTTCCTGCTCACATAACTATAATATGATTACATACTCTGTGGACTCTTTCTTTCTTAGGATTATTGCTCATAACTTCGACCTCCTATAGATAATGATACTGTAATTACAATGACATCACGACAAGCATGTCATCAGATGTGACCTGCTGATTTTTTTCTCTGAAAAGATTTAAAGACTACCTACCAACATTAACGTAAATGTCATCATTGACCTTAGCATAAAATTCAGCATCCCAATTCTGAAATGCTTGAATGAAGAATGCCTTTATCTTTTTAGAGACATCCCCAGGTGCTTCAACATAATTGTCCTGTGTCAAGTAAAAAAGAAATTTAAAAAAAAAAAAAAAGTTTTCTTGATAGATCCTGAATTTTATCTGAAACTTGTAAAAGTAGTAAAATTATTCCACCTGTATGACCTAAAAATGCATACACAACATTTGACATAAAATATGCATATATAACTAAGCAAACTGAGAAGAATTGGTATCATAGAAGTAATGCAAATCTACACTCCCTTGAAATCAATGATGACAGATATCCTAGTGAAAGACCTCCAATTTTGCATGTTTATAGGAGGCAGCTTAAGGAGGCTGCTGCTTCCTAGAATTATTATGTTTATAAGTGTGATTGTTGTGATGTGTTGTGTTGGGAATGGGTGGTTCAGTGGTGTATGTGTTGTGGTGTGCAGGGCATCATGTGTGTGTTGGGTTGGGATAGGTGGTGGCATATTGTGTAGTTTCTGTTGTGTGGTGTTGCTGTGTGGAGTCCTGGCTGATGTGGAAGGTGGAGTAGGATATGGCTTTAGTTGATTGGGTGAGAGGCTGATGTGGAGGTCCTGGAATATTCCTTGGAAAAAATATCTGAACTGATTCTTTTAAAAGGAGGAGCAGGAGAACTTGTTAAGTAGTTAGTTGGAAAATTGGTTAGAAAGAAACTCTGGCCTAGCTGAGCTTCTGCTCAGGTACTACACTTTCTACTATTCGCACCTTTGTTTTCTACCATTAACATCCTGTCTTGCTTACATTTGTGATCTGGTTCATTACAATTGAATTCTCAGTTCTTGAGCAGATTTTGCTGAGGTGTGAAACCTAAGAAGAGGCATCAGGCTGAAAGTGGTCATCTCTCATTTGCAACTTGTATGCACAGAGACATTTGACTGCAGTTCATCATGAATGATAAAGTAGAAAACCACTCAAAACTTCAACTCTGAAATTTTCTGGTGTTATGTTAATATTCCATCTCAGGTTGGGACTTATGGATAAACACCCATGTAGTGTGTGATATTGCACTATGTCTAGCATGTGACGTTCAAGTTTCATAACAAATGTCTTATAGAACATAGAACCTACAAGCATCCATTTTTCCTAGATAGAGATCCTCCTTCCTGTCTAAGATATTATCTTTTCAGGTAAAAAGTATTTGAAACACATGATTAATTAGTCTTGAATAACAGTACAAATTTTCTAAAAGAGTTTCTGGTTTTAAATCACAGAGTTGCACAATGACACACCAGCAAAGCATTTCTCTGTAACCTCAATTCTTAAAGCTGTTGCATTTAACCTTACAAGAACAGTGAAGTCTTGGGTTTGATCGTTCTCACTGTCAATCTCCCTGTCCAAAGTGTCTCCACGATTTGCACTGAATGATCAATCAATCAAACAATAAGACAACTACAAAAGCTTCTTGAATTAGAATGGTAATCAAAAGTCAAAATAACAACCTTCTTCCTATTACAAATCGTAGAACAATGCCCTTCTCTTCTTTCAGTTTCTTTTGATCTGCACCTGCAGTCACAGTAGCTCACAGTTAAGCAATATCTAATAACAACAGCACAACAGTAAACACAGATGCTCCAATTATCTGTGCCAGATGTGTGCTTGATTATGTGTCTTATCGGATTTTTTTTCACAAGATATCCTACAGCCGTTAGATGTGAACAAAGATGCTTTAGCACTTGAACCAGCATGTCTACCAATTTCACCATAGCAATTTCTCAAATAAAAGATGAAAATTGAATAGAAAGAAAGCTGCTGAGAGAAATATCGATATATCAAAATATTATGCATGGAATGAAGTCACGATTTTCTAGAGACCAGCGGACCCCTGTGAATTCCCTAGATAAAGCATTTTGGCAAGCATAATCACCTCCTAGGATACGCAAAAACTTCTACAAACAAAAAATTGTCGGGATAATAGAAAATTATATAAAGTTTCTGCTAAATACAGTAAAAGTGCAATCCGTAAGTACTTCCAAAATTCTCCTAGTTATATTATAAAATAATGTAAGTAGAAAACCTAGCTTTGTCCAAGTATAATGGAACCACTTACCAGATGCCATCCATGCTTTACGTATTGCATCTCTATTTTTCCTGTGGCCGAATGTAGTGATTATTCCTACTACAACCAAGTGCCTTTTCTTAGAACCATCATCTTCAGTCCCTGATGCATCCTTCGAAACAAAGCCTTGCTGCCTGGCTGTGGCCAGTTCCATTTCAAGGGCTGATAACTTCTTCTGTTTCTCCCTAGGGGATAAAGAAATGTCATTACAACCTGAGCCCACTTTTTTTGTAAAAATAAAAATAAACTACAGAATTAGTTATCCACATTAGGAAATAAGAATACCTGCAGGATATTACTTTCAACGTATCATCAATAGAAATGGCAGAGTGGCCCTAATGTTAAATGAAATTCCATAATTAGTTGAAATTATAAGAGCACATGAAGATCCCTTTGGAATATAATCCCCCAGGGATAGAGTCAACAAATCAATGGACAGACCACAACCAACTATAGTAATAATAGGCCAATAAGCTAGCAGCATGCTAATAGCATTTTGGCAAACTAAAGTCGTGAAACCTCATATAAGCACAAAGAGACCTAAATGACACATTAGGCAGTGTAAGATTGGGCAAGGTGGATGGACATTGATCACCAGTCATTTAATATGATCTCATCCCCAGGACTGCAATTGTACTAGACTTATCGAATCAGATAACAAACAAAATCATTATATTACATATCCAAAAATAATTTAAGCATCAATATTGCACATTCTCCAAAATAATACCATAAATCATCCCGTCAGAAACATTTTGCATTAATGATTTTACATCAAATATGCACAAATAATTGACATAAACAAAACTTCTCTATAAGCTAGAAGACATTTTGGAACCAAAGTAGAAACAAGACCACGCATTTATTGTGAACCAGATAAAAGAATGACCACATCAGATTTTTAGGAGACCAAAACTAGATCAAATCCACACAAATGTAGAAACACACTAGGACCTGATTACCAAACATGCCTACAATGGAACCAAGAAATTAGAATCATAGTATGAGCTTGTCTCATGGAAAATGTTTTTATATTTTCTAACATTGGATAAAGTGTGGTATTTTCAGCAGGTGAATAATAAATTT
This sequence comes from Lumnitzera littorea, assembly GCA_024138015.1. Lineage (NCBI taxonomy): Eukaryota > Viridiplantae > Streptophyta > Magnoliopsida > Myrtales > Combretaceae > Lumnitzera > Lumnitzera littorea. Next base: position 20,391,716 of record JAMXBB010000001.1, read on the forward strand.
CCCTATTCGTTGTTAGTGAATTCTTGGGCATTCCTTCAAAGCCCCTTCTACAATTTTCCAAAAGCACTTACCAAGTGCTGAATAGGGAAAATTTACTTGCAGTTTCACATACACTCACTAGCAACATCAATGGAACATCTAAACTTGTCTTATTCGGTCCTTAACAAGTGCCTATCCACTCGCTATCAAACCCAAAAACATCGCCCGCGAATCAAACGCAGGAATATTTAACAAGAATTTAAACACTATTACCTGCCCCATTACTTTATCAAGCTCATTGACTAAGTACACTCTATTCTCTGCATCCATCCACAACCTGCAATTAACCAAATGAATAGATCAAATCACATTGCAAAGATCGAACCTTTTGACGAACCACTTAAACTTGTCAAAATAGAAGTACCTTCCAGCCACGTAAATGGTGGCCATACTAGCAAACATCGAGAGCATCAAAGCGGTAACTCGAGAACCGAAACCCGATCCCGAGACCCGCCGATGCATCGTGCCAGAAGTATAAAATTGTAGAAGAAAAGAAGAATTGAGGTGGGATCTTTAAGTGGAGAGAGTTGATGGGTCTAGGAAATTAGCATTGAAACATGGGTAGAAGGAAGGGGGAAGGAAATTGGTAGTGTAGTGACAAAGACGTAAGTCCAAACTCCTACGTTGCAACTGATTTACTGCAAAGCTTATGCCGTTTGGTGGGAACAGGAACGGGTGTTTCGGTTGGATGAAAACGTAGAACGGAGTCGAATAAAGGTTGACGTTGGTAAAGATCATCAAGTGATTTTTTTGGAAGGGCAAAGATGGTAATTTGCATTTACCGGGAAAAAAAAAAGAGCGGGGGGGGGGGTGGGTTGAATTGGCTGTCCGATCATTATTTTCAATTTTTATTTATGAAATTTAGGTTTTTTTTCTTTCCTTTTTTTTCCAACATCTTTACAGTATGTTCGGATAGGCGAAAGACAGCATAGATGCAGGGAAATTGGAGGGAATTATTACATTTATGGAAATTCTATGATAACTTTGGGAGTTTAATATTATCTTAATATTAGATAAAATAACTTATTATAAAAAGTTAATAGGTTATCTCTTTCTTCTCTTTTTTTAAATTAATAACTTTTTATATTTAATTATAATCTCATTCATTTTTATATTTTTCCATTTTTAGTTTTCCTTTTCGTATTTTCCCATTTTCCAATTATTCAATATTCTTTTTTATATATTGATCATTTTCAGATTTAATTAATATCTCTATTTGTTTTTACAATTAAATACTAATATATCTATTTTTACAATATATCTCCTCCATTTTTACGCATATGTATTAACTATTTTTTTTTTATTTACCTCCCTTTATCCAAAATATTTTCCCATAAACAGAATTGTTGTCGATTTTATAGTAAATTATTGTTTACATAATTTTTCTTCAATTATCATTTTTATTATTATGAACTTCATATAAATTATAAGTAATTTAGTATTTCATATGTTTTTATATAAGAAAAGGATAATTTATTGTTATTTTCACTATTTAGTTCATTAATTTTATGATTATTAGAATTTAGTGAAACTATATACAATTGATATAATTCAATAAATTTCACATACAATTCATATGAATAAAACCTAAGTATATCATTATCCACATACTATATATTTTTCAATAAATTATATATGAAATTCACAAGAATACTACTCCTAAATACTATTGTTTATAAACTATATATATATATATATATATATATTTCTTTTCTATGATAAGATTAGAGTCTCTATTTATTGAAATTAAAAGATATGCACCACTTAGTTTGAATATAGTTATCAAGTGTACATATAATTCATATAGTGGTAATCCATATATATTATTATCGGCATAAAATACTATGTTTATTAATGCTAGTATAAATTATGTATAAAATAATAATGTTGACAAAATACATGTTTATAATTCATATATTAATAAAACACATAATATAAACATAGTTGGTACTTATCACATCTACATCAATGAATATAGATATTATCACATCTACATTCGTGTGACATATTGAGTGTAAGGATTAGGTTGAGTAGGATATGTTGGTGTGTCGTGTTCAGTTGGTAGCCATTTGGATTTGTTAAAACCCTTCTTTATTTTCTCATTTCTATTCATTGTATTGTGACCCTTGTGTATACATCCCCGAAGACGCATCGGCTCATGGATCAACAATAATTGGCAATTGTGTAAAAGATTGTTAGCATTAAAGGTATTCAACAAGCGCCATATTGCCCAAAATATATAGAAAATTATAAGTTTTACTTTAAATGAGTATCATTTAGTTAAGAAAATTTTCTCAATCAGATTCGATAATACTATTGCAAACACCACCTTGATTGTAGATCTAAAAAAACCTTTGTTAATCAACACTAAGTGGAATATTTTATTTTTTTTTTCATATTAGATATGCATATTATGTTCTAAATTTATATGCCTAGAATGGTATTATAGCTTTACAAGACAAGGTTTACCTAATAAAGGCTATAGTGAAACCAATAGTAGAAAGGTCGTTTCTATATAAGAAGTGAAGATATAATTGTTAAAATCGCGAGTTAAAAGTACGATTTTATAAGTTTATAATTTTATAATATTTTTCTTAGTTAAAATGGATATAAAATCATCTATATACAAATTTATAGCAAAACTATAAATTTTCATATACGATTCTACAAGTTTACTGTTTTACTAGTTTTATACGATTCTATATAAATAGTAAAATTATAATTTTGACAACTATAAATGGAAGAACTTCTGCACCCTAAGAAAAGACCTAGAAAATTTAAAATGAATGTTCCTTACTGTTGGAATTCAACTTATGAATTGTTGTAGAGCACCATTCCGTATAACAAACTTCTTTGTAACTTTGCAATATACAACCTACTAGAAGTTAAAATTCACGTAAGCGATTGGGATATATGTTTTTAGTTGCTTAAGGTTGTGAAGGATTTTCGTGATAATACTAAAAATTTTTCTCAAGTGTATAGGCTCAGTGCATCTCTTTGTAATAAAATCCATTAGCATTTTTGGCGCTTTACTAGACGTATGTACGGACCTAGATCTCCACGACTGTGTAATTGACATGGTGTATAAGTAGTTAACATATTATAGTGAAATTCTTCATATTTATCTTGTAACTATATTTTTAGACCTTCATTATAAAACTGAAGTACTGTAAATATATTTAAAAACTTATTATGAGTACATTGGTTTACTAACGGATTCCCGAGACATATATAATTTATATGCACAAGAAGAGGTTTTAGGAGCCACAATGGACTTGGAAGAGCTCTTTACACATTATTAATATGCACATGGTGGCTAAATAGCAATTTCTCCCTTATTGCCTCATATCGAACACCGTTATTCATTCACGGCCGAACAGTTGTTAGCTTAGAAATGCAAACGACAATGGCTTAAGGAGTTACTGATCAAGCTTCAGCACTACATGACCACAAACTTTGAGTTATCCCATGGTGTTATCATAAGGGATTTCAACATTTTGGAGTGGTAGAAGACATATGCAAAGAGCTACCTAATCTTATCTTGTATTACATGTCAGGTTCTTGCCACTCCTCGATCAATAGTGGCTACTAAGCAAGTGTTTAATACAGTAGGTCTCATTGTCAATGATCGATGAACCTCCCTTTTCCATCATTAGTGTCAAAGCAAGCACATGCACCAAATATTGGTATAAGGCAGCTTATGGAGAACGTAAGTTATACAAGATGTCAATAGAAAAGGACTAGTGCTTTAGCAGCTGGAATAGATTAGATGGAACCTTTGGCTTAGGCGTAACTCCCAAGCACGTACCAATGCAAGGTAAGACCGATTAATCACTCTTTTTTGTCTTAATTAAAAATGTTTAATTATCCAAAAAAATTGTTTTCGTAACTAAAAATAAAAAAGCGAAATGGTATGTTTTTTTTTTTTTATAATTTGGGATTTACTCTTAGGTTTTTCAAATCAACAATGACAAAAGGTTTTTTTTTTTCCCCAAAAAATATATGAATGGATAATCACGTAAACTTGGTTTTTTCTTTTAATTTAAAATTAACCAACACACTAAAGGGTTTTTTTATAAAATCATACTAAATTACGATGATTTAATTCTAACTAATTGATATATAGGCATCTTTAGAATGATTTTAAAAATAAGAAAAAAGTTTTTCCCCCTGATTACCATTAATTTCTTCACATATGAAATAGTTTTTTGTATTATTATGACATTGTAAATTTGTGATTTACATTTTGTTTGGTAATTACACTCTGATTCAAGGAATTATATTTTGTAATCTACAATTCCAATTATATTGTAATTTATTTTTTGTTTTGACAATATATTCTGAAATCCGAATAAGAAATCTTTATATTTGCAATTTTTGTTGCTTTGGTCATTCCCATTCTTATGCAATTTCGTAATATTATATCAATGAGACCAAACAAATTATTTTGAGATTGAAAAAAAAAAAATATTTTATGAACAATGGAATAGGGAAAGAAACAGCATGTGGACTAGGAAATTTTCGCAAATGATTGAATTAAAAAGAAAAAGGATGAAAAGTCCATAAAACATTAAAAAAAAAGAAAAATTATGAAAGAAAAAAACCAAACAATCTGATCCTTAAATCGAGGGTTCAAGGTTGATTTGCCCCACTACATAAGTGTAGGGTTAAGTACGGTTTAATTCAGTTTGGTTCAGTATGGTTCATTTCTCTATCGAATAAAACTTAATATTATGGTTTGGTTTTTTATTAAATTAAACTTAGTTATATGATTCGATTTGTCAATTTTTTTAACTTAGAAAAAACAATTTGATTCGATTTAGTTTACGATTTGAATCACTATTAATTTTGCTACATATACGTGATAGCCCTTAAATGCAACATACCCTTCCATGGAGTATATAAAATACATTCACTTTTGGCAAACTGGCATAATCAAACACAAATGAGGCTATCCAAGTTGTCCAACAACATATGCAGTTATAGACGATATTGTTATTGTTGCAACGGTGGCTTGCAAATAAAGTGCTATTGCTGCAACATATAAAAAGGACATCAACATGAGTTATTGAAAAAATATTGACATAAATTTTTCATGAGTTCATCGTATGCACAAGCTAGTCAAAACCAAGGTCACTTATTAAAATAGAATTAGATATACAAGCGGTATTTCTTTAAAGCATCAATGGAGATCGGACGGTACCGAAAGGACACATGGGCTACTTTTCTTAGAAGGTAGCTATCTATTCATTTTCCATAAATCTTCTTTCCACTAAAATGAAATCCTTCTTTCAGCTGTATTAAGTCGATGAAAGACCATCCTTTTCGAAGCCTGTTGAAAGTATAGTTTATTCTACACCAATTGCTTAAAAACTTAAATGGCTTTTATTTTACAAGCATACGAACAGTGCTCATAAGAAGGTTCTTATACGTTGCCGTTCAAATTCAAGATCACGACATTTTTGCATGTGAACGTTGGCAAGCTTTTTCCTTTTTCCTTTTTTTTTTTTAAGTATATATATATTCGGTTCAATTTAATTTGATGCTAATCAAATTATGAATCGAATTGATTAAAAAAAAACCATTAATTCGATTCGATAAAATATTTCAGTTTAATTTACAATTCTTTTTTCAATACTGTGAGAAAAATATATTATGTAATAGATTAATGAAACTTTAAAATAAGAGAATGTTCAAGATATCCTCGCCACTTAAGAGATATCCATATTACTTCCCTAAAAAGATTTAAATAACCCTTATTTTATCTTCCTTTTCTTTTTAAATCTTGGCAATACACTCTCTTTCCAATTAATTAAGAGAGAATTGTAATAAAATAATAAATATACCCTCAAAATAAAAACATGCTTTTAAAATACAGGAACTTTTGTGTTATTTTATTAAAATAAAAATATTATATTATCAATTTTATTTATACTTTCTTTCCTCCCTTCATTCGAACAAAATAAAAAATAATAGTTTTACAATCTCCTTATTTTTCCACGTATATGAGGTTGCTAAATTATATAAATTATTAAATTGTAAGAAACAAAACATAGGATACCCGGAAAAAAAATTTTATTTTCTGTAATTAAGCTTTAATTAAACTAACAAAATTAAAAATATCCATATCAGCAAAAACTCAAAGGAGAAAAAAAGAACCCAAAGCAAGAAAAGTAAAAAATAAAAAGAAGAAATCAAAAGAAAGCAAGGCACTCGTGATCCTATACACAAACTGCACATACTCACGAAAGTAAAATTTTCTTTCTCTTGTCTATTCAATTCCACCGTTGGAGATTCGAATCCAACTTCTTCCGGAGATTTCAGGGTTTCGAGCACAATAACCAAGATGAACGACGTTGATGTATCGAAGCAGATCCAACAGATGGTCAGATTCATCCGGCAAGAGGCCGAAGAGAAAGCCAACGAGATCTCCGTTTCTGCTGAAGAAGTAATCCTCTATTCAATTATCTTCTGCTTCTATTTCTAGTTATTTTTCGATTCATACATCGAATATTTGGATAACTCTGTGATTTTGATCTGCTCCAACGGTTTTTCAGTGCTGAAAGGTCGTTTCTTATTGATTTTAATGCGTTTGATGCGGTTGTGTGTAAAAGTTGTTGGAAAATGTCGTTTTTGGACTTTTTATTATGTTTCATTCGTTGATTATGTGAATCTTTGTTTCATCATCTCTTTCGTCATACCGCGCGTGTGGAATTTTGGATAATGAGAGTTTAAAAGTAATGATTTTGATCTGATTGAATGGCTTTTGAGTAGTAAGAGTTGATTTTGCTTTGAGTTGCTTTAAGGCGCTCAACGTGGCTCTGTTGCAGTTGGTGAGGAGTCGGTTTCTCTCTCTCTCTCTCTCTCTCTCTCTCTCTCTCTCTAATCTGTTGATTGCGCCAAGTACGTATAGTGGTTTATTATTCGTGTGCTAAGAGAGATGATATGTTTTGAGCTTTTGAAACTTCCATTCAATTCTTCGTGTACGATAAAGTGTTGAATGTGTGATTTTTCAATTGCCGGAAATAATTTTATTTTATTTTTTTGGATAAGTGGAAATAATTTTATGTTATTGCCTGGATGTACTCAAGTGGTGATATTGGGTATTCAGAGGTGATTTCACAGTGAACTTATTGTATTATGGATGAGAAATTCCTCAAAAGTATCATTATTTTGTCGTGTTTGTGCGTTTAATGTATGCAAATTAATATGTAACCTTACTCTTGGGTAGTGAGGAGAGTGGATTCATGTCAGTGATTTATGTTCTTTGTTCTGTGTATAAAAGAATTTCAGAATTTTTTGGTTGAGTTGCATAATTGCATACTGATATGTGCAAGCACATTCAAAATTCTAAGGTTTTGTATGTTCCTTGCTATTTATATGAAAATTTGTTCAAATGCATGAGTGAATTTTTTGGAGTGCGCATAAAGTTCGAGATTGTGTGTATTGGTTTTGTTTTTACCGCATTTAGTCATATGCTTGTTTCTGTTTTCCTCTGGTGATGTATTATGTAGTAAAAGCAGCTCATTCAGTATGGCAATGGTGTGTGTAGGAATTCAACATCGAGAAGTTGCAGTTGTTTGAAGCAGAGAAGAAGAAGATCAGGCAGGAGTATGAGCGAAAGGAGAAGCAAGTGGAAATCCGAAAGAAGATGTATTGTGTTTATCCTATTCTTACTTATGTTCATTTGTTGCTATTTAGCTTTTAACTCTGTTGTACTGTTGTTTAAGATCACATAAAATTTCCTCAATTTAGGGAATGCAAATTCTTGGCAAGTTTTGTAGTTGTCGACTTTGTTAGGGCTTAAATCCTGATTAATATATGAAAGTTTAATTGGCTAAGGGATTCTTTACTAGTTGTCCTAAAAGTAGGCCCTGAAGATGATTAGATGCAATTAGAGGGGCCAAATTTGGCTTGATCTTCACAAGGAAAGATCTCTGTAGCTTTCTGTGGCCATGAAAAATGGACTTTCTATTGTTAACAGATTATATTTGTTGCTTCTAAACATTGCTTCACATGTCTGACAAACATGAATTTCCAGTTTATGGAGGAAGTGAAGATGACCTATGGGATTGACAGTGCACCTTGTAAAATGCTAGTTTTGTGATTCAGCTATATTGACATATACACAAGTGCAAATGTATATTCAAGAAAAATCCTTACTCTCTGGCATGTATAGCTTGTGCTTGAAGATTTTGTTGGTGTAGAGTGCAAGCGTGCTGCATTATGATAGTGGCTTTCATGTTGATGGGTTAGAACAGTAAAAAAATTTTAGCTTGAGCAATCATTTTGGACATAAATATTAATACTGTGAAGATTTAGTCACTGCAATAGGCTGGTGCTTTAATGGAGTAGCTTTTGATTATTTGCATTACTTGCAGTGAATACTCCATGCAGCTCAATGCTTCTCGGATCAAGGTTCTCCAAGCTCAAGATGATGTGGTAAACTCCATGAAAGAGGCGGCATCGAAGAACTTGTTGAATGTTAATAAGGATCATCACATTTACAAGAAGCTTTTGAATGATCTTATTGTCCAAGTAAGCTACTTTGCAATTTTAACCCGTTATGTGCAGTTGTTGATTGTTGTTTTTCTTCATATGAAGTGTATGTTTATTTGTTGTTCTCCTTTTTGTTGACTAGAAATATCTTATGGCTCACCTTCCTCTCTTTTGGTAACTAGAATCTACTAGATTCCTCCTTTGTCTTTAAGATTATTTTGGAAAAATAAAATACTCTGTTCTTTGAAGCATATGTTGTGTTCATATGCATCTGATTTTGAGCTTTCCATTATTGATAATATGCTTATATCACTTTATAGGTGAGATTGGAGACCTTTCTTTCAATGTCTTTTACATGAGTCATGGTGCTTAGATGCATTGAAGTAATATATAAATAAATATCTGAGTTATATATAAAGGCTAAAGACACAGAAAAGCCCATTGAAACTTTCACATGTGTTATTTGGCTTGTGGCAAATCAATTTGTATTGTTGAGTTCCTGTAACTTTCAATTTTCATTTTCTGGATAATTATGTAACTGCCCATTTAATTTGAGCCCACTCATAGAAATTGCCAGTCGCTAAGTATTATATAATATAGTAAAAAACACACGCTTTTCTCATAACCCAGAAATACTGAACTTTCTCCTATCAACAGCATTTAATTTGTGGAGCAATCTTTCCTTTATGGGTTTAAGTGATGAAAGTTGACTATTTAGGTGCTTAAATGCACACTCATTCATTAAGAATCAAGCAAAATTGTGAAATGCTTAATTTTTGTGGACTTATTTGTGTATTCTGCCTATTTAAAGGTTTAAAGTAGGGACTAGAGATCTTTGTTCATATACCTCTTGCAGAATGCCTTTAGAGTAATATCTTTATTTTGCAGAGCTTGCTGAGGTTGAAAGAGCCATCTGTTCTATTGCGCTGCCGAGAAGAAGATTTGTCTTTTGTGGAGTCTGTTCTAGACTCAGCAAAACAGGAGTATGCAGAAAAAGCAAAAGTCCATCTGCCAGAGATTATCATTGATAACCGTGTTTATCTTCCCCCTGCTCCAGCCGATTATGACACCCATGAGCCTTTCTGGTAATTGCAATTATTGATATCCTCTTCTATTTTGAGAATGCTTGGTCAATTAGTTGCGAATGGTTTATGGCTGTTTAGTTGTAAGAAAATGATTAACTGAAACGTTATTTTTGCTGCTAAGCATGGTTTATATATGGATAATCTTGCCAGTTGTCTCTTGATGCAGACCATGTACTGCTCTAGCATGTGTATCTCGGTGGCTTTGCAAACCCCTTTAATAATCCTTATTTTTTTTTTTAATATTCTTGTCTTCTTTTGGCCGAAACTACTGGCCTTCCTGTGGCAACTCTCTCTTTTCTTTTTTCTTTTTAATTATATAGTAAAAGACAGCATGTAAAGGAAACTTATTTTGTTTTCCTCGGTTATTCAGCTCTGGAGGTGTTGTTTTGGCTTCTCGAGATGGGAAAATTGTGTGTGAGAACAGTCTTGATGCAAGGTTGGATGTTGTATTTCGTAAAAAGCTTCCAGAGGTACTACTTTCTTGTCTCCCTCGCTTTATTAATCTCCAAACAACTCTTGGCAAGAAAAGTCATTATATCTTGGTTTGACACCTTTCTAGAAAGGAAAAATGGGATTAAAAACCTTGAATTTACCATGTCAAATCGGTTTTCATTGTTAAGCTTTTGGGTATAAAGGCATTTTTGGATGTTATTACCAATAAAATGTTACTAAATTTTTATCTTTTACACAGAAAAATGTTTTAAGTAAAAAGATAAGTCTACTAAATGATTGTGCTGATTGCACAAGTACTTATCTATTTTTGTAGCATAGCTGGAGAATCTTAGTCAATCGCATGATATTCATTATTTGTGGTGTAGCTGGAAATATTTTAATTAACAGCTTAATAGAATACAAAAAATGGGGAAACTTGATGGAATGCAGTATTTTCTCGCCTGCTGCTCTTTAAAGGCTTGGTTGAAAGGCCTCAGATGAAAATTCTTGTAAAATATTGACACCTTATTGAGTTTGTTTGTTGTTTGACTCGGAAATGTTTTGTGTAGCTCTTTGTTTAGATTATCAACTTAAATAGTAGAAACGATCCTAGACTAATCCACATGTGAGGTTGGATTTGCATCTTGGTTTTCTAATTTGACTGGATATATAGTTGCAGTGCTAGGTCTAGGATTGAAGGGAATTGGAAGGCCAGTGAATACGGTTTATAAACTAAACTAAATGGTAGAATACGGTTTGTAATTTATTATCCCTTTTGTTGCATCATTGGAATGCTTAAAGTAGAGGCAGGAAGATGCTAATAGAAAATTAGGAAAATAAAAGTTACTACTAACTGGATTGAGAACATTTTTCACGTAGCAAACAAAAGTTCGGTTGTCTGCCGTGCTCTTGTAGCAACATCATCTACTACTAGTAAGTAGTGACTGCAAATTTCCTGATATTACAATAGTAACATTCAAAAATTAAATATGTTAGATTACAATAAACGTTAAAAGAATTTTCAGTAAATGTTTTCAGTGGAACAAAGTCGCCATAGATGTATTTGATTCTGATGCAACAGTTTTGTAGTATGGTCGTGTAATGCATGTATTGCAATGTATAATTTTAACAAGAGTCATCACTGTGGCAACTTTTCTTACTTCTAATCATTTTGCTCAGTAGTATATGGTATTGGTTTATGAATGTCAGCTTAATATTGCCAACTGTTTTGCAGATTCGTAAGTGGCTCTTTGGTCAGGCTGTAGCATGATGAATCGGATGGTATACCATTCTGTGGCTTGTGTATTATTTCAAGTCCATTGAGTTAAGAGGTGGGGCTGATAACGGGATCAATGGACTTGCATGTTCCTATTCTGCTGACCCCCTTGTTCTCCTAATCCGTGATTTTATTATTTGTAAGGAGAATTAGTTTCTGTTGATAATCCATCAATAATCCAGCTTGAGTTGCATTATTTATTATGATTTTACTATCCAGATAAGATTTGGTTCTGCTCCGTATTGAATTTGGCCAGAGAAATGGGATAAAAGGTGACCTTTAGCCAATATATGCTTCATCCCGTATTATTTGGAAATGCACGTTCTAATACTAACTTGATGAGTTTGCAGTAAAACTAAGTTTTTCTTTTTAAAATATTTATTAAAAGTAATATAGATGTAGAAAGCTTAGTGGTTTGTAATTTTTTTCTGGATCATGAGGATAGGTCAGACCTTGGAATAATCGTTTGTCCACCATTTGGTGTATGATATGAGGTCCGAAAATGGTGATAAATAGATATATGCTTTTATTATTACCTTTAATTTCTTAAAATTATTTGCAAAAAAGATTCTGCTTCCACCTTAAAGACTTTATTTTATCGTTCATGAAATTAATGTAGAAATTTTCACGACGGATTGACCTTTTGGAAGGAGGGAAACAAAAATGTGCCCTCTCCATTTTATTTTTAGGGATATTGGCAAGACAGGAACAGGATACGTGATGGGCAAAGTATTTAAATAATAAGCCGATGATATGTGTAGCCCTCACCTTAATTTCTTCAATAACCCACATAAATAGGAGCATCTCGTTGTCGATATATGGTGCATGGTCCAAACCGATCTAGAAACTAACCGGTTCGTTATTGAAATTCAATAAATTCTCTATACTTTATTGGGTCATCTACAAGTAATTGATGAGACAATACACCCCACTATAATTTCTGGATTGACCCGTCTGGGGTATCCTTCCTTTCTTTCTTTCTTTATTTATTTTTTCTTTTTCCATTTTTTCCCCACCTTCCTTAAGAATATTTAAATACTCCTTTTCTCTCGTGTTTTTGTATAGTATAGGATAACTGTAAGTAAAGTACCCCGTTGTTGAAGGTTGTACATCCTTCTGGATGTAACGAAACTTTTCATTCGTCCAAGATATATATATATAATACTCCTAAAAAAATTATTGATTAAACTCTCCCATAATTTACGACAATATTATGTGCTCTAAACATTTGCAAAAACTCCAGTATTGTTGTCTATTATATCGCATTTAGAACTGTTGTAATTAGGTACGAGAGTTTCAAAAAGATAGGACAGGTGGTTGTTTGCATTATGACATATATTGAAAATGGTAGAACCAAACTCTTTTGGTAGGATGGGCTCTTAGTGTTACAAAATAACATTAACCCCCAGTCATTGTATCCACTTTCTTAATGTTGAATTAGACACAAACAAAAATTAAAAGAAAGAAAAAAGAAAAAAACACTAATCTAACACAGTAACACGCAAAGAAGCTTCCAGCCGATCCAGACAAATATAAGCAATTTTTGCTTTGACGTATGCCTATTCTATGAGTATCTCAAAAATCATGAAATGGTTATGTTTAGTCTCTTGATGTGGCACTTCTTCCGTTTCTTTTCCAAACAAATGGAGTCTATGTAAGTCTCAAATGCATGCATTCCAGCATTCCAGCTGTTCAGAGTAGTAGTTTTTCCTTCATGGTTGAATTTCAATAAGGTGGTTACTCTTTTGATCTATCACCAATTAAAAGGAGAACTTTTGCAGCTCAAGTCAAGCAAATTAATCCACAATAATTAATTATTCAAGTCAATATATATGGCATAGCAATTGACAAAAAGAAATGCGAACCAAAGTAAGAGTTCTGTGCTAGTTCTACTATCTATATTACCATACTTAAAAGCACCAATAATAAAAATAAGCCAAACCAATGGGATGTACTTTATATTTACTTCATACCTTTTTATACTTGAATAAATTAGGTGTCTAAAGTTTGAAATTTTCAAATACGTACTTTCAGATCTTTCACATTATTACTCTACCCTTGATTAAATAATAATAAAAAAAAGTGTTACTATAAAATGAAAAATAATAGAGAATCCATTGTGATAATTTTATTATATATTGTATATTTTTTGAGCAATTCATGTTCCGCACAGATTCTTATATTAGAAGTAGTACTTGAAAGCTTATGTGATATTTATTATTTTTCATTGTAACACGTGTATTTGAATTTTTCTATTAGTTATTAATTACTAGTTTTAGTTAGGAGTAGTTAGCTTTATTAATCACAGGTGTAAATACTTGTATTTCTATAGTTATAGAGATTGAATAATTATTCACTTTACTTTTCACCTTTACTTTACTCTCTCTCTCTCTCATCTTCGATATTTTCTAAATCTACGATTGAAAATACTTCTTCAATGGATTGTAAATTAAATCAAACACTCATACAAATCCTGGATTCCTAGATGGTATTAGAGCAAAATCTAGGTATTTTCATTTCTATTTTTCTTCTACTATTGTGATTTGGATGAATCAATTGATTCTTGGAGAAATAAATGCTGCAATTGAAGTAGGGTTAAATGATCCATATTATTTGTCTAAATTGAACAATTTGGGTATGTTAATGGAGAATATAGTCTTTAATGGTACCAATTACCTTTCTTGGAGCAAATTGATGAAGTTAAGATTAGATGCAAAAGTTAAAATTGGTTTTATTGATGGATCTATTCAAAGATCGACTGATAATGCTGATAATTTCATTAAATGGTTACATTGTGATTTTATGGTGAGAAGTTAGTTATTGAATTCCATGATAAGTTATCTAGTGAAAAATTTCTTGTACACTCAATTGGCTTATGAACTATAGAATGAAATTAAAGAGCAATACGGTGTGGCTAGTAGACCATTGATCTTTCAATTAAGGTATGAAATTAGTACTAGTCAACAAAATAACTAGACAGTAGGAGTGTACTATAATAAATTATGATGTTGTTGGGATGAATTACATGAATTGCATCCTTTTCCTAGCTATGAATGTAATCGTATGGATTTTTGTACTTATACTTTTAAAGAAACGATTATGGAATATGAGTCTCATACAAGGCTTATTCAATTTCTTATGGGATTAAATGAAGCCTATGAAGGAGTTAGGAATCAAATATTGTCGATGGAACCACTTCCATCTATAAATAGAGCTTATCATCTTGTTTAGTAGTTGGAGAAACAATGTTAAGTTTTTGGAGTGTTTAATAGCAATACCAACATTGCTACTTTTGCTATGAATAAGAACAATACAAGGGACAAAAGGTAAACTAAGAAAGGAGTTTTTTGTTGGCATTGTCAAGGAGAAGGGCACACTATTGAAACATGCTTTCAACTAGTTGAATATCCTGACTAATACAAGGGTAAGAAGGTGAATCAAAAAGTGAAAACTAATTCTTTTGCCTCTACATGTCAAACAGGAAACATTCAACACATACCTTTAGATGATGATGATCAGTTAGTTGCTAAGGGTTTAAGCTTTCAAGATAAAGACTTTTTGCAAAGTTTATGTCAGGAGATGATGAGGTTTGTGAAGGACAAAGAAAGTAGCAAGTGTTTCTAATGCCATGGCATCTACAGGTATGTCCATTTTTTATGCACTTTGTTTAACTGTTGTGAATAATCGTTTGGTCACTTGGGTAGTTGATATAGGTACAATCAATCACATGATACTACACTTTAACATTCTCTTTGATGTGGAATATCTACTTGAACCAACACTATTAAATTGTTGGATGGAACTTGAATGTCATCTACATTCAGTAGTTCAATTAAACTCAATCCACATATCACTCTTAAACATGTGCTTTATGTTCCACGGTTTACACACAACTTACTTTCTATTCATAAGCTCATTTTTTATTTACCTCTTCAAGTTGTTATTAATTCACTTTCATGCCAATTTTAGGACCAGATTTCTAAAGAGATTGTTGCTAAAGCTCAAGCTAGTAGTAGGCTTTATATACTTAGTCATGAACCTTATTATATTATATAGGTTCCTCTTAGTACTTCTAATAATCTTGTGTCTTCTTCCTTGTAGTCTTGTACAACTAATAAAGACTTGCTTCTTGTACATAATAGACTGGGGCATACCTCAGTTTCCAAATTGCATCACTTAGAGTTTTGTAAGCACTTTGATTTTCAAGATTTTGTGTGTAATTCATGTCAAGAAGAAAAACTTCATTGTTTTTAGCCTTTCCTAATAGTAATAGTTATGCTTCTTTTGCCTTTGAGTTACTCCATATAGATGTATGGGGATTGTATCTATAGTTTCTTTAATAGGAGCTCAATATTTTTTTTACTATTGTAGATGACTATTCTTGTTCTACTTGGACTTGCTTGATGCAACATAAGTCCCAAACATCCACCATTCTTGAACAATTCTGTCATTATGTTTCTAACCATTTTTCTCTTACTTCCAAGTCTATTTGGACAAACAATAAGGGTGAATTTATATCACATTTATGTTAATCTTTGTCTCTTAGTCTTGGCATTTTACATCAAAGAACAACACCCTATACACCACAATAGAATGGAAGGATAGAATGCAAGCATAGACATTTGTTAGATACTTTTAAGGCACTATGCATTCATGCTAATTTGTGTAATGAGTTTTGGGGAGAGTGTGTGCTAGCTTCAACCTATCTTATCAATCATATGCTAATTAAAGGGTTAAATTGGAAGACTCTATTGGAAATGTTATTCCATAAAAAACGGGATTATTCTACGCTCAAAGTGTTTGGTTGCTTATGTTATGTTCCTAACTTTACACTTTTGAATGATAAGTTTGATTTACATAGAGTTAAATGTGTTTTTATAGGCTATCTGAAAGGATACAAAGCATATAAAGTGTATAATACTATTGAAAAAGACCTTTTGGTCAGTAGAGATATACAATTTATAGAGCATGTCTTTCCATTTAGACATAGTCAACGAGATAAAACAAATAGTTTTCCTTTAGTTTCGTTTGAAATTATCCTTGTGTTTGAGTCTTCACCCACAACTAAGTTACTTCCTTTAGAATCTTCTATTGTACCTACTTGTGATGCTGTTTCAGCTCCTAATTCTTGACTTCGAAGATCCTCTAGAGATAGAAAGACTCCTACTTAGCTTAAAGACTTCGTATATTCAATCCATTCTAATTCTAATAGTTTGGCATCTATTATTATTTTTGGTCCTAACAATGTTTCATATCCATTACGTCTTAGATATCTTTTATTCTCTCCATCAACTTGTCATTATTATCCTTTAGATTATATTGCATCTCTTGCATACATTTTGTCCATCTAAGAAACAAAAAATTATTCTCAAGCAACCTTACAAAGTGAATGGGTTGATGCAATGCAAGAAGAGTTGTTTGCTTTAGAAAAAAAATGATACTTAGGAGCTTACTGAGTTGCCTCGTAATAAAAAGGCCATAAGTTGTTGATGGGTTTATAAAATCAAGTATAAACCAGATGGGAGTGTTGAAAGATTTAAGGTTGGTCTTGTAGTTAAGGAGTACACTTAGGTTATAGGAGAGGATTATATTAAGGCTTTTTCTCCACCAGCTAAACTTAGTATCGTGCGCATTTTGATTTCTATTGTTGTCATTTCTTCATGACCAATTTATCAAGTAGATGTCAACAATGCTTTCTTACATGGTCATTTACAAGAGGAAATTTATATGTTACCTCCATAAGGTTATGTTAAAGCAAAACCTAATCAAGTTTGTCTTTTGAAAAGGTCTTTATATGGGCTTAAACAAGTCTCTAGATAGTGGAATTTGGAAGTCTCTAATTCTTAGTCTCTTATCGGTATTTGCAATCAAAGCATGACCATTCACTTTTTGTTTGAAATCATCAAAAGGGTTGTGTTGTTACTCTCTTATAAGTAGATGATTGCTTATTACAGGTTCTAATGAAGATCTTATTTAAGTGATTAAGTCTTAGCTACATGATGCTTTGACTATAAAAGTTCTTGGCCTAGCTAGGTATTTTCTTGGTTTGGAACTTAGTAGGACTTCTTCTGGTTGCTTGTTAAATCAACACAAGTTTATACTTGATGTACTTATTGAGATTGGTTTGATAAGGGCTAAACCCACTCTTACTCCTTTGCCTTTTGGTTTTCATGTGGATAATGTTGCAGGAGATGAGTTAGCTAATCCTACATTTTTTCGTCGACTTGTAGGTAAATTGTCTTATTTTACTCATACTTGGCCGGATATTAGCTTTTCTGTTCATTGTTTGAGTTAAGCAATGTCCAAGCCCTATGATGGACCTTTACAAGCAGCGTTCCATGTCTTAAAGTACTTGAAAGGCACTATATCACTTAGATTGTTCTATTCAGCTAAATCTTCTTTGTAGTTATTTGCATTCTCTAATGCAGATTGGCCTTTTAGCTCCTTTGATCACCGCTCCATTTTTAGTTATTCAATCATCTTGGGATCTTTTATGGTCCTTTGGAAAACAAAAAAACATGGCACCATTTCCACTTCTTCAATAGAAGCTAAGTACATAAGCCTTGCAATAGTCGTAAAAGAGGTTATGTGGGTATCAGTGTCTTATATATTAAGGGATTTGTCTATTTTACTTTCTTTGCCCATTACAATTTTTTGTGATAATAGATCAACATTGTTGATCACTGCTAATCCTTGTTTATGTGCTTGCACAAAACACATTGATATTTATGTACATTTTGTGCGAGATCATGTCAATTCAAGATTGATTCACGTAGAACATGTTTCTTCCCGTTTGCAGGTTGCGGATGCATTCACCAAGTCCTTAACATTTCAACAACTTTAGTTTTTCAAGTCCAAGTTAGTGTTGCAAGACTCATCAACTTAACAGGTTAGGGCAGGGGAGGATGGATGAAAGCTTATGTGATATTTATTATCTTTCATTATTACATGTGTATTTGAATTTTTCTATTAGTTACCAATTACCAATTTTAGTTAAGATTAGTTTGTTTTAGTTAGGTTTAGTTAGCTTTATTAATCACAAGTATAAATACTTATATTCTATACTTGTAGAGATTAAACAATTATTCACTTTACTTTACTCTCTCTCTCTCTCTTATCTTTGACATTTTCTAGATCAAACACTCGTACAGCTCCTAGATTTCTAGAGTACTCCCTCCCACTTGTGCTTTTCTTTATTTTTCTACTTGTTATACATTGTAAGAGGAGTAGTACCTCCTGCTCAATTTCACTATAGATAATTGGTATTTTGTATAGGTTTATCTCCCAGTCTATTTTTATATTTCTAATTTCTACTAATAAAATTTTGGATTGATATCCCATCCTCTTTTTATAAGTAAATGGTTCGGTTAAAAAAAAAAAATTGCTAATGTAATATTAACATTCTTTTATCTTTTTATATTTTTAACAAGGTAAAATGATCCCCATTTCCAAAGTTACGATACAATAGTCCAACCAAAAAAAAATAAAAAAAAAAAGAGAAAGTGCTGAACATTAAAAAAAAAAAAAAAGAGTAAATATAAATTGGTTATTTGCAATTTGCTAAAAAAGACAACCGGAATACATGTAAAAGTCCTTATACCTATATATATATATTCCCAGAAACTGTATGCGTAGAATTTCATGCAAATACTCCATTTTCGAGAACTGGCTGAGTTCTTATAACAGTTGCAGAAGGCATTTTACTTCCACCAATCCATTTTGTTTCAAACAGCTCACCTTCATCAGCCTGCCTTTCCATTACCTGAACCTTCTTCGACTTAGACAGCCTAAAAAGCACAACCACCACATAACATACCACAATCACCCCCAAAATCCCAAGCACTAGCCCCGCAACCTGAGAACCCCCCCATTTCCTCTTTCCTTTCCCCTCTCTTTCCAACTGTATGACAATCGAGAACCAGCCTTGATGCGTAGAGTAACACGTATTCGCCAGGCTCAATTCACTGAAGCTAACCGTGCCATCCACGTAATATGATGCGCATCTCTGTCCCGAGATTGATCCAGTTGCGTTTTTTGAAGCAGGGAATTGGATGGATATCGGTTTGCCTGTTCCATTCAAGCTGATTCTTGAGATGTTTTTGGCTCTAACGTTTGATGCATCATAGACGGTAAAGCCAATAACTGGAGTTACCGATGAGTAATTTTGCTTGATGATGTCGAACAATGAAGACCAGTTACCAAAATTCTGATACACTATAAGCAGCCTCTTGACATGAGGAACTGCGCTTGTTCTTGATGGAATAATGAAGCCACTGAAATTGCACCCTTCTCTCCATAACGTCTTGCTTCTGATCCGTAAAACCGAAACATCCATCCCTGACAAATTAGCAGGAAGAGTAACCTTGTATAGAGCCCCCGTGAGATGGTGGTGTCGATCTACTAGCGTTTCTAAGGCTGATTCCCGAAAATATGTTTCCAGGGAATTGATAGTGATGTTGTTGTTTAGGCAAAGGGCAGAAGGGAAGGAACAAAAGGCTGCAACCAATAGAAAAGAAAGAATATTCATGTCGAACTGTGTAAAGTGATCATTGGATTATGATATGCAGCTAAGCATAATAGAGCTGGAAAATTTTTAGGATCTTCCTCTTGGTTTTTGAGCTGAAAATTTTGGATGGAACTTTGAGGATAAGTAGGGGGAGGTGAAGACTAGAGAAAGATGAAGGGAAAGATCATTCCTGAAGACATCGTTCTTTCTTAAAATGATGATAACTTTTTCTAACGAAGCATGCTTAGAATGATGGGTTGAAAAAAAGATGTTGAAGACATGCAGTGCAGATGGGTCCTTAGGAAGGAACCCAAGGGATGCCACTTTTTCGATGCTGTATGTTGGTTACTTGTTTTCCCAGGATTCACGTCTATCGGATTTTATGAAAATAAAGGAAAAGAATTTTGGTAAATTCTGTCCATTGCACCGAAATGACCGTATACCGATGTGGGTGTAAAAAGACGAGGAAGCTATATGAACGATAGAAAATTCCTAGACAGATTCATTTCATTAGATAGAAACAACCTTATAATGTACCAAGAATATATTTATAAATTTATAAAAGATAAGTATTTATTGTATTTGTATACTTTTTTGTTAGTATATATTTTTCAATAAAGTTCTATAAATAATTCGAATATATACGGAATTATAATAAAAACATATTATCAGTAAGATTCTATTACATTGTATTATCTAAAAATTATCTTTGGTCAAATTAATATCTAGAGGGGATACAAATATTTAAACTAACACGTTATATAATTAAGGTTATTTTCGCTAAACTAAGGAAAAAATATCTAAGTTATATAAGTAGATGCTTAAAGTTAAGTAGGTATATTAGACATGACTTACTAATAGAGGATATCGCATTTTTAATATCATTGGTCTTCCCTTTAAATGAATAAGCGTAAATAATTCTTAGACTTGGAACCTTCATAAATCCTATATATAGAATGTTGTACTTTAATGTCATTAAACACAATCTTTATTTGAATTGTAAATAATATGATTATTGAGTACGATATGAAATATAGAGAGAATAATGATGAGTAAAGATAAAATTCATTACTCTCTTGGATTATGGAATCGATATCTAAGACCACTTGGTTAAGATAATAGTGATTTATAACCTTATAGTTATGGTAAGTCTTATTGAGTCTATTTTATTTAGAAACTAAGTAAAATAATTAAACATTAACGACATGACATACAATAGTTTAATCAGAATATCATTTGATGAAAAGATTTAATTATGCAATAATTAGTTTATAGTGATTTTTCGTTCACATATTTTCCATTACGTTAAGTGACCAATAACTATTATTAGATGATTGCCTCGGTTTATACTTAAATAAACATTACTTTCATCCATAGAAATCTAGAGGATTGCATATTATAGCACGAATAATGGGAACAAAGTTTTGATAAATATTTATTTCAAAACTAGAATAAACTGATCTAAAATAATAAATTAGAAGCAATTTATTTTATCGCATAATATACATTTGAGATTAAATACCTTTTAAATATTGTGTATTTTATTATTGCCTAAAAATAGATGTAATTTATTAATTTCATGTTTAATTGCTATTGAAAAGTTTATGACAATTGAAAGTATATAGAATTTATTAATTCCATATTCAATTGCAATAAAAAAATTAGTTCTATAATTAATTGTTATGCAATTGAAAGGTTGTGGCAATTGAAAAGTTAATGGAATAAAATGTCTTTTTCATTAGTTTTAGTTAATGTTTAAAAAAGATAAACGTAAGAAAAAGAGTCTGATGATGATTTTCTAATTTTAATCCCAGTTATATATAGTAATATAATGAATTAGAATTTATTTATTTTTGTTAACATGTGTATGGATATTGCTAGAGGGATTACATTTGAAGTTTTTGTGATGAATGCATTTTAAAACAATAAATCGGATTTAGATTTCAATTAAACTTCATCCTTAAGAGAAGATGATACTTTTTATCAGGGAAAATGTAATTTTACAATCTTTATT
Source organism: Lumnitzera littorea (assembly GCA_024138015.1). Lineage (NCBI taxonomy): Eukaryota > Viridiplantae > Streptophyta > Magnoliopsida > Myrtales > Combretaceae > Lumnitzera > Lumnitzera littorea. The sequence continues at coordinate 20,413,567 of JAMXBB010000001.1, forward strand.
AATATACATATATATATATATATTATTGCATATTATAAATAAATTTTAGGATAAGTTTTATAACAAAATTTTATTTTCTTTGGGTTCTTTTTTATTTATAAAACCAAATAATAACTTCATGATGATGGAATTGAAAAAAGATTAATAAATTATAAAAGTCAATAGGATTGAGATCGGATTTTTTTTTTTTTTTCTATTTTCTACCCGGTACATTTGTCCTAATTCAATAGAACTAAGTCTATTTAATGATTTTTCCACGAGAGACTGGATTTTCAAAAGGAAAAACTCAAAGGATACAACTTTTTCTAAATGTTTGCCTCCTAATTTTCCTACAAGCACATGCTACATTGTTGGGAAGAAATTGACAAAACACGGAACTTGAACCAACTAGAGTAACCTAAGAGGAAACTTTATCCGACCCAAAAGTCATTTTTGCCTTGTGGTAAGCCATGCAGGCTTGACTAATGAGTGTACTACAGTCTGTACCCACAAGTACCAGTTGGCTAATGAAGTGAAAACACCAAGTCACAGCTGCTGTCAGTGACTGGTTGTCTTAAAATAGGGGAGGGGAATCTTCTGGCCCCATAGAAGGCGGACTTGCGTTGATTGCTCTTCCTTTTGGAGGCTTTTGCTCTTGGTAATTATGGAGATGCGATGATGCAGTGAGTCGTATAAGTAACAGACTTCGATGACATGGCTGTTTGACTTCTAAACACTATGATATCTCGGTCTGGTGAAGCCTCTTAACTCATGACTCTAGAAAAACAAAGTAGGAGAGCACAAGGGCAAAAGACATAATAACGTGAGATGCAATCCGCACAACGGTAAAGTAATGTCCTCTTGACTGAGAGTATCCACGAAGTTAAAGCCTTTTTGACATTGGGTCTTTATATGCCAGCAAGGGTATAATAAATCGGACGAAAAAACTACTCAACTTTAATTTGATATTCAATCCAATTGAATTTCATTATAATTTAACCGAGTTCCAACTGTTTGATAAACTTGTTAAGCCAAGCTTAAAGTCAAAAGTTGAGTCTGGACAAATTCTAAATTTAACTAAAACACAATTTTTTTTTTGTTTTTTTGTTTTTCTATTTTTTTTTTTTTTTGTTTTTGAATATTGGCACCTAAATGTGCTTAAACAAACTCAACTTGGGCTTTTTAAATAATACCTTTAGCCGAGTTTGTGTTTTGAATTTTAGAATTGAATTCAAGGTAAATGTTGTTCGGCTCATCATTTTGTTTACAACATGTGTACAAGTATTAAGTCTTAAAAGACTTAACAATGTAACGATTTTGGTATAAACTCTCATCATATTTTAAAATCACAGTACACTATAGTGCAGAACCCTGCCTGACTTGATCTTCAAAATAGAGAAATGAACTAGCCACACACCAAAGAGTCCAGGCCGGTTCTCTAAAACCATTGAGTCCATCGGTTTCGAGTCATAAATGACTTCATCTAATAAACCCCTTTCCTTTTTTCTTCCATTATTTGTTAACTTCTCGCATATATTTCAACAATTGAAATTGTTTTATTTTCTGTGAAGTTTTCCATAATGCGTATATCACAAATAAATGATGCTATCGGAACAACCATCATATGCATAAAATTATAATTGAATCGAGTTTGATTTACTGGATAAACTTATTGCACCAAGATTAAGCACAAAAGTCAAGATTGAACAAGATAAAAATTTTACTAAAATTCAAAATTTCTAAATAATAAACCATGAATGAGTTTGATCAAAATCAACTTGGGCCTGTTAAATAGAGCTTGATTTTCGAAAGTTGCAATCGAATTCAAGGCTCAGCCCCAATGTTTTTCGACTCATTGATTTGGTTATAACATGTGTGTATGAGTATTAACTCTTGAAAGACCAGCATTATTACTATCCTGGGTACAAACTCTCATCATATTTTAAAATCAACATAAACTAGGGTACGGAGCCTCAGCTCAGCTCAGTCGGATCCATCAGTTCCCGATTGCAGTGTGTGACCCATGAATCGGCTAATGCATTAGGCCCAACCAACCCCCCTCCTTTTTTCTTTTTCAATCTTTTGTTACTTTTCTGCTTATATTTAACAATTGAAATAGTTCTGTGTCTCGCACCACTTCGATAGATAAACAAACAATACTTCTGGAACAACCACTTTGTCTTCACACATTCGTTGCCTTAAAAAAAAAAAAAACAGACATATTTGTTACAAATATAAAAAATATATGACCCGTTACTTTGAATTATCTTATTAAAGTGTAAAGAAATTTTATTATAATTTATACCATTAGTTGAATACCACCAATAAATAGAAATATGAGTGCTTTTATAACAGCATACTATAGTTAAAATTATATGAGAAACTAATATAGGGAGAGGACAAAATAATTAAAATATACTTAATAATATTATTACTAACGTCAACATTTTCCACATATTAAAAGGTTTAACAAGTATCTTCATAACTTGTATTGTATTGTAACTACCATTAGTCTCCACTTATATGGTGCTACTCCTACTTGGATTATAATAACCATGTTCTCATCCTTCTTTGAAATCATAAGATGCCAAAGCAACTGATTGGAATGAACAGGAATATAAAATTAAGAATTAGAGGGACATGGAGATGGAGATGGCGAGTCCTTTAATTTTTTGCCAACTCAAATACCGACACTGTAAAATACTTCAAAATTTGGAAATAGGTATATAATCTACTAAAGAAAAGCATGTATTTCAATTCCTTTTTGTATCACTTGAGACGAGCCATTTAATATCTATGTAAGTCTTCTTGGCTTAACTTGTACTAAACCATTTAATATCTAATCAGCTTAGTTTAACCATTTGCTTGAATTTCGATATCAATTAAGTTGTCTTTGAATGATCTAGATGTTTATGTAAGTTGCAACACTAAGTTGAATTGGGTAGAAATCAATTCATTGCAAGTTTGAAAACTCAAACTTGTGTCTCAAAGTCATAGAAAAAAATACGATTTATGTATATATTCTTATCAAAAAAATTTTCTACACATTTTTAAAGTTAGAGAAATATTGTACTTGGCCAAGATGAAATAAATGAAACATTATAGGATTACTTATCTTCATCTCTTTCTAGTTCCTAAGCTTTATATTCCCTCAATTCCTAGTAAAAAATTTCAAAATGAAGTGTCAATATACGTAACAATACAAGAAAACAGATGAATTTTTATTGTACGTATAACTACAAACGAGTTTAAAAATTTAATAATAGATAGAAATAATCAAAATGGGAGAGATTGGTGTTGGAAGTGAACTTTTTTTGGAGTTGGTATCGAAAATAGAAAAATAACCTCTGAATGTAGAGGAGTGACTCGCATGCAAGCCAAATATGGGGAGGCAATTTTTCTCATTTTTTTTAAGATTCTTTTTGTGTCACCTTAGCATGTTTATAATGACTACATTCTGTTATGGAAATAAAAGATTTCCCATGTGCAATATTGTGTATTGTGATACCTAACCACAATCCAGACGTATAAGTATTTTAGATAATATAGGATTTTCTAGATATTGGATAGTGGGCCTATCGGCCCTGTTACCCAGGCCACCATGCCTGGCCTCACTTTAATTTTCGGAAGCTAGTGGAATGTAAAACTTAACTCCATATCTCAAACTCAATTGTTGTGTCTTGTCCTCCGTCTCTAACCCTAATATTGCCTCCAACCTTACATCATCTTCAACCCTTGTCTTTCTAAAATCGACATATATACTAGTTATTCTTATTAAACACATTTTAACCTTTTTCATTATGGTTTCTTTTAGAATTAATCAATATTTTATCATAATATATTTACACACTTCATAAACATATTAGTGATAATTTATCACATGTTTTGTTATCATTAAAACCAAATTAAGAGACTTAACATAGCGGGATACTGAAAGTAATCAGACCACTAAACCCTTAACCCAAGCCCGAGCCCGAGGCCTGGAAAGCATGGATAAGTAAATTGTTTCCTTAAGACCTACCATCAAGGATTCCGAGCTACTGCAATCTACTAACCTAATGCTTGGCTGAATTGAACCCTTTCACACTCATCATTCGTCTCCAACTGCCTACCTAAACTACACTTAAACTTTAGCTCGACTCATTATGACCATCAGCTCGGCTTACTTGAATCTAAGCTATATTGAAAGTGTTTGAGGTGAATTCACCTTAGAAGAATGATCATAGCCAAACTACCACCCTTACTTAGCACTTTAGCTCGATAGAAACCCAAACTGATTGTACAGAATTGTCTTTTTTGCCAGAAAGCCATTCACCCGTAATGAGCCATGTGTCTAAGCAACTATGTGATAAGAGCGCATGCCTCCTCGAAAGAGCATTTGCAACTACATTGCTCTTTCTTTGCTTGTACTTTATCATAAAATTGAACCCCTCGAGTAATTCAACCCATTTTGCCTACTGCTTCAACAACTTAGTCTGACTTTGAAGGTACCTCAACAATTCATGGTCAGTATATATGACAAATTCTTTCAGTAGTAAGTAATATTACCACACTTACATTACTCGGATTAGTGCTAAAAGTTTCTTGTCATGCACAGAGTAGTTCAGTTGTGGTCCCCGGAGCTTCTCACTGTAGAAGGCAATTGGTTAGCTTTCTTGCATCAAGACAGCGTCTATTCTAACACTCGATGCGTTGCATTCCAACTAAAAAATTTTGTCGAAGTCAGGTAGTACTAATATCAGGGCGAAGGTTAATCTTTCTTTTATATTAGCAAAACTCCTCTACTTCCTTTCTCCCCATCAGAAGTCGGTGTTCTTTGTTAGCTCGGTAAGTGGCATAGTGATGGTGTTGAAATTCTTGATAAACCTTCTGTAAAATGAAGCCAATCCATGGAAACTTCTTACATCAGTACAAGCAATAGGAGTCAGTCACTCGAAAATTGCTTTGGTCTTCTCATCATCGACTCGCAAGCCTTCTCCACTAACTACATACCCTAAGAATACCACTTCCTCTTGGTAGAAGCAACATTTCTTTAAGTTGCTGAAGTCTTTTGGCATGAAGGATATCTAAGATTGCTCTGAGATGTTCACAGTGACTTAATATGTTGGCACAGTAGATCAGGATGTCATCAAAGTACACCATAACACACTTCCTTATGAGATGTCTCAGCACATGATTCATAAGTCTCATGAAAGCGCTCGGGGTATTCGACAAGCTATAAGCTCCAAAAATTGAATTTAGAACAATTGAGCTTAGATTTAAGACTTTTAGGGAAACTTATCCAATTGAACCCAAACTTTACTACTAAGATAGAAAAGTTAGTCAAGGTGATACAGTAAAGTTAGATTTTAGAAATAATAACCCAAAATCCTAATTTTGCCCTTAGAAGTAGGAATGTTTAATACAATACTAAAATACTCGGAAATCATAAAATCAAGCTCAGATTGCGACAAAAACTTAGAGATAAGTTAATTGAGCTATAAAATAAGATAAAATAGTATAATTTACTATATAAATATACACATATTTTTATAAGTATACCCGGTATAAAAAATAATTATATCCGTAAATTAATCCTAAATTCTGTAATTATATATATAATGCATTGAATTCATGAAATTAATTAAGAGAACATATCCTAAAAATAAAAGATATGTTAGAAACTTAATTATATGAGTAAATTTATATATCACATGTGATATTTATATAGGGTATATACTTATATACTGATTAAATAACTAATGTAAACATGATATATATATATATTATTATTTAACTAAAATATGTGCGAAAGTGATCCAAAATGAATCAAATTGCAACTGAAACTCCTGGAAATCATCATGGCAAGCCTGGAAGCAAATCAAAGCTGAGTCAAAAAAGCAAATTCTCCTCAATTGGCCACCTCCTTCTTACATTAATGAGGTAAAAGTAAAGAAAAAAAAATAAGAAAAATTATACAAGGCAGCAACCGACTTCCAATTGAATGAATAAGCCTCTCCGCTTCATTTCTCAGCTTTACAAATCAAAAACACCTAGGAGAAAAATTTAGAAAAAATCATGGAAAAATAGGAAAAATATAGGAAAAACAAAGCAATTACCGAGCTAAGTTAGTTCCTAGGGTATCCTTTGATCTACTGTTCAGCCACTCCACCACCAAGGAGTACCCCCAGCGTCTATGTATTCCGACACACCTCTACCACCTTATAGCAGTTCGAGTCACTAAGAATAGTCAAGTTAAAATTCTACTCTGTTTTTCAATAATTTTTAAAAATTAGTAAATCCACCTAGAAAATTATGAAAAAAAATTATACTTAGGTTATTTTGAACATGCTTTCATGTGATATTTTTATTTTTAAAAAATTCGTAATATTTAATATACTTTCTTAAGAAATTTACTGTTCATCCGAATTTAGATTTATAAAATAAATGTACTAAATGATGTTGTTTCTAGCTAAAAATTCTTGTGTAGGATGTTTATGATATATAGATAATTGCTATGTAGCCTAAATTTTGATTTAAATATTTTTAATATTTATTGCATTTTTAGCTTAAAAATAGCTCAAAAAAAAGGCTAAAATTATGAATTAAATAGAAAATTATGAAATTAATTAATGAAATGGACATATACTGATCTCTAATGAATAATAACAGTATTGAGTTAGATTGAAATTAATTTGGTGTAGAAAGAATCATAATTGGGTAATTTATGATAATTTAAGGGTAAAATTGTCAATACGAATATATAGGTGATAGGTTAGAAACTTGAAACCAACTGATAACTGAATTCCTTATATTTTTAGGAGTCTATAGAAATTTTCAAGTAATTATTTGGTAACCCGAACTATTTATTATGAATTTACTAAGTAAAATAGCTTAATTTACAAGTCGAGGTGTATTTTTAATATTAATAAGCTAAAATGAATTAAATAGTTAAATAAAAACTATATATATAATTGCTGATTAGATTGGATTAAATGAATATTTTTATTATATTTATTAATATTTTCTGATCTGAATATACTTTAGGTATATTAGAGTTGGATAATACTTATATTGTAATAATATATGGATAAATTAGGTAAAATACAATTTAATAACGTAAATTATGTATAGTACGATCATATTTATATAATTATGTATAACTGTATTAAAAACTCGAACTACCCGTTGAAAGTCGTCTCTAGAAGTAGGACTTGTAAAACATATTATTAGGTCTATACGAACCCAATGATACTAACTTAGTTAAAATCAGACAACCTTAAATAATTTAACTTATAATTTTATCATATTTAAGAATGTACGTATTTCGATAATCTTACCGGAATTAAAAAGTCAATTAATAAATTAAAAATACGTTTCGATAGGATCAAAATGACATATAATACGTAATAGTATATATGATGTACAGTATTAACAATTAATAACTTAATTCGATATACAATAATAATACGACTATATATTATGGAAATAATAATATATATATCCATTGTAGATTAAACCCTAATATTTTCATAATTATTACGAAACTGAATTTGGGTTTTTTGTGTAAATAGGATCTTCCAATACAAAGACGGTTAATGATTCGAGTTAGCAATAGTGAACGTTTAAACAAGTAAGTTAGGATTGTGGCTTCACCGCTTGTTGGGATATTATTTAAAGTATCCGAAGACCAAAGAATACTTCTAGCTGTGTTTGTAGTTAGTTGATTGCGCGCATGCTGTGTGTATAGATGATACTCAATTGTGATAGGAGTTCGACTCCTTAGTATGCTGTTTTACATGTTTGCATTGATTATGTATTATGTGAACTTGTTGGCTACCCCTAATTAAAACTAACGATTGTTTAACTAAAATGAAACTAGACATGTATAACACCCATTAGGGGAAACGATTAAGAGTATCAGGCTAAATACCGACCTCCTTCGATGAGGATAGCTGAAATGGTCATTTCCCTATCCTTAGTCGAATTAAGTGACAGGCGAGGAGGTCGTGGCAGGGTCAGGGGCTGTAGTTCAAAGGCGGTCACGGGAGAAGGGTGTTCTCCATTGTACAAGCCTAAGTCTGGTTTGACTTAAGTTGCAATGAAGCTCCTCAATCCGGGTTGGAGTAAATGTAATTTTTCTAACCTCACAGTGGACCAAATAACATTATGTGATGTTTCATTTGTTTGATTGCATTGCATTTCATCATAATTATTAACCTTATTTATGTTTGAACGGTACTCTTTTGACTTCGTCCCACTTACTAAGCTAATTGTGCTCACATCTTTATAGACTCTTTTGCAGGTATTGAGTGAAATCAAGATGTTTAGATACCACCATTCTAAATTTAGTATGCTGCTGTTTGGGAAAGTGAGAATCAAGGAATCAACTGAATCTGGGCTTTTGACTTTATTTTTGAGTTTTTTTAGGAAACTAATTGGGAATTCCCTAGGAGCCCACTAGTTTCCTAACTTATTGTATATAGATTGCAAAACTTGTGGTTTTTAATAAACTCTGAATATAAACTTTACCTTTAAACGTAAAACATTTGTGTAAATATTGTTATGGTACTAGATAACAGGTTGTATAGAATAGGTATTTTGTAAAAGCTCTATCACAGGTTTAGTTATTAACAGGTGTCAAAACAGACATTTCAAGTTGGTTGAGTTGTACGCCTTGTGTGAACTGTATCTACGACAATAACTATGAGGTTAGCTTCTATCTTAGATTAGTTTACACGGCGGGACTGTTATGACTCTTCCTGTTTAGGGCGTGACACAAGCCAAAGGGCATGACCATCCACTCGTAAAGTCCATGTCGAGTCTTGAATACAGTCTTCCACTCATTTCTTGGTCTCATGCGAATTTAATAGTAGCTAGATTTAAGATCAATCTTATTGAAAATCTTGGTTCCACTTAGCTCATCTAACATTTCTTCTAGCCTCAGGATCGGATACCTATATTTAATCGTGATTTTATTCATAGCTTGGCTATTAACACACATCCACTAGGTTCCATCCTTCTTTGGCACTCAAAGTGCAAGCACAACACAAGGGCTGAGACTCTTTCTTACATAGCCTCTCTCTAGCAACTCATTGACTTAACGTTGGAGTTTAGAAGCTTGCTTGAGATTCATCCAATAAGTTGGCTTATTCGACAATGTAGTGTCGAGTGCTAAGTCAATGCAGTGCTCTATTCCTCAAGTTGGGGGCAATTCTTTAGGTAACTGTTTTGGGAACAGGTCGGCATAGTCATCAAGCAACTCCTTGATTTCCTAGGGAAGCTTACCCCACTCTTTCATTTACAATAGTCGCTTGACCAACAATATAGTTAGCTTATCGGCATTGATGGCCTCTCGAAGCTCGGCTCTACTCATCACTAGAGCCTTCTTTGATCTACGAGTAAGTTTCCTTTGCAACTTGTTAACTTCTGTCGGCAACATCAGATTTAGCGTGATCTTTCGGTCATCCTTCTCGAACATATACGTACATCGTAAAGGATCCGATCAGAGTAATTACCTATAGTAATCAATAGTAGTATTTGCTGAATGACATGTAATGCTCCTTTCTCACTCAACCATCGCAACTTATACGGCCTGGGATGTGCAACAGTCAGCAGCTTCAATTTGGAAACAAGATCGGCCAATGCTACATTGATGCAACTTCCATTATCTACAATGAGAGTACGCACTTGATCATTCACCTTATAGGTGGTATGAAACAAATTCTCTCTCTACTCCTCCTCTCGTGAGGACTCCATGCTCATAGTGCACCGAACAACCATAAGTAACTAATCTAAGTCCTTAGGGAACACATCCTCTTCAATCAGTTCTTTCTCGGCATTTTCTTTCTCCTCCTCCTCGGGTTCCTCATCTGCATTTTTTACTTTTAACTTCAGGATGTCTCCCTTAATGACCATTCTCCTTCGATTCGGGCACTGAGCAGCCATATGTTTGAAACCTTGACACTTGAAGCACTTGATTTGGCTGGTCTTCCTACTAGACCCTTACCCCTTCTCATATGTTCAGGTTGGCACTACATCTTCACGTCGACCTTTCTGCTTAGCTTTGACATCAACCCTTCTGTTTGGCTTAATCCTTGAATAAGCTTAGTGACTTGCTTGACCAGGTCGGTTAGTCGGCATTTTAGTTATTACTCGGCTCCTTCTTTACCTCTCTACTCGCTAGGCAATCCGAATAGCTCCATCTATTATGTCAAATCGTTGGAGCTCCACAATATCTTGAATGTCTCCTCTCAACCCAGTATCAAATCTTAAGACTGTTCGGGCTGGTGGTTCCTCTACTTCATATCGTATCATAAGCATTTGGAATTCTTGAACATACTCATCAATAGTTCAACCTCCTTATCTCAGCTCCTAAAGCCGAATGAAAGTATCTTGGAGATATGTTTCTAGCATGAATCTGTTTCTGAGTACTCTCTTCATCTCAGGTCAGGTGTTAATCTCTCAATACCCCTCTCTTTTTCTCATGGCCCGACAATTCTTCCACCACATAGCAGTATATTCGAAGAATTCGACAACAGCAGTCCTCACTTTCACATAATCCTTATATTGATAGTAATCAAACACACGCTTCACCTTCTCTTCCCAATCTAGATACTCATCAGCATTCCCAGATCCATTGAAACTCAGAATCTGAATCTTCACATGGTCAAATGCTCTAGGGACTCATACACACTCTTCTTTATTATACTCTTCTTCCTCCTCATCAACCTCTCTCAGGTCTACCCTTTGCCTTACTCATCTACCAACTCCTCTACTTCGAAATGGTTGAGCTGGGTTCTGACCTCTAACAGGTTAAACAACTTGTAGAGTGTTTTGCCCGGCCTTAGTAGGTCAGCAAGATAGCGCATAAACAACTCTGGTCAGATCTACTAAGAGGTTACTAACCTCATCAAGTCTCTTATCAATGCTTCTGAGAGTTCCCTGAAATTATCACCCATGGTAGACAACTCTACTATCATTACTAAACCTAACATTCATACTTAGGTCTGTCATTTTTCCTCGTAGATTCAAGATTAAAACAAACACTTCAGAAAGTGAATAGCTAATAACACAACAATCCAATGAACACAGTAACTGACTCTGTTTTACACATGAAAAAACAAAGCTCAACAGAACTTTAAGAAGAACTAACTATAATTCACACAAAACCTCTGCTTTGATACTAAGATGTTATGAACTGTAACCAAGAACAAACAAAGCTGAGTGTTGGATGGGTCCAAGCTTGCAGAAAGCTCAAAAAGGGTTAATGGGGAAAGGTACGAAAGAGTAGAAGTGAAGGATGAAAACAATAAGCAAAAACCCATGAACAACTCTAGAGGATGTGACACACCAATGGAACTTTCAAGGACTCACGACACAATTCGATATGACGCACAAATTAGTCCAATAAGGTTACTCACCACCTAACCTTACTTAAGGGAAAGGATAAAAATGATACCGAGAGTAAACAAATAGTGTTTATGTAAGGAAGAAAGTACTCAAGTGTATTGAAGGTAATATGATCTATTACAGCTACAAGTACAAGAGTATTTATACCCGTAAGTGAGAACAACTTGCCCAAAAGGGAAAAGACAATAAGGACTTTTCCTAAATAAGCGATGTATACGATACAAAAAGGTAAAAATGAATATACAAGCAAAATAATCATTGATGCAAAAAATTCTATATATGATACTATATACGTAGTGATGTTGCATTGGTGAGGTTGTTAGGAGATGCGAACAAAAAGTATAAACAGATGGGCTTATCCGAGCAAGGATGGCTTAGTCAATCCAATCTCTCTCTCTCTCGGCTTCTCAACAAGGAAGATGCCGAGTAATTAGTCGGCTTGGTACTAGAGAGTAATCATTAACTCGGCATGCCACAGAACAACGAGCGATTGTACAACACATCATTAAAGGTGACTCGGCAAGGAAGTACACGGCTTCGGCAGGGGTTAGTTGGAACAAAGAATTTGTTGTGCCAATCCCTTTAATCCTCAGGCTCGACTTTAGGTAAGAGGTCCAGTAGCTTGATTCCCATCGATATGTCATCAAAGAAGATTAGCACAACTTTTCTCAAATAATTTTTGAGTAAGTCATTCACAAGCCCTTAAAATGTTGAAGGGGGCATTAGTTAGCTTAAAAGGCATTACCATGAATTCGTAGTGCTCCTCTTGCATCTCATCCTTGTGATCTATGTAGATTTGATGATAGTTGGATCTCAAATCTAGCTTGGAAAAGTAATTTACCCTTACAACTCATCAAAAAGATCTTTAACTAAAGGTATAGGATATCTATCCTTGATTGTTAGCTTATTAAGCTCGTGATAATCTATACACATTCACCATGTTTTATTTTTCTTTTTAACCAAAACCACAGCTACAAAGCATGGATTGTGGCTAGGGCGAATTATGCCTTGCCTTAACAATTCTCTTCTCATCTCTTTAAGTACTTTTTTTTTTTTTGGTGCACTATGGAATGCCTATATTGTTGTAAGTTGACCGGCTTTACATTCTCCTACAAGTGTATTTTGTGATCTTGACTTTTAGATGGTGGTAACTTATGCTGCTCTTCAAACAAATCTAAGTATTCTTCTATAAGCTCTAGAAGTTGCAGATGAGCTATAGATTTTGGTTCCCTTCCTTCATCTTGTTTTTTTAACATGTATGAGCCAACATTGTGTTATAACACTGCCATTGTTTTTCTGCAGTAGCTTAGTGACGGTTTGGCAGTCAATGCTTCCTACCTTGTCACGACTATCCATAGTTGATAATGGTGGCCATTCAACTGAAACTCCATCAATATTCATTGGAAATTGTAGGTAATGTCCCCTAAGCTTGCCACCCATGGAATTCCAAGCACCACATCATGGACATATAAAGGTAAAATATGTACCATTAGAGTCAATTTATAGCCTTATATGCACAATTCAAACTTGTTAACTTTCCCACCAATTACTAAACCAAAGCCATAAGCTGATGTTACCCTTATAGTAGTAGTCTCCTCAATTAAACACCCCAATCTACTAGCAACTTGTGCATTAAAGAAGTTCAAAGAACTTCCATTGTCCACTAATACTCTTAGCTTCTTTTTCTTATAATCTACAAACAGTGTCATAGTTCCATTCTCTTTACTGCCATCCATAGAGCAAAAGCTTAGCCTAGATCACTCCTCTTCTATCATTTTTGTCTTCATGAATTCACCAATGTCCTTAACCTCAATTATGTATGCTCCTTCATCATCATTATCTTCAACTATCATCGTCCTTAACCCTTTGTTCTTACACTTGTGACCTAACTTGAAGGCCTCATCATACTAAAAACACTAGTTTTTCTTATGTTTCTCTTTTTGGTATCATTCTACAAGTGGGCGAAAAGTGTTGTTTTGCCTTAAGGGGTTTCAGTTAGTGCTAGGTCTAGTGTTGTTTGCAATATTGTTTGGTGTAATTCGGTTTTAATGTATGTTGGGTGAAATTTTAGTGAGTTGGAAATGGGATCGATAGGAAGTGTTTGTAAGTGAAGTTGTTGTGGGTTTTATGTACTTTAGTCCACTCTTAGTAGTAAGAAGTGTAGCTTCTTAGATTTTTGCAAGCGTAATAGGCTAGGTAAAGGTCTGGGGTTGGAACATTCTTACTAAGTATTGAATCTCAGTTTTGAACCACTCATGAAACAATTCAAGCAAATATGCCAATGTAGACAGCATCTCAAATTCTTCTATATGGTTTTATAATGGCCTAGACTGAAATAACTCCTTAAAATCAACCATTGGATCTTCATAAGGTTTAATTCTAAAACATGTTTACATTTCAACAACTGATTCTTCCCAAGTTATAAGTGTAGGTATAGTGCAACGTTGTGAAATGCATGATACCAATGCAGTACCTTTCCTTCAAAATGCAGAGTAGCTAATGATAATGATTAGATGTAACATTAATAAAGGAAAATTGTAGGAAATAATAGTCATTATTAGTTGATATGTTTGGCATTGATTTTTTCTATATTTTGTTTGTATAATCCTGGTTGCGTCTTTAGTCATATTGTTGATAAAGTTGGATATTAAGATCTATGAGGAAGACTTAACTTTAGGATATTTAGTCCTTATCTAAATTTTTTTTTTTTGTTACAACATTGATGTATATAAATTGCTGAGAATCAATAATAAGGGATTAAGGGTGTTCTTCTATTTTTCTTTGCTCTTTTATTTTAAACATGGTATCAAAGCAAAATTGATCCTAAAAGGAATTGAGCATTTCCATCAATGATGGGAGATACTCTAATTGATCAAACAAAACCCCTATATTCAAAAAATAAATTTAGGACATTAAATCCTATCAATGTGACTCCATTCAAAACTCCACCCAACCTAGTTCAGGTTGAAAGGATTGCTTAAATGAGTGATCAACCTATTCAAATAATGCAACACAAACTTAATGGCACCAATTTCGAAGAGTGGTACCAATCCATCAAGCTTGTAGTTCATGGAAGGGGACAAAATGGGATTTTTGATAGGTGCATGCCAAGCTCCATCAAGAGAGTCTAATGAGTACAACTAATGGGAAATAGAGAATGCAGTGGTTATGGCCTGACTTATCAATTCCATGGAACCAAAAATAGGAAGGTCATATCTTTTTTATAATACTGATAAGTACTTTATTACATACATTTATTAATGGATTTTTACTAGTGTTTTTTTTTTTATATTTTTGTGGCTATTTTGTGATATTTGATGTTTAACTAGATAATATTTATATTTTAATTGCAAGATTTAATGGAATAATTGAGAAGAAAAGGAAAAAAATGAATTAAGTTTCACTTAATTTGGAATTGAATTGAAATGGTTATATGCTTTTGAAGATCAATATGATTAGTTGACAAGATCATGCTGAAGGTTGTGTTGGTTTAGTTAAGGCATGACTAGAAAGTTATACAACCATATATAACCATGTAACATGATTATGTTGGGACTGCATTGAAAATAAAACGAAGGTCATAGAAGGTCATAAAGTTACATAACTAATTGACATGATCATATTGTATAGGTATGTCATAGTTAATTTGAAGTCCAAAGCTCACACACATGAAGCCCCCTATGGTTGAGTAGATCAAGCCCAACATATCAGTGGCAAATTCACGCCTTAGTGTGCGTTACAAGAAGCGGCCGTCACTATTGCAATTTGATGTCTACGATCCAGATTTGTAAAATGACGAAGTATGTTGGTGAATGAAAGTTCAAAACCCATGACGTTAAAGACCATGATTCAACCCATTTCATTTTGTCTTTCACGGTCCAATCATATTCATAAGATGCCAAGCTTAAGTTAATTTCACAAGCATGCACCAGCAAAAGAAATTTGAAACATGTCATCCATGTGAATAAAGAATCAATATCCAAATATAGATTTCGTGCTATGTATTCATCAAAAATTGAAATTGGAAACTACATATTCATGCCATGCCCACTGTTCTAGCCATGTATTTTTTATTCATACCAAACATTCAGGATTTATTTTAAAAAGATATACTGAAAGATATTTAAGATATATTTCAAGATTCCATGAGAGGCCTTATAAATATTAACATTCATTCATTCACATTCTAGGCATCTTTTTTTTTTTTTCTTCATTATTTCTTTTTATTTTCTTAATGTTATGGATTAATATTTTTTAGTATTCAATTATTATAATCGTAGTTTTTTTTTTATGTAATTAGTTTCTTTTCTTTTATCAATCTATGATTCTTGATCTTTACCTTTGTATTATTTTGAGTCAATATATCTAGAGTGTTGATTCAATATTAGATATTATATAAAAATCGAAAGATCATTTTATATAATTAAATCATAGTGTATGTTGATAGTCTGATTTCATTCGTTACATTTACTCGCCTACTCGGTTAATGAGAAGGCGAGTGATTCACATCTCAGCAGATGCCAACCAAGATGACCATATCTAGTTTGAATTTAAGTAGCGTAAATAGTTATCTCTTGGCATGGTTTCATTACATAACTGCCAATTGCTCTTATATTTTAGGAATATACTTTATCGTAAAGTCTTCATGTGTCCCAATAATCAAGTGATTAACTGTTATTTTAAATACTCGATATTCACTTATAAATACGAATAAAAAGTATTATAAGAATGATCAGACAACTCTCTACTACTCATCTTATCTTTTCTAAAATTCACTTACTGACTTAAGTATCAGAGTGGCCACATCAAACTGGTCCCAGTACCTTTTAGTTCTTTGTACTTTGTAGGAAAGAAATCATTTGAAAACCATACAACAACAGTGTAATTAGAGAAATTGTATGCAGTTCTAGAGATATGACAATGTGACTTTCTATATTAAGGTGATTTAAATAGTAGGATTTACATATCATTAATGCAATTTTAGGGTTTTTAATTATAAAGAGATTTTAATTAATTATCTTATGGTTATGTACTAGTAATCTTGATAAAGATATTAGTATAATTTAGGAATTCTCGCAGTTTAGTAAATTAAGATGAGATTGATACATGTTTCATTGTTATGGGGTGGTTAATAATTGAATACTGAATTTATGCATTATCAGTATCTTTAATTTTTTATTTATTTTATAAATTAGTTATTTTGCATAGTAATTTAATCAAGTTTAGTTTAAATTTAATTTTCTTGAATTTATTTGTTAACTAAAATTATTAGATTAGATATTAAGAAAAAGGATAAAGTACCAGTAATCACATTAGTTTGTGGGGGATTGATACTTGGACTCATATATGCTATATTATAAATGGATAGGTGCACTTGCCTATATCAAACATGGCTAAGGAGATATGGGATCTTCTATAAGAAATGTACTCAAACATGGAAAATGCATTTCAATGCTTTGAGATCAAGGCTAAGCTTCGGCTCACTAATCAAGGTACTCATACTGTCACTAAATATAGTAATATCCTAATGGAGTTATGGTAAGAATTAGATTATTCTATGATGCTGATTGGTCATGCTTTGAGGATAGTGTCAAGTTCCCTAAGATGCAAGAGAAGGATTGTATGTTTGGTATTCTATAAGGATTGAATTCAAATTTGGATGAAGTCAAAGGGAGACTTTTAGGACAAAAGCCTTTTCCAACTCTAAAGAATGTTTTTGTTGAGGTTAAGAGGGAAGAGACTAAAAAGCATGTGATGACCACAACACTTACTCTTGATTAGAACACATCCATATTAGCGTTAGTAACCAAGAAAGACACTCCTCTTGAAATAATGTGGTGTGAACATTGTCAAAAGCCATACCATACTTGAGAAACATGTTGGAAGATTCATGAAAAATTTGGAAATAATAGACAAAGAAAGTCTAAAGTTGTATCCAAGATAGCATAAGTGACTAATGCAATTAGTATTGAGAGTCTTTCTTCGAGTATGAGTTTAACTCCTAATGAAATCAAACTAATTAAATAGATTTTAGGTTCATCACAAGTTAATGACGAGCATGAGAAAGAGGTCAAGGTAGCTCAAACTCCTCTTGCCATTCTGGCTCATAAAGGTAAAATTTTGCCTTGTTCTAAGAGTTTTGAAAATTATCAATGGATAATTAATACAAAGGCTATAGACCACATGTGTAATACCTTAGTTAAATTTAAGGACTTCTATTCTGAAAAGAATAAGGTAATGATAGCAAATGGCAACTATAATATCATTTGGAAAAGGGTTTATCTAGCTTGGGGGATTTATGCTTATATGAAACTTTATATGTTCCAGAATTGATAGTTTGTTATCGATCAATAAGCTAACAAGTGATATGAAGTGTCATATGATATTTATTACCTCTCAATGTGTAATTCAGGACTAGACTTTGGAGAAGATTATTGGCAATGTTAAGGAAGTGAGGGGGTTATATTATTTGAATGATCTAGTGAAGTTTAGATCTCTTACTTCTGAGTTTAGGTCATTTCTTTCTATTTCAAATAAGAGTGATATTATGTTGTGGCACAAATGCTTGGAATATCCTAATTTCAATTACATGTATCACTCGTACCTAAAGCTTTTCTTAAATAGCAAGTTCAATGATTTGAGATGTGAATAGTATGGAGTTTCAAATTGTGCAAGAAAATATCATTCACCTTAACCATACACATCTTCAAAACGAAACCCTTTCATCTTATTCATAGCAATATTTGAGGACCTTCTAAGGTCACTACTTTAAATGGGTATAGATGGTTCATAAACTTTATTGATAATCATTATAGAGTTTGTAAGGTGATCTTACTAAAAGAAAAATAAAAAACATGTCTAATATTCAAACATTTTCATAAGCTTGTGACAAATGTATTTCAAACCTAAATACAAATTCTGAGATCAAATAATGGGAAGGATTTCTTTTCTAAGGAGTTTGATAATTATTTACATGAGCATGAAATTAATCATCAAAGCTCTTGTGCTTATACTCCACAACACAATGGAGTATCTAAATAGAAAAATGGATATTTACTTGAAACTACTCAGTCTCTTATAATCACTAGTTTCGTGCTACATTATCTATGGGGTAATCAGTTTTAACTGTAGCCTCTCTTATAAATCAAATACCTTCAAAGGTGTTGCAATTTCGAACTCCATTAAGCATTCTTAGGACAAGTTTTCCTCACAAACACTTATTAAATTCCTTAACTCCTAAAGTAGTTGGGTGTATTGCCTATGTGTTTAAAACACTTTCTTATAAGACATAAACTAGAAAGGAAAGCAGTTAAGTGCATTTTTATTGGATATTCTCCATTCCAAAAGGGCTATAAGTGTTATAACCCTCCTTCCAAGTGTGTTCTACTGTCAACAAATGTTATATTTTTTGAGCAAGAGCCATATTATTCGTCTAGCAATCAACTAGATAGTAAAAATATAGCTGATGATGTTTGCTTGCTGTTGTTCTTAGACATTGGTCATGAATCTATCATGACATATAGCCTAACAAATGTTCTTAAGCAACAACGAAAAGTAGGCTAAGAATCAATCAACATTGTCCAAAATTGAAGGTTTACTCAAGATGCCCCGAACTTACTCACATTGATCAATTGGTTAACTCCAATGAAAAGTATGAATTGAGAGAAGAACTAGTAGGTGAATGTGAATAGGAAATAGTAGGTGTCATGTCTGATATAGCCATAAATTAGAATGATCAAAGTCCGGGTGACCAATTGAATAGTGGAAATCTGGATCTGCTCATAGCACTTCGAAAGGGGAGAAGAACATATATAAGTTACCCCATCTCTAATTACCTAACTTATTCAAAGTTATCACCAAATTTCAGATCATTCATTGCACAAGTAGATTATGAGATGATTTCTAAGAACATTGATGAAGCCATGGTTAAAGATGAATGAAGGAAAGTTGTATTAGAAGAAATGCAGGCATTATAATAGAATCACACTTAGGATCTTTGTAATTTACCAAGTGACAAAAAGACTGTAGGAAGTAAGTGGGTTTTCAGTGGCAAATACAAGTCCAATGGTAGTGTGGAGAGGTATAAGGCTTAATTGGTAACATAAGGATATACACAAACCTTTGGGTTGGATTCTGAGGAAACGCTTGCTCCGATTGCAAAATTAAACTCAATAAGAGTTATTTTATCATTCACAACTAACCTTGATTAGCTCTTATACTAACTAGATGTAAAGAGTGTATTCTTCAATGGAGATTTGGAGGAGGAGATTTATATGAAAATTCTACTAGGTTTTGAAATAAAAGAAACAAAAGGAGAAGTTTGCAAGTTAAGAAAATCTCTATATAAACTTAAGCAATCACCAAGAGCTTAGTTTAAGAAATTTAGTGATACCTTATGAGAGTTAGGATAAAAGCAAAGCCAATCTGAGCATATCATATTTGTGAAAATTAGAGAAAATGGGTTAAAATCGGTTCTTATAGTTTATGTTGATGATGTTATCATCATGGAAGATGACATAACTGAAATTGCTTATTTAAAGAAGAAAATTAAAGAAAAATTTGAAACAAATGATCTAGGGCACTTGAAATACTTCCTAAGAATGGAAGTAGCTCAAACACATAAAGGTATCTTCATTTTCCAATGTAAATATAAACTGGGCTTGTTGAAGGAAACGGGTAAGCTGGGTTGCAAACCAATGGAAACTCCTTTGCCACCAAATTGGAAAAACTAGTCGAAGGATTGGGATGAATCATTTGATAAAGAAAAATACCAAAGAATTGTCGATCAGTTGATCTATTTGTCCTTGTCACGGCTTAATTTAGCTTTTGCAATAAGCATGGTAAGCTAAGCAATACATGCACCTACTATACATCACTTAGATGTTGTTAATCATATTTTGAACTATCTAAAAGGGATACTAGGAAAAGGTATTTTCATTAAGAAGTACAAGAACAAGAATATAAAAGCTTATGTGGACACAAATTGGGGTAGTGATCGGATGGACTCAAAATCTACTATTGGTTTTTGCACAAAAAGTGTGGTGTAATCTAGTAACACGGAGGAGCAAAAAATATCAAGTAGTTGCCCATAGTAGTGCCAAAGCTAAATATAAAGCCATTGCTTAATGTTTGTGTGAAGTAATTTGGCTACAAAGATTATTAACAAACTTGGGAATTAGCTAGAATCAAACATCAATCCTCAGCAATAGCAAATCTACAATAAGTGTGATATGAAATCCCATTCAACATGAGAGAATGAAACATGTATGCATCAATAGGAATTTTATCAAATCTAAAATAGAGAATGGGGTTGTCAAGCTTGAATATATTCCTACAAGAAGACAAGAAGCTAATTTGCTAACTACTCTATCAAGACAATTGTTCCATCAAATGGTGTGTAAGTTAAAAATGATAGATATTTATTCTTTAACTTGAGGAGTGGTGTAGGAAATAATAATCGTTATTAGTCGATATGTTTGGCATTGATTTTTTCTGTATTTTGTTTGTGTATTTCTGGTTGCATCCTTAGTCATATTGTTGATAAGGTTGGATGTTGGGATTTATGAGGAAGACTTATCTTTAGGAGATTTAATCCTTATCTAATAAATCTTTTCTGCTCCAGCACTTATGTATATATATTGTTGAGAATCAATAATAAAGGATTATGAGTGTTCTCCTATTTTTCTTTGCTCTTTCATTTTAAACAAAAAATTTGGAACTTGGGAAATTCTGGCTTGGTTGCTCGAGTTGGAGCTTGATAAGGTAATTCATCCTGTAAAAATGGATTGGGCTAAGGCGTGGTAGATGTGCTTCCTGGATCTCCTCTGCCTGTAACTAATTTGGTTTTTCTTGCATTTTGTAGTTTAATAATCTCCTGCACTTGCCTTTGCAGGCATAACGTGGAATTTTTGATCGCCTCCTGTTGCTTCTGAAACATGTCTTTGAAATTTGAAGGTTTGCACAAGCCTGTTAAATTTATCATCTTGCACCTTAGTCCATTCCTCATGTTTCTGGTCGCATTCTTCCATCATAGCTATTACGGTTTCTTCCATTTTCTTGAAAGCTCTAGTATCAACCATCCACCATTAAAACTCTTATACCAATTGGTGTTGGAAGAGAATTTTTATAAGGGGGTTGTATTTAAAATGGAAAAATAACTTCTGAATGCAGAGGAGTGACTCGTATGCAAGCCAAATATAGGGAAGCAATGTTTTTTCTATTTTCCTCATATTTTTTCAGTGTCACCTTTACATGTTTATGGTGACTACATTCTGTTATGGAAATAAAAGATTCCACATGTATAATTTTGTATATTGCAACATGTAACTATAATCCAAACGGGTAGAAATTTTAGATAACTACAATGGGATTTTCTTTTTCTAGATATTGGATAGTGGGCCTATCGACCCTATAACCCAGGGCCACCAAGCCCGAGCTGACTCTAATTTCCGGAAGCTAGTGGTGTGTAAGACTTAACCCAAGTTTCAAACTCAACTATTGTGTCTTAGCCCCCATCTCTAACCTGAATATTGCCTCCAACCTTGCGTCAGAAAATTAAGAAACTAGTTTAAGTTTAAGAGAGGCTGTGTAGGACGAGTCCTATGCTTGTGTGTTACGTGTGTCTGTACCGTGTAAAATGAGAGAATACATGAGAACTTATAGGACGTACACCCCGAGTGCTTGTGTTTGTGGATGTGTCAATGCGCATGTGGAAGTGTGAATGATAGAGCATGTTTGTGTCGTTGTGAAGGGTGCCATGTGTCATAGTGGAGAGTAACGTGTGTTCTTTTCATAAAAAGTTAAGAAAACTATTCGGTAAAACCGAGGTAAGAACCTACCGGTTCGAACAGATCCCAGCCATTCACCCGCTAGGGATATATCAACTTGATGTGTCCTTTTTCGGTTCATGAACTGATCAACCAGGTCAGTTGTGATCCTTGATCCAGCAGGCTGATTATCCATCACTTTTGGATTGGAAACCGACCCATCCGAAGGTATAACCACAGGTATGCCAGCCAAGTTATGGCAAGGACACACAAGCAGTACATCAGATCTGTATATTCCTTGTTTGACAGTCAGCTTAACTAGAATTTAACAAAATATCAATTTTCCAATGTGCCAGTGGCCACATTTAAGGCATGATCTTCTCGAGAAAAATGTCAGTGATGGTTCACCTCGATGGGTATTGAGGAAGTCGCTAGCAGCCAAACACACAAGAAGTGCAGAGATAATTGGATGCATAAAGATGCTAACGAATTTACACGGATAACAAGGAAATTATTACAAACCCAACTTTCTTCGGTTCCCTTATGCAAATATGGAACCCGAATTCTCAAATAGGAACGAGATCCCACCCAAGAACTAACAATCGCCTAGTTTGGATTCGACAAAAGGGTAGGATTAAGATACACTACTACTGGGGAGAACGGCTGATAGTGAGCTCAGCTCTGAGATGGAGGATGCCATTGATGAAATATATGCTATCGTCTGCCACGAATGCATTCCAAGCTAGACCGAAGAGATTTCTATACCCAACAGCTTTCCCACCAGTGAAAGTATAGTTACCTTTGTACTTGCTCACGTACTCTTCAGTAGGCTTTGATCGTGCTGCAAATTCATAGTCAACAGCAAAACTTACCGAACCTTTCTCTTGCATTCCCAAGAAGAGACCAAAACAATGAAAAGAACTTTGCTGGTCCATGTTGCAATGAGCAGACAAGAAAAATCCCTGCCCGCCTAAATGAAATGCTTGAGAATAAACTCGACCAGCTGGAAATAGATTCTCACACTCCTCTTTCTTCAGGTCAAGGTACACAATACATTGCTGTCGGGGCAGCTCAAATTCAACGACCTTCACAGGGCGATATTTATATGCCCGCTCCACATATTGTCGAGATGTGGCATTAGCCTCTTCTGCAGCAAGAGAACGTTGCTTATATGGTGCCTCGGCCTTGAAAAAGAGAGCCTCAACTACAAACTTTGAAGCAATTTCAGGATCAAAATCATGGCTGCCCAGTACCTTCTTCAACTTTCTGCACGTCATGAATGGATATCGAATAAGGCGTCCAAGTCGGGAACCCATGATCTCTCTTCTATCCTCTAGCTTCGGATGATGGGCCCGGGCCCATTTGAGGATCAAATCATATACAGCATCCTCAGAAGCCACCTGAAGGTCATCACTAGCAAACACTGCCTCAATACCTGCCAGAGGCAAGTTCATGACCTCCTCTTGGCATCTGAAAAAATGCAGCAAATTATCAGTCATTTTTTGCATTTTTCCACAGGAAGTTAAGACAATTTATTCTCATCTAGAGAATTATTTGCATGCAAAAAGGAATATAAACCATAAAGATTATCTTCACTTGATTAACTTCCTAAACTATAAATATAATAGTAAGAACAAAAAAGTCTGCAATATCAACCCTAGGGATGAATGAAACCCACAAAGCCAGAAGTTTTGTAAGATCAAAAGAAAAATAATGCCATCGGCATGTTAAATTGATACAACTGATGATTATGTACCATAAATGGATCATGCATATGGCAGGGAAGACCAATGAGGTGTCACAGCATAAGGGTGTACCATAGAGCTTTTTAAAGGTACCTGAGTGTTGATCTAGATTCTCTCTGATCGAGTGGATAGCACCCCAGCACGGCCAAAATGGAGAACAATTTAATTGACTGTAATCATGCAATATTCAAAGAGGAAATATGCTGAAGAAAAACCTTACTTTGTTATGTCCTTGTATCGCGTAGCAAGAAACTGCTTTGCTGCATCTGTGAGTGGTTGAACTGCTTCTGCCATTAGAACACTTGAAGGAAGATCCAAATAAAGCAAAGCAGACTCAGAAGTCATTGGCAAGTTCCGCAATAGCTTGCTGCAATATCTCATGCAAGAGGCAACCTCAAATTTGTCTGCAGCCATTAAGACATCCAACAATGCTGTTGGTGTAGTTGTAGATAGAGTGTAGCTATACATAAAATTGAGAAGGTCCATAAGAGCCGCTTCTTCTGCTCAAAGATGCCATTATAGAGACATGTAACGATTTTGGTTAGTAAGGTACTGTTATATGACAGAAGGGAGACGCATGCGTGACACAGAAAAAACTCTTCTCCAATGAAGAAAAACATATAACCTTTAAAACTACTCATTAGATACTAAAATTTCCAACTACTTTTAACTGATGCCACTTAAAGATAGAAAAAAGATTCCAATAATTATAGAGACATAGAAACGTTTATCCTCACACTCACCAGATTCATGGATTCTCAAAGTTACATGACGCTGCTCCGACTCTTTCATCCCATTTGAAAATAACTACAATGAAATACAGAATTTTCAGTAAGTCAGATGAAGCATTGATAACAATACTGGAGACACTCCCCACCACTCAACTTCTTTTACCTTGTAAAAGAAAGGACTTTTTGCAGCTAAAATTGGAGAGCTTATGTGTAGTGTTTTAACTCGAATTACAGTTGAACAGTCCATGGATGTCACTGAGTCGATAAAACTTTCCTCCCCCACTGGAAATCCAAGTATATCGGGTTATTAGCATGCAAAGTTAGATTTAAACCAAATATGACAGAAAAGGTAACAGTGAACTACCAGAAAAATTATGGCAAAAAATACTAGCATAAAAATCATTCCTAATGCAGAACATATCAAATGCAGAAGCATTTTACAAAATTCAATCAGTGCAAATTAATGACTTAATAAGGAACTAATACCCCCACAATGCAATACCATCAAAGAAAAAAAAAAAAAAGAGTCCGCATCAGAAATGCAAGGACATTGACAGACCAGGAAGACAAGTTTGATCTCCAAAAGAAACTGAGAAATAAAATTTCCTGAATACCTGCACTGCACTTTAAGCATGGTAACACTAACACAGCAACAGGATTTATAACCACCTTCACGTTGTAACTAGAAAAAACAGCATGTTGCATGCACACTCAAGCAACAAAATCGTCTTAAGTCAATGAATTAAAAATGGAACAGAATATGCCCTAATTATTGCTGCAGTTAATTTTGAATATTTTGAGGTGTCACCCTCTAAATCAGAGACGTGACCATGACCAACTACGAACAAAAGAAAAATTAAATATGACACAATCACAAAAGAAAAATTTCAAACCTGAAGGAGACTCCTCAACCATTGCAACTGGCTCCTCATCTTGATTGTCATACACAGGACCATCATCTGAGTCTGGCATACTACAGTTAATAATCTGCTCTTCACACTGGACAGGACCTTCTAGGGCTACAAAGAATAAGGCAGGAGTAAAACAATTAGCATTAAACAAAATCATAGACAATTTCCACTAAAATTTATATACTAGTTTCTATTGAAAACAAGGATATATACCAAAGGGCATATTACTGATGGAAAGGCCTTTTAGATATTTTCAATAGCAGTGCCAAAACCAGCATATCTGAATTGTGGCTAGAATCTCATCAAGTGGCAACATTATCACTTTCATCAAAACAAATGTGGCTAAAATCTCATCAAATGGTGACATTATCACTTTTAGCACATAAATGGTCAGTTCAATCAAAATATGAGTTAAATGAGAGAGTTGGCAAGTAAAAAATTTAAGTTATATGGCATCAATTCTATCCCAAGAGAAAATATACAGGAGGCCCTCATATAAAAATCTATCACCTTGAAGCCTATACGACCCTCCCTTCGCACTTACTGCCTTCTGCTTCAAACATCATGATCTATTCTTCTAATAGGACCACCTAATTGCCTCAAATGCCCTTCTATCAGAAGTTGCTCATGTCAGAGCCATATAGATCCAACATACAAGTGTTTTCAACTGGAATTTACATCAACCCTCCAAATGGCCACCTTAATAAACACACGCTCTCTTCATAGCCAAAACTTCAATAAAAATTCACCTTGGAATGATGGCTATAAAAGTTAACCTTCAGTTCAACTTCATAGTGCAAAGGTTCACGTACTATATTTGTAAAGTTTTCTGTATAGTCAACTACCAGACATGACCAGCTTCCACATGGGGGAAGCATTACTACAGAAGGCTTCTTCTAAAGTAATAGGTCTCCACATTTTCCACGAGCTCATAGTCATGAATTAATACAGTATTAGATACGCCACAAAGCACTACTGCCTGTTGCATCTGTTGATAATCTACACCATTTAATCCACAATCTTTGCCACAAATGTCTTGCATGTCAACTTCAAAAAACACCTAAAAACAATGGAACCTCTCTAGATTTGCCTCTGCAAATGTATAGTGTTAAACTAGCAGAATCAACAGATCAGTCCCTGATAAAAAAGTTTGTTTCCACAAATCAGCAACCTTCACATGATGCAACTTATTTTACTTAATTTTACTTTTACTTCTTTTTTGAGGATCAATGTAACTTACTTGGAAACATTATCAAGCAAAAGATGAGAAATCATCCAATAAAGATTGTCAAGATTAAGATAACCTAAAAAATGAGACCAAGCTATCAAAAACTCCAACCAGCAACATCAACACTTCGTCCTCAACATATATCTCCTCACTGGTGCTCTCATGTCAGTTGATATTCTTATTAAAATCTTCAATATTAGGAAAGAAAAAACAGCCACCTTCTATCCTTAAAATACAATTTTCTTCTCAAACAAATATAATTAGGTGTAATTGGCTTAATAACAACTTTGTAACAACTCAAATTAAATACTATACACGATTTATCTTATACCACAGAAGCAAATACTGCCATATCTAGCAAACCTTTGCAGCTGTCGCAACATATTACCAACTTCTTATCCCAGCTAGTAGAACATATATTGCCAGTTCACAACAAATATTTAAAAAAAGTTTTTAATTTTCAACAATTCCAAGTCCTTTTTCATTAAACCTCTTCAGACTAGAAAATGTGGTCACTCAACCACTTTTCTTCTTCGGAGGAATTTCACCAATATAGTTTACTTCTTTAGACCTGTACAATTTCATGACACATATTGCATATGTTCAAGCACATTTTTAACTCAAAGGTAGATCTATATGCACTTAGAGAGAGATAAGAGAACAAACTCATGTTATTCAGGCATTCAACATATTTAATCACTTCAAAAGAGAAACTAATAAAGGGAGATATAGAGAACCTCCTCATTATAATAACTACTTACACCATGTCTTATAAGTATAATTTATTTGATCACCTAAAACACACATTCAGAAGCACTTAAAACCCTTATGATGGAAACCTCAAAAGAGAGATTGATACACTTGTCAGTTTGGTTTAGTTTTCATTTTTATTTATTATTTATTATTGATAATTTAGTAAATTTGGATTTTCTTATTTCTTACATGTCACTTCTCAGTCCAAAAGTTAATTTGCCTTGACAAATTAATAAGAAAACTTAAATTTGCAACTCCACAAATAAAAATGCCTCATTCAACTTGTTATGACAAAAATATTCTGCCAGAGAACTTATATAACTGTGAACTTGTGAGAAATGATGTGTTCCAAAAAGAATGTCTCAAGACATTGACAAAGTTATTTACTGGCTAGAGCATTCATGTCTCAACACATTACTATCATGTTTCAAAAAGGATTTTTCTGCATTAATGGAGCGATGATTCCAAATGTCTTTCCAAGAGAATGATAATTTCTGCTAAATGTCATTCCTTTCTTGAAGATAACCTCCAGAAGCTACTACCATAAGACTCAACAAAACATGTAAACAACTCTGTGAATAACCTTCGAATAATTAATCTATACTCAAATGTAGAATCTTCTGATCAATCCCCATCTTTCCCATCAAATGGAACATCATCTCGATAAAAATTTAGCACACCAAGCATTTCTCAAAATCTATTCCTTTCTCTTTTGTACTCAAGTCCATCTAAATACTTAACAGAGCTCAGATGTCCACTCAATCAATAGTTACAACTATGCACAAAATACTTGAAAAATTAACTGCCACGTGTAAGAATTAATTTATACGGTCACTATTGTGCATAAATTGTTGAGATATATTGAGCATTTATCTTAGCAAGACAAACATCTCTCCAAGTCATTCCTTTCTCCTTTCCAATTAATTCTGTCTAAACACTTAACATATGCACGAATAATCACAACATTGTCCAAAACACTTCAAAAGAACAAAATTTCCACATTCAATCAAATACTGCCATGCATAACGAATAATCAGTACAGTTTTTGACATGTATAAATTGCCCCTACACGAATAGAACATCAACCTTGAACAATTTTAGCACGACCACACCTTTATCAAAACCATTCCTTCCTCTTTCCTGCTTACTTCCAGAATGAATTGAATATAACCTGGATATCCTCCCAATCAATAATCCCCAAAACATAAAACCAGCAAAATTTCCATACTCCATCACATACTGCCACATGTGATGATTAATTAATACCATTCCTGCTATATCTAAATAATTGCCGGGATATGGATGGAAACACCAGTTCCAACATAAATATCCAAAAAGAAACATTTAACAAAAGAAATTGCTAGAAATTAAAAAAGAATTTTGAAAATATTACCATTCTCTCTCTTGATATCTTCCCTACGTCTCTTGCGATTCCGAGCCCAATCAGCGATACTGGTGCAAGCCTCACCGTTGGATTTGAAATCGGGGAGGTCGGGGACAACTTCGATCTTCAGGATCCGATCGGAGAAGTTGCTATCGTTGAAAGCAAAGCCGAAGTCAGAACCGGAAGCTCCACCGGGAGTAGTAGAAGTAGAAGAGAAGTCGGAGTCCATTACGGTTCGGGGGTCGAAGAGATCCAAGTTCGGTTCTCTCATGTGTGTCCGTACGATTTGGTGATGGTTAATGATACGTTGTTAGTACTACCATTCTTATGGTTGTGTGTGTTAAGGGCTGTTTGAATCGAATGGTTCGAAGTCGAAAGAGCGAGGGGGAGAGAAAAGGGCTTTGATATTAACGCTGTGTTTGCCACAGAAAAAATCAAAGGAATTCTATAGAAACAGAATGAAATCCGGGAAAATACGATGTTTGGATATAAAAAGTAAAGGTAGAAATGAAAATGACTAAAAATGAGGAGAAATAAGTGAAAATATTTTTATTTTTAAAATTATTTATTTTCTCTTCTTTAAAAAAAAAAGAAATACAAATAAATTAAAATCAATTGAGATTACAAAAATATTTCAAAAAAATATTAAACATATAAAATTAAGGATATTTTAATCTATCACTAATCTTATTTCCTCTTTTTTTTTTTATTTCTCTATAAATTCAAACAAAAAATTAATAATATATTTTCTTTCATATCCTTTATTATCCTTTAAATATGTATCCATTTCTGTTTATTTCTACTATTTACTAAGATTAGCAAAAGCGTAAGTAATGTTTTTATTTTTATGGGAAGACAAGGGTAGAAATATTTCATGGCTAATTAATCCCAATTCCCATGTGATCGAATCACAAGATATCTAATGCAAGCAAAAACTACTTTCTATTTTCCATTTTAGGCAATATATCTCATTTATTACCTAAATTTTACTTATTTCTTCAATTCCAAGTTTGCATTAAAGGAGCTTACAGTGTATGCATGTTTCTTGTTTCACCCGATTTAACCCTCACTGCTCTTAGTTGTTCAGATTTAGTTTTTTCTTTTGTTTTTTTTCCTTGATTATATTACAATCAAGGAAGGGAGGGAGGATCTAAACTACTTAATGTCTTTACTTCTTGCAAAATAAGCTCTTCCAACTTTTTATTAATATTTCAAAACTCTCTCGACTATTAACATTCCAACTTTTTATTTCGACTTTTTATCTTGACCTTTTTTTTTTTTTTCTACCAAACCATTATCTTAGCTTTAAATCAAGATTTTTCACTTGCAATTTTTCTTAATGTTAACATTTTCTATTTTATTCACCGTTTATCATCCTACAAACCTTGATTTCTATACTTTACCTTCTCTTTCTATTGTTTCCCGTGCATTGTTGCACTATTCATGTATTATTTATGTATTTTTCATGGTAAAAGTATTTCCATCTTCCAAATACTGAGGAAATCTAGTAAATTGTCGCTTAATTTTCTCTAAAAGGATTGGCCCTTTTTTTCGCCTTCGCTTGAAGTCTAAAATATATTTTCTTAGTAAAAAAAAAAAAAAAAGGTCTAAACTATAATCTGTTATACATATAAAAAATTACAATACACCTTGTGTTTTACCAGTAATATATGAGAAATTAAGCAGAGCAGTTTGATGGCTTGACAGGATAATAATTATGATGGTACATAAGTAATAAAAATTACTTACTAGGAAAAATTTTGCTACATCAATATTTTTTTTTAGTGTTAGAATTAGTGTTATATATATATATACTAGTTAAAGAACCTGACAATGCATGGATTAAAATATGAATAACTATCGCAATTTTTTATAAAACATATTGAAATAAATACAATCAAGATCAATGGATGTAGAAACTATTAAAATATGAACACTGTAATGATATGCTTTATTGTTACGAACAAATAGATATATGAAGTTTCCTTCTCTTTTCATGTGTATCTAACTGTTATTTATTACGTATTGAATTGAATTGAAAAAATTATAACATATTGTATCATAAAAAATTATAAAAATATATTATATTAAACTATACTTCTATTATAAAAAAATGAAAGCTTCTGATTTATGCTATTATAATCTCCTTACGCTCAATTATTTATAAAAATGCAGTTAAATATGAATTAGTGTGCATAGATAAACTTGATTGAAACTTATCCTTTTTGTATTCCGTTTGATTTTTTTAATTGTTTTTTTCTTATACAAATCCATGTAATAGAATGAGTTTTCACCGGATTATAAATGGATTTGTATAAAAAGAAAAAAGACTTATAAAAGTGCTTGATTCAACCAAATTTTCATTGGCTTACATATATATTTTTTATAAAAGGGCTTTATAGGAATTACTTGATTTGATCAAATCTTCATTGTTTGACCTTTTTTCTCTCTCTCCTTGCCATACAGAAAAGGAAAGAACTTCAAATTTTCCTTAGATTACATATTACATATAAAGCTTACAAAAACCGCTTGTTTCAACCATGTCTTCCTTGTTCAACCTTTTTTCTCTCTTTCCTCACTATAAAAAGAGGAAAGAACTTCAATGCACAACGTGAGAGTAATGTGAGAATAAAAGTTTAGATAATAATTATAATTTTTTTAAGAAAAATGTAAATATAATATAATATTTTTATCTATTGTATGCATTAAGAAATTATTTAAGCAATACTATGATATGCAACATATATATTATAATGGATATGTATATATATTTTTTGGCCAAATTATAATGTACAATGCAAACATTATATACATATGTATCACAATACATTGTGCCATTGCACAAAGTTTTGTTTTAAAGTATATCAACCCACAATATACTCGTATTACTAATACAATAAAATAGTAAATAATTAATTAAATAAATCATCTATGAATTATTTAAAACAAGTACAACAACAATAATGAGGCCCATTACACTGCTATGTGAATATGGTTATGTTGATTAAAGTTAATTATCCACGTAGTTTAATATCTCAACCATTATTAATATTGATAATAAGATAAGGTATGGAAGATGTTGACATGCTTTTGAGTTTATCAATATTGTAAATCAACATTTTATGTGTAAAAGAAATTAATGGAGAGAGATTTATGGGAATAGGGAAATTAATGGAGAGAGAGGGGGGGAAAGAGAAATTGAGAAAAATTCCAACTCTACCCATATTATAAAATATTTATAATTTTAGTAAGTTATTCTTAGTGGTTGGTCTTTTTGTTATATAATTTTTAATTGAAGAATTAAATAATAATTTTAAAGGGGATAGCTACTTAAATAATATATAGATATGTATTGATGGTAAAAATATATATATATTTATTTAAAATATTATCATAATTAACATTTTAATTGACAATGCATACTTGTAAATTGTTAAAAACTAATATTTTTAATAAATATATATATATATATATATATCACCATAAATTCTTATAAACATGGTGTAATCACTATTATCGAATTTTATAGACAAATATTATTTGTTTATTATATATGACGATTGACAATTTTCATATTTATTTATATAACTTATCAAATAAAAAAGGTCATACTTATATAGGCACACTTTGTATCATATTCCTTTTACGCTTGCCTTGAAATGCATGTTATAGACCTATAAAATCTTTATTAAAAGAATATGTATTTTTATATAATCAAACATTTTATGTTAATTTAATTTGTAATAATATACAATTGTTATATTATTGGGAGAAGTGAGGCAGAAAAAAGTTATTTGAGGTAGTTTTATAACAACTTTTATCTATTGTCCTAGAGAAATAATAACTATCATATAAAGAAAACTATATTTTTCTAATCAATCACATAATTGATTTATTTAATTATTTATCATTTTGAAGCACCTACAATGTAATTGTGATGTCATTTAATACTAACGTTTTTTGTATTAGTCATATATCATGTTAATAATAGTTTTTATATATGGTCGACTACCTCAAGCTTAGGGTTGAGCACCTTGACTCCTGCGATCATGGCATCGAGGATAACCTACATAGATCATCTTGGGCCTATAAGTAAGTAGGTCTACTTGCTTAACAATAACCTTGATAGTGATTAAGTCAATCTCCTTGGACCTTATGCTACGTGATGATACTACCTTGACAAAGTCATAAGAAGAAATAAAGGGTCTAACCAAGTGGTGTCTCCTACTGCTAGAGTCGACTCTTATGAGTTGCCAACTAGCTTCCAAGGAATCCTTAACAACCTTTCTCAAACAATCCTAGAACCCATATTTGTAGAAGCCTTATAAGGTTTAGCCACACAATGATTGTATCGCATTAAATGTGATGTGAACCTTAGCCATTAATTTCTATAAGAACCCAAACCTTACATGGCCTTAGTCATACGACACCACCAAGTATATACAAAGAAAAGAAAAGCAAAAAGCATAAAGGCAATCATTTCTACTATCGCTAAAAAGTCCCATCGATTCCCTAAAACCTATGGCTACATACCTTGAGTTAACATAGACTCAGAGGTTAAAAATGTAAATACTTGGCTCCTTTTCCTCATAAGTAAGTCTTAGACTCTTACTCATTTATTGCTCTCCCCACTTTTATTCCCTCTCGAACCTCTTTAGTTAAAGTGTTCTCTCTATCATAAGTCTTACTAACTTGAGCATCATGACGATCCCATTGAACAATCCCCTAACTACTCTACTCACTTTTGTTAATCTCACAAATTGGCCTAGGTAGCTTAGAGTCACCTCGATCCGTCTCATTCGACTTAAGCTACCCATCAAACTTTACCAGCTAGAATTTTGAGACAGCATATCGTGTATTAACATTATTCATATTTTGATTATTAGTTTACTAACAAATTTTCAATAAAACGAATTCTTATGTTATTTTATTAATAATAATGATTATGAGGATGATGATGATAATAACAATTGTTTGATTATCATAATTTAATTCTATTATTTTATCTAACGATTTACATTATTAACATTACTAATAATAACATTGGTTTATTAATGAATTTCGATTAAAACAAATTTTTCGTGCTTATAAAATAATGAATGGTATAGCAATAGTTTAATCAAACTATCATAATATGATCAATGAAAATACTAAATGTCTAATACAATGTAAGAGAAAAATTTGCAAACGGAGATAAAATTATTAATTAATTATGTAAAATAATGTATTGAATAATTTATGGAATATCATACATATGTAAGGTGTGGACTTCATTGTTTATCATGATGCAATCTAAACGTTTAAAACTTTATTCTCAAAAGAAGTATAAAATTCATCCATTAGTTTGAAGGAGTTCAATGAATTACATTCTAGATCATATGTTCTTTATATTTCTTGTGTGATAGCATCTTAACTATTTAAGTTTATATAAATATTCAAGATAAATTTAACTTAATTATAGAGACAACTCCTATAAACTTCAAGTGCAATTTGAAAATAAAAAAATTTAAAACTACATTTTAAATTCCTATATCTATTTTTGTGCTTATGTAGCTTTTGTCCCAATCTGAATCCATTTTCTTATTTTGTCTACATAAATTTATTTCTTGATCATCGCCTATATAATAAATAAATACAAGTTAGTTAAAAAAAAAGTAATTGAAGTAAAAAGTGAAAATATACCTAAAAAAAGATAATAAAATTAGAAGGTCTATGAAATAGGCAAAATTAAAATTACAAACTTAAATATGAGAATACATCAACCCATCATATCATAACATAATTTATCTAACTCGAGCATATAAAATTTCATTAACAATTTGCATGACCCAAAAATGAAAATAATGCATTTTGAAAATTTATCAACCATTTTAGTAAAGTTTGAAAGATCCATTTGAAAAGTAAAAAAAGAGAACACTAATGAGAGATGAAATAAAAGAAAAGAGAAATAAAGTGAATGTAGAGTTATTTATAGAGAAAGAGACTGAAATTGAAATCAATAACTTAAATTGAGTAATACATTTTATAATTGAATTCAGCTAGCTTCAATAATTTACTAAATTGCAGATTTCATGATATAGAAATGAATATAAAAGCTTGTTAAGAAAAATACAAAATAAAAATATGCAAAGGAAAAAACTAAAAGAAAATCAAATAAGTAAAATTGAAATTGCCAACTTGAATCAAGTAATACATGAATTCATCAACTTGCGATGGAGTTTATCAGCTCCAACATTTTTCCTACCTACTAAATTTCATGAAATTATTAGTATAATCTAGAAACACCAATAAAACACAAATTTTATATTGAAAATAGAAACATATTTGTTGAACCAATCATGCTTAATTATTTACAAAAAAACTTGTTTTGATCCTTTGGAAATTTATATTATAAAAATAAAAAAGTTAAGTGGGAAGTTAAAAAAAGAAAGATAGAACAACTTTTGTTAGTAGGTGAAATTCTTATCATGATGGTCGTGTTAGGTAAGAGTAAATTTACATAAGGAGATATACATAGGTGATATTATTTAAAGATAAAGAATGATGGATGGATCTACATAAAAACATTGATTTGATGATATCTTCCTCAAGTTATGGCTTTTTCTCTTAGCTTCTGAAATTTATATATTATGTGATGTGATTTATGTTTCTCAACATTGCTACTATAAATTTTCCTTAATTATACAATAGTAGTGCTAGTTGTTTGTGGTAATAATATTCGTATTAATTATTCATTATGTAATATAGGATAACTAATTTGTTATGCGTTCCATCAATAGGCTGAAAATTGTAAGTTTCATGAAATTTATTATGTATACTCATGGAAATATTATGAATGATAATAAAGGACCAAAATAAATTACTAATAGGATTAAGAATTTGACAATGAAAAATAATGCCACGTCTAATAAACTCATAGCATTCAATCATTACTTTGATGGATAGGTAGAGGCTTGAGACATTTACGTTCTACATGGCTCATATAGAGGCTATTGATAGACTTTTAAGGACATGGGCCCTCAAGCTCCAAATAGATTAGCTTAAGACTTAGGCTAAGCTTTAATAAGCCTAATCTAGAGAGTGGTTTAGCCTCATTTCTTATAAATAAGAGATGAGGTCTCCAAGTAAGGGGTTTTTACTTTCTCTCCCTCTCTCTTAATTAGGGTTTTTTATTCTCTCATCATTATGGCTAATTTAGGCATCAAAATGGTTGCATCAGAGTAAACTCCTACATCTCCTATAGCCATATTTTGTCTTATAGGTGACCATACAGTGGTGTGAAGAATACTCACCAATATTGGCATTATCTATGGGAAGGTTGCTTGGCTTGATTCTCAAGGTCGATAATTATTCCTTCAAATAACCATGTGAAATAACATATTCCGAGGCATTCTTTAGCTAATGACACTCATCGTTGTTATGGTCGCTACTACAGTAGAAGTCGCAATATTTGCTATTATCATGTTGACTCAGTTTGCTTTTCATTTTCTCTAAGTGTAGCACCATTCCTAAGTTGCAAACTTCCATAAAAGTGTCCCATATGGGCTTGTACAAGGAGTATGCTGGTTGGAGGTTGGTATTGGGTTAGATTAATGCCGGTCCTTTGAACCATTTCCTTACATCTCGGGTGATCCTATAACGACTCCTTTTCTTTTTCCTTTTTCTTATTCGACCTTCCTTAGTTGGCTTCACTCTTGGTGTGCAAATGTTTTCCTCTTAGTTGATATACTTTTAGGCCCTCTTCTAAAATTCGGCTAAGGTAGCAGGCTTATTCTTCGATAGAGCCTTGAAAAATTTGCAATCGGGACCAACTCCCATGGTAACAGCATGTACTACAACTCCTTCATTAAGCTACTAAATCTCTACTATAGCTTTGTTGAACTGATCTATGAATAATTGAAGAGATTCCTTGTCCTTTTCCCAAACAAGATATAAAGACGAGTTATCCTTAGTTGCAACCTTACTTACCTAGATGTGGAGGGCAAACTTCTTGGCAAGCTCATCAAAATTTGAGATTGATTTTTTGAATAGATGGTCAAACTTTGTTCAAGCTACCTTCCTTAGGATACCGAAGAAGGCTTTACATCTAACCCCATCACTAAGGCTATGCAAATACATGAGAGTCTGAAGATGCATCAAGTGATCATTTATGGATTCTTAGTCCCATCATGTGGCTCTAACATCGGGAATTTAGTTCTTTATAGAAGTGTTTGCTTGTGGATGAGAGTTTGGAAATGCATTAAGTGATCATCTATGGATCCATAGTCTCGTCTTATGGCTCTAACATAGAGAATTTAGTGCTTGGTAGAAGTACTTGCTCCTGGAGTTTTTGGGAGAATGGATTTTGCTACTTGTACTTAAGGTAGCTATCTTCATCTTTTTACTTCCAATGTTATTAAACATTTTCTTGATCGTAAAATTTGCTAGTTGATTATAATATACATCCTCTATAGGCTTGTCAAACCATGGAGTTCTACTCTTATCTCATGAAGCGTTGTTGCGCGATGCAATTAAGCGAGTTGCCCATATGAGTCTTATTGATAAAGGTTTTTCCCAAACGTATAAATTAAGCTACTTAGAGCTATTTTTAACCTAAGATTTGATCACGTCTTCTCTTTAACTCATTCCCAACCTCTTAAAGGTCTCACTGATCATGTGGGATAGCTCAAGAAAGGCTAGCAACCTAAACTTTTATATGAAGGACTTAACTAAGGAAGATTGAATTGACCTCCTTTAGCTCGAAACAGTCGTCTTTAGTTAGATTTTGATTTGATCAACTCCAAAGGGTTCAAACTCTGACATTGGGTGCAAACAGTTATCTTCCTTGTTCGAATAATTGCCCATCAGCCACCATGATGTCAATACATTCCCTAAAAATTAGGGAGTATTCTTAAAATTAAATTAAATTCACATGTTGGAATTGGAGGCAATGGTTACCACATTCAAATTATCCTACAATTGTAAAAGGAGGTCCGAAAGCAATAGGCAGGTTCTTCTAAACTTTTGAGTACTCTACTTTCTACTTTTCATTATCTTTTGTAAACTTTATCTAACTTAGGCATTAGAGTAGCAACCTTGGAGTTGCCTAGACACCCTTTTGGCCTA
Source organism: Lumnitzera littorea (assembly GCA_024138015.1). NCBI lineage: Eukaryota > Viridiplantae > Streptophyta > Magnoliopsida > Myrtales > Combretaceae > Lumnitzera > Lumnitzera littorea. Next base: position 20,451,560 of record JAMXBB010000001.1, read on the forward strand.
ATTTATTTTTATTTTGTAGAGTACTTATGAGCCTGGTTATCGAGATATCATTCTTATCAAAATTTGATATCAACAATTAGCACTATTTGTTTCTAACACCACATTATGGCTAGAACTAATTTACGAGAAACAAACACTCTAAAGAGGAGTAGGGCCCTTCAAGTGATTCAAGAACAACAATCACCAAAACAACATACTCTTGAAGTACATTAAGTCAAAGTACACAACTAGGTGACCCAAAATCAAGAACAGCAAAATAGTGACCTACGAATAGCATAACTGGAGGTGTTATGTGCGAAGATCGTGAAGGAATTGGAGAAGGTTTAAGCCTCTATGGAGAATTACATCACAAGCTCAACAAAAGAGATGCTGCTTCTTCTTCTACTCCTTCTTTACAACAAGTAGGGTGGCGGGTTGATCTGATAACATAGGAAGAGGCATTGTGGCAAAAGGAAAGCTCTCATGGTGAATGAAGATGACCTATAGCAAGGATAGGAACCATGATCAAGGGAGAACTGCTAACTATAGGCGTTGTTATAGACCCTCACTATGCCACATGTATAGCCCCCTTTGGGTAGAAGAGTTGAGAATGTGATTGCTTGCTTATCGCAAAAAGCTATGGCAAACATAAGCCTACAAGATTTAAAGGATTTTATTAAGAACTGACTATTGAGGGAACTTCTAGGAAAGAGATGATGTGAAAGGCAAAAAGGTGAACCCTTTCGTATAGAGCATAATGGACAAGGTCTTACTATTAATTGTTTGGCTACCTTAGTTTAACACGTATCATGGGAGTAACGAACTAGATGACCATTTGAACACATTTCAAACTTTGAAGGAGCTTTATGGATTAATTGATGCTATTTCTTATAAGTTTTTCTTATCCACTTTAAGGAAATCTGTAAGCAATTAGCTTAATTCGTTGAAGGCAACCTCCATCTCTTCTTTTGATCAACTGTCTGAGCAATTCCATGATTATTTTCTAGCCAGTAAACCTCTAGCTAAGGATTCTTTACTCTTGACATTGATCAAGCAGAAGCAAGGAGAATCGATTAAAGACTATGTTCTTAGGTTTAATCAGTTGGTGATCAAGATCACCGACTGCAACAAGAGTATGGCATTACACACCATCTATAGAGGAGTTAGGGAAGACTCGGACTTCTTCAAGTCCCTCGCAAAACACTCTTTGACCTTACTAGATGATTTCACAAAGAGCTCGGAAAAGTTCATCCAATAATAGGAACAAATGTAGGCTAGAAGGGAGTTAGAGAAAAAAGGCATGAAAGGAGGCTAGATAAGGATAAGGGATCCATGAAGGACAAATTAGGTAGGAATTTTTTTGTGTATAGCAAACTTAACTGACCATTAGGAGATTGGAAAAGATCGATACCATTTTTGTTGAACATACCCCTCTTAACCAACCTATATTGAATATCTTGATGGAGGTATGTAATCAGGGCATTCTAGTTTAGCTTAAGAAGATAAAGAGCAATTCAGCTAGAAGAAATCCGAATAAGTATCATTATTTCCATGGAGATAGGGGCCATAACAAGAACGAGTGTATATATCTAAAGAATGCACTCGAAGATGTTGTACAGAGGGGTTACTTAAAGAAATTTGTAGCAGATAAGGAAGAGCACATTAAGTGACTAACACAGAGATCGAGGATTGAGTAGTAAGCTTAGAATGGGGAAACCTGACCTAATAATCATGATCTAGTAGTACATGATAATGAGAGAGGAGATAACCGAGCTCCTCCAGGCGAGATAAATGTTATCTTTGGAGGACTAGTAGGAAGAGGTTTTTTGCCCATCACAAGCTTATTGAATACATTAAGGGATCAAGCATTGAATTTAAGAGGTAAGAATCATAGGGTTGATGACATGATCGTATTTTCGAACAAGGATATGTAGGGGGGTTCAGTTTTCGCATAATGATGCCTTGGTTATTATAACTAGAGTACTGGATTTTGAAGGTAAGAAGGTGATGGTAAACACAAGGAGTTCTGCTGATATAATTTTCAAGCATGCTTTTGATAAGATGTATCCTAAACTTGAGAACATTAAGATGCAGCCGTACAAGTATAACTTGTATGGATTCAATAACCAACTAGTTAAAGTACATAAGTGGCCACGTTGAACTTACAGATCGAAGATGACAAAAATGTAATTGAGAAAGATGTTAATTTTGCGCTTGTAGATTGCCCTTCAACATACAATGGCATAATAGGCTAACCTTTTATCAACATGTTTAGGATGGTAGTGTCCACAGCCCACTAGAAGGCAAAATTTTCCTACTCCAATGTGGAAAAGGACAAGTTATGGGGACCAGTTACTATCTTGAGCTCTATACCTAAAAGCTTTAAAGAGGTATATGCAGATTAGAGGAGAGCCAGTGGAGGAAACACTAACAATTCAACTCAGTAATAACCTTAAACATATGACTAAGGTTGGGGCTAGTATGCTAGTTGACCTAAGGGAATGCATAATATGTTTCCTTTGAGCTAATAGAGACATTTTCACTTCGTCTCTCTTTGACATGTTAGGTATACCCAAAGAGGTCATTACCCATAGGTTGAACGTTGATCTGAACGTAAAGGTTATGCAGTAGAAGAAAAGACACTTCACTCTAGAGAGACAAGTTGCAATTGAAGAGGAGGTATAGAAATTATTAAAAGCAGACTTTATTAGAGAAGAGCCATATCTTACATGTCTTGAGAATTATGCATTGGTAAAGAAAGCAAATGAGAAATGGAGAATGTGTATTGACTTTACCGACCTGAATAAGGCATGCTCGAAAGATTGCTTCTCCCTGCCTTGAATAGATTAAATGGTTGACTCGACCTTAGGGCATGCCTTGTTAAGCTTTATGGATGCATTCTCGGGGTACAATTACATTAAAATGCATCCTTTTAATCAGGTACACACCTCCTTTATTACGAACTTTAGACTTATTGTTATAAAGCTATGCCATTTGGATTAAAGTGTGCATGAGCCACTTATTAGAGATTAGTTACCAAGATGTTTAAACCTTAGATACATATAAATATTGAGGTTTATATTGATGACATGATAGTAAAGAGTAGGATGAATGATAACCACTTAGTTAACCTCTAGGAGACCTTCGACATTTTAAGGAGATATAATATCACTACACCAAAATTAGCTTTTGGCTATGTCTAACAAACATAGCTATACAAAAAAAAAAAATATGGAAAAAATTTATTAGCCACATTTAATAAACGTAGCCTTAAACGTAGCAAAAGGCATGTAATAGAAAGTTCAGCTACATTTCAAAGTGTAAGCATGGCTAATGGTAAGAAACATTACAAAATAGACATACCATCTACTACATTTACACGTAGCTAATGGTATATTGATAAGAATTAAACTACGGGGCCTTTGGCCTGCAGCCAAGCTCGAGAACTAAAAGGATTAACCAGGTGAATCCTCTTGCTCTAGTTGACCTCCGCTAAGGCTGAGCTACTCCTTATTGTCGATTAACTCCCACGTATGCCAAGTGACTTCACATCTCTCAGAAATTAAGTGCCAGCTAGACAAAATGCTTTACTCACAGCCTTACGCTTTATACACCCCTATTTGGTTATGGTTGAGCTGACCACTAACTCAACATCATTGATATCGAGAGACCGAGATATCCTATATGAGTCTTCAGCCAGTCTTTCTCGGATGAGTCCACATATGTTCAGTACCCTTGCTCAGCACTCCATATCAGCCACCCATCCCGATTGTGTTGATTTGTTTTCATCTTCTAAAGGCATTTCCAATACATTGTTGCCACATATCCAGGTTACTTAGAGAATCTGTTGCACTTAGTTATTACTTTTTCTTAAATATTTATTTTTACCCTTTTATATTTTATATTCTTGTACATTATTTCTTTAGGACAATAACTTTTTTTCCTTTTCCATTTTTAGGCAAGTCCTCTAATTTCTCGAGTATAAATGCTCAATGTACATATAACCATAGATCATCTTATCATCATTAATGCATTGAATCTTTTTCCTTTTGTGAACATTGCTCTTGGTAGCTTAGTTGCTCCTTCACTCTTATCCTAACCCTTAAGCAAGGCTAAGTGGCGAGTAACCTCATCAAACGAACTTGTATGTCATATCGAGCTGTGTTATGAGCCTTCAGAAGTTCCATTAGTGCATCATATTCTTTAGAGCTGTTCGTAGGTTTGCTTATCTTACTTTTCCTATTCTTTTACGCACATTACATTACTTATTTTCAAGCTTTCGACAAGCTTGGACTCACCTCTGCAATTGACCTTGTCTACCCTTAGCTCCAGGTTGCATCATCTTGGTATCAGAGTGTAGGTTTCATTTTGGGTAAGTTGTATTTGAGATTTGTGAAGTAATGTTTGTTGTCATAAGTGTGTTGAAGTTGTAGAGAGGATTATTAAAGTATTCTAAGTCAATAATAAGGTGTAGTAACTTGTTCTTGAGTAACCTGTTTTACCCTGCTTTGGACGCTTGAAAACAAAGCAAGTTTTTTGTATTGTGACTTGTTCAATAGTATAGCTACTGTAGTTGCAGGTTACTGAGTATCTAGTTTGAGAATTATGTGTGTTGCTTAGTTAAAAGAAATAAAGCCAAGCACATTTCAAAATCAAAGGTTTGATATTCAAATTTGTCAAAGAAATGACTTACCCAAGTGTGAATGCTGGAATTGGGGATGACAATAGTGAAGTTATCTACCATGGCTGATAAGCCTAAAACACCCTCAAAAGTACATACGAGAGACTAGACAAGGTAACTAAACTCTTAGTAGACTTGACCAAAGCCATTCATGCAATGGCCTATCGTCTTGCTGATGCTATGCATAATACTCCACAAGTTACCCTGACCTGTTAATGGATAGATCCTAGCTCAACGAGTTCGAGGTGGAGGAGTAGGTAAACAAGTGAGGAGAAGGATTGACTTGGGAGACTTGGATGAAGATGAAGATGAAGAGGAAGAATGTAATGAAGAAGAAGAAAAAGCTTGAGTACTCTAAGTTACCGACCATGTGAAGCTTCAAATCTCGAGCTTTAATAGATTTGGAAGTACAGATGATTATTTGGATTGAGAAGAAAAGGTAGAGTGTATTTTTTATTATTACCAATATGAAGGCTACGAGAAAGTAAGGACTGTTGTTATTAAGTTCTCTAGATATGCTGCCATGTGGTAAAAGAACTTTCAGGTCATGAGAAGACGAAAAGGATATAGAGAGATCAGTACTTAGCCTAAGATGAAGAGAATACTCAGAAACATGCTTGTATTGAATACCTATTTACAGGACACTTCTGCTCGATTTTAGGAATTGAGACAAGGAGGCCGAACTATTGATGAGTATGTTCAAGAATTCCAAATACTTACATTCACTGTGAAGTAGAGGAGCCATCAATGTGAACAGTCTTTAGGTTCCTTATTGGTTTAAGGAATGATATCCGAGATATTGTGGAACTTCAACAAATTACCACAATAGATGAGGCTATACGAATAGCTTAGTGAGTAGAAAGACAAAGGAGGAGTAAAATACCAACCCAACCCCTTACAAGCTGACCTGGTTAGTCAAGCCGACTTGTTTAGGGAAGCTCTCAAACTCAAATAAGTACTGAGCTAACTAGATGAATAGATGTCACGGTCAAACAAAAGGGCTGGCCTAAAAGTGACGTATTGACTTGAATATATAAGAAAGGATAGGGATTTGAAAGGAAGACAAGCCAAATCAAATGCTTCAAGTGTTAGGGATTTAGACATATGGTGGCTCAATGTTTGAACCGACAAACTATGGTCATCAAAGGAGATGTTTCGACACTTGAATTAGATAATACTGACGAGGAATGTCACGCCCCGAAGAGTAGAGTCATAATAGCCCCATCGTATAAGTTATTCTAAGTTAGAAGTTGGCCTTATAACCGCTATTCTAGACCTAATTTATACGAGACATCTACGATTAACTCACTTTGAAGTAAACAGTTCGTAATTTAAATAAATCATTTACCTAAGAAAGTAAGAACATATATATATACACTAGAATTTAGTCATTACAATTAACGTTTACAACATTTCACTGTAATCTATCCTGGTTAATACATTATTTAGAAATGAAAAATTCTAAGATAAGAGCTTAGACCTTAAAAATATTTGTCTGTTCTTCAAATGTTTTCCCTTACTCCCTAGGATCCAACAGTTGCTGGCTTTAAAGTAGTTGTAAGCCGCTTCTTGGCCAGCACTTGTAACGATGTCTATAGGGATGTGAGCAACCACAGCTCAGTAAGTTAGGATGGAGAACTTAAAACTATACCACAAACGCAAACAAGGTTATCAACCAACTTATTAGGTATAATGCATGTTTAAGTAAATACCATCGCACAACGTTGTCTGACCCATCATGAGATTAAAGAAATTGTGCCCACTCTAATCTAGGTTGAGGAGTTACTGTTAATGCAACAATTTACGACCAAACCTAGGCTTATGCAATGGAGACACTGTTGACTACCTTCGAACCATTGACTTCATCCTTACCATGACTTCCTCACATGTCACTTAGTTTAACTAAGGATGAAGAAGGGACCCATTATGCTATCCAACACTATCCCTTTCGAAGGGGTTGGTATTTGGCCGAAGAATCCTAGGTTTCCCCTAATAAGCTACCATGTAAGTCCAATTATGATTACAGGTCGTATATTTGATTAAGTCTAGTTTAGGCTGATCAATCATTTCATACAAATCATATAATACAAGTCAAGCAGCAAATCAAAAATCATATCATCAGCTCAAAACAAGCACAATCAAGTACAATTTCAAACCTCCAAAATATAACACTGTATTAATCCTAACTTACCTTGATTCCTCGTTCACTCACTTGAGGTCCAACTCGCTTAGGCCATTGCCGATCATCCCTATAATACAAACGTAATTTTAGTTTTTCATATAACTATTATAGGGTGGTTTTATCCTATAATGCTTATTGTTATCTTTTGTTTAGGGTTTAATATACGTAATTATCTAGGTCTTAAATCTTTTACAATTCTTCTTGAATTGTGTTAAGTTCTATTTCAGTTTTCGCATCGATTTCTAAATTAGGTTATTTCAGTTTTCGCATCAATTTCTAAATTAGGTTTTTAACTCAGTTTTTTTTTAATAGAGATTTATAGGTATACCCTAAGAAATCATTTTGACCCATAATGTGAAATTAATTGCATTATCACCGGATATCCTAAATATCGTTTTTAGTCTCTAACTAGTGTTCTAGTTCGTGTGATAACCCCAAATCCTAATTTAATTACCGAGTTCACCCCCATTATGAGAAAATTTTACATTTTTCATATAATTATCCTAATTTAAGTTTCCTATCAGATTTATTGTATATTTCTATTATTATCATAATATCAATTCTAACCAATATTTTCCTAATTATTAATTTCTCATAATTACATATTACATATTATGACCTAATGTGTACAAAATGTACACAGTAATATTCCCATCACTTCAAATATCATTTCCCAACATCAAATAACATTTCAAATATCTAAATTCATCCCAAATCAAATTTTGAACTTAATTACCCTAAATTACCAAATTAACTTAAAATGTACTATTTTTCCTTATTACTTATTTACTACATAATTACCCTAATAATTACATCTAACACCTTAAATACTACAAGTATCATACTTCATTAAATTTCAATATCCAAAAACATATAATTTTACATCAAATCACTAATTATTCGTTTAATTACTTAATTAATCCTAAATTACCCATTTTATGCCTCATTTTAAGGCCTAAAAATTATCTAAAATTTTTGAAAATTCATTTTTGAAAAAGGGCTTCGTGGCACTATTCTATATTTCCTAAGTAGTCTCTACAAAAATTTTGGGCTCAATACTACACTCCTAAGGTAATTTATTTCTAAACCGAAACATGCTCGATTTTGCATGATTTCTTAATGATCATATATCATGGGACATATTTTCATTAAAATAATATTTTTCCTAAAAACTAGATACTAAAATATTTTAGAATAATAAAATTTATAATTTTCTAAGGATATTTACTATTTTTTATAAAATTACACAAAATTGAGCTATAAATTGAACTCACCGGTTTAGGTGGCTCCGGCCACCGTCGGTGGCCATGGGTGTGTCGGCCCACCTAGGTGCTACCACCACCATGTGGTGGTGGTGGCCGTCTACTCCTAGCTGCTCGTCGTGTCTGAGTTCTCCTTAGAAGCCCCAACTACACAGATTTTTGCTAAATTTTTGTAAAACCCTAATTTACTCTCAATTTAACCTCTCTCTAATTTTCTAAGCTTCTTGACATCCAAAATAAGCTTCTAAAAAATTTGGGGTATTTATAGAGATCTTAAGAAATTATTGTGCATTAATTTGATTAGATAATTGCTTTATCTTTTTCCAATTTGCCTTTTGTGTTGTTCTAATTTAATTGGCTAATTTTTTTTCTTATTTTCCCCAACTGCCATGACCCAAATCTGGATCATTCCTTATTTTTTCTGATATTTAATTATTTTTTCTTAATTAATTATGAATTTTCTTTAATTATTTAGTATTATTTTAGTACATTTCGCGTATTTTAAATAATTATGTGTATTTCTTCCTATATGTAAATTCATATATAGTACAAATAAATATTCCTAAATATTATTTAGGTCATTCTATAATTTTTAGTATACGTATAATTTATCTCTAGTGATTTGTTAATTATCAGAATACATTTTACGTATTTTCGATAAATAACGAGTTATATACTTAAAATTTGAAAATTTTATATTATTTTATTTTTTATTTTCTTAAATTTGAACTAATGGGATCACATTTACTAATATTTCTAATTTTATTTAATAATTTAGGTTCGATCGAATCCTTTAACCGATTGTCCTAAATTTTACGAATCAAACTTTAGGTAGCTGATTATGAGTCTTACAAGGAACTAGAGGGAGAAACTATTTCCGAGAAAGGAACTACCTAGGGGAATGAATTGATCGAGGAAGATGTGTTTGCTACGGACTTAGATTAGTTGGTCTTAATTATTTGGCGAACAATGAGTTTAGAACCTTTGCATACGGAGGAGCAAAGAGAGAATTTGTTTCATATCACTTGCAAAGTAAATGATCAAATCTACACACCAATAGTAGACAATAGGAGCTACACCAATGTAGCCACTACCATTCTAATCAAGAAGCTAAAGTTGTTGACTATGGCACCTCCAAAGCTGTACAAGTTGTATTGGTTGAACAGGAGAGGAGCACTACATGTAACTCAGCAAGTATTGCTATCGATCTCAATTGGAAATTGCTTTGATGAGATTCTTTATGATTTACTACCCATGTACGCTTCACATGTGCTACTTGCCAACCCTAGCTCTTTGATCGAAAGGTTATGCATGAAGGGTTTTAGAACACTTATGTGTTTGAGAAGGATAGAAGAATGGTTACTTTGAATCCAATGATGCCGAGTCAAGTTAGCAAACTATAGGCTAAGCTTACTCGAGGATCCAAGAAGGCATTAATACTGAGCAGAGCCAAACTCCGAGAGGCTATTAAGGCCAATGCACTGACCTTTTTGTTAGTCAGGAGATTATTGGAGTTAAGCGAATGGGGTGAACTAGCCCTAGAAGTCAAGGAGCTGTTGGATGAATATGTTGAGTTGTTTATAGAATAGTTGCTAAAAAGTTTACCACCGTTCAAAGGCATTGAGCACTGCATTGACTTGATTTCCGGCACTGCCTTGCCGAACAAGCTAGCTTATCGGATGAATCCTGAACAAGCTGTTGAGCTCTAATGACAAGTCGATGAACTATTAGAGAAAGGGCATGTAGGGGAAAGCCTTAGTCTTTGTATTGTTCTAATGCTACTTGTACCAAAAAAGGATGATATCTAGCAAATGTGTATTGATAGCCGAACCATGAACAAGATCACGATTAAGTACCAGTATCCGATCCTTAGGTCAGATGAAATGCTAGACGAACTAAGTGGTGCTAAGGTTTTTAGCAAGATTAATCTGAAGTCTAACTACCATCAGATTTGAATGAGGCTAGGAGATGAGTAAAAAACTGCATTTAAAACTCAGCACGAACTCTACAAGTGGATGGTAATGCCTTTTGTCCTATCAAATTCCTCGAGCACTTTCATGCAACTAATGAATTATGTGTTAAGAAATCAAATTGGGAAGTATGCCGTGGTGTACTTTGATGACATCCTAGTATACAGCATCGATATGCCAAGTGAATGTAAGCATCTATGTACCGTATTAGATATGCTTTGAGCTGAGAGACTATTCGGCAATCTAAAGAAGTGTTGCTTCTGTTAGGAGGAAGTCGTATTTCTAGGCTATATAGTAGGTGGAGGAGGCTTACAAGTGGATGATGAGAAGATCTAAGCAATTGTCGAGTAATCGACTCCGACCACTTGTGCCGATGTGAGAAGTTTCTATGGACTAACATCCTTTTATAGAAGGTTTATCAGGAATTTTAGTACCATAGCCGCACCCCTTACCAAGTTGATAAAGAAGAACATCGAATTTAAATAGGGAGAAAAAGAGGAAAGGAGTTTTACCAAAGTGAAGGAAAGATTCACTTTCGTACCTATACTAGCTTTACTTGACTTTGAAAAGATGTTTGAGCTGGAATATGATGTGTCAGGTATTGGTATAAGCGCTGTCCTAATGCAAGAAAGCTGACCAATTGCCTACTACAACGAGAAACTCAAAGGACCTCAACTGAATCACTCTGTTTATGACAAAGAACTCTTAGCTCTTATTCGAGCGCTCTAAATATGGTAGCATTATTTATTGTCAAGAGAGTATGTCATCTTTACCAATCATGAGTCTATGAGATATCTCCAAAGTCAGACCAAATTGTTGAAGCGGCAAGTGAGGTGGATTAAATTCCTTGAGGGATTCAATTTTGTGATTAAGTATAAACAAGTGAAGAGCAATGTAGTTGCCAATGCTCTATCAAGGAGATATGTACTCCTGATCAAACTATAAACCAGGTTATTTGGGTTTGCAAGTATTAAAGAACAATATCAGTAAGACCTACACTTCGAACTCATACTTAAGTGATGTGTAGATGGAAGAACAATAGATGATTACCATGTGGAAGGTGGTTACTTGTTTTGAAGTGGAAAGTTATGTGTGTCGACCCATTCAGTAAAGGAGTTTCTTATCAGGGAAGCTTACAGTAGATAGCTCTCTAGACATTTCAAAGAGAGGAGAACATATGAATTGCTGAGTGGATGATTCTTTTAACTGAGAATGAAGCGAGACATGCACTAGATTATTGAAGGTTGTGCTATATGCAAGAACGCCAAATGTCGAGCCAAGCAAGGGAAGGCAATGCCTTTGCTTGTCTCAACCAGACCTTAGATTAAATGAGCATAGGCTTTGTCCTTAGATTACTAAGAACTACTTGCGATAAAGATTTCGTAATGTTCGTCGTGGATAGATTTAGTAAGATGGCACACTTTGTGCCTTACTTTAAGACTAATGATGCTTTAGCTGTTGCTTCTTTCCTTTTGCAGAAAATTTTCTGGCTACACAACGTGTTAAGAAGTATAGTCTTAAATAGGGATGTAAAGTTTTGAACCATTTCTAAAGGACTCCGTAGCATTGGATGGGGACTAAACAACTATACAACACCTTTTGTAACCCTCAAACTGATGGCCAAACAGACGTGGCCAATCGTACTTTGGGATCACTACTCCAAGTTGCAGTGAGTAAGAACTTAGTCGATTGGGATGTCTGTTTGCTTGTGGTAAAATTCACTTACAACCATATGGTATATGACACCACTAAGCATAACCCCCTTTTGAAGTTTTTTTGTGGCTTTAATCTTGAACTGCACCTTGATCATGTGCTTATACCAATATTCAAACAGGAGGACCTTGATGCAAGAGCCCAAACCCAGTCCTTACAACACATCTACGATAAGGTTATTTGACAAATCGACTAAGCTGCCAGAAGAATGTGAGAAAAGGCTGAAGGAAGGAAGTCAACACAGTTTTAGCTTAAAGACTAAGTATGGTAACACTTGAGTAAGGAGAGGTTCTAAAATAGGAGAAATAACAAGCTGTCTGCCTGAGCTAAAGGCCCATTCAAAATCTTCTAGAAGGTCAATGACAATGCCTATAGACTGGAAGCTCAGTCCCTACCATCCTGAAGGAACCCTAAATGAGGACTAGCTAGATTTGATCTTAAATATAAATCAACTCGGAGGGAATGATAGGAATCAAATTACGAAGCCTTTGACCCATAGCCAAGTCTAAGGACTAGAAGGATTAATGAGGCGAATCCTCTTAACCCAACCGACCCTTGTTGAAGCTGAGCTACTCTATACTATTAACCAACTCCCTTACGCTGTACTGAGTGACTTCACATCTCTTGGAAAATACGTACTGACTAGATGAATGCTCTGCTTATACCCCTACCCTTTGTACACCTTTATCAGGTTATAGCCGAGCTAACTACTAGCTCGGCATCAATGCCAAGAAATCTTGTATGAGTCCTCAATTACACCTTCTTGAATAAGTCTACGTCTGCCTAGCACCCTTACTCGACTACCCATCTTGATCGTGCTAATTTGTCTTCATCTTCCAAAAGCATCACCAATACATTGCCACTATGTATCCAAGTCGCTTAGAGAATCTACTGTACTTAATCATTATGTTTTCTTCAATATTCGTTTTTACCCTTTTATATTATTGTACATTACTTTTTTAGGATAATACTCTTTTTGTCTTTTCCATTTTTAGATAAGTTGCCTTAATTTCTCGAGTGTAAATACCCACTGTACATATAGTCACAAATCATCTTATCATCATTAATACATGAAATCTTTTTTCCTTTTGTAAACATTACTGTCAGTAGTTTGTTTACTCCTTTACTCTTATCCTAATAAGCTAGATAGCAAGTAACCTTACCGGACTAACTCATGCGTCATTTCGAGCTGTGCCATAAGTTTTCGGAAGTTCTGCTAGTACATCATATCCTTTGGAGTTATTTACGGGTTTGCTTATTTTACTTTTCTTATTCTTTTATGCACATTCCATTGCTCATTTTCATTTTTTCGACGAGCTTGCACCTATCTCTACAACTGGCCTTATCTGCTCTTAGCTCCAGGCCGCATCATATATGTTTTGCCACGTTTATACATGACTAAAAGCTACAATTCTACCACATTTACACGTGGCCAATGGTTACATTTTGCCACATTTACACGTGGCTAATAGTATAGGTTTTACTATATGAATAGTGTAAGTTCCACTGCATTTATACGAGGTTAAACGTTAAATGCATGTATGTACACTTACAATTTGCCACCTTACAATCTGCCACATTTACATGTGGCTTATATTGTTAGTTTAGCAATGTTTACACATAGCAAAAATATTATTAATACTGTCACGTCTCGAAGCGGTAGAGTCGTAACAGTCCCGGCCGTGTAAACCATCCTAAGATAGAAGTTGGCCTTACAACCGCTATCTTAGACCTGATCTACACAAGGCGTCAACGACTAACCCGCTTTGAAGTAAACAGTTTGTAATTTAAATAAATCATTAATCTAAGAAAGTGAGGAAATATATATATGCTATAATTCAGCTATTGCAATTAAGGTTTACAATATTTCTCCGTAATATATTTCCTAGTTGTTACATTATTCAAAATGAAAAGTAATTCTAAAATAAAAACTTAAACCTTAAAATATGTGTTTATTCTTCACATGTTTTTCCTCACTCCCTAGGATCCAGCAGTTGCTAGCTTCATAGTAGTTGTTGCTGCTTCATAGCAGTTGTTGCCGCTTCCTAGCCAACACCTGCACGATGTCTATAGAGATGTGAGCAACCACAGCTCAGTAAATTAGGACGGAGGACTTAAAACTATACCATACACACAACAAGATTTTCAATCACTTATTAGGTGCAATGCATGTGCAAGCAAATGCCATCGTACGACGTTGTCCGGCCCGTCATGAGATTAGAGAAATTGTGCCTGCTCTAATCCGGGTTGAGGAGTTACCGTTAATACAACAGCTCACAACCAAACCCAGGCTTGTGTAATAGAGACCTTGCTCCTCCCGCGACTACCTTCGAACCACTGCCTTCACTCTCTCCACGACCTCCTCTCCTGTCACTTAGTTCGACTGAAGATGAAAAAAGGACCATTTTGCAATTCTGCACTATCCCTTCCGAAGGGGTCGGTATTTGGCCGGAGAATCCTAAGTTCCCCTAACGGGTTGCCATGCATGTTCGATTATGATTACTGGTCGGATATTTAATTAAGTCCAATTTAGGGTGATCAATCATTACATACAATTCATACAATATGTGTCAGAGTAACAAATAGAATCATAGCATCACCCATAATCAAGCACATGCACACATTCAACTATCTAACAAGCACAACTAAGTATAATCTTAAGCCTCCAAAATATAGCATCGTATTAATCCCAACTTACCTCGACTCCTCGCTCACTCACTCGAGGTCCGATTTGTTCAGGCCATCGCCGATCATCCCTATAACACAAACGTGGTTTCAGCTTTTCATATAACTATTATAGGTTCGTTTTATCCTATAATGCTTATTGTTAAGTTTGTTTAAGGTTTAATATGCCTAATTATCTAGGTATTAAGTCTTTTATAATTATTCTAAGTTTGGGGTTAGGTTCAGGTTTGGTTTTCGCATCGATTTCTAGGTAATGCTTTAGATTCCAACCCTAGAAATCCGTTTCAACCCATAATGTGAAATCAATCACATTACTTCCCGATCTCCTAAATACCATCATTGCCCCTAGTCAGTATTTATTTTACCCGGTATACCTAAATCCATATTAATGTACCGAATTCACTACTAATGTGAGAAATTTTTATATTTTTCATATAATTACATAAATTCAAGTTTCCTATCAGATTTATTGTACATTTTTATTATTCTCATAATATCAATTTTTATTCTAATATTTTCTATTTAGTATATTTCCAAAAATTACATATTATGCATTATTGCCTATTATGTACATAATGCACTTCTAATATTTCTATCACTTTAATTACCATCCCTAAACATCAATTATTATTTCAAAATGTCTAAATCCATCCTAAATCAGATTTTACTCCAAATTTCCCTAATTTACAAAATTAATTATTTTTCCTATTACTCATTTACTACATAATTAACCTAATAATTACATCCAACACCCTAAATGCTACAAGTATCATACTTCATCAGATTTAAACATCCTAAAACATATAATTATTCACTAAGTCAGTAATTAACAATTTAATTACTTAATTATCCTTAAATTACCCATTTTATGCCTCATTTTAGAGCCTAAAAATTATCTAAAAATTTCAAAAATTAATTTTTGAAAACGGGCTTCATAGAACTGTTCTATATCATCTAAGTAATCTACACAAAAATTTTGGGCTTGAAACTACACTCCTAAGGTCATTTATTTCTAAACCGAAACATGCTCGGTTTTGCATGATTTCTTAGGGACCATATATTGCGGGGTATGTTTTCATCAAAATAATATTTTTCCTACAAACTAAATACAAAAATATCCCAGAATAACAAAATTCATAATTTTCTAATAATATTTACTATTTTTACAAAATTACACAAGAATCGGGCTGGAAATTAGACTCACCGGTTTGGGTGGCTCCGGCCACCGCGGGCCGCCGTGGCCTTGTCAGCCGGCCTGGGCGCTGCCACCACCGTGTGGTGGTGGCCGTCCACTCACAGCTTCTCGTCTGGTGTGGGTTCCCTTTAAAATCCTTAACTGCACAGTTTTTCTTATTTTTCTTATTTTTTGGATTTTCTCTCGAATTTTCAACTCTCTCTAATTTTCTCTAATTTTTATCTGTCCAAATGAGCTCTGTAATTTTTTATGCTATTTATAGAGCTTTGTGGAATTTATTGTGCATTAAATGGGATAAGACAATTGTCTTATCCTTTATTTTTTGGCTTTTATGTTGTCTTAATTTAATTGGCCGAATTTTTTCTTATTTTTCCCAGCTGCCACAACCCAATTCTGGATGATTCATGATTTTTCCTGATTTTTCTTGATTTTTCCTTAATTAATTATGAATTTTCTTTGAGCATTTAGTATTATTTTAGCACATTTCGCGTATTTTAAGTAATTACACGTATTTATACTTACATGTAAATTCATATATAGTACAAATAAATATTCTTAAATATTATTTAGGTCATTCTATTATTTTTAGTATACATATAATCTATCTCTAGTAATTTGTTAGTTAGTAGATTACACTTTTTGCCTTTTCGGTAATTAACAATTATTATGCTTAAAATTTGAAAATTTTATAGTCTCCTATTTTATTACTTATTTTCTTAAATTTAAGTTTACGGGGTCATTTTTACTAATATTCTTCTCAATAGTTTATAATTTGGGTTTGATCGGATCTTTTAACCGATCACCCTAAACCTTAGGTTCTAAGTTCAATCCTACGGTTACTTGGCTTAACTTTGGGGCTTACAAATACCATGTGATAAACGTGACTAAATCTATATTAAAAGATACATTTAAATGTATTCAATGATTGTTAGCATATATTGTTTAAGATTTGCTATACTTAGACATGGTTAATAATATAAGTTCGACTACGTTTATACATGGCAAAAAGATAAGACGTATTTGCTCTTATAACTTGTTACGTTTATATGTGGCTAAAATTAAAATATAGATTATGCGTAAATGTAGCAAAATTTGCTAGGATACGATAGACCACCTTTTATTTTTCAAGTTTATTATCGCTTATACTTATTATTTCAATCACACTTCTTTAACTTCTAATTTGCATCTTCTTTTTACATGTTTAATCATAAGTGGAATTTCAATCACACATCTAACTTGTGATTTACACCTGTTATTTCAATCACATAATTGAATACTTCGTAAATTCGTCTTGTCTCACCACAAGTGACATTTTAGAATTCAAATACTAACAATTCATAAAAGGTTCTTGAAACTTTCTTAAATATTAATAATATGTCTTTACACAAACATACTGAAATATAAATTACTGAGAGTTAATGATAAAATTTATATTTATATTGTAAACAAAATAAATATGTTCAAAATACAGATAATTTTTTTTTAAAACTTCATTACATCTAATCTTGAACATAATGTTAGTACTTGTGTAAAAATTATATATCTCCTTAATTTTCCTTATCTCTTCTTACATCATCATCGTTCTCACTATCGCTTACATCTATAAATCCTGTTACATCATATATATAGCATAAGCAATAATTAAATGTAATTATTTTCCAAAAACAAATAAAGAACTATAGAAACTATTTTCAAAACTTATTTGAATTATTAGGAAAATCTTTAACAAGCTATTGGACAAGTTGAGTAAGTCGAGGTAGCTATAAAACAATTTATATCATGTCCATGGCTTCAAAAAAGTTTGAGAAAACTATCAATCTTAAGGAACAAACACTTTGTATATTTGCACTCATTTTATATTTATGTTTGTTTCCAATTGTAAATAGAGAATTAAAAAAAAAAAAAGAAACAACACCAAGAAAAAGAAAAGATAAACTCCAATTTTAAATTAAAACTAACAGTAAAAGACAAACTTGAAACGTTAAACTTCAATTTTTTTTTTTCAATTTTTATATGATGAAACAAATTTATAAGCCACCATTTTCTATTATTCAACAGTAAGTAAGGAAACGATATACGCTCTCAACTTAACAAAAACACATATGCACTTAACACGTCACTCACACACCCTATTGCACTGATTACACATTTACCATCTTAATAGCGGCACAACCATAAAAAGCAAATCTACCCCAAAAATATCACAACCCACACATGTGAGGTTTTACAAAAATTGGTGATTAACTTATGATTGGTCAGTTTAGAAATGATTTGTAAAATTTAGGATTATCGTGTAAATTATCTGATTAAGTTCAAATTTTACAGTGGAGTTAGGAATATTAGTAAAAGTGATCTCATGAATTTGGATTTAAGAAAATAAATAATAAATTAACTAAATATAATGATATTAAGTTATACGTATGTTATTCATCATTTATCAAAAACATAAAAAACAAATTCTAATAATTAACAAATTACTAGAGATAAATTATATACATACTAAAAATCATAAAATAATATAAATAATATTTAGGAGTATTTATTTATATCATATATATATATTTACGTGTAGGTGAAAATATGCAAAATTATTTAAATTACTTAGAGTATGTTAAAATAATGCTAATTAATTAAAGGAAATTCATAAAAATTAAGAAAAAATCAAGAAAAATATAAAATTATCTAGAATAAGGGTGTGGCATGCTAGGATTTAAAGAAAAAAATAACAACCAATAAAATTAAGCAAAATAGAAAGTAAAAAGAAGAAGTGATAAGGACGTTTGGCAACCAAAAATTAAAAGAAAAATCTTACACACTACTATAAATTCAACAACCCTCTTCTACAATTCATTTTGGTCACTTAGGAATTTAGAAAAAATTGAGAAAGATTAAGAAGAGGGAGAGAGTATTTTTAGAAAAAAATAGCAAAAATAGTGTGCAAATAGAGCATATAAGGAGATCCTACATCTAATGGCTACCTAAAATCAAATGGCTACCATTACCATGCCCTAAGACCATCGCCTAGTGCTGCCAATAGCCTTGAAGCCACCGCTTGTGGTTGGAAGTTGATTGAATAGGTAGGTTTACTCTTAAATTCGATTTTGTTTAATTTATTACAAAGGTCAAATGTATTTGGAAAATTAGGAAATTTGATATTTTGAGTTATTCATGTATGAGGAAAAAATTTAAATTAATAAAATTAAGTCCCTAGCTATATAGTGCTTAAGAAATCCTAAAACCCAAGCTTGATTTCAATTTATATTTAAATAGCCTTAATAGTGTAGTTTTGATCTCAAAATTTTTATGTAAACTATTTAGGGTATTCATGACAGTGCTATGAAGATTTTTTATAAAAATTAATTTTCTAAAATTTTAATTCATTTTTAGGTCTTAAAATTCATACATAAAAGGCAATATTTGGACTTAATTTGGTAATTTAATGTTGATTAGGTGGAAATTTTGATTTATTATGTAAATAGGTATCTTTAGATGTGAGTTGTTGATGTAGGATAGTACTTGTGGAGTTTGAGGTCTTAGTTTTATATAATATGCATATTATGTAGTAAATATGTAGATAAAAGGGAATATTTAAATGAATTCTATGATTTAGGGTTAATTAGGTATAAATTATGATTTAAGATATAATTAGACATCTTGATATGTTAATGGATGATAAAGGATGATATTTATAATGTTAGAAATTTTAATGGTAGGTTATGTAATAATACATAATGTGTGTATATAGGAAATTAAATAAGTAGAAAATACTTGGTTAAAATTGATAATATTATTATATTATGAATATTATATAAATCTGATTTGGATTATGAATTTAGGAATTTATATGAAAAATGTAGATTATTCTCATATTAAGAGCTAATTTGATAGTTAAATTAAGAATATAGTGTACTGTACTGATCAAAATACTAATTAGGAGCTAAAATGGAGATTTAGGATACTCAACTATAGTTAGATAAATTCCACATATTGGTTTAGGAGGAATTCCTAGGGTTTACAAATAAAAATGGCAATCAGAAGCCAAAATAGAACCTAATTTAGAAATTGTATCGGAAACTAGTTTAGGACTAACTTAGTTATAAGAAATATAGACTTAAATAATTGAGTAAGATTATAATCTTAAACTAAAACTAAGAATTTAAAACATATACATATGTATATAAGTGGTTATGTTAAAATGTAGGTAATTCTTAGATTAGAAACTAATTTAGAAGCAAAATCAAAGTTAGGGCTAATAGAAGTATATTAGTGAGTTGACCAAAACCTGAACCAAAAGTTATATTTTGACTTAAATAAATTGTGAGAAAAAGGTTAAAAGACATTTATAAGAATTATAAGCAAAGTATAACTAAAAGATAAATTAAACCCTAATTTAGAAGCTGAATTAGAACTTAGCTCAAAGTAAAAATAATTGTAAGAGACTTAAAACCTAAATAATTAGATATAATAACACCCTCAACTAAAGATAACAATAAGAGTTATAGAATAAAGTCTATATAAAGTAGTTATGTGAACATAAAAACGACTTTTGTATTATAAGGATTATCAATGATAACCTATTGTAAGTCGCACGTTAAGTGAACAAGCAGAAAGTCTAGGTAAGTTATGATTAATACATTACTATATTTTGGAGTACTGTTTTATAGTACTCGAATGTTTGAGATTATACGTAGTTATCTTTGTTAGATGGTTCACTATACGCATGCTTGTGTATATGTGTTACTAGGTTGATTATATGATTCTGGTTTGATGTTTTGAATTGTAATTGTGTAATTTGAGTAAAATGATCAAATACCTTAAACTAGACCTAACTAAATATATTACTAGTAAGTCTAAAACGGACTTGCATAGCAACCTATTAGGGGAAATGTTTAGGATTCTCTAATCAAATATTGACTCCTTCGAAAGGGATAACATTAGATAGTATGATTGGTCCCTTCTTCATCCTTAGTTGAACTGAGTAACATGAGAGAAGGTTGCAGTAAGGATAAAGTTAATGGTTCTAAGGTAATCACAGTAGGAGTTATATCTCCATTACATAAGCATAGGTTTGGTTATAAGCTATTAAAATGAGTGCTAAACTCTTAAACCCAGATTAAAGTGGGTGTAATTTCTCTAATCTCACTATGGATTAGATAACGTCATGCGATGACATTTACTTGTATATGCATGGCATCAAATTAATTTGGTTGATAACCTTATTTGTACTTGATGTATAATTTTAAGTCTTTATTTTAACTCATTAAGCGGTTGGTTGCTCACATCTTTATATATATTGTTGCAAATACTAGTTAGGAAGCAACTTTAATATTATCTTGAAGTTAACAACTGTTGGATCTTGAGAAGTGAGGATATAAAACCGAAGCTTAATTACACTCATGAAGTATGGAGTCTTATTTGTAAATCTTTTAATATCAATTTATGTATTATTTAAGTGAAGTAAGATTAGGTTACTAATTCTTGTAAATATGACCCAAATTATTTAAATCTTAGTATGTATTTTTATAATTTCGTGAGTAATTAACATGTTTAATTCTTGAACTGTTTAATTCGAAGCAAATTAGTCATGAATGCTTTGTGTAAAAAGTTTAAGATAATGGCTATAAGGTTAGCTTCTATCCTAAAATGGTTTACATGACAAGATTATTATGACTTTATCGCTTCAAGGAGTAACAACATATTTGCCAAAATATTATAAAAACTAAAACTTATAAAATGCAAATCTTCACTTTGCAGCCTTTGACTTGTAGTAGATAAGTTACAAACAACAACTTCATCAAATTTAGCCACACTACTCAATATCAAATCAGAAAACCACTAAGCACCAATTTTATCCAATTTAGTCTCTTTAAATTGATTCTACTTAGCACATATAAAACACTAATTACAATCATATAGCTTAGATGGTTTTGAAAGACATACTTGTGAAGCTTGACCTTGACGTTGGCTTCTTTCTTCATTATACAATCCTTTTAGCCTTCAAGTTTGCGTGTCTTTCTTCACGAAACTCTACTTGTGTTTTTTGTAGCGTTGCTTGCAATTCATCCATGCAACCTCTTTTTCATGAAAAATTATTGATTACTATTGGTCCATAACCTCTTCTAGGATGGTAGTCACTCCGAGAATTTCGAGAGTTTGCTTTCATAAACTCGTCAATTATCTCCTATACAGTCTTTAGGTTATCAAAAGATTGGGACTCTAAAAACTTCTTGTGTATGGCTTCCTAAATTTTCAATGATAAATATATTATAATCAATGCTTTACATGTTTTATAATATACTTAATTAATAAAATAATCTATAAACTTATATAATCCTTGGCAAATTGCAGAGTAACCTAACCACTATTACCATTAGGCCTTAGTTCATGATATCAAGTCATCTTAAAGAACTTAATAGCATTAGGAGCTTGTTGGTTTTTCTCAATCTGATAACATGTAATGAAAGATTAGATTCTCAAGATTTCTAGAGACCAAATAGAAAATGTTAGAGCTTTTACAAGTTAAGCATGCAATAAACTTCAAGATGAGTCGGTCAATAAAAAATAATTTATTAATTATGAAGAATTTGATGGTATGAAACTTGTAATTTATTTATATAAGAAGGAAATATATATAAGTTTTATCCATAGAAATCGAACTTTATGGAAACAATTAAAAGAAGGTTATAATATTTCTAAATATTTATGGAAATAATAAAAAATTCAAGTGATTAAGTGGATCATATTTTATCCATAAAAGTTAAATAACTAACTTTTTAAATAAGAGATAGCATAAATCAAATCGAAAAAGAAAAAGTTTCTAATTACATTTGTTCTTAAACTACAAGAAAATTAGGCACAAAGATAACACCCTTTATTTGATATTAATTAAGCCTTAAACAACAGCCTTTATCTATTACAATGGTCATTGATGAATATGCTGCATAATAATATTTTCTTTTGACAATATGATTCACAGGAATTTATATAAATAAAAAATTTGGGAAAGATTTTTATGTTACAAAAGAAAAAGGAAAGGAAACATATCATGTAGCTGCAAATTTAATAATCAACAAAAGAAAAAGAAAAGGAAAGATATCAGGGAGCTGCAAATTTAACAATCATGGCTCTTCAAACCATAGCAACTTCCTTAGGCATTATGCTACGAATGCCTACGAGTATAACAAATTTAACAATCATGGCTCTTCAAACCATAGCAACTTCCTTAGGCATTATGCTACGAATGCCTACGGGTATAACCTTTGGAGCAAGATATGATAATTGTAGCTCTTTAAACCAAAAAGCCTTGAGTTTGAGTTGTTTACAAACTTGCTTATATGTGATGCCTAGCCATTAGATAATTTCACATTCCTTAGAAACCAGCAAAATAGTTTCTTTTCACTCATACTTAATTCATAACAAGCACATGACATTAAATACTTACCATTAGCCTACTTCACCAAATGTAGTTCCTTTTTATTGTTAAGAACCTCTATATCTAGCCTAGCCTTATAAGTATCTTTTGTTTTTTCTTAATCTTAAGAATCGTATTAACAACATTCTCATAAATATTCTTTTCAATGTGCATGACATTTAAATTATGTTTAAGCATTAACTTTGACCAATATGGCAATTGAAAGAATATTGAATTTTTAGTCCAATTAAACTTGCTACCATAATGTACGACTCTTCTTCTACTTTTCTAGATGTTTTCCCATACTCGCGTCTCTTATAGATTGTAATTGGCAAAGAATATCATCACCAAAATACTCTATATGAGCTTTATAATTATCATGCATTCGATCAAATTTCAAGTTGTGTCTCCACCAATGGTCCATTTGTAACCACATTTTATGATCAATATATCCAATCTTGCTATTAAGCCTCATCGATGGAGTTTGATCTTCACATATAGAACAAGTACTATATCCTTTTGTGCTCCACCTGAATAAGTCCTCATATGTAGGGAGGTCGTTGATTGTCCACATTAGTGTAATATACATTTTGAAGGAAGACTTCGAGTATGTATTATATGTCCATAACTCATTAATCCAATGATCTTTTAATTCATCAATTAAAGGTTGTAAGTAGACATTGTAAATACTTTATTTTTACCTTTTTATTTTCTTCTTTTTTACCAAGTTTACAAAAAAATTAAAAAAACTCAAAAAAATTGAAAAATTAAAAGATTAAAAGAAAAGTAAGTCAGTTAGTCATTTTGAGTTGTATTTGGTAATAATTGAAAATATACATGTAATTTAATAAATTTAGAGTCTTTTAAAAATTAGGCTTCATTAGAAAAATTTATTTATTTTAAAAATAGTCAGTAAAATATTTGAATTCATGAGTTTTGTTTAATTTAAAAATTGAATTTTAAACTAGATTAATTAAAATAAGACTTATGATTTATTAAAAGAATTTGAGCATGTATATTTATCGGTTATTTAGTTATTTTAAGGGTGTGGAGTGGTCTTTAAAATAAATTGGATAGCCTTGGGCTTGGATTTCAAAGACAAATAGTAGAGTTTGGCCGATTTAAATAGGTCGAGTATAGTTTAAATGTATTGAATTTCAAGAAAAAAACAACGGCTTTGATAGTTGTGCATCTAGTCTTAGAGCAAGAGCCGAAGGTTGTAGCTTAGAGCCTTACACAATGCCTACCTGTGTGTTTCTTTTTATGCAGGGTATAAGGTCACATGATAATCACGTGACTGACATCTTCTTCTCCATATGAAAACGAGGGACAAGATGAGAGAGGATATCTCAAACAAATTCGAGCAAATTAATTATTTTTTATTGATTTTTATCAATTTTTTATGAGAGTCTATCCATAATCTCGATCGAATTTATTTTCATTATAAGGATTTGCATAAAAAAAACTTATAAAAAGAGATAAATACTCTGTTTGGGAATCTTATAGACAACAGAAATTGTAGGAAAGCTATGGAAAGGAAAAATGTGGAAAATAAATGAAAGGAAATATAAGTTTTTTTTGTTATTTGGATATAAAAAGTAGAAGCAAAAGGAAAGCTGTAAAATATATTTTTTAAATTGTTTAAATTAGCCTAAGAGAGATAGTAGCGATTCTTAGAGAGGAAGAGAGAGAAAAGGAAGAGAGTGAGAGTGCAAATGCTCATCAGCTTTCAATCACAGAGAACGGAGAGACAGAGAAAAGAATTTATTCATATTCTGACCGCGAAAAGAAGAGAAGAGAGGAGGAGAGAGAAACAAAAGAGAGATCCAACGTTGACGGAGAAGATGAATCAGGATATTTTGGTATTTTTAAAGGATTTCCATCCATTTTCATGGGTTTTTCTCAAATTTGAAGAGAAAAAATTTGAGCTTTAAAGTGGAATTCTTTCTATGTATTTCCCCTATGTTTATCTTCTTTTTACTTTTTTTAAGTTATCCAACAAATAATGTCTTTCCGTTTCCATTGTATTCTAGAGATTTCCATACAGCCAAACATTGTGAAAATCTCAGATTAAAAATGAACATGGTAAACTCAAATCGGTCTTCAATTAATTGAGTGTTAATCAAAGTTTCTAAAGAAATCCAATGCTACAAATATATTAGAGAAGCTTTTCGATTTTGGATCCAAGAGAAACACACGTAACTCAGTTTTGAAATGGGTTGACAAACACATCCTCCTCCTCCTTCAATCTCCAATCGACCGTACCCAACTACTGTCAACAGCCCCCACACTCCACTGTCGTACACCAACAGCACCCTCTCTCCCGCATGACCCACGCTCCAGTGGGAACCCCACAACCACAGAAAACGTGACGCACGCGTACACCCAATCACCGCCCTATCCATGCACGCACACTTACAGTCGACACCATCCACGCACACGGAACACGACGCAAACGCACACACAACCCACCACGCACGGTCTTCTCTCGCCCACTCCATCCTTGACAACTGCCAAACCCAGTCACTCCACCCATCCACGACCACCCTCTCTCTCACGCCCCAACCACAACCTCGACTCTACTCTCAAATACACTGTCACATACCGCACAAGCCACAACGCACCCACGCTATAGAACCCCACGCGAGGCCATTCACGAACCACCAACGTCGCCTCTAAACACAAAAAACCCTTCACCACTATGTTCTCCAGCCCTAGAAACCCCTGACCGCATCTCTCTTTCCTTTAAATCCTCACCGTCAACATTGAGCGAAACACCACCGCCGCTGACCACCATTCAACTTGACCGAAACTACCATGAAATCTCAAGGCATGGTGTCTAAACTTCCTTTTGCCAATTATTTTGTCATAAAAATTTGACTTTCCACTTAATTTGATGCTAGTATTGATTGGAACGAAGCCAATTTGGCTGCTGTAGTTGGCCACCATACACGACCCGACCCAGCATGCTTTGGAGCGCGCTAGATCCGACCCATGTCTGGACCGAACCCAACCCGTTGGTCTTGTTCTTTTCCTTCTATTATTCTTATTCTTATTCTTATTCTTATTATTATTATTATTATTATCTTAATTTTAGTTGTCCTTTATAAGAATTATAGTGGTGTCTTTTAGTTAGTGTTAATAGTTTTTTTCTTTTTTTTCTTTTTCCTTTCTAGTATGTACATATTAGGTACTAATTTAGATTTCTTTTAAAGGTCTTTATATTACTCTATATATATTAATTTGCATATCATGTTGAAGTGCATGTGTTTCCTAAATGTCTTGCATATTTTATTATTGCATACAATCTGCATAGTTGGTATGTTTTTATAAAGATCACATATATTGCATTTTTAACACTCTTGCATATTACTTTTAGTACAAATTGCATGTTTTAGGATGAATAGGATGAATTGAATCTTTTTGCCGGAAGTTGTATTTTTAGAAAGTTGCATTTTAGGGTATAATTGCATCTTTCATCAATAATTCATATCTTTAGGTTAAAATTTGCATATTTAAAAACAAGTTAGGCATTTTAGGAATTTTACTAAAAAAATTATTTTTTTCATTTTCCTAAAATAAAATCTTAATATGAGTCTTTTTGAAATTAGCGTTTAATTAAATTGGTATAAAAAAATTAGGTTTTTAAGGATTTCTCTTAATAATAATAAATTGGTTAAAAAACATAAACTTGACTCGTTTTTATAAATAAAATTTACCAACCCATTAAAGTTTTTTAAAACAAAATGAGAACTACAGTTGATTTAATATCGATTAATGGATATATAAGCAACCTTTAGGCAATCATAAAATTTGTAAAATATTTTGTTTTCATATTATTTTTTTTTACGGAAAATTCGTAATAAAAATAATAAAAAAAAATTTATGCATATTTTACATTTTTGCTTATTTCCATATTTTTAGAAAAATTCTAAAAATAAAAGCTCATTAGTTATTTTTTATAATTTTTATATGATGACTTAGTCTTAATAAATTAACCTTAAGACTCAGTTTTTCTTTTTGTTAAAGTTTTCCAAAAGAAAAAAATTTTTTTTTTTAAGAAAATAAGCGAACTAGTGACTTAATTAATGTTTCTTCCACCTAAGAAACCTTAATCCAATTTTTACTAGTTTTATTGGTTGACGACTATAACAATTTTTTTAAAAATATTTTTTAAATAAAAATAATTTTCTTTAATTTTATGTTGAATAATTTATATTAAACGAGTTAAGTTTAATATATGTCAAATTAAGGAAAAAATCGAAATAGGGCTAGATAAACAGCAATCTCCTTCCTCGGCGCTTTAGGTCCTATGATTAACATTGACATCATTAAGTACCCTTTCTTCATACACATCCGTAGAAGCAAGTTATAGGTAAGTAGACTCATGGTCCTAAAAGAATTGAAACCATTACTAGTTAGCCTTAACTTCACATTGTGTGCATCATTTGCAAATTTGGGAAATTCATTGTCAAATTTAATCTATAATAACTCATCTGTACAATGACCCATAAAGTTGTCTTATCTCTTATATTCCTCCTTATGCCAACGCATCTTCTAAGTAATTTTAGAGTTCATGCAAAGGTATTGCAACGTTGGTTTTATTGGAAAGTAACGCAAGACCTTTTGAGGAATACATTTTCTAGATTTGCCTGAAATCTTATATCTTAAGGAACTAAAAGTGGGGGATTTTGTAAGATGCTTATTACCACCCCAAAGTAAACAACAATCATATAAGCACACATCAATATGATGATAACCTATGCCTAACCTCCTCAAGTACTTATTTGGATGATAGTATGACTTGGGAAGAGACTCTCTGTTAGGTATTACATCATGCAAAAGTTGAAGCAGCGTATCAAAGGACTTGTGAGTCCACTTATTGTGTAGCTTTAAGTGAAGGAGCTCTTGATGTGAGTCAATTCTTAACAAGTCTAAAAAATCTAATGGGATATAACAGCCATCCTCGGAGGTTGAACCTTCAGCTTGGCTTTCAAAAAATGCACCTAAATCTTTAAGCATCTCATTAAGTTTGTCCATGCCTTCATTACATGCCTCATTATGACCTTCATCCATATTGGGTTACATCTCCCATTCTTTAGGATGTAGTTTATGCTGAGGTTTTGGAGGCAATTTAAATATTTAGCTTCTCGCCATGATATATTCAAATAATTGTAAGTTTTATCTATACCATCTATAAGTAAGTGTGCTATTATCACATGTATGTTGTGTATATTGTAGTTTAAGCATCTCCTACATGAACAACATAGCTTCGTGTTTACTCCATACTTAATGTGCAATTACACAATGAAGAACTCCACACCACATTAGTACTCATAAGTTTTGGTATCATGGTTTATTTTACTCTTATCCATGTATTCTAACATTATTCTAAGGAAAACAATGAGATAAGATTCTAAAATGGTTTTAAATGAACATAAAAGAAATAAGATAACATTATTTCAAGCACTGATTGATCTAAAGACAATAATTTAAAACACCTATATATCAATAATTTTCATATTTTCCAATATTAATTATATATTTAAAAAACATATATATGTTAAGATAAATGTTATTTTTATCTAATATTTTAACACATACAATCATAATATCCATTGCTAATTTCCTCAATTTAAATACTACATATGGCATCTTTTGTGTAGTTTATGACATTTTGTTGAAACTCTACAATATTGTATTTTTTTGAAAAACAATAAAGTTTAATTTAGTGCCCATGATTACATGTGGTTGCTATTTTTCCATCTATTAACTTGTAATTCATAAGCTAATTAAAAGAATTTCAACTTATATGGCCTACTATGTTTGGGACATGACAAATTATGTCAATGTAGCAGTCTAAAATTCAAGTAAGGTTCACACATGTAGTTAGTCTAGTTATGGTTATTTCTTTTACCTTATATACTATGCATATTGTAACAATAATATGCATAATTATTTCCTAGTAACAAATTTTTTATGTTTATTCCTAAGATGGATGAGAAGTGGACTTGCATTTTGATTTTGTCAATACACTAGTAAAATCAATTTCATGCCAATCTCATCACATGTAAGTCCATTTTGACGATCAATTACTCGAATTTGATTACTAAAAGAAAAAGGACAACCATTATATGAAATATAGAAATGCTTGTGTAATATTTTTTATAAGATGTTGGACAAATGCTATCTAGTATTTATGCGGAGCAAGTGAACTAACTTATATTTGATTTCTAAATTTTATCTTCGAAAAGGGTCTTCTCCCTTATTTGATACCCTGTGTTTGACTGTATAGAAAGTTAAATCTGACTCATGGGCTTCAAACCCAATAATGAAATGGATTTGACTCCTTGTTGGGGTGACAGGGCCTACAGAGTGAAGCCTATGAAATTTGGGATGATCAAGAGAGATTTGGCATAGTAGGCTTAGAATAAGGTATCACGCCCTGAATATGAGGAATCATAATAGTTCCGCCGTGTAAATTAACCCAAGATAAAAACTAACTTCATAGTTGCTATTGTAGATATTGTCTACACAAACTGTATACGACTCAACCGGCTTAAAGTATCTGTTTCGATACTTGTGAATAATCAAACCTATAATATAGTTTTACAAAATACCTGTTTTATATAACATACTGTCTCATAACACAACAGTATTTACATAAGCATCTCACATCCAAAGTTATAATTTACAATTAGAGTTTACAAAAAATCATAAGTTTTGTAGTCTGTTTATAATAAGTTAGGAAACTAGTGAGTATCCTAAGGAATTCCCAATTAGTTTCCTCAAAACTTAAAAGAAAATCAAAAGCCTAGATTCAGTGGATTTCTCATTCCTTACTTTCCCAACCAACAGTATAGTAACTTAAGGGTAATGGTATCTGAACATTCCGATCTTCACTTAGTACCTATAAAAGAGTCTATGAGGATGTAAGCATAACTAACTTAGTAAGTGAGACGAAATAAAAAGAGCACTAAACAATCACAAGCAAGGTTATTGATTATGATGAAATGTGATGCAATTAATCATATGAAACATCATATAATATTATCCAGTTCATTATAAGGTTAGAGAAATTATATTTGCTCCAACCCGGATTGAGGAGATTTATTGCGACTTAAATCAGACCAAACTTAGGCTTGGGCATTGGAGAACACTCTCCTCCCGTGACCACCTTCGAACCACGGCCCTCACCCTTATTGCGACCTCTTCGCCTGTCACTTAGTTCGACTAAGGAAGGGAAAATGACCATTTTAACTATCCTCATCGAAGAGAGTCGATATTTAGCTTGGCACCCTTAATAGTTCCCCTTAACGGGTGTTATGTTTGTCTAGTTTCGTTGTAGTCGAATTATTATTAGTTGTAATTAAAAGTGACCAAATAAGTTCATACAATATAGAAACAATACGATTAATTAGAACAACACATTAAGGAGTTTAACTCCTATTACAACTAAATACCAAACATACACATGGCATGCGCACAAACAACTAATTATAAACACAAACGGAAGTACTATTGAGTTTCCAAATACTTTAATACAGTATCCCAATAAACGATAAAGTTACAGTCCCAGCTTACATGTTTAGATGCTCATTGCCGAAGACTTAGGTCATCAACGGTCTGACTACTAAGGGATCCTATATGTACGAAACCCAAATTTAGTTTTCGTAATATATATATATATAAAGTATATTATCATAATAATATATAGTTTTATTATATATATTGAGTTAAGTTATTAATTATTAATAATATACATAATTATACTATTATGTATAATATATTGTTTCAATTATATCGAGATATACTTTTAATTAGTTAAATCAAATTTTATTTACAATAGGATTATCATAATACGTAAATTTTAGTAATATTATAGAGATATAGGTTATATCATTTAAGATTGTCCGATTTTAGTAAAAATAGTATCGTTGGGTTATACAAACCTAGCGACACATATTAAGAGTCCTATTTCTAGAGATGATTTTTAACGGATAATTTGAGTTTCTAACACAGTTATATGTATCTAATAAATATTATCGTATTATATGTATTTTAGGTTATTAAACTATATTTTACATAATTTGTCAATATAACTCCATAATATAGGTATTATTTAACCTTAATACACATATAACATATCCTGATCGTTAAAATATCATTAAATACTTTAAAAATATACTTTTTATCAAATCTGACTAGTATACCTATTGCTAGTTTTTATTTAATTATTTATCACATTTTACCCAATTATTACTAAAAATGAGTTTTGGTTCGCAATTTAAGCTATTTTACTATGTAAATTCATAATAAATAGCTTAGGTTATCAAATAATTCTCTAAAAATTTTTATAGACTCCTAAAAATATGGGGAATTCAATTATCACTTAGTTTCATGTTACTAGCTTACTACCTATATACTTGAAATTACAATTTTACTATTGAATTTTACTATTGAATTGCGTTTAATTACCTAAATATTATCTTTTTACACAAAATTATTTTTTACGTATCCTAACATCATTATAATTCACTAGAAGTCAATATTGGCTTTCATCAATCATCATAAAACCTATTTATTTTACATTTTCAACCTAATTTCTAGCTATTTCTAAGCCGAAAAACATAATAAATATTAAAAATACTCAAATAAATAATAAAATAATTAATTGTTATAATATTGAATTATATGTAAATTTTCCGTTATTTATCAAAAACGTATAAAATGAGTATTGATAACTAATGAATTGATAGAGATAAATTATATACATACTAAAAATCCTTAAGGTCTTGTTAGCATTTTTAGGTTATGAAACGATACATGATATGTAAGTTAGTAGACTATTGTAATATGTAGAATCTCTTGAGAATTCTACAACAATGTGAATGTTGCTTCTGGATCAAGAGAGATGTATGTTATAAAAGAATAATGATGTAGTCGAGTTTGATGTAACCAAGATGATATAATCAAATATGATGTAATTTTTGTATTATACAGTTGTAAAGATCGAGTCTGTACTAGATTATATAAGTAATGATGTAATTGAGTTGTAAATCTTATGTATGTATTTCTAAGTATATTAAGTTGTACCTTTCTATTTCTAAAGTTGCAACCAGCTACAATGATGTAAAGGCTAAATCAAGTTAATAGTGGAAGTTAGATCTGTTATGTATTTTGATTAAAATGATATTGTTATTACTATTTTATATAAGCACATATATCAAGAATTTACTAATTTATAAAAAAAGTTTATAAAATTAAGGAATGTGATAACTTATAAATAGATATGTATGTAGGGTTATAAGTTAAAAACATTAAGTGAATATGGTTGAAGCTGGAAATGAGAGTTGCAATGGAGGAACCAAAGGAAATGAAAACCCTCCACCATGAGTATCATCACCTCTAAGAGAATAAGATAGACTGGATATACCCTTATTGCCTCCACTAGAGAATATACCCGTTGAACAAATACTTGCCAGTATATATATAATGATGAGGTAGTAAGAAATGTTGATTCAACATCTCATAACAAGCGA
The DNA here is from genome assembly GCA_024138015.1 of Lumnitzera littorea. Classification (NCBI taxonomy): domain Eukaryota; kingdom Viridiplantae; phylum Streptophyta; class Magnoliopsida; order Myrtales; family Combretaceae; genus Lumnitzera; species Lumnitzera littorea. The sequence continues at coordinate 20,484,180 of JAMXBB010000001.1, forward strand.
TAATATGGGAAATAGGAGACCCCAAGAGGCTAAACAAGGGATGGAGCAACCACAAGAGGTAAATAAGCTTCCTAAGTTTATAAAAGCTAATTATTATTTTGAGGAAGAAATGGGTAAGCCAATATTGGCTAGCCTAGATTGAATGGAATTTTGAGACTTTTAGAGTTCTTGAATCTCAAAAGTTATCTTATAGCACTTTTATGTGAAAGTTAGCTGCTAGAGTATGGTAAGACTCTAAAGTAAGACAATTGGGGAATAATATTACTTGGCAAAGGTTTAAAGAGGAATTCAGGAAAGAGTATTTTCTTTATAGTGTTCAAAATAGGATGGTGCGAGATTTATTTGAGCTAAAGAAAGAAGATATGAGTATAACTTAGTATGAAACTGAGTTTAATAAACTGTTACAATATACACCTGATTTGTACTAAGATAATGTTAAATTAAAGAAGATTTATTCCTTACTAGATTTGACCCTACAGTGTGTTGCAAGCTATTAGATTATGGTTTTACCACTTATAATGAAGTGATAGATAAGGTAAGGCAATTGGAAGATAATCGTGTAAAGATACAAGCAATGTGAAGTCAAAAGATCAATAACGGTTATCGACCTAGTCCAACATTTAAGAGATCATATCCTGGTGCCACTAGCAATTCTGAATAGAAGAGAAGGAAACCAATAACTTTAACTAGTAGCCTAGCATAATCAATGCTTAGTTTGAGTTTTTATGACAAGGATGGTAATGTCAAATGCTGGAAGTGCAACGCAAATCATTTTCAAAGAAACTATGCTTAGCTGAAAGAAAAATGTTTTATATGTAGAGATTAAAACCATATGCCACGAGTATGCCCCAAAATGAAACTTATGAAATGTAACGAATATGGTAGAAAGGGACATTTCTCTAGATATTATCCACAGTTTAGACAAGGAAGTAAGAGGACATAAGGTTCTGATAACACAACCACACCCACTCGTATCTTTGTCATGGAAGAGATGGGAGCTAAAGAGGATGAGGATTTTGTTGATTGAATGGAGGACTACTATTATGATGATACTGAAGAGATTATGGGAGTTGAAGAAGAAAATGATGAAGGACTTATGACAGGTACGTACTCAGACTATTTATTTTAATGATACTTTAAGTGTGAGTTAAATTGAAGTGTTTGCATTTTACGATTTACAAATACAAGTTTAGTTAGTAATCATAGTATTAGTACATTCAGGAAATGTGCTGATAAATGGATAACCTACTTTTGTATTATTCGATACGAGTGCATCCCATTCCTTTATGAGTTAGAAATTTGTAAATGAACAGGAGATTAGTGTGGTTAAGATTAACAAAACTTATAGAGTTAAAACTCCTACCGGTGAGAAGGTAATGACCTGAGAAGTGATAGCTAATGGTAGAATTAAGATTCAAGAGAAGGAGTACCTCATAAATCTTGTAATATTAACTTTATAAGGTTATGATGTAATAGTGGGAATAAATTGGTTGTTTAAAAATAAAGCGATTGTAGAATGTAGCAGTAAAACTATTACTCTTAATGATGGAGAAATGGTATTTCAAGGAAAGCTGGTGGAAGCAAATTGAATTTAGCTGTGATGGAGCTATGCGATGAATTGTATGAGACAAGGGTAAGAGAGAATGACTGGTGATTTTATTGAGTGTTTAGCATGGAAGTAAAGAAAGAGGTACCCAAGGTAGTGGACGTAAGTAGTATGTGAGTTTTTAGATGCATTTTTGGAGGATTTATCAGGTTCAGCTCCACATTGAGAGTTGGACTTCACTATAGAGTTAGTTCCTAGAACTGAGCCTATTATTAAAGCTCCATATCGGATGTCACCTATGGAACTTCACGAACTAAAGAAGCAACTTAAGAGCTATTAGATAAGAGATTTATTCGTCTAAATGTTTTACCATGGAAAGTACCGGTATTGTTTGTGAAAAAGAAAGAGGTATTGTTTGTGAAAAAGAAAGATAGTATCATGAGATTGTGCATAGACTACTAGAAATTAAATAATATTACTGTTAAGAATAGGTATCTGTTACCCTGTATTGATGACTTGTTTGATCAATTACAAGGTGCAATTGTGTTTTCTAGAATTGACTTGAAATTGAGATATCATCAATTACGAGTTATGCTGGAGGATGTACCTAAGATTGCGTTTAGAACACGATATGGTCATTATGAATTTTTGGTGATGCCTTTCGGTTTGACAAATACCCTAGCTGTGTTCATGAATTTGATGAATCGCATATATCAACCATATTTAGATAAGTTTTATGCGGTGTTTATTAATGATATTTTGATTTATTTAAAAACCAAGGAGTAGGATGCAAAGCATTTACTATTAGCATTACAGAAGTTGAGTGAGAATAAATTGTATGCTAAATTGAGCAAATGCGATTTTTGGTTAGATAAAATTTCTTTTCTAGGTCACATTGTATTTGGTGAAGGACTCTTTATAGACACTGATAAGGTGAAAGCAGTAATGGATTGGAAGCAACCAACCACTATTATCGAGATGAGGAGTTTTTTAGGTATGGCTGGATACCATTGACGTATCATAAAGGATTTTTCCAAAATTGCTAAGCCATTGACTAGATTAACCAAGAAAGATGTAAAATTTGAATGGAATGAGGAATGTGAGTCAAGTTTTCAGGAGTTGAAGAAACGACTGGTTACAGTACTAGTATTAACATTACCTAATTCAATAAGCCTTATAGTTTATATAGTGATGCTTCTCAGAATAGATTGGGTTGTATGCTGATGTAGGATAGAAAAGTTGTTACATATGTATCAAGACAATTGAGGCCACATGAAAGGAATTATCTAGCTCATTACTTAGAGTTAGCAGCTGTGGTGTTTGCTTTAAAAATTTAGAGACATTATTTATATAGACAACGGTGTGAGATATACATCGATCACAAGAGTTTGAAGTATTTTTTTACTCAGAAGGAGTTAAACTTAAGACAATGGCAATGGTTAGAGTTAATTAAAGATTATGATTTGAATATAAATTATCATCCTAGAAAGGCCAATCTGGTGGCACATTCGTTAAGTCGAAAGAATTATGAACAGGTTACATTACTATTAACTTCCCATTGTAAATTGGTGCACAAATTTGAAAAGTTGAAAATTGGGTTTGATTGGTATGAACCTAATAGTCCGATGATGAATTTGGAATTGTGACCTACTTTATTGAAAAGAGTTAAACAAAAGCAAGAGGAAGATAAAGATTTCATGGGGATAAAAGAGAAATTAAGCAAAGGAAATGATTCCGACTTCAAAGTGGATGGAAGAGGTATATTAAAATTTAGAGGAAGGATATGTGTTAATTTAACTGTAGTACCGTTTGTTCATTAACATTGAAATTATAAGTTTAAATCTTCATATAGCTATTTTATAAAAAAAAATGCTAGCAAAAAAAATAAGATATATGATAGCTGTGTAAGCCTAAAAAATTGCCATTTTTAGGGAGGGATTTTGAAAGAAAAAAGAAAAAAGGGGAACTATAAAATGGTTTTACTAAGCCTATGTCATAAGATAAATATAATGATAAGTTGGAGGATTAAAATGATATTAATAATAATAATAATACTGTATTAATATAAATTTAAAACTATATTTATAACAAAATGGTATATATTTATTATAGATACCATTTTATATAAATTGTATCTACTAACACATCACTAGTTATACTGTGCATCCGGGAGGATAAGATGTATCAAGATTTAAAACTCATGTTTTGGTGGAATGGAATGAAAAGAGATGTGGCACAATATGTGTCAAAATGTATTATGTACCAATAAGTTAAAGCAGAACATCAGGGATCGGGTGGACCATTATAACCTTTAGACGTACCAAGATGGAAGTGGGATCATATTACTATAGATTTTGTGGTAGCACTACTAAGAACTCAAGCTGGTTGTGATTCAATCTAGGTAGTTATCGATAGATTAACAAAGAGTGCAAACTTCTTACTTTATCGAACAGGTGATTCAATGGAAAAGCTAGCTAAGCTGTATATCCGAGAGACAGTAAGATTACATGGTGTGTTAGAGAGTGTTGTCTCTAATTGGGATAGTTGGTTTGTATCTAAATTTTGGGAGAGTTTACATAGAGCTTTGGGTACAAAGTTGCAATTTGGTACAGCTTATCACCTTTAAATAGATGGACAATTCGAGCGAATAATTTAAACCCTAGAAGATATGTTGCGGGCTTGTGTGTTAGATTTTAGAGGTGATTGAGATAAATACTTGCCATTGATAGAGTTTGCCTATAATAATAGTTATTATGCGATTATACACATGGCACCTTATGAAGTATTATATGGGAGGAAATGTAGATCGCTACTGTATTGGGATCATGAAGAGTATATAATGATTGGACTTGACATGATTAACTAAATAAGTGAGAAGATTAAGTTTGTTCGGCAAAGAATGAAGGAAGCCTTGGATCGTTGTAAGAGTTAAGAAAATTTGAAAAGAAGGCCATTGGAGTTTGAAGTTGGTGATCTTGTTTATGTTAAGATAAGCCCATTTAAAGGACTTAGACAGTTTAGCTTAAAAGGAAAGTTGAGCCTATGATATATTGGTCTGTTTGAAGTACTGGAGAAGGTCGGTAATATATCCTACAAAGTAGCATTACCTCTAAGTTTGTCAGGTTACCATAATGTATTCCATGCTTCTATGCTAAGGAAGTTTGTTAAGAACCTAAATGCAATTGTGGAAATAAATCTGGTGGAGTTAACGAGAAATTTTCAAGTGGTGAAACAACCCATAAAAATATTGGATAATCGGGTTTAGAAGTTAAGGAATTGAGATGTAGAGTATGTAAAGATCCAATGGAACGAAGGTCTAAACTTTAAAATTGTACTCCAAAATACAATGAAGTATTAAACCTAACTTACTTAGTATCCCTGATTTGCTTGATCACTTGTCGCAAGTCGACTCATCTTTGTATCCTATAATATATATGTTTTTAATATTTATATCTTGATGATATATATACTCTAGGTTATGATTTAGCTCAATTCTTTATATATATATATATATATTATTTATTATCAATTCATTCTAGGTTAGTTTTGGATTCAGCTTCCAAATACAATTCTGATTCAGGTTTTAAATCAGTTCCAACAACGAATATTATAAGTAAATCCTAAAAATATGATCTGAACCCTAATGTGAAATTAATCTCATTAGGCTCGAGCATCCTAGTTATCATTTCTAGTCCTAAATCAGTATTCTATTTTACCTGGTACACTTTAATCTTTATTAGTATACCGAATTTACTCTCAATATGAGAAAATTTTACATTTTTCATATAATTACCTAAATTTACTCTCATTGTATTTTGGAGTACAATTTTAAAGTACTTAGAGACTTACGATTGTATTCGATTATGTTTGTAAGTAGTTATATACGCATGTGCTTAGGTATCCGATTTCATACTATATTTTGTGTTGTATTTGGTGATTGATGTGCATGGAATGGTGTAAAATTGTTTAATCACCCTAACCTATACCTAATCATAACCAACCTAAATAACCTAATTTGATATGTATTGCAACCCTTTAAGGGATCATTAGGGTTTTCCAACCAAACATCAACACTTTTGAAAAAGATAGCGTTAGATAGTATGATGGTCTTTTCCTCATCTTTAGCTTAATTAAGTAACAGAAAAAGAGGTCATGGTGAGTATAAGGGCATTAGTTCAAAGGATAGTCTTGAGGGAAGCGACATCTCCATTGCATAAACTTGGGTTTAGTCGTGAGCTATTGCATAAATATGAAAACTCCTTAACTCGGATTAGAGTGGGTGAAATTATTCTAATTTCACAACGGACTAGACTACGTTGTGTAATGGAACTTGCTTGTTACTTGTTACATTGCATTACATGTAATTAATTGTTTGATAACCTTGTTTGTGTTTGTTATACATTCATAAGTCTCCAATTCAACTTATTAAGCTGTGATTGCCCATACTTATATAGATTCTCTTGCAGGTTTTGACTTTTGACTATTATGCCACATTACAATTATCTTGTAGTTAGTTCTCTTTTGAAGCTATGGGGAGTGAGGATCAATTGGCTGAATGATCAAGTTCTTTAAGGTCTTGTTAGTATTTTTGGGTTATGAATTGATACATGATATGTCGGTTCATAGATTATTGTAATATGTAGAATCTCTTGGGAATTCTATGACAATGTGAATGTATATATATATATATATATATATATATATATGACTTAAGGTTCTAGCTTTTATGTAAATTCTAGCTTAATTCTTAATTGAGTTGTTTAGTTCAAAGTGAGGAGTTGTAGACGCCTTGTGTAAATTATATCTATAATAGAGACTATGAGGTCAGTTACTGTCATAGGTTGGTTTATACGATAGGAATGTTATAACTCTATGGCTTCGAGACGTAACATATACTCATAAAAATGCGTGTATACACATATAACAAATTGTAGTATATTATCTTATTTTATAGCTTAATTAACTTATCTCTAAGTTCCTAATGCATTCCGAGCATGATTTTAGGGGTTTTGAGCAATTTGGTATTATATTAAGTAATTATACTTCTAGGGATGTAATTGGGATTTTGGATTGCTATTTCCAAAATTTAACTTCATTGAGTTACTTTGATTAACTTTTCTATTTTAGTCATAATGTTTGGGCTCAATCGTATAACTTTTCTCTAAAGGCCTTAAATTTAGACTCGGTTATCCTAAACACAATTTTAGGGGCTTACATTTCCACCCTCTTTAAGAAAGTTTTATCCTCAAAACTTTGATTTTAAACATAATAACTACTTACTAATTGATAATAATACCTTTTTCTTTGAAGAGTTCTGGGTAACGATTCTACGTCGCTAACTTCGGTTCCCAAGTTAGCTCCGCCATTGGATCATTACCCCATTAAACTTTCACGTACTCTACCTCTCAATTCTTTAACTTTTGAATTCAATTTTCTAAGATCTTGATCGACCTTTCTTCAATGGTATAGTCTTGTTGTAAGTCTATTGGTTTCAACTCTATGACGATATCTAGATTCTTTATGAACTTTCATAACATTGACACATGAAATAAATCGTGATATCTAGCTAAACTTGGTGGTAAAGCAATTCGGTATATAACATTTTTTATTCTTTCTAAAATTTCAAAAGGTTCAATGTACCAAGGACTTAGCTTTCTTATAGTACCGAAATGCTTAAATCCTTTAAATGGACTTATTTTTGCATACACATGATCTCCTCTAGTAAATTTTATGGGTATCCTTTCAAATCAGCCCAACTTTTGTATCAACCTTGTGCTACTTTCATCCTTTGTCGCATTATCTTAACTTTATCATTCATTTGCCCAATCATATCAGGTCCAATTATTGCATATTCATCATTTTCCCAATACAACGATAATCGACATTTTCTTCCATACAAAGCTTCATATGGTGCCATTTGAATTGTTGCTTGATAACTATTGTTATAAGCAAATTCTACTAATGGCAAATGTTGATCCCAGTCACCATTGAAGTCTAGAATACAACTTCTCAACATATCTTCAAGTATTTGAATAACTCTTTCAGACTGTCTATCTGTTTAGGGATGATAAGCCGCACTGAATTGTAGTTTAGTTCCTAAGGATTGATGTAAGCTTTCCTAAAATTTTGATACAAATCGGCTTTCTCTATTCGATACAATACTTATTGGCACACCATGCAGTTTAACGATCTCTCTAATATACAGTCGTGCTAACTTTTCCATTGAATCACCAGTTTGATAAGGTAAGAAATGAGCACACTTCGTTAACCTGTCTACTACAACCCAAATTGAATGGTAACCTGATCTCGTCCTTGGGAGTCCTCTTACAAAATTCATTATAATATGATCCTACTTCCATTAAGGTATTTCTAACGGTTACAGTAAACTACTAGGTCTCTGATGTTTTGCTTTCACTTGTTAGCATGTATTATATCCAATCACATGTTGTGCTACATCCCTTTTCATGCCTTTCTACCAAAACAATGATTTCAAATTGCGGTACATCTTATTCCCACTAGGATTCAATGTGTAACCCATATCATGTGCTTCAATCATTATTTCATTCCTCAGCTTTGAATCACTAGGCATACAAATTCCTTTCTTATATCTTAACACACCTTCAACATCAATTTTAAAGTCAGGTACATTACCTATATTCAACTTTTTCTTGATTTTCTTCAATATTTGGTCCTAACCTTATTGAAGTTTAATTCTTTCTATTAGGATTGTTTGTACTACTAAGCTCATCAGTTGTGCTTTGGTTTCATGCCATCTAAATTCAATTTCTAACTTTTCAAATTCCTTAATCAGTTCACATTGAATAGTGAGTAACGAAACCACTTGTTCATAATTCTTGCAACTTAATGCATCTGTTATGACTTTAGCTTTATGAGGATGATAGTTTATGGTCAAATCACAATCTTCGATTAGTTCTAACCAACGTCTTTGTCTTAAGTTCAATTTTTTTTTTAGTAAAGAAATACTTCAAACATTTATGGTTTGTGTATATCTTACAATATTGCCCATACAAGTAATGTCTCCAAATTTTCAAAGCAAATACTACAACCACTAATTCTAAATCATGAGTCGGATAATTCCTCTCATGAGTCCTCAATTGCCTGGATGCATATGCTACCACTTTTCTATCCTACATCAATACACATCCCAGTCCATTCTTGGAAGCATCGCTATATATACAATAAGATTTACTTTGATCTGGTAAAATAAGTATTGGTACTGAAATCAAACGATTCTTCAGTTCCTGGAAACTTTGTTCACATTTATCACTCCATTGAAACTTAACATCCTTCTACATTAGTTGAGTCAAAGGTTTAGCGATTTTGGAAAAATCCTTTATAAATCGCCTAGAGTTTCATGCCATTCCAAGAAAACTTTTGATTTCTGTTACAGCAGTTGGTTGTTTCCATTCAGTTACTGCTTTGAACTTTTCGGGATCGGTTAAAATTCCTTCACCCGATACAATATGTCCTAAAAATAATATTTTATCCAGCCAAAATTCACACTTACTCAACTTAGCATATTGTTGATTGTCTCTTAACTTTTGCAAAGCTATACGTAAATGATCGACATGATCCTCCTCAGTCTTATAATAAATTAAAATATCATCAATGAATACTACAACAAATTTATTCAAGTAAGGTTGATAGATCCAATTCATCAAATTCATAAACACAATTGGTGCGTTCATTAAATCAAAAGGCATCATTAAAAACTCATACTGCTCATATCTAGTTTGGAAAGTTGTCTTTGGTATATCTTCCGGCTTAATTGGTAACTAATGGTATCTAGATCTCAAATCAATTCGGGAAAATACAGTGGCACTATGCTGTTGATTAAACAAATCATCAATCTTGGGTAATGGATATTTATTCTTAATAGTCACTTTATTTATCTCTTAATAATCAATACACAATCTCATGGTTCCATCTTTCTTTTTCATGAATAACACTAGCACTCCCCAAGAAGACACACTAGGTCATACAAATCCTTTGTCTAATAGCTTTTGAAGTGGCTTCTTTAACTCTTGAAATTTTATCGACGGCATTTGATATTGGTTCAGTTCCTGGCACCAACTCTATAGAAAAGTCTAACTCTCGTTGTGGTGTTAATCTAAGTAATTCTTTCGGAAAGATATTAGGAAATTCTCTTAATACTGGCATTTCTGATACTTTTGGGGTTTCCTTCTTTCCTTTTATAGCAAATATCCAACAAAATTACCATTCTTCAATAATTTCATTCACTTCTTCTCTTCAATTATTGATAATCTTAGACTTCACCACCTGTTTTTCTCTAGAAAATGACCTTACCTTCGTCTAAGATTATACTCTTATTTTGACAATACATTTTGGCTCTTTGTTTAGATAATCAATCTATTCCTATAATAACATCATATCCTGGTAATACTATGAGTTTTATCGGGAATTCTTATCCTTGGATTTGCAATTATCCATTGTCTATTATCTATTATTTCCTAGGTTAACACTTGTTCTCCTGTAGGTGTTCTTACTCTATAGGTAGATTTAACTTCACTCGTCTTAATCACATTTCCTAAAACAAACTCTCGACTACTAAATGAATATGACACTCTAGTATCAAACAATGCATAAGCAGTTCATCCATTTATAAGTATGTTTCCTAAAACAATTACTATTGCTATAATTATCTACTTCTTAAGTATTATACTTAAGTCATGTATTTTCACAATTCTTAGCACTATATACTAATATAAAATTTACAACCAACTCATGAGTAAGTAAAAGTTATGAGTTAATTTACATACCTATTACTAAGCCTTGATCTTTTCCATTGATATCCATTTCATCATCTGAGCCATCATGAAAGTATTCTTCCAGCCATTCTTCAAAATGCTCAGTATCCTCTTCTGTACACTCTATTGTAAACACTCGAGTGGGTACGGCAGTTGTCTCTACTCCCCTGGATTTCTTACCCCTTTGTTCGGCTTAACCACAATATCTTGAGAAGTGTCCTATCATTCTACACCTGTAACATTTCATTATTTTCATCTTTGGATACTCCTTCGATATATGATTTGGGTCATCATACAAAAAACATTTGCCCCTCAACTGAGGGCATTACCTAGGGAATTGCTGCACTCCATACTTCTAACATCTCACATTTCCCACCTCATCATAGAAACTAAATCTAGTCTTATTTGAAGCAAGGCCACTAATCATAGTAGCTATCTTCTTTCCTTTTTTGGCTTGAGTTATTATTTGCACTTGAAAATGTTCTCTTGAAAATAGGCCTGTATTGATTAACTGTTCTCAGCTTCTTATTCCACTCATTTTGTATAGCCAATCTATTATTCTCCAATTGGTGTGCCTCATCTATTATTTGATGATAAGAGGTGAATCCATAATCCATTAACTTGCATCGCATTGTTGCGTTAAATCCATTAAGAAAAAGATCCTTCTTCAACTCCTGATTATCCTGTATGACTCAGGCACATATTGCAACAATTTGTTAAATTCATTCTCATATTGTGCTGCACTCATCATACCTTTCTTTATTTTCATTAACTGTTTGATCATTTGATTTTGTACACTGATAGAGAAATATTCTCTCTTAAATGCCTCCCGAAATACCTACCATGTAATTGGGCTTGGCATTGTTCTTGCTGTCGAGTTCTACCAGACTCATGTTCCCATCTTTAGCAAAAAAGTGCCATAAGAGACTTTTTGATTTTTGGGAATCTTAAACGCCTTAAAACTACACTCATTCTGAGTTAACCAATCATCAACTAAGGTAGGCTTATTCATTTCATCTTCGAAATACCAATTTGATTTCATAAACTCATAAAGTCGACTTGTATCTTCGGGTCGAATTGCTCTAAGTTTAGCCTTTGCTAGCCTTTGGTTTATCTAATTTCCACTTATGATCAAATGTTGGATTAAAGCTCCTTGTTGTTGGATCATAGTATTCATATTAGCCAACATTTGTCCAAACTGAATTAGGTCCATCATGTTTGGAGTAGGTGGTAGTATATCATTTCTAGGTGGTTCTAGTGAATTAGGAGGGTTAAGAGGTGGTACTTCTCCTTCAGGTCGGTTATTTCCATTTCCGTTTCTCTTTGCTTTCTCTACTATATTTAGATTCACAATTTACTAATTATAAATCCTATACTCACAATATGTGTACTTAAAGTTAGTATCCGATCTAAGTGATTCATATTCACATATAGATTAATCATTCTTTGCATTGGTCATATATAACTATAGATTTCCTCATTAAGGATCTCAATCAACATAAGATCTATAATACTTCATACTTATATAAGCAATGATATATTCATATATTACTTAGTACACACTATATGTGTGTTTAAATATATATCTATATGTCATGAGCTCATCAAGTTTCACTTGTTAACATTTTATCATATTCATGTTGATATCTCATGCAGATACTGAAAAATAAGGACATTTACTTTACAATAGTTCATAGGATAATCGAAACTTTACATTCAAAAGATCACATTGCTTTATTTACAACAGCAGATTACATATCTGATTATCTATTTACATCATTTACATATTTAGTAGCTGTAATATCTGAAAGTATATTAGTTACATTCAAAAAGTCAAAAGCACATCAAAAGTTGTTAGGGGGACCTAGATACATCAAAACAACAAGGTCAGGTGATATCAAAAGCTTTAGACTTATCTTCCTACCATCTCCCTAACTTTTAGTTACTCGCACTATTTGAAGTTGTTACATCTTTTAGAGGAAACCAATTTACCATCCTAGTCTCATCAGATCCTAAGCTAATCTCCATTATTACAGGGGTGTTTGGTATAACTACTACTTCATGCACCTCACTCCTACTGTCCTGTGCTCCATCTTTTACTTCAGCCTTCTTATCTTTTAGATCCTCTGTAGGATCATCATTATCCAACCCTACATTTGGTTGAGCTTCTTGAGGTAGATTCTTAGGTAGTATCACAAGAGGTTTAGGCTCTTGAGGTTACAATGGTACTACTTGCAGTTTCATCTAGAGGATATCTAGGAAACTTGTCAACCACACTAGGGGGGGTAGTTTTTAGGGATACGCAGAATACTTGGGGTTACTTGATCAAAACCTGAAGGGTAATCCTTATCTATCTCTATTAAAGCTGGAAAATACAGTATATGAATCATCACAGATACAAAATCCATTTTCTCGGAAGTACTTCTTCTCATATATAGCTATAGCAGTATACTCATTATACGCAGGCCCTAACTTATCCCTTATTATCCTCCAATCATCTTGCATATTAAAGGATATCCTATGCTTATAATTTTTGATAATCTCATTGATAGTATAAAACATTGTCCAGTCAGCCATATCTAGTAACAACTTTTGCATTCAAATCCTATACTAGATAAGAGTCTCATTGTTTTCCCATTTAAAATTCCACCATGTATGTAATAAACTATTCTTATGAATATGAAATAATAAGTTAAGTTAGTTTATCACCCATTTTATATAAATATATACTATAGATATAATCTTTTGAATCTAAGTCTTTTATATTCATTATCAACCTTACTCTCAATGGTCCTATTGTCTACTCATTTTAATTAGATACTTCAAAGCTTTTTTTTTTAGAACCATGCTTTGATACCAACTCAAAATTGTCATGCTTTAAGTAAGAGGAGTCATAACAGTCTTGTTGTACAAACTAACCTAAGATAGAAGTTGGCCTTATAACTACCACCGCAGATATAGTCCACACATGGTATACACGACTCAACCAACTTGAAGCATCCGTTTTAATACTTGTGAATAATTAAACTTGTGGTATAACTTTACAAAATATCTGTTCTATATAACCTGTTGTCTCATAACACAATAGTACTTACATAAGCATCTCATATCCAAAGTTACAATTTACAGTTTAAGTTTACTAAAAACCATAGTTTTTGTAGTCTATTTACAATAAGTTAAGAAATTAGTAAGGATTCTAAGAAATTCCTAGTTAGTTTCCTCAAAACTTAAGAAAATCAAAAGCCTCGTTTTAGTGGATTCCTCATTCCTTACTTTCCCAGCCAACAGTACACTAACCTAAGGGTGATGGTATCTAAACATTCTGATCTTCATTAGATACCTACAAAAAAGTCTATAGGGATATAAGCACAATTAGCTCAGTAAGTAGAATAGAGTTAAAAGAGTACCAAACAATCACAAGAAAGGTTATTAATTATGATGAAATGCAATGCAATCAATCATATAAAACGTTGCATAATGTTATCCAATCTATTATGAGATTAGAGAAATTATATCTTCTCCAACCCAGATTGAAGAGATTTATTATGACTCAAATCAGACCAAACCCAAGCTTATGCAATGCAGAATACTCTCCTCCTATAACCACCTTCAAACCACATCCCCCACCCTTGTCACGGTCTCCTCACTTAGTTTGATTAAAGATGGGAAATGACCATTTCAGCTATCCTTATCCAAAGAAGTTGGTATTTGACCTGACATTCCTAATAGTTTCCCTTAACGGGTGTTATGCATGTCTAGTTTTATTGTAGTCAAATCATTGTTAGTTTTAATTAAGAGTGACTAAACAAGTTTATACAATATAAAAACAATATGATTATGCAAAATAGTACACTAAGGAGTTTAACTCCTATCACAACTGAATACCAAACATACGTATAGCATGCATATAAATAACTAATTACAAACACAAATAGAAGTACTTTTAAGTCTCTAAATACTTTAATATAGTATCTTAACAAGTAGTAAAGCTATAATCCCAACTTACATGTTTAGATGCTCACTATAAGAGACTCAAGTCGTCAATGATTTGACCATTAGGAGATCCTATATACACAAAACCTAAATTTAGTTTTTGTAATTATTACAAAAACATTAGGGTTTTATCTAAAACGGTTATATATAAAACTTTGACCTAGCTGTTCTTGGGTATTTTAGTGGATGGCGATGGAGGAGGTGGTGTTGGAAGGCTAAGACGGGAGGAAGATTGCTTAGGGACGGTAAGGTTTCACAACAGAATGTTGGGTATTAGGGAACTAGCTTAGTACGGTTTTAGCTCTATTTTTCCTATTTTTTAAATTTTTTCTACGATTTTTTTAATAATTTTTTCTTTTTGTAGTTTAGGGTCCTAAAGTGTCTAAAGTAGTATTAGGAACCCCATATATATTGGTTTTAGTCAGTTATAGGTTACCATAATTTGTTTGTAATTTTTCATCCACATCTTGTTGCAATTAATTAAGTAGGAGGTAGCTTTTTTTTTTTTTTTTTTGTCTATCTGCTTTTTGATTTAGCACTTTAATTTAACATGAGGAGGCTACGGTGAATCCAATAATTTCCAGTAGTTTTGAAGGCTATTGGATAAGCTTTAAGGGATATTTTGATTAAATACTAATATTATATATATTATATTAGTATTTAGTTATTTTATTAATATTCGAGTATATATCCTATGTATATATCACGTATAGAATGTAACTATGCTTGTATAATTATGTTTCTAACATATCTTTTATTTTTAAGATATATTCTCTACTTATTTTTATGAATTTAGCACATATTATATATAATAATGTAATTTTAGGTTAATTTACAGGTATAATTATTATTTATACCGAGAATACTCATAAAAATGCGTGTATACGCAGATAATAAATTATACTATATCATCTCATTTTATAACTTAATTAACTTATCTCTAAGTTCTCATCATATTCCGACCTCGATTTTAAAGGTTTTGGGCAATTTGGTGTTATATTAAGTAATCATACTTCTAAGGGCAAAATTAAGATTTTAGATCATTATGTTCAAAATCTAATTTCATCGAGTCACTTCGATTAACTTTTTTTTTTTATTTTAGTTGTAAAGTTTGGGCTCCATTAAATAATTTTTTCCTAAAAGCCTTAAATTTAGGCTCAATTGTCCTAAACACAATTTTAGGGGCTTACATAAGGCTTGTTGGGTTAATTTACTCGATCTAATCTTTTTTTGGTTTGGCTCACACTAATAAAATAAGTCTATTTGGGCCTAAGTTCACACATCTCAAGTCCATTAAGAGAAGGATTCAATCCTATCCATCAATTCCCATCATGATCCAATTGATCAAATTAATTACCATTTCTTATACATACCCCCTTCACTTCCTCATTTGGATGGGAGACAAATTTCGACTAACGTTGTTACTTTGCTTGAATCTTGTATCAAAAATCAAAACATACAAACATCTTAAGAGCATTACTCTGTCTTTCATTGATTGTGGAGTTTGATGCTATTGTGCTCTTTCACTTATCACCATATGTATTGGAGCCTATTAAGATTGCTTACTCTTTCTCTCTATCCTACCTCACTTAATCATCTTATACGTGTAAGTCAAGCCATTTCCTTAGTTATGTATAGTGTGACCTGTTACATGCATAGCACACATGTGACTCTTATAATTTGAACCCATACATTTTCTAGTGACTCTACTGGGGAGGAAAGATTTGACATTTACGTCATCGTATCTCCATGAAGAAGACCTGCTGATCCTACAAATAGCAATGATTAAGAATAAGATGGTACTATTGTTACTAACAACTAAAATCTACTTCTAGTAGGAGGTATAAATGAAGGAGATGGTACTCAAGAAGGTGTTCTCGACAATGTGCAACTAACATGAGAGCTTTGATAAACTAATTAGAATCTGAATGGTCTCAAAGAAATGTTTAGCTAGTATGTACTTGTTTTGACCACTTTCGCTGCTACGTAACAAGGGGCAATCATTGTGGGTCCCTCTAATATGATGCGACAATGCGTTACGCAAGCTTCTCAACCACTTAATCCTTTGATTACTGGTGAGCAAGATGCTCATAAAGCTAAGAAGCAACTTCCTATGGTGGAGTCTTTACCAATATAGCATATCGTACTTGAAATGATAAATCAAAGAATTTAGATAGGAGGTTCATCATCTTCTCATGTTACTGTACATGTTATAATTGTTGAATTTGTGTACCTTACCCTTATGAATTTGGCTCTAGTGAATTCTATGCTTGTGAATTTGACTAATCCTGCTCCTATAATGCCAGTAAGGATAGAAACATTTATCAAAGGGCTTCATTTGTGACTAAAGAGGATCTGGATGTGTACATGAGGGAAATACAAGCCAAATCCACATTAAGTATGTTGGAATTGAAGCTCCCATGCCATTTGCGCATCACTATGAAACCTTATGTAAAGGATTATGTGACTTCGAAATTCATGTTGTTTAATAGGAAGAAAGGAAGTGCTAAGGAACACTTGTTGAAATTTATTGAAACTCTAGAAGTATATGGATTAGATGACGATTTGAAGTTGAAGGAATTCTCGAAGTCTCTCATAGAAAAAGCTTATACTTAGTATGTTAATCTTCCATTAGGATCAGTTGATTCATGGGGTAGAATGTGCAGGATGTTTTTAGAAAAATTCTTCTTTACTGAAGAAAGGGTCACTCTTACAGACACGGGGTAAATTCGTTAGAGGTAGAAGAAGGATCTCATGGACTATATTGAGCGATTCAAGGAACGCTCTTTAGATGTATAAGACATTCGTGACGAGAAGGAATTAGTTAAGATTTGTATTTAAGGAATGTTCCTTAAATACGTAATCTATCACAAGAATCTATCGTTGGCTTCTTTTGTGGCATTGTTTGAGAATGCATGAAGGACCAACAACTCGGTGGCTCAGTAAAGGAATGAAGTTGGAAGGTTTAATAAGCATGCTTTGTTTGTGAATGCTGCTCAAGGTGAATTACAAAAAGGAGTGAAGAACTCAAAAATGATAAGTCTTACGGCTCTAGGCCAACACTAACGTATCCTTGCCTAATGGCCAAGGTACATTAAGTGCTTGATTAGTGGCCGCGCGATGGAAATCTCATACTCCTAATGGTTGAATGTCTTCCTATAAATGAAGAGGAGCAATCATAAGTACTATAGATTTTACAAGAGTGTCAGCCATTCAACGAAAGATTGTTTTTCTTTGAAGAGAATATTCAATGAAAAGGTAGCGTATGGTGAATTAATTATAGATAACAACAATGGTAGGAATAATCCACTTTTAGCTCATAACAACTAGAGAGGTGCTATCAATGCCATTAATCATGACCCCTCCATGATTGAAGTGATTGACGTACAACCCTTTGGAAATAAGGGAAGTCAATAGAAACTCATGACGAGGAGTATTCACTTCTTATTACAACATTGTTGAAAATTGTGAATTTTAGAAACTTTGTTTGACTTGTTGGGATTCGATGAAAATGCCAAGCTTATAGTAGTGGTTGTGCTTACGCAAATATTTGAAGGTCAATATATGGAGCACAGCGCAGCCTAACCCATAAAGAGAGTGGCTAAGGTGTATTAAAACATTATCTTATTTACTAAAGTGCATATGTATGTGAAAAGCTCTAGTCATAACTGTCCACTATTACATGGAGGATGGCTATTTGTTCCAAGGTGAAAAATTAAGTGTGTCGACTTGTTTCTAAAGGGAGCTGCTAATTAAGGAAGCCCACAATAGAGGACTGTTTGGACATTTTTGAGAGAAAAGGACATATGAGTTATTGAGTGGTCGATTCTTTTAGCCTAGGATGTGGCGAGATACACACCGAATTATTGCATGCTGTGTCATATGCAAAAGGGCTAAGTGCCAAGTTGAAAAGGGGAGAGCAATGCCTTTGCCTACTTTGACGAAACTATAGACTGAGTTAAGTATGGACTTTGTCCTTAGATTACCACAAATTGCCTAAGATAAAGATTCTGTAATGGTTGCGGTAGATTGGTTCAGCAAGATGGCACACTTTGTGCCTTGTGCCAAAACTAACGATGCTTTAACTATTGCTTCTCTTTTCTTACAGGAGGTTGTACGATTACATGGTGTGTTGAAAAGTGTAGTCTCTGACAAAGATCCGAAGTTCTTGAGCCATTTCTAGAGGACCTTATGGCATCGAATGGGGACCAAACTACTATTTAGTACTTCTTGTTAGCCTAGATTGATGGCCAAATAAAGGTGGTTAATCGCACTTTGGGATCACTGCTCCGAGTTACAGTAAGCAAGAACTTAGCCAATTGGGATGTTTGCTTGCCAATGGTTGAATTTGCTTACAATCGAACAGCATATGACACCACCAAGTAGACTCGCTTTGAGGTTGTCTATGGTTTCATTCTCGAGTTGCCCCTTAATCACACCTTTGTACCTATGCCTGCGTAAGAAGACCTGGACACAATAGCTAGAGCACAATCCTTTTAGCACATCTATGACAAAGTCACTTGGCACATTGAATAAGTTGCAAAAGAATGTGAGAGAAGACCAAGGATAGGATAGCTAAACAATTCCAACATGGAGACTTGATATGGTTGCATCTCAACAAGGAACGGTTTTTTAGTAAGAGGAGGAACAAATTATCTACTAGAGTTGAAGGACCGTTCAGAATTATTTAGAAGATTAATGATAACGCCTATAGATTAGAGCTACTTGAGGATTATGGGGTTTCTGACACCTTCAACATCGCTGACCTCAGTCTACCACCAACAAAGAGGTAATTGAAGACTATTCGAATTTGGTCCTAAATCCAAATCAACCTTGAAGGAATGATAGGAATCAGGCTACTATCCTTTGACTCATAGCCGAGCCTGAAGATGAGAAGGCCTAGCAAGACGTATTCTTCTACTCCAGTCGACTCCTGTCGAAGCCATATATATCCTAATTGACCCATTCTTCATGTCGAGCCAAATGATTGCTTATTTCTCATAGATAATGTGCCAAAAAGCGGATAGCCAAGACAATAGCCGACCCTCATTCTCACTCATGCCTGGCTAATCACTTACCCGACATCACCTTGCTAAGATGATGAGAGAGGGAGGGCCCTGATTGACTAAGCCGCCCTAGCTTGGACAAGCAAACTGATTGTACTTTTTGTTTGCATTTTCTAACGACATTGCCAATATAACATCGCCACGTATACATAATCATGTGTAGAATCCATTAGACTAATGATTGCTTTTCTTAAATATTTATTTTTACCCTTTTGTATATTGTATATTGTATATTACTTCCTTAGGAAATACCCCTTTCCTTCTTTTCCCTTTTGGGCAAGTTGTGCTAATTTATGGGTATAAATACCCCTTATATTTGTAGCTGTAATCATAACATATAGATCATCATTAATATACTTTGAGTATTTCCTTTCTTACGTAAACGTTATTTGTTTATTCTAGGCATCATTCTTATCTTAACTTTTGAGTAAGGCTAGGTGGCGAGTAATCTTACTGGATCAATTCGTGCATTATGTTGAATTATGCCATGATTCTTCGGAAGTTTTATTAGTACGTTATATCTTTTAGAGCTGTTCATGGGTTTTGCTTACTCTTCATTCACATTTGTCCTTTTGCACATTCTCCATCACTTCCTTCCAAGTTTTCTGCGAGCTTGGACCCATCCAACGATCGGCCTTATCTGTCCTTGATCACGGCTCGTACCAGATTCCATTATAAAAATAGCTTCCTCAAATATTACACTATACTCTTCAGATGAAGATCTCAAAAAGCAATCAACTAAGGCCATTGAAGGTTTAGGAGAAAAAGTATTTGGAAATCATACCAAGATTGAGAAATACATTATAATTGACACTCCTTACTAGTTTTGGATTCTAACAGTAAGGATGGTGTAGGTGATGGAGCTGCTTCTGTGCTAGGGATAGTGAAATTGGATGTCCATTTAAGGCTATGATTTATCAAAGACAAGAAACTTAGGGGTTTAAGCAAACCAAGTTTAGAAAGTAAGTATTCACAAACATATAAATGGTCCATTAAAAAAATGAGAGGGAGAGAATTAGTGAAGTTACTTGAGCCTGTTGCTACTTCTTAAGCAAAGCAACTAAGTCCCGACAACCTAAGGAATTGCACTACTGTCCTTGCTTTCACTACGGATAGGATGATTTGATAAAGAGGTTGAGGCTAACCTATGAAAGGACAATAATAAAGAAGTTAGTATTAGAATGAAAGTGAAAAGATCGAGGATGTAAGTGTGAAAAGGAAGTACCATTCACTTACCTATAATGGTACAAGAAATTGTAGCTTCAACACTCTGGCTTAATTCAAGTCCTCAAATAATAGAGGTTCTTCTCTTTAGTTTTCCTTGACAGTTTTTACGAGTCTCTTCCATGGTTCTTCTCTCTAAATTTGTTCCGATGGTCTTACTAGTATATGGTCTTCGATTTTCTTTAGACTTTAGTCTCTTAGCTTCATTGGTTCCACCCCCACCACTCCCTCCCTACCCACCCCCCCGCTTTCATGTCAATTTCCTACTTAGTACTTGGCAGTTGCAGTTTCTTTGAACTCCTATCCCATTTCCTTCAATGGCAACTTTGGTTCTTTGAGTGCAATTGCTTTGACTTCAAGTTTAGCTCCAAGTAACACCATAACTACTCTTCTTCGCACACGAACAACCTCATCGTCTACCGAGTTATTTAAGAAATAAATGCACACTTAATGCTTCATGAATAAGGTTCATGCCATAATCTGGGAATTAAAAGCAAAACAAAAGAAGGGAGTGCTTGTAATATTAAGAGAATGATAAATATGCACAGTAAAGGAGAATATAAGAAGCAGGAGAAAAGGTATGCAATTGGAACAAAATAGAATTGAAAAAATGTGCATGAAGGCTGGAATACGTATATTGTTGAGGCAACAAAGAAGACAAACGGAAAAAGAAATGTATGTAGAGATGGTTATCTAGAGGTGTTGTTGAGGATTGAAGTATGTTTAAAAAGAAAAAAAGGGGAGACTGAAATGAAAAACAAAAGAATGAGGATTTAGATATAAACGAAGATTGGGAACAACACAATAAGAATTTGGAGAAGGCAAAAGAACTTTATAGAAACTAAAAAGAAGAGAATGCAAAGAAAATTTGAAAGATGAAGAAGTGGTAGAGCATAGCAAGAAACTAACAAAGGGTTGTATGCATGGAAATATATGTGTAACAAGAATATATTGGCTATGGCAACTATTGTCACGTGAGGAAGACTTTGGCTATAAATGATATATGTGTACTAAGCATGGTGTAGGCATTTGCACATGGAAACTGCTAGAAGATGCATAACAGACAAATATTCTCAATGGTTTGTGTACGTATCAAAATGCAACACCTATATTGGGCATGTACCAATACAACATAATTTTTCCTTTATTTGGCAATACTAATCCATTCCAAATGCTTGAGGATAGGTGATACAAATGTGCTAATATATTTTTTGTTTCATAATGGTTGATGGACCATGGACCATGGATCTATCTAATTCATTGCTCGTAGATTTTTTTTTAGCTCTTAAGGGATGTGACATACTAAATTATAATGAGCTAATATTCTAAATTATTACTTTATTCATAGATGCCTTTTTATATAAATCAAAAGTGATCATTTAAAGGTGGATATTTAAATGCATATGAAGTAATTGTTAAAGGATTAATATCTTATCATTGAAGGCTCAATCTTGGGCAAAAATTTTCAGCCAAAGTGATTAAAGGGTCATGGTAACAAATTCATGGCAAATAACATAGTTTAACCTAAGGTTCATGTGAATCACCAATTCAAAATCAGAGAACCCATCAAAGCCACAACAAGGAAGTAATGCATGGAGCCAATTCAATTAGTCAAATAGTGCAAAATAAACAAAGTGAATTAGCACCACTAAAAATCTATAAGATATTGAATAAGACTTCTTGAAAATACATGTGTGTATATACTCTATTTTGAAGGCAACATAGTTCTGTTTGGCCAAAGTTATTTATTATTCATGACTTGAGGACATCACCAAAGGAAATCAAAATCTTGCTTTAACCATTCTTGAAGATTATCTAGGAAGGATGCCATTTTGGCAAGCTTGAAGTAATACACAAGCAGATGGTGCCATAAGTTTGTGCAGTAATACATTTATACACAGTAAGCCTGAGTGCTGGTAATTAAATTTTTCATTTTAGATTATCTAGAAAGATGAAGTGACATGATAGTCAACCCCTTTAGTATGGATGAGTAAGTTTCAAATTAATGAAGGAAAGCCAAGCATAATATGAAGGCAATATGGCAAGTTGCTCATAAAGAGGAGCTTATTAGTCTAAAATCGTTTTGGCACAACTTACCAAAAGAAGAAGTTCATACAAAGTAAATAGAAGATTAAGCTTCTTAGCTTATGAAGAATTATTAACTCCATACATATATGATCATTGCTCATGAGAGCAATGCAACTTTGAATGGCTTATGTGATGCGCGTGAGTAAGAGGTGTTGTGAATTTGCATACTAGGTAAAAGGATAATGATTGCAATGTTGGCGCTTAAGCTTCTACATTAAAAATTAGTAAGAAAACAAACATCCTTAGACACACTTGGATGTGTTAGTAGTAATGTAGCTATTCTACAACGTGCGTACACCAGGCAGCGATTTGGCCTTTTAATTGGCTTATTCAATGCCTAAACCCCTTCGACTTTATTTAAATTCGACTTTATTTAAAGAACTTTGGTTAAAGGGGTAAAATGTAGAAGGCTAAATCTAACTCGTAGGTTTCAAGCCTAATAACAAAATAGATTTGACTCCTTAGGCTAAGGTGATAAGGCTCAGAGAGTTAAGCTTATGAAATTTGGGATAATCAGAAGAGATTTGGCATTGTGAGTTTGAAGTAGTGCCCATTGGATTGATCTGCTTGATTCAATCTTTCTTGGTTTGGCTAACACTAATAAAATAAGGCTATTTGGGCCTAAGCTTACAAAAAAGGTCCATCTTAAGTCCATTAAGAGAAGGATTCAATTCTAACCATCGATTACCATCATGATCTAATGGATCAAATCAGCTACCTTTTCCTATAAGTACCCCCCTTCACTTTCTCATTTGGATGGGAGACAAATTTCAACTAACACCGTTATTTTGCTGGAATCCTGCCTTAAAGATCAAAACATACAAACAACTCAAGAACATTACCCTATCGTTCAACGATTGTGGAGTTTGATGCCATTGTACTCCTCCAACTTTCACTGTACGTGTTAAAGCCTGCTAAGACTACCTACTCTTACTCTTTCTCCCTATCTTACCCCGCTTGATCATCCTATATGAGTAAGTCAAGTTATTTCATTAGTCATGCGTAGTGTGACCTTTTACGTAGCACGCATATGACTCTTACAATTTGAACACACATAGACTATAAGTTAAGTTTTTCTTTTTTTTTCTTTTTTTTTTCCCTCCCATTTCATGTAACATGCATTCAAACAAGACTTTATTTTAGTTGAAGACAATAGCAACGAGGAACCAAAGAAAGCCATGTTTCAAACTCTGGCCAGGTTTTTCTTTATCTTAAGGAATGAGAGAAGTAAACATTTACATATTTTAGGACTATCTCGTATGTCACTTTGGTGGTGGACCACGAAACAAAACTAAAATAAAGACTAGCTTGCAACAAGAAAACTTTGCTAAAAGACATTTCCCTTAATCAAAAATCAAAAAACCAAATAATCAATTTCACTTTTTCAATTTTTTCGATCAGCTATATAGAGTTCAATCAAGTAGTAGCACATACAAGTAAGAATTTAGCAATGTAAAAGTTAAAGTAGTAACACTTGGACAAGTGAAAATTTCTTTGAGATAAAGTTCTTGTTTGAATTGTTCTAGGTATGAAATTCAAACAAGGCATAAAGATTGGGTAGTAGATTGATCATGATACCTTTAGAACTTCATTACTAAACATTACCACCGAAAAAACTCTATTATTTTAGCCTTAATTCTTATGAAGCTTTCTTCTAATTCGGATTATCACAGTAGATACCTGCTGTTATACGACAATTCTGCAATGAGGTCATTAAAAGAATATTTAGGTGACATCTTTTTAGTTTTTTCTGATTAGTTAATTCAATCATTATTAGAACATCAATTGGAAAAAGCTCCTAGTTCAGAATGTGCAACAAGAGTTCTATTATAAAACTAACTGAAATCACATTCTTATACTTACATACGGGTTCTAAACAGTTAGAGATTTCCCCAGCACTTGCACTTAAGATAATACTGATTGTAAATCATATGCCATCGTCCAAGATTTTTGTAAATATTAAAAACTTGGTATAAAAAATGTAGCACGGCTTCATCTACCATGAACATAGGAGAACCATCAACCATTGTAAACAAATAATAAGTGGAAGAAACAATCAGATCTCTAACTCCATCTATTTCTATTTCCTTCCTATTATTTCTTATAGTCCTAAGGCACTTCTTGCTATAGATTATACCATTTAACTGATTAGTTAATTCAATTATGCATGGCCACATAATGAGCATTATTTA
Source organism: Lumnitzera littorea (assembly GCA_024138015.1). NCBI lineage: Eukaryota > Viridiplantae > Streptophyta > Magnoliopsida > Myrtales > Combretaceae > Lumnitzera > Lumnitzera littorea. The sequence goes on from JAMXBB010000001.1 coordinate 20,509,078, forward strand.
TGCAGACATATTCTTATGGTGGTGCAGTGATTGTATAACACAATAAATATTGTTTAGGCAATCTTAACTTGTGAGATGAATGCAAAAATACATTTGTACGCCCTGTAAAAAGATCCTAAGTTGTTACATCTCATATACCAAATAGAGCAACTAATTCAAGTATCATTGATCTGGCCAAAGTACCAAATAAAAATGCATGCCAAATAACCAATAATAAAAAAATATGGCCAAAATGCAAGCTAAATAACATAAATGGAACTTTGGGTAATTTATCTGTGCTGTTTACTATCGTAAATAAATATAGGAGACAGATACCATATAATACAAGAAAGGAACTACTCAAAGAGTGGAAGAAGAAGTCAATGCACTATATATATGTGACACAAAATCTCCTACTGCCATAAATTTTCTTTTGGGTAAAGTAAGATTCCTACAACTATAATTTGGCCATAAGAGTGCTCCTCTAATACAAATTACAGAATTTGGCCAGTCCATCTCTTATGGTCATCAATCCAATTCAATTTCACTCCCATCTTTCTTTTCTCGTATATTCCCCTGTGATTCTTATCTTTTATTATTCAAATTTCAAACAGTAAACAGAATAATGGCGAAGCCTAAGTTTACCAGATTGTGCAATTTCCTTCTGGTTTTCATCTGATTGGTTCTTGCAACATCATTTGTACAAGGTCATACTCATCTTATACTCTCTCTCTCTCACACACACACAGACACACACACACGCTTAAAATCTTATGCTTCTTGGGTTTATCTTGTCTTCCATGTTACTTCGGGTTTTTTATTTGTTAATTCGGTCTTTTCTCTTCCTTTCTTTTGTGGTGGAATGTCTCATATAACACCTATTTGCAGATGGCCTTAACATTAGAAGTAACCTTTTTTGTTGGTACCATTTGTTCCATTGCCTGAGTGGGCTCTTATGGCAGCATTGCTAATGCCATTTCTTGTGTTAATGCAGGTTCGAGAATTAAAAGCGAGCTCCTCCCTTATCATCTAACCTTGTTAAACGAGTTAACAGAACCTCGGGTAACCACCTCTAAAGCTTTCTTAATTTGAAACTGGCAAAACATATCACACTTCGAAATATATCTGAAAAGAATAGAAAATACTTTTCTTAGAATGAAGGTATATTATTATCACTGAAAAAGAAAATATGGCATATGACAACAAACGGGGAAAAATAAAAAAAAGGCAACAGAAAAAGGAATGAAAGAATGACAGAAAGTATACTAAGTCAAAGAAATTGTAAAATATACCGACTAAAATGGTCACTCACTAGTTCTCGAGGACGAGTGCCACCAAATACTACACTCCTGAACATGCATCAATCAACAAATAATTTCGAATGAAGACTGATCAAATAAACCGGTCTCCTATTATCACTAGCAAAATCTACTCATTTTTTATACACTCCATCACACAATTGAAAAGAATACTCTAGTTCAAAGCCGAAATAACATGATAGGTATCAAGAACTAGGCAAGTTCAAATTCTATAATCGTCATGGGATAAAATGAGCAATCAAATTAGGCCCAAAAAAGAGGTCATAGCCATATTATTGTTGTAAATCTGGTGCTAAAAACATGCACAGTTCAATTATATTCAAATTTTTCTTAACAGTGTAAGCTCACAATAAGATCTATTATTAAGCACCCCGGTGGCATCAAACAGACAACTTGATTCCTATAATTTCACATGAAAGGAATTTCTTTCTAAAAATTGCATAATGCTATCCACAAATATCACATTAAAGTAGACTAAGATGTGTTAATTGGTATATACAAAGAGAATTGCATAAAACTGAGAACTCTTCTTTATTGCTTCTGAAAGAATATTCGTGTTAAAAAAATAAAAAAAAGAGACGGAAAGAATATATATTATATATATATATATATACATACAAACACACACATAAAAGAAACCTTGAAAATAACCCTAAATAAAAAAAAAAGAAAAGGTTAATGGCCTTAAAAGTGCGTTCAATAGAATGTAAAACATAATCTGACCAAACAACATCTATTGCTGCAGTGTAATCTATAGAGTTTAATAAGAGCGTCGGAGCTTACAACATATTCCGTCACATATTTTTAGAATACAATTTGGGTTGAAGAGAATGTAAAACAATTGCAGAATGTCTGTACTTTAACCCTCGTAGAATTTGATAACGGAAATACTGCATCTTTATTTCTAGGTTGCCAGATTTTCATGTCATGGACTAAACTATATTCCCTAAAGTCCACGAAATTTCTTCCTCTTTATTCTCCTCATGTTTCCCTTCGTTCCCCATCATAATTTCTATTCAATTTCCCTATCAAAACCCTGACATATACACACATATAGAGAGAGAGAGAGAGAAAAGAGGGAAAAGGGACTTATTGGCCTGTAGTGAACAGTAAGATGATCGCCAGAGACAGAGATAAAGGTTGCATGGGATAAAGTCGTATTTTTTTTTTTATTTTAGTATCTATGATTTAAATTTCATTTTTTTTCATTTTATTATCAAAACTTTAAATTTATTCATTTTAATACTCTAATATTTTAAATGAAATAAATTAATATCTCTGTTATAATAGTCATTATAAAGTATACTTATTTGTTTCACTTTAAGAAGTTGAAGTACTAAAATAAAATAAAATAAAATAATAATTTTTAAGAACTAAAATGGAAATAAAATGAAAGTTGATATATTTATATTATTACTTTATCATTTTATAATAACGGCAATTATAATAAAGTACCAATTTATCTCATTTAAAAAGTTAAGATATTAAAATAAATAAATTTAAAATTTAGGTATTTCTAATAGTTTTATCCCCGTTCTTCTTAGAGAAGTTAGGGTTTGTGTTGTTTCTAATATTATATTTTTAAATTCTAATTGTTTGGCTTAAGAATAAAAAAATCATAAGTAGTTAATAGAATAATAGGGTAAAGTACATTTCTTTTTTCTTTTTTTTTTTTCCCTCTAAGTAGCTAATAACTTATTATCTATCCCTTTAATAAAGTATATCTATGAGAAAGAGAACCAATGGGATATCATTCTCTTATTTTTTATCCTATCATTTTTTTTCCTCAATCTATCCCTTGTATTTAGATATATGATAATGTCATATATAATACATATGATTATATATTTTGTTATTAACTACAAATTTTTTTAATAATATATCATGTACGATGTTTAATAATACTTTATAACAATTATAAAATTTTACAACAAGCGTAAAATATATAATATATTTTTTTCTCAAGATCAAGAAGGGGAGAACAATGAATAGAATAATGTAGAGTTGAGAATTTAGATAATTAAAAATTGGTTTACATGAATGTTATATTTCAATCATATATCTCCATGTAATTGATGCGTTTTATTTTATCAATTGTTGTTGAGGAAGTGAAATTATAAAAGTATTCCAATTTCATTTAAAGAAATTTTTTACTTATTATATTCTTTTTTTTTTTATTGGCCAATTTTGACTTGTTATATTAAAATGAGACTTTTTCTTTTTCTTTTTATTTGACTATATTATATGGTAAGCTTTTATGGGGCATCTTGAAAACCTTATAAAGCAAGATCTTGTTTACTTATGTTGTTTAAAGAAAAAAGAATTTTGAAATATGAAACTTCATATAATAACTGTTAGTGTTTTTATAAAAGAAATACTTTTCTCTTAGTGTTTGTGTAAAACATATGTATAAATTCTTTAAGTCATAACAAGTGTATGAGAGTAAAAATTTTGGTATGCAAGTCTTATAGAAAATGTTTTCCAAAGACTCATTTCCACTTAATACAAATTACCCATCCACTTTATTGTATATTATCATATGACAAATTATATTTGTATATGGGATGTATTTTAATATCATTTTATAAAGAATTTAATATAATATGTTTCATATTTGGTCACAAATGTAGCTAATAATGCACTTTGCGTGACGTTTAATAAATGTAATTGAAACACAACAAAATTAGCTACGTTTGCAAAATATGCAAACTGTTGCCCAAGGTCAAAATTTCTATTTAATGCCTCATTAAGGAACTTCTTATGTTATATGGTGAAGTAGTGAGGAATTGAGGCTAATCTAGAGAAGATTCAGGCTATACTTGACATGGAGTCACTAAAATCCATTAAAGAGGTGTAGACACCCAATTTTTGCCCCCCTTTATTTTTTATTTTATTTTTCTTTTCTCAATAGGCTCCAAATTAGAAAAAAACATAAAAAATAGGAAATTAAAGAAAACAAAAAAATAAAGAAATTTAGAAAAATACAAAAAATAAGAAAAAGCACAAAAAAAAAAGAAATTTGGAAAAATATAAAAAAGAAGAAATCTAGAAAGAAACAATAATAAAAAGAAATTTAGAAAATAAAAAAAATTTTGAAAATTGAAAATTCACAAAAAATAGAAAAAAAAAATTTTAGGGAAAAACAATTTAATAGGATAGATTTTTAAATTTTAAAATAAGTTTAGAAGTTAGGTCGTTGGGCTTAAGCTTAGATTTGAATTTAGCACGGGTTGACCTGATCTATATGTGTAATTTAATTATACATATGGACAAGACACAAATCAATGACCTAATGAATAAGCATATAGACTGATCATTAGGTTTAGGCTCATTAGGTTTAGGCATGAGGTCAAGAGTTCGAATCTTGGTGAAGGCATACAAAGTTCTTATTTTTTTTTTGCTTTTCAGATAATCAAGAACTGTCACGTATTAGAATCTCATTGTGCCATGTGTCCTGACACGTGATAGCGTTGGGTTAGACGATCAATGCTGATGTAGTGCCACATGTCATTATTAACACATGGCACGTTATGATTGGTCAATAAGGTTGACATAACACTATGTCGACGCTACGTTAGTCGACTTTCCTTCTCTTTCTCCTTATTTCCTTTGTTTTCTCTAAATTTTCCTCCTCTTTCCTAGTTAGGAACTATTGGCCCCTTTACTTTAACTCCAATTTTTGCATAAATTTTACATACGTGCATGCAATTCCTTACGTTGATTTTGTTTATCACGTAGCCTACTCTAAATCAAACCCAATAATGCATCTAAATTCAATCAATTGGGCATTCAATTTAAGCTCTAAAATTCAGAAAAAAAAAACCAAATTTTTGAACATTTTCATTTAAGTCTGATTTTTGATTTCCTTGTTTGCTAAGTGAAATTCGTGTATAAATAGAGGGCTTAGGGACACATACGATCATCCATAATCACATATGAGCTTTAAAATAAGTAAAAAACACCTTCTCTCTCTCTCTCTCTCTCTCTCTCTCGCGCGCGCGCAATCACTTTCTCTCTTTAACTCAACCACCAAACCCCCTCTCTCTTTGAATCTTTCTCTCTAGCCACTTTCAATTAAGCTCACCACTATGGTTGAGCTCCCTTGGACTTGAGGATTCAAACCTAACCACTCTCACCCCTAGTTGTGGCCTTTATTGTTCGCCACCAGCTTGCTGCTACCAAATCCTAACCACCATATTCCTTCCTCTTAAACCACTATCTCCACCATTACTTGACCTAAACGAACCACATTGCCAACTTTGCTACATCCCTAAACCCTTGAACCAACACCCTGCTCGCACCTAGCAACTCCAGACATCATTACCCAAACACCATTGCCGACCACCACTTTGTACCACCCTCCAAACCACTCCCAAACACTAAGGCAACTTTTTTACCCCTACTATCTTCAATAAAATACACATCAAATTGTCCTCACCTATAAAAAATCCCTTTGAATTACCTTGAATCGCATCACCTTGTTGCTGCCATTGGAGAGCTTGGAGATGACTCGACCAAATCGACCGACTTGCTTTAGGTTCGGCCCGAGTGCCTGACTGCGTTCGAAGCCTTGTTTCCTTTTTTTTTTTTTATTATTTAGTTGTTTATTTATTTATTGTGAATGTAAATGTAAATGAAAAAAAAAAGAAGAAAAGAAAAAAAAAATAACAAGAAAAAAGAAAGAAGGAAGACAAGAAAATAGTTTATTTATTTTTAGTATAATAGAAATAGAAAAAAATAAGTAAATAAGAAAAAATAAATAAAATAAAAATATGTAGGTTGATAAATAAATAATTGTTTGTCACTTAGAAATTTTTTTTTCCAAAATAAGAGAAATAAATTAATCTATATTCAAATTTAGGGCTTTTAGAATTTTTTTTAAAAATAAATAAAAAATCCAATTTAGGACCTTTTTTGGAAATTTTCTTAAATAAACCAAATTAAAAATGTAAATTTGGTGTATTTTCATATTTAAAACAAAATCAACCAGCTAAAGTTTTATAAAAAGAACTACACTTTGATCTCGAATAACGAGTATGTAGACAGCTATGGAGAGACGGTAAAAAATTAAAATACCTAATTTTTCTTTTTTAGTTTAGATTACTTCATTTATCTAATTAGAGTAATGAATAATTGAGTTCTATTTTACAGATTTGAAAGGTGATTTTTAAGGTTAAAATTAAATTTGGAAAGTTAATAGTACTCGTAAAGGTATAAAATTCCTAACCCTTGGATCCTGATCTTTGGTTTCAAAAATCATTTTTTTAAGAAAACGATTTTTATCAAAAGACCAGTGGCTAAGTTATAACCAGTCTACTCAATTAGTTATAACTTAATTCTTTTTCTTGACTCCAGATAGGTAGCAACTTTAAAGTACTTTCAAAATGTAAAAACAACCGGTTTTCTTTAAACCCTAGTTGAAGGTCAATACTAAATAAGTAAGGGTTTAGTACTAATCGGTTTAGAAAATACTTAATTTAAAAAGAATCAAAAGGGTAAAAAACTAGGCTCGATAAGAGGTCTAAAGGCTAATTGGTAGGATCGTAGCATTGAATAGATTTGTTTTGAAAAGCGTAGAAAGGTGTATGGAATTCTTTAGAGTGTTGAGGAACCCATTCGAGTTCTAATAGAATGAGGAGTGTGAGAAGGCTTTTAAAGCCTTAAAAGAATTTATGACTAAACCTTCGATCTTATCAAAACCTATAGAAGGAGAAACGCTTTATCTACACTTGGTTATGAGTGATCGTACCCTCTCCTCAATTTTAGTACAAGTAAAAGGATAGTTGCACCAACCAGTTTATTATGTAAGCCATGTCTTATAAGGAATTGAATTGAGATACACAAAATTGAAGAAGTTTGTTTTGGCCATATGTTACACCCCGAAGTCGTAGAGTCGCAACAGTCCCGCCGTATAAACCATTTTATGATAGTAACTGGCCTCATAATGCCTACGATAGACATGATCTACATAAGGCGTCGACGACTCCTTACTTTGGAGTAAACAGTCCGATTAACAGTTATACTACAATTATGATAAATATTATAAATTTCTAATAAACATATATAATTATAAGTAAGTCCACAGAGCTTCCCAAGAAGTTTTACATAAACACAACAGTTCACTAGATTACATAATAACTATCAGTCTTTCATCCTTAATTACAAGGTGACTCTAGTTACACATTATACTAAGTAACTTGATCCTCACACCCCTGACTTCAAAGGACTAACCTCTGGGTAATTGTAGGGTGGTATAGTACTTGAAGTGTTCAAAAATCAGAACTTGCAAAAGGATCTATAAGGGTATGAGTAACTACAGCTTAGTAAGTTGAATTGGAGACTCATGAATGCATACAAGCACAAACAAGATTATCAATAAATTATTTTCATGCAATGCAACAATCAAGTGTCATCGCATAACGTAGTCTGGTCTATTGTGAAATCAGAGAAATTTCGCCCGCTCTAATTCGGGTTGAGGAGTTCCATGTTATGCAGCAGTACATAACCAAACCCAGGCTTGTGCAATGGAGATCTCGCTCCTCCTGCGACTACCTTCGAACCATTGACTTCACCTTTACTGCGACCTCCTCTCCTGTCACTTAGTTCGACTAAGGATGAAGAATAGACCATTTTGCAATCCTGCGCTATCCCTTTCGAAGGGGTCGGTATTTGGTTGGAGAATCCTATGATCTCCTAACGGGTTGCAATGCATGACATTTTTGGTTCTTAGAGTCGAGTAAGATTAAATTTCATTTAGGGTGTTTAAACAATTTCACACCAATTCAATCATAACACAAAATCACTCACATCACAATTTCAATACGAATTTAGATACGTCAAACACATGCGTAAACTGCTTACAATCACAACCATATACAAGCTTAAGTCTCCGAATACCATAAAACTAGTACTCTATTACCATAAGTAATAACTCAACTTACTTGGAGTTACTTGATCGCTCGATCCTTTAGTCGCAAGCTGATTTGTCTCTAAGTGTCCTATAATGCAAATAGGTTTTTTTAGTACTTATACTTTAAGGATTCATATTCTAAGTCATAATTTAACTCATTTTTCCATGTATACCTATAACGTACTAATGATTTGTTGTACTCTATTTCGAGGTTTGAATCCTAAATTAGCTTTTAAATTTTGATTCCTAAGTCTTAAATATGCTTGAATCCTAATGTGACATTAATCACATTACGCTCGGGTATTCAAATATCCTATTGGATCTTAATTTAGTATTCTAAGCTATTCGGTACACGCTAACCCTAATTGGGATGTTGGATTTATTTTTGATGTGAGAAAATCTTACGTTTGGAGACATTTACTTTAAATTAAATGTTATTTCAAATTTATTATTCTTCTGATTTCTATGATAATATTATCTAAATAATCCTATTTTTTTTAGATTTATTAATTTTCAATTTCTCATATTACTAATTTCTTACATTAACTACCTAATTTCCTAAATTACCCATACTTAATACTCCAAAGGCTAGGATTAGGTTTCCGCATCAGAGATTAACATCCCTAAATATCTAATTACTATCTAAATTAGTAATTAGTATTTTAATCACCTAATTAACACAAAATAATCCAATTTTTCTATCATTTTAGGGCTAAAAATTAACTTAAAAATTTCAAAAATTAATTTAAAAAAAATGGCTTCATAGCACTATTCTATATCACAGGAGCATCCTACAGAAAAAATTTGAGCTCTAAACTACACTCTTAAGCCTATTTTTTTCTAATTCTAATCATGTTTGGTTTTGTTTAATTTGTTAAGAACCCTATATTTCTAGACGTGATTAAACTAAATCACTATTTTTCCCTAAATCTACATACAATAAAACCTTAGAATAACAAGTTTCATAATTTTCTGGGCAAAATAACTATTTTTACGAAATTATACAAAATCGGGACAATTGTGGGACTCACTCGGTTCGATGCTTTCTGACTGTCCAAACCTGGTCCAAGGTTGTTGGCTGGCCCAGACGATGGGTCTAGAGTAGGGTGGTGGTGGATGGTCCCAAGTGGTGATGAGGTATGGGTTTGGCTCACTTGTCTACTCTGCATAGTTTTCTTTTCTTTTTTTGTTTTTTGAATTTTCTCTCAAATTTTTGAATCTCTTGATTTTTCTCAGATTCCTCACTGCCCAAATGAGTTCTGGAAATTTTTCCTCTATTTATAGACGATTTTGGTAATTATTATGCATTAATTAGACATGACTTTGCCCAATTTCCTTAATTTTTGGCTTTTATGTTGCCTAATTCTAATTGGTTGATCTTTATTTTGCAGATCCTGACATGCTACGACTTGATTTGGATCATCTTATCCTCTTCTGATTTTTTTTTTATTTTTCCATAATTAATTTATAATTTTCTTTAATTATTTACTTAGTTTTTGGCCAATTTAGGTAATTTCGCGTATTTTTATCTACACGTAAATATATGTGAACATTCCTAATTATTATTTTGGTTATTCTAAAATTTTTAGTATACATATAATCTATCTCTAGTAATTTATTAGTTATTAGATTACACTTTTCGCTTTTTCGATAATTAGTAATTATTATGCTTAAAATTTAAAAATTTTATAGTCTCCTATTTTACTACTTATTTCCTTAAATTCAAGTTTACGGGGTCATTTTTACTAATATTTCTCTTAATAGTTTATAATTTGGGTTTGATCGGATCCTTTAACTGATCACCCTAAACCTTATGTTCTAAGTTCACTCCTACGGTTATTTGGCTTAACTTTAAGGCTTACACCATAGTAGTTGCTACTAGGAAACTCCAATAATACTTTAAAGCTCATTAGGTTGTAGTGTTGACTAAACAACCCTTAAAGTAGGCCTTACACAAGTTCGATGCTTTAAGTCATATGGTTAAGTATGCTTTGGAACTTAACACCTTCAGAAGACAATACTGACTTATGGAATCATACAAAGCTCAAATCTTAGTGGATTTCATTGTTGAATTCATAGGATCTTAAAGCTCTAACTTAAACATGAACTAGCCAACCTAGAAATTGTATATAGACGACTCATTAACAAGTGAAGGAAGTGGAGTAGGATTGATCTTCATAGGTCCAATGGGAGCTCATATCTCTTATGCTTTAAAGTTCAATTTCCCAGCCAGTAACAATGAGTCAAAATATGAGGCGAAGGAGGTTGGAGCGAGACGTTTGAACATGTCTTCCAATTCCCAATTGGTGGTAAACTAGGTCACGGGAAATAGTACGGCCAAAGATGAAAGTATGATCAAGTATTCACAGTTAGTGAAGGAATGTGGATTGAATTTTGAGGATTAGTAGTTGATGAAGATATTAAGGGCAAAAAATTATGCAGTGGACACAAATTGGCCTAAATAAGCTTATCGAGTTGGGAGGAGAGGATCTTTATATAATATTAGCTTAAAAGGAGTGTAGAGTTGCAGTCATAAGAATGCCTTGAGGTTCAATAAAAGGAATCGGAGTATTATTGGATGAATCCAATAATAAAATATTTAGAGAAGGGAACTTTGCCTCAAGACACTAAGGAGACTCGACATCTTATTTACAAAGTGGCCAATTTTATGATGATTGATAAGAACTTCTATAAGAGAGGCATGAGTATGCCTTATCTACGATACCTCCGACCATCTTAAGCTTAGCAAGTGTTATCCAATTTGTACTCTAGGGTATACAGTAATCATATTAGAGTAGGAGCTTTTTATGTCAGAGCTCTAAGGCTAAGGTATTAGTGGCCTATGATGAGAAAAGATACCTTTGGTCTGGCTTAGACATATGATCAATGCCAAAGGAATATCTTAGTTGAGTAAGCTCTAAGGTCGTATCTAATCCCTCTTACTAGCCCCTAGCCTTTTGCCCAGTAAGGATTGGATATACTTAGTCCTTTCCTAAAGACAACTAAGTAGACAAGGTACATCATTGGTTGATTATTTCACGACATGGGTTGAAGCCAAGGCTATAGCGAGCATAACAGAACAAAGTATTGACAAGTTTATGGTTAGTAATATTCTGACCAAGTTTAGGATGCCATATGCGATCATAACAAATAATGTGCTAAAGTTCCATAATGATAAATTCAAAGAATTTTATGAAGCTCGAAAGATCAGACTATGCTATACATTTTTCATACACCCTTAAAGTAATGATTATGTTGAAGTAGTGAACAAGGTGATTCTATAAAGTTTCAAGAAGAGAGTAAAACGAGCTAGTAGCAAATGGGTAGAGGATATGCCTAATATTTTGTAGGCGTATCGGACTACCCAAAGGACATCAATAGGTCACACTCCATATCAGTTGGCTTTTGGGATTGAGGCAGTGTTGCCAATTGAGTTATAAGTGGAGAGTGTGAGAGTCTAGGCCTATAACCTTGAGTACAATGATATTAGCCTACAAGCTAATCTAGATACAATCCACAAGATGCATGCTTTGGCTAAAGCCCATCTCACTACTTATTAGTAATAAGTAGCTTGGTATTATGATAAGTAGGTTAAGCATAAGTTCTTTTGACTTAGTGATTTGGTTTATAGGAAACTTAAAGCATTAGGAGCAAGGGAATGCCACTCCAGCTTAGGAGGATCCCATCAAAGTGAAAGAGGTGGTAGGAAATAGACATGCGTACAGGCTAGAAAGGCTTGACTGACAGCCTATCCTTAGGGTATGGAATGTTGACAACCTCTAACCATACTTCAAAAAAGGATGTGAAAAGTTGATACCTAAAGTATAGATGAAGATATGTTTGCTTGTTTATATGTTTTGTTGATAGTTTCGTTTGGTTTGTATTTCGTTAGACTCATTTCCTAAGTCTCATGTGGCAATGTGTGTTTCTTTCTATCAGATCGATTCGTTTGGTTTGTAATTATGTTTTAGAAGGTCAAAACTAATCATCTAACCTTGTTCCTCTTTATATGGCTTTTAATGAAGTGTTTGTTCATTGTTTAATCCTTTTTATCTTGCTTTATTCTATTATGGTGTTGTCATTAAAGTATAATTTCATAGAAAATAAGAACATGATCTTCGTATAAATTTTCTAATAACAAAATACTTTTGAAAGCTTCTAGGCCCTATTCGAAAAGGTGACAAGCAAACTATGAAGTGTTAATCTCTAAGTCTTATGTTTAATGGATGACGGGAAAGGATATCCCTAGATCTCTAAGTCCTATGAAAGGATGACATCTTAAAACCTTAAGCCCTCGTAAGGGTAATAAGTATGATGGCTATAAATCCTCTTATAGATGATGAGCCATAGAATATAAATTTGCTTAAGGGTGACGAGTAATAACGTATTCATAAGTCCCTCGTTAGTAAAAGAAACAATGTTCTAAGCTTAGTATGAAGGTAATGAGCTACTAAAAGTCTAACATGCCCTAAGTCTAATAAATGGATGACGAGCTATTTAAGGGCTAGCAAGCCATAAGTCTAGTATGTAGGGATCTCATTGAGAGCTCTTGACCCAATAGAGAAATAACAAAATAAATTTGTTGACAAGCAATTTAAATTAATTGAATAATGTAGGGGATGGTCATTACAAGATACTAGAAATCGATTGCATTAACTTCAAGCAATGCAAAAATAAATTTAAGATTCAAGTAAAAAGTAAGAAAAGAATTCCTCCAAGAAAATTTTACATAGTACTAAGGTTGGCATACTGACCTAAAAGCAAATTCCTTTTTAGAAAAATAAAGGACAAAAAGAAAGAGAAATTATTGGTTTGGAACTTGAGTAGAGGATACGTCTTGGGCATTTGGACCTGGAACAGTATCTGGTTGAGGATTAGCTGAAGGATTAGGGGTTGTTGCTTCTAGGACTTCAGGAGCTTCATCTTGTCTCTCAACATCAATGGGATCAACCATAAGAGTACCTGCATTTTCCATTGCTTGTTCTTTACCCTAGGCTCTTCCCCATTAGCCTCTTTAGCCTACCTAGTGAAATTCAAGTAGTTGAGATTGTACACAAGGTGGTAGATTAGAATTTTTGCCTAAGCAAAGTTGATCCCATCTAATACTTTGTGAAGCATTAGTCCTTTATATTCTTCGTTCTCCTTAATGTCCTTGTAAGCTTTAAGTAAACACTCTGGCATGTACAACTTTGCTCCTTTTCAACTTCAGCCATTTTGATCTTTAATTCCTCATATGAACTTTGCAAGCGAGCAACCTCCTTACTATGTTTGCTCTTAAGAGTCTCAATCTCATTCTATGTTCCTTAGAGGTCGATCACAAGCTGAGAGTTCTTCTTTTACTCCTTCATTTAAGCTGTCTCTTTTTCTTCCCTCATTTTGGCCTCCCTTTTAGCTTTTTCTTTCCAAACCTTGAGCTCTCCTTCGGCTTTGTCTTCCTTTCCTCTAATTTAGCTTTCTCAGCTCACCACTTTTCCTATAAGTTCTTCTTCTTAGCCTCCACATTGGCTACTTGATTCTTTCACCTCTTTAGTGATCGAAAAGCAATGAAAGGGAAAGTTATGATCTTAAAGGAATATAAAGAAACATGAAAACAAGATCGGACTAGAGGACTTGTAGCATTCTTTTCCTTGGACAAAGCCTCTACAATCATCAAGAGTCGTTGAGAGTTTTGGAAAATCGATATGAAGTTAGAAAATGGGAAACTGGCTTAGCAAGATTAAAATCACAAAAATAAAAAAACTTACATCATAACAACTTAAGGTAGCTAAGCGGAATAAGTTGTCTAACCTTAAGTTCTAGCAAAGCTTCACTACATTGGTTAAAAGCTAAACATCATTGGGTAGATGAATCCCTTTGAGCAACTCTAGAGCTACCTAACCATTTCTTAAAGCAAAGTCAATTGTGCTAACATTCCAAGTCGAAAAAAATTGCAATACTTCAGTATTTTGCCTCTAGGGTAGAGTAATTGATCTTAGATTTCTGAAAGGGGCTTCCTTCCCTCATTGAGATTAGTGGAGTTACCCCCCATCTTGGGATTATTGTCCCTTAGAGATTTCCCCTTTTTAGGGTCCCTCTCCAAAGGAGGAAATTCATGAACATTTGGTCACTTCCTTGGTTCAATAACCTCAATGATCTTTCTCTTAGTAAGGACCTTAGATTATTGCTTGTCCTTAATGTCTTTGGTCTGTTGGCCATCTTTTTCCTTAGCAGTAGTGGAAATGGTGGGTTTTGCTATTGGTATTGTTAGAGCTTTCAGTAATATCTTAACTTGAGATTTGGATGGTTGTTTAGTCGGGACTTGCTTGGAAGAGGTTGACTCACCAACCTTCAACTTAGCAAACAAATCCTTAGAATTATAATCTTTAAGTGTTGTATTTGCTTTAATGTACTTAAGAAATTAGGTTAGGAGAACAAAAAAATAAGATTTAAAGAACTTATGAGAGTTGTGCTAAGCACGGATAAGGAAGACCATCTTAGTCCTAAGTAAATGCAAAGGTTCTTACTCTTACGAGCCCCTCTTAGCACGGAAAAATCTTAATGGCCCATACCTTGCTCAACCTCAATTCCCTTCTTTAGGCTTTCAATATTTCCATCAAAAGTACCATTGGCACCTTCATCTAACTGAACTTCGTCCATCGGAAAGATTGAAGCACTATTGGAATATTTAGATATTATCTCGTCCATATCCTAAAGGAAGTATTTGTTGTTGTGGGCCTCTATGATGACATCATGAGCCCTTTGATTATTGGGAAGTAAACGCTTGATGTCTGATAACCTGATTGATTGACTCTAAGCAATTGGGAAGTCTAATGGAGTAGTTGACCTAACCATAACCCACTTCTATTTCCATTCGTGGATTAAGGACTTTAACCCAATAAAAAGCTTCCTAAAAGGTCAAGCATAGATGTAAAACCAACCTTTTTTTTCACAGTGAAAAAGTATCTAAATAAAGTAACTATGGTCCTAACTTCTAGATCCTCACATATTTACTCGAATGTTATAAGCAATCTATAGGAATTTAAAGTGAGCATAGGACACAAACGGTGATACATAAAATAAGACCTTTAGAATATGTTAAATGGTCATTTCAAGCCGACCTCAAAGTATTTCTCAAAAAGGGCAAACTCCTAGTTCCCCAATGATGTGATTTGCTCATGCGGTTAAGGTCTCTCGAACGACCAGTCTCGAGGGGTACCTCTAAAACTAAGTCACATGGCATTGAACTCTTGTTTGCTAATAGTATTCGCCATACCATTTGGACTCATATCATATTCAATTATAACATATAAGGGCAAGGTAGAGGAGTTACCTTCATTATCTATAGGGTACACGTCGAAGAGAAGCTTCCTAATCTTCAACGACTCGAGGGCATGAATCTTTACTAACCTAGTGTACCTAATCAAATCCTAGAGGTAGTCAGCAACATCAAGATCCATTGTACAAAGGGGTTCTTCTAGAGGAAGGGAATTTCCTACTTGATGCACAATAGATAACTCTTGGCTCTATTCTTGAGCACAAGTTGAGTTGTTAGATTTAATAGAGGACATAATTTACCTTGTAGGAGTAGTCGTTGCAAATGAAGAATAAGGGAAGAGTATGTAATGTGTAAATCGAAGAAAGCAAATGTTGGAGAAAATTTAAGCAATAATGTATGAATCAACAAAAAGGAGTAAGAAAATACAAGGGAAAGAGTTGAAAATATAAAGAAATGAATTTGGCGGTAGTTTTCTAGGGATTTATAGTTGTTGTAGTTACCAATTAGTGTGGTCTGTCTGATTTATTGTATTCATGACAGATTAGATGGTCTTCATGAAGTTTTCCATCTTAAAGGACGTGTATGAACTTTGAAACAATTGTACAGATCTCGATAACAGTGCATGAAACATCATGTTAGTAGATGAAGTTTCTTTAACATGTTAAACAAAAGATAATATTTTGATAGTGATTTACCACCTTAGTAGATCGGATTTAAAGTTGCAATTTAAATAGTGGAAGTAGTAACCTGAGGTTATCCTTAAAAAGGGAAACTATAGCTAGTATTTATGATTTTTAAATGGCATTATCATCCTTTTGATAGATTTATCAAGACGAGTCGAGGGGTAAATGTTGATAGAGATATTTCCTAAAGGCATAAATCAAGCTACTTAGAGCTGCTTTTGACTTAAAATCAAATCACATCTTCTCTTTACCTTGCTCTCAACCTTTTAAAGGTCTCACCAATCATCTAGGATAGCTCGCAAAAGGCTAGCAACCTAAACTTCTACAAGAAGGACTTAACCAAGTAAGATCGAATCAACCTTCTTTAGCTCGAAACAATCGTCTTTAGGTTGGCTTTTGACTTAGTCTACTCCAAAGGGTTCAACCTCTAACATTAGGCTCAAATAGTTAGCTTCCTTGTCTAGATAATCGCCCATTAGCCACCATGATGTCATCTACATTCCCTTAAATCAGGGAGTGGTCTTAAATTTAAATCCAACACGCATGTTGGAATTTGAGGCAACAATTACCACATTTAAATTATCCTATAACTCTAAAAAGAGGTCTAAGAGTGATAAGCATGTTGTTTTAGACTTTCAAGCGCTCTACTTTCTACTTCTGATTATCTTTTGTAAACTTTACCTAACTTAAGCATCGGAGCGATAATACTGGAGTTACCCAACCACCCTCTTAGCCTAATTTTTTTCTATTTTGCAGAGTGGTTATGGTCTTCGTGTTCAAGACATCATTCTTACCAAAATCTAATATCAATAAGCCTAACTTCCAATCTTTGCTACAGCTTTTAGCAAACCATTCATGTTAGCTCATTACATGCATAAGGCTCCTTTCTCACTTTGATTGGAAATGACTCTTCTATTGGTGACGAGCTTGTTGATTAGATACCGAACTTTGAGAATCAGAGTTGCTTGAGTTTGAGCAATCAACCTTTCAAGTATGAAGCCTTAGGCATAGCATCCTATACTATCCAACTTATTTCCTCGGATAATCTCATTAGCATGAAAGCTTAAGAAAAATCTGACTCGCTTTGTTGGATAATCTCATTGGTACAAAAGCCTAAGAAAAAATTGACTTGCTTCTTCGAATAATCTCATCGGCATGAAAGGCCCAAAGAAATTTGATTCACTTCTTTGGATAATCCCATTATCATGAAGCTGGAGAAAATTCGATTTGTCTCTTAAAGGCACCTGAACCACCTCGTAAGCATGAAAGTCCGAGGAAAATCCTCTTTATCTATCATGGGTCATATCCTACTTGATGACTTGTGGCTTCACTAATCTATTCAATAATGGTCATGTCCAATTCAGGTACATTACATGCCATACTATCTACCTAGGTTAAGACTCTAAATCAATGGATCATGGGTAAGGTCAGAAGTGCCCACAAGAAGCTCCCTTACGGTGTAACAACACAGCTTAGAGCCTTGAGAGCCCATACATGCATTTAGTCTTCTTGTTGAACTCATTGCCAAGAGATTTGAGGCGACGGGGGGCAAGTGTTGAAAGGCTTTTTGGGACATGGGCTCTTAGGTCCCAAATTGACTAGCTTAAGACTTGGGCTAAGCTTTAATAAGCTTATTCTAGAGAATAGCTTAGCCTCACCCCTTATAAATAGGAGATGAGGCTCTAAGTAAGGGTTTTCACTCCCTTTCTCTCAATTAAGGTTTCTTGTTCCCTCATTAGTATTGTTAACTTAGGCATTGGAGTAGTTGTACTAAAGCAGTTGCACTAGAGCAAACTTTAACATCCCTCATAGTTATGTTTTGCCTTATATGTAAGTGCATAATGGAGTGAAGAACACTTGTCAATAGAAGCCATCATCATATTAGGATATAGAGATATAGATTAGTCTTCTAGTGGATACAAAGGTAGTTACAAGCACACTTGCCTCAGTTTGGTTTATATAAGTGTGAGCACATTTTAGGATTATGAACTAAGGTTTCATTTATTAACGGAGGATATTTCAACCTATCACAAATGCGGCATATATTCAAGTGTTACCCATTATACACATGCCAATATTTTACAATTCATAGGTTTCTTTTCGTTGATAAATTTAGGAATCTAGTACAATTGATGTTTTCATCTCTCCTACAAGATTTTTCCATTGCAAGCTAGTATAATTTGCGCCTGGCTTGTTGGCATGGTTATATTAATAGCTATGCTTTATAGTGGTAGTTATTGAGCATGACATTTTCGCTTTTAGGATAGGGGTATAGTAATCCTCTTGTAGGTGTAGATAGGACATATTTCCACAAATTTCTCTTATGAGTTATCATGGTATTTTTTCTAGAGTAAGGTAGGCCCTTGGATTGCCTATAGATTTTGATACCACACAACTATCTATGTATGTAATGGAGGCGCTATTGGTTCTCTTCTTTTCCATATGGTTTCATATATCTTGATACTAACTATCATTTACTCAATTATAGATCATTTGGCAGCTTTATTTAGACAAACTTATTGAAGGCATTCCACCTTATTGTAGTGTAGGGAGATAGATTTGGTTAACTAGAGTGCTACTCATATACTTCCACATAATAGATTAGCGCTTTTCGTATTGCATCATATGCCAATGGCTATAAGTGAGTTCTTATCAAATGTTGATACGAAGAATTTGCTGCATCAAATAGACTTATAGGAGAAGATTAACATAGATTGGCTAACATTAATGCACCTTATACATGCTCGTAGAATAAGTCATGCTTTTTTGATACAAGTAGAGCCTAGTAATGGGGTCTATCTTGAGTACATTTTGTAGTACAAATGAATCAATCAATAATATGTAGGCAACATTAAAGCTGCACTTAGATTCTTGGGAAGTAAAGCATCTACACTTATGTAATAACTTAATAACATAACAAAATGACTTGTTTTGCTTTGTTTCTTCATGCAAGGTAACACTTTTTGTTGTATTCACTTATAGCTTGATATGTCAATAGTAGTTATGTTGGATGATTAAGGGATACAATTTGTTAAGGATCATGGTTGGTTCATGTTGTATGTTACAACTCATGAGGAGTTGACACATCCAAAGCTAGCAAACTTAGAACTAGAACATATAGAGCCAACTTATCCATGTTACTAGCATAACCTCACCATAGAGATAGAGTTAAAGCTAAAGGACGGTGATGGATATATGGCTAAGGTAGCCATTAGGAGGATATGTTAGATAGTTCCCCATCCTTATGTTATGGTTTACCGTCAATCTTGCATAACTTGGCACATTAGCACCATATAATCCTTGTCAACCATCTTATCCTCAAAATTTAGTGTGCATAATGGGTACTAGCACCATTATATGTGGCTCATTAGTTAGTTTGAGCTCCTTTGTTATTTTCCATCTTAATTCTCACAATGACCCTTTATTATAGAGGAGGGTATCATATAACTTACCTTTTAACTTAGTGGAGAACAATGCCCCTTATTACTTTAAACCACCTTTATAACATCAGGTATTACAAAGGCATATAGTGTAGATGATCCTTATCTTGGTGGCCATATAGAGGAGTTAGAAAGTGAGCTTCACTTTTTTCCTCATCACCAATGCACCTTAGAACCAATAAGAGAACACACTTTCTTTTTCTTTTTTATTTTACTTTTTTTTTTGCTAAAAAAAACTAATATTGAAATTCCAAATTGTTATTATATTTGAAACTTACTACATGAATTAAAGGGGGAAATGAGCCTACAATCAAATGATAAAATAGATCTAAAGTAGAAGAGGGCTTAGAAACCTACTCTCAAGGGTACTTATCCATTCTAGTGTTGCTTGTGATCCAATCCACTACAGTTCTATTGTCTCACTAAGGTAAATTCTATGTTACTAAAGAGACTTCTTATATCTTAGAAGAAAGAATGCAAACTCCATCAAGTTTCTTCTTATGAGGTAAGCTTTTTTCTAAAAAAAACTTGTCCTATCAACTTCAAATATCATATCTTTCCAACTTTTCTCCATAGATAAATGAAAACATCGAGTATAGCTATAATTTTGCAGAATCGACACAAGAAGTTGCAGATTTGTGAGAAAACCACCTACAAATTTCTCCTTGTGCATTGCTTGCAACGATACCTATCGTTGTTGAAGGAGAAACTAGGTTAAAGGCTCCGTTTATGTCTAGCTTTATCCTTGCATTGTTTGGAGCTTTCTACTAATATATTATTACCCCTTAAATGACCTTCTATTATTTGTCTATAGTTATTGTCTTTTGTTTATAACTACTGCCATCTATCCCTCTCAATACTTACATATGTCTCATGTTAAATGGAGACTTCAATCACTTTATCTAAGCAAGAATGTTGGAATCGATTCCTTCCAGGCTTGGTCCGATTGTAAATGTTACCAGTTGCTTTAGATGGTGTTAAGAGACCTTAGATTCTGCAACTCCAACAATATTTTAGTAGCAATTCAGTTTACCTATTTAATGGCCCTTTTACAAGACTCAATCACTTAACTTACATTTGGAGTCTTCGAATTAAAAACTCCATCACATATTACTTTCCAAATACATCAACATACAATACACAACTTAGAAAAGAGTACATTATATTCATGTATTGCTTATGGCTATGCCCCCTTACACAACTTTCCAACCATCTATTAATGGAGAAAACACCCTTAAAGTTCAACTCTTCACAAACCAAATCAATTGGGTCTAATGAATTCAGATAGTAGGTGCTCAACAAATTTTGAAGTAAAATTTACATTTGGTAAAGTCACAAGTCCCTTTACTTGCCAAGTTACACTATATAGAGACCATGTTATTTAATGGCCTCCATATAAAGTGCTTGTCATTTGTTAGATTAGGACAGTACCATAGTTGAGTCTAAAGTGCCTTTTCAATCTTAGGAAACATAAGGGCATTTACATTTGTTGTATAAGACTTGCATTTGACAAAGTTTTATGTAGATTTGACATTGCACTTCCCGCTTCCATCATGAGGCCATACTAGGTGATCTTGCCTTATTACGTGTGAGAGTGGTATTTCCTAAATTGCTTGTATTAAATGTTATGCAAATTGTTGGTAGAGCATTTGCATGTCCTAAGTTCTTAAGTTTTCATCTATTAGCTCAAAAACTCTCAAGTTTAGATCCAATTACCACGCTTAAGGTTGGTATGTGACTTCTTAGGTTTAGCACCTAGTTATCTATACCTACTCTTATAGAGGACCCAACTCTTACTTGTCATAAAATACAAGCCCATCCTCAAGAATTTAGGAGCCTTAACACATCTACAATAAAGAGGCATTAGGAAGACAAATTCCCTTAAGTATACGAACCTAAAAGGCATTCTCATTTATGAGCACCCTTTAAGCAAATTTTGTGGGAAGAGTAAAGTGTAAACCCCCTCTTCATTTAGGCAAGTTATCTTCTCTTGCTTAACTAACAATTCTTCTGCTCCCCATTTATTTGCTCCCACTAGTATCGAATATCATGGAGTTCATTTCCTCACACCACTTCACCAGGAATTTAAAGGAAGTCATAAGATGGTTCATAATTGCACTAGTCATTGCCTTGATCACGATCTCCTTTCTTGCATTTGGAAGTAGGGATCTCTTCCAATTTCTCAAATTTTCTCTAATTTTATCTTCAACCAATTGCAATGCCTCTGGCTAATTCCTCCTAACAAGGTTGGTGACCCTAGATAGTTGCTCAAATTAGTTGTCATCGGGATCTCTAACTCCTAACAAATCTCACTAAGTAAATCTATTAGAGCATTCTTACTGAAAAAAATACTAAACTTTTGCAAGTTGACACTTTGGCTTGAAGCTTCACAATAGGCTCCGATTAGATTTCTCTGAGCCTATACATTAATAAGGGTAGTCTATGCAAAGAGCAAGGAGTCATTAACAAGCGACAAGTGAGATAAAATGGATTAACGGGATTTCCCAAAGTGAAAAGTGAAAATATATGTAATCTCATAATTAATAAAATATTCCAATATATCTACTAACTATAAAGTTTTGAGAAGAAAATTTCTGTGTGTCTATTCATATCACAGGCCAAAGAGGGCCAATATATATATAACATAGACGCATTAACCAAGCTTCTAAACATAGAAAACAAATATCCTAAATATACTCTTTACACAATTGACAGATATTTACAGATCCTAAAATATTCTAATACCTTCTAAACATAGAAAATATCCTAAATATACTCTTTACATAATTGACAGATATTCCTAAAATATTCTAATACCCCCCCCTCAAGTTGGTGCGTGAAGATTGCAAACCCCCAACTTGCGTAGAAGATAGCCAAACTGCTGTATCCCCAATGCCCTAGTAAAAATATTAACGAGTTGCTCAGAGCTACGTACATAAGCAGTCTGAACATGTCCATGTTGAATCTCATCACGAATAAAATGACAATCAATTTCAATGTACTTTGTGCGCTCATGAAACATGGGATTTGCACTAATGTGTAAAGCTGCTTGACTATCACAATACAACAGCATAGGATGTGAGTGTACAATACCAAGAGACAGCAAAAGACCCTTTAACCATTTCAGTTCACACACAGTGGTAGCCATGGAACGATATTCTGCTTCAGCAGAGGATCTCGACACTGTATGTTGCTTTTTAGTCTTCCAAGAAATGGGAGAAGTCCCTAACATAACAAATTATCCAGTAAGAGATCGTCGAATTAAAGGACAACTCCCCCAATTAGAATCACAATAAGCATACAACCGAAGATCACTATCAATTCGTAAAAGTATTCCTTGTCCAGGACTACCCTTCAAATAACGAACCATGCGCAAAGTTGCTTCCCAATGAGCTTCCCTTGGTTGATGCATAAATTGTGCCAAAATATGAACACTGTTGGACAACTCAGGTCGAGTAAGAGTCAAATAAATCAGTCTTCCTACCAATCTCCGATACTTCTCTGAATCTGCCAACAATGCATTTTTTGCTAAGGCTAAATGATGATTTTGTTCAATGGGAAAACTAGATGGTTTAGCACCCAATAATCCAGCTTTGCTGATAGTATCCAAAGCATATTTGCGTTGGCAAAGAAAAATTCCTTCTTGATTCCGAGCCACCTCTACACCTAAAAAATACTTCAATGTTCTCAAATCTTTCATGTAAAAGTAGTGGCATAAATAATCTTTAAACTTCTGAATGGCAACTCCATTATTCCCCGCAATAACAAGATCATCGACATACACCAGTATACTCAAATGTATCTTGTCTCGATTTAAAGTAAACAATGAATAATCAGATTGAGATTGAAGAAATCCATACCGCTTTAATGCAGTTGTCAATTTGGAAAACCAACATTGGGGGGCCTGTCGTAACCCATAAAGTGATTTACGTAATCGACATACTTTGCCAGGCTGTTGAGTAGAGAACCTAGGTGGCATCTTCATGTACACCTCTTCTTCTAAATCTCCATGCAAGAATGCATTATGAACATCCATTTGATGGAGTTCCTATCCCTTTGTTGCTACCACTGAAAGAAAAGTACGTACAATAACCATTTTTGCAATAGGAGTGAAGGTCTCATTATAGTCAATTCCTTCAATCTGATTATTGCCAAGAATCACCAATCGAGCTTTATAACGTTCAACCGAACCATCTGAGTTATATTTGATTTTGTAAACCCATTTACTGCTTATAGCTTGCTTTCCCTGTGGCAAATCTTCCACAGTCCATGTCCCATTAGCCTTAAGTGCCTCAATTTCTTTCATTATAGTTTCTTTCCATCGAATGTCTTTAATGGCCTGAATATAAGAAACAGGCTCCTTTTCGGCTATCATAGCTACTAAGAAAGAACGATGTTGTGGAGAAAATTTGTCATAATTTACATAATGTGCTATAGGATATGAGGTAACTGTGGACGGAATTAGATTGGAGGAACATGCAGAGGGACTTATTTGTTGTGCAGTATATGTCACAAAATCTCGCAGCCGAGTAGAAGCTTCTTTTGTTCTATGACCCCGTCCAAGTTGTTCTGGAACAGATTCACTCAAGATTTCAGTAACACCCCCCCTGTCATTATTATCACTTTGAGTCACAATCAAATTCTCAGGTACCTCACTTTTGTCTTCCTCATTCAATTCACCATTAAAATGATTGGTGATATCGAAAGAAGCATCTTGTATAAGATCTAGTTGCACACCTTCCTTATCAGCATATGGAAATTCATATTCAGAGAACACAACATCCCTGGATACAAAATATTTTCCTGTATCAAGATCATAAACTTTCCACCCTTTTTTTCCGAAAGGATATCCTACAAATAAACAATGTTGACTCTTGCTAGCAAACTTGTCTTTTTCCCTATTTAAGTTCCGAGCTTAACATAGGCACCCAAAAGTTCGAATGTGATTATAACTAGAAGGTTTACCAAATAATATCTCATAAGGAGTCTTTCCTCCTAATAACTTAAAAGGAGTCCGATTGGTCAAATATGCAGCCGTTAGAACACATTCTCCTCAAAATTTGATGGGAAGATTGGCCTGAAATCTTAAAGCTCTAGCCACATTTAAAATATGATGATGTTTCCTCTCAACACGTCCATTCTGTTGAGGTGTTCCTATACATGAGGTTTGATGTAAAATTCCATTTTTAGAAAAATAGTTATGCAAGCAAGCAAATTCAGTCCCATTATCACTTCTAACTATCTTCATATCTTTTTGAAATTGTCTTTTAGTTATGGCAAAGAAATTACGCATGACAAGTTCCACTTCTGTTTTTTCAGTTAACAAATATATCCATACACCCCTAGAAAAATCATCAACAATGGTAAAGAAATATGAGGCCCCATAAGAAGCATTAACACGATAAGGTCCCCACAAATCACAATGAATTAATTCAAAAATTTCATTTGCTTTAGTGTCACTAGAAACAAAAACTTCTCTTGTTTGTTTAGCTCTCAAACAAATGTCACATAGTTTATTCTTTACTGAACTATTACTAAATTCAACTTGAGGAAGAGATTCCACAATTTTTGCAGACGGATGCCCCATCCTCCTATGCCATAATTCAAAAGAATCTACATGGCTTGTCTTGCATGCTTGGACTGATACTGCTGACTTCAAATAATAAAGTCCCTTGCACTGTTCACCCGCTCCAATCACCATCCTCGAAGTGTGGTCTTGTATAATACAAATTTTATCAGTAAATTGGACATTACAATTAGAGCCATCAAGCAATTGCGACACAGATATCAAATTACAATTCAAATTTGGAATATAGAGAACATTGTCTAGTTTGATATGTTTTCCCAAGCAAATCGATCCCTCCTTTAATGCCATCACTTGCTCTCCATTAGGTAATCTAATTGAACATGCCACAATTTCTTTCAAATTTGTTAAACATTCTAAAGTACCTGTCATATGTTGTGAAGCACCAGAATCAATAATCTAATTCAGATTATCCTTACCATTCATCTTCTCACTAGTACCCGGTTTGCATATATTCAACAAATTGAGAAAGAATGACCATTGTTTTGCTGTCAAGGTCTCAGAAGTTGTATTTTCTTCCGTTGCTGCCATTGATGATGATGGCTACCCAATTACATGGGCTGTATTCACCTTTGGCGTATTGCTTTGCCCATGCCCTACACTCTGTCCCCCTCGTTCACGTCTAGCCCCTTTGGGTTGGTTACCCTACCATTCCCGATATCCAATGAGCTGAAAACAAGTTTCAGAATCATGTCCCTCTCGTTTGCAGTGTGAGTAAATGGCAGATTTGTCTTTCACTTCTGTTTTATACTTTCGCCCTTCTCTATTGGTCTGCACTGCAAAACTCACAACTTCTCCATGTTTCTCCTTCCCTCGTGAGATGTTTCTAATACGTTCTTCTTGGTACACCAACGAGTATGCTTTATTCAAGTTTGGCAATGGTTCTGTGCTCAAAATATTGGAACGAACTGCTCTATATAATGCATCTTCTAACCTCATCAAAAACTGATGAAGCCTCTCTTCTTTTTGTTTCTTGTTAAGTTCAACTGCAATATTACAATTACATCTTCCACAACGGCAGATGGGAATTTGCTCATAATTCGCAAGCTCTTCCTAGAGTTGTTTCAATTTCCTATAATAAGTCACAATCGACATACCTCTCTATTTGCAGTTAGCAAGTTCTGCCTTGATCTACTGAACACGAGGTCCATTAGCGATAGAGAATCGCTCTTTGATATCTTTCCATAAATCCTTTGCAATCTCCATATATGTTATGGTAGATCGCAGTGTTGGCTCGATTGTGTTGAGCATCTATGAAACCAACATTGAATTCACAGTCCACCAATCCTCTAATTCAGTGGAATCATCAGCAGGTTGATTAATCGTTCCATCAATAAATCTGAATTTCTTCTTGGCCCTCAACGATGTTCGCATCGCTCGAGCCCATTCATCATAATTGTCTCCTTTTAAGTGCACCTGAGTAATTATATTACTGAGATTATCACTCGAAGTCAATAGGTAAGGGGAGGTTGGTTTCTTTCCCTCACTAGTCATAGCGTTTTTTTTTTTTTTAACCAGGCTCTGATACCATATAAAATTTTGAGAAGAAAATTTCTGTGTATCTATTCATATCACAGGCCAAAGAGGGCCAATATATATATAACATTGACGCACTAACCAAGTTTCTAAACATAGAAAATAAATATCCTAAATATACTCTTTACACAATTGACAGATATTTACAGATCCTAAAATATTCTAATACTAACACTTTAATTTCTATATTTTAAAGGAAATAGAATTAATATTAAAACTGTATTGTTTGATTTACTTATTATGATGGATTAGCATTAATAAAATATTTAGTTCACTTACTACTAGATATTAAAACATATTAGAACCTACTTTACAATATGTATATTTTGCAAAAGAAATTTGGAGTAGCTCACTTCAAGGCACTTGGTAAGAAGTTTATAAAAACATAACATTCTCTCTCTCTCTCTCTCTCATACACACACACATACATACACATTTATTTTGAAGTATTTGAACATGGAAGAATATTTACATGCAAAATGATCAAATTAGAAAACAATCAATACCATCTTAATAATTGAATATGATGAATGCTTGAATATAAAGGGGTTAAATTATGGTGTAACTAGCCGGTAAAAAGAAATTGGAATACAACTAATATGGCATGCTTTAATGTAGTTGTTATTATCATATTGAGAGGGTTGAATAATGGCAAAAACTTCCATATAAATACATAAATATATTAATGAAAGTTTAAAGTGAAAATATATGTATTATCATAATAATTAATAAATATATTCAAATATAATCTTTGTAATATTCTAATTTCTATTTTCTTTGTACATGGAAATTAGATTAGTATGAAAACCATATTACTTGATTCACTTATTATGATAGGTTTGTATTAATAAAATATTTAATTCATTTACTAAGAAGCATTATAACATATTAAAATATTTTGTTTTCCACTTTTTCATATTTAGAAAAATCTCGATCACCACTTCATAGTATATACATTTTGTAAAAGAAATTTGGAATAACCGAGTACAAGACACATGTGAAGAAGTTAAAAAAGAAAAAAAAATATATTTATTTTGTATTGATATTAAAAATTGTGTTACTTTTAGACCAATATTTACATATCTTACCGTCAAAAAATAATTGTACTTTATCATATTACAAGCTAAAAATAATAATGACTAAAAAGAAGGATTTAGGGTGATAAGAGTCTTGGTAAGAATTTACTTGAGCTTAATCTTTTAAGGTTTTTTCCTTAATCACCCTTAGCTTTCCTCTTAAGGCAGGGTTTAGGAATCCTTAGTTTGCTACACATAAAAGTGGATTAGGCTTTATTTAGAAAAAAAGTTAGTGTTTTAAAGAATAGGGACCGGTTAAGAGAGTAGGGTATTAGGAAATATTAAAATTTCCAAAATGCCTTTGTTTTTAGAAAACATTTTAGTAATATATTACAAAATTATGGGGATTTTATTTGAATTAGTATATCATGCACCTACGATGCATGCGTCAATAAAAAAAAAGATACAATAATTTAATTAACACATTTCACTTTATTTTATCACTTAATTATTAGAATAAATTAGTATGAAATAATGCTTATGCCCCCTGTACCCCCCATTACCCCCCTTAGTTTTTTTTAGAGAAAAAAGAAAAAGAAGAAGAAATTTTGGAACTATTACATTTGATGTGATAAAATGACAAATGGAAAATAAAAAAGAATTACTAAAAAATTATATTAAAGCTTCAAAGATTAATGAGGTGAATTTAAATTGTATAAAAGTTTATAACTTAAATCTTTTACATGGATATAATTGGTAAATATATAAATTGTTGAATATAAAGGCGAAATGTTAAGGTACTATCTCATTATAACATAAGTTATTTATAATATTAAAGTGCGATAGATTGGTTTTCGTGTTACACCTTTTAGATTTAACATTTTATTAATAGATTTCTTTAATAATTTTAATAAATCAATATATTTTCATCAATGTGATAATATTTTTACTTTTCTTACATTGCATTGGTCATTTTGGATAAGGAGAATAAATTTCAGCAAATTAAGGTGTAAAAAGGAGGAAAAATTATTATAACTTTTATGGTAGTTTATTTTATTAAGGTATACTCAATTCAAAGTTAATAATTGGAATTATTATAGCAATTAATAATAAGAATGGCATTATAAATATAATAATGGTAATATTGAAAAAGATATTATATAATAGAAGTAAACATTTTTAAAGGTAATTGAAAAAGATATTATATATAGAAGTAACCAGTTTTAAAGGTAATTGGCATTTATAACCTTAATGAAACGGTATAATTACATGATTATTGTAAAATTTCATGTAGTAAAATATAAAAGTAATGATATTTTTAAGGGTAATTTGGGTAAATAAAAAGAGATACCAAACCCCCCTCTTTCACTTTAATAATATAAATAACATTGAGATATTATTCATCATTGAATGTGATGTGATCATTTCTTTTCTTTCGGGAAATTAAAAAAAAATCTCTCTTTCTCTGTCTCTATACACATTCATACATATATGCCTATATAAAAATTATTTTTAAGTATTTAAGTGTTAAGGAATATTTACATATAAAAGGATTAAATTAGAATGCATTAATATTAGATGAAAATTGAATATCCTGTTTAACTAAAATGTAACTAATTTATATGTTTTAATTTAAAAAAAAAAAAATCAAATGCCAATTCTCTATACCTCTTTCCTACATTTGGGCGTATATTATATATCATTTGAAATGAAAAAGTCGTACCATTTCACATTAAGTGATTTTGTGAAAATTGCGACTTGTGACATGAAGTTCTATACCCCTTCATGTGAATCAATTTTTACATAAAATGGTGTTATTTGGATACATGGTTAAGAATTAATTTTTTGTAGCAAAAATATCAACATTCTTGAGCTAAAATTCAAGCTTATTGGTGACTTGTATGAGATAGAAACGTATGCTTGCTTGGAAGAAGTTCCTTCTGAGTGTTATATATATATTGCTAAAACACATTGTTTATAATTGTCAAATTAATAGCCTCAAGAAAATGCGGTTAATAATGGTTTTTATAGTAATTGATGGTTGAAAAGACAATAGTGACCATCCACTATAAGTGGTATTAAAGAACAACTGAAAATGCAATTGAGAAATGAGCAAAATGATTTTCTCTTTTATGAAAATGGGAAAAGTTCTTGATAAGTGTTGAATCATCCATCCATTATTTGCCGTGTGTGCAAGAACAATGCTACAAGAAGGCACTCACTGCAACCATGCATATGTCTAAGTACAATGCTATTATAATAATCCATTCTCGCATGCTTTATTCACACTAATATAATTTAAAATTTCAATTATATTGATAACAAGAAAAAGTAAAAAATAAATCCTAATCTAATTTATGAAAATTTGAATCATAAAGTATAACTATCCATAATCCTTATAACATTATAAAAAAATTATCAAAATAATACCCAAAGATTAAAAAAAGAGTGAAAAGAAATTAAACTAAGCTATACGTGGCACATCTAATGTACCTAGATGGTTAGACATGCATTGAATCGATGAAAACTATGGTCATGCTGGATTGTATGCTAATAATATGGAGGTTATATCATAGTAGATGGCTGTATCTTAGGTTGGTGATATGAGTTGTTGATAATTGTTTAAATTACAACAATTTTTCCAACTTAATATTTGCACTCGTACATAATCTAATGAGGAAAAATAGATAAAAATGTGCAAAATTGATAAATTACACGTAAAATGGCTTAACACCATGAAATTACAATATTTGAATAAAAAAATGTTAAATTACTTGAAAATATTAATTTTAGAATTTACGTGTAATTAGGGCATTAGTTGACTGGTAGCTTTGTTACTATTCAGTTTGTTACCCTTATAACACGATTTAGAATAGGTGAGAAAACCATCTAGCTAGTTACTTTTAGAGTAGCCAACCAATTGCTGGAGACTCGAAGAACTACTTGATGGGTCCATCATTCACTAGTTGCACACTAAAGATTGACTTAGAAGTTAGAACACTCATCATGACTAGTCGACTAGTCTAATCTTGGATCATCTAGATGGTCCATCAATTGAAGATCCTACATGCTCAAATCCTACTTCACCATTGCACAACACATATCTACCAACTCATTAGTTCACTTTGATTTCTCTAGCTGGTTCTTTATAAATATAAAGGCCTTATAAACATAGCTTGTAAAAGAGAGCTACATTTTTTCTTGTGGTATTCGGTAGCTTATAGAAAGATTTGCTATGATTATGGTAGTTTTAGGGTTTTAGTGTAGTTTTTTCCCTTGAAGTATTTAGCTTGGAGAACATTGTTTTAGTTTTAGGAATTTGAAGATTCATGGTTTTTCAATTGGGTTATTGGTAATCCACATCGGTAGCCTCTAAACTTTACTTCTATGTTATTGAGGTTTCTGACAATGCATTTAATATTCATTTTGTGTGTTATTATTGTTATCATGAAAAGCTAAATTTCTCTTATGGTTATGTGATAGGTTGATGGTGCACTTAGCATACTTATTGTTATTTGAGTTTGGGTTTGAGAATTTATTTAGAGTTTTAATGTAGAAATTCTTATTGAAATCATCTAAATGCATAAAACATGATTTAGATGCATTGAGAATTTTCTTGAGTGTTTTTTATTGATTTTGTGAAAAGCAGATCAATAAATTACCTAAATCCACTTCTATATTATGTAATTCTAAATGTAGATTATGAGGCTAATATGTGA
This sequence comes from Lumnitzera littorea, assembly GCA_024138015.1. NCBI lineage: Eukaryota > Viridiplantae > Streptophyta > Magnoliopsida > Myrtales > Combretaceae > Lumnitzera > Lumnitzera littorea. The sequence continues at coordinate 20,540,519 of JAMXBB010000001.1, forward strand.
TTAGCCCACATTTAAAACTATTATATCAATTAGTAACAGTAGTTGAATACTTAATTGTTAGTATAAGAAAGTGCAGGTATTTTCACTATATGGAGCTTCATTATCCTACTAAGGAAATGAGTTTAAGTGAGTTCCTTTGAAACTCAAAAAAAGACCTTATCTATTACTTTAATAGCATGATTGCCAATAAACTAAGAGATACATGTTGATAGTAAATTTTCGCTAACGTCTCCTAAATAAGGATTCGACCTACTCTAGGATGAGAGCTAAGCTACATAACCTAAGTCCAACCTATTATAGACAAGCTAACTGCCTCTACATCTTACAACTTAGTTATAACAATAGGTAAGGTCTTCAATCATGTGACCTTTGAGAGAGCTTAAGATAACTCGGAATTACTATTCCATAACTTTGATCCATAGGTTTGAATTGTTAAGGCCTAGCCCACAGGTTTAAACATCTACATATTGAGACAAAGATGCAAACACTTAGATAGTTATAAGGTGAAATAACCACTTAACCATCTCCTATCCCTCACAATAATCACATGCTTTAATTTATAAAGCACCATGTGTCTTAGGTAGTTGATTGTCTTCTCATTGCAGTTACCAATAAACTCTATAAATACTTAAGGAATACGAATAGGAAAGCTCTCTGAGCACACTTATTACTCTTGCTCCATATACTTTACATTATCTTATACACTTAATTGACTTAGGTATCGGAGTGGTTATGCTAGTTAACCTAATACCCTTTAGCCTAACATGTCTTGTTTTATAGGTTTACCTTCAAGTCACAATTTTCACCAACAATAGTACACATGACAATTCCACATTTATATGCATTATATTTGTCTAGCTAGTTAATTGTGCATTCTTTAGTTTCATTAAACATTTCTTAATTTAACCTAATTTCAGATTGTTTAAAAGTGGTAAGTGATGTCTAGTACTTATCTTTAGTCCATCTCCTAGTGAATTTCACTTGGTGAATACTTACCATTTTATTGTTGCATAAATCCCAGTACACTAGTCAATTAGGTATGTTGTGCTTGAAAAGCAATTTTGAAAGTGCAAAATTTAATTCAATTTTATAAGTAGTACTAATGTTGTTTTTGCTATCTTGTTGTTTAGGAGAAGGTAACCAAGCTAATATTAGACTATCTTGAAACTTTAGACTAAGCAACTAAGTGTTTGTTGTAGATATTAATATAATTTAAATAGCTATGGATTTTACTTGTTATAATTAGTGTTTGAGTTGTTGGTTGACTTTAGTGATTGTTTTTTGTTGAAACAATTGGAAAGTTGCAAACTCAATTTAGTTTGCTTAAGCTGAAATTAAGCAAAAACCTCTAAATAATGCTGTTAGATATATTTATTATTTCCTTTACAGGTTGTAATATTGGTGGTTCGGTTGATTGTGAGAGAAGCAGACTACAGGACTATTAGGAAAGTTAATATTTGGTTTGCGTATGCACCAGATAATGAGGGACATAATTGATAGAGAACTTAAACTTTTTTGCAAATTAAAAATTTTAATGCATCCCCTTTGATTACTTATTAAGATTTGGTGCAAAACAATATATAAATAATTAATAAAACATAAAACAAAAGAGAGTAAGGATGAGATGATCAGGCTCAAGAGTTATAGTGCTTTGACTTTATGCCTACTACACTCTTTTAACTCTACTGTTAGGCCTTAATATTTCATATCGGTGTCGTTTTACTATTCACTTTCCAATATTTCAATTAAGAGAGAAACAAATACAAGTTTTCTACTCTATCTCATTAGGCTAATCTTGCCTATTCACAGATCTACAAAATTGTGTATCTCTCTTCTAACATAAAGCCTATCACTCGAAAAATTGTGATATATACAGAAAATGAGGATTGAATACAATAATCCTTCAAATGTAAGCATAAGAGAAAAACAAAATTTGACATTATAGTAAATAATGTTGCCTCTAATTTAGCTTCCGAATGTATCTCCAACTTCTTTCGAGAAGAAAGTCACTACAAGAATTTTGGTTTTGGGCGATATGTGCAAATTTTACAAACATCATGAATTTTAACATGTTTTAGTTATGTTTATTAAACATTGCCCAAAATAAATTATTGGCAATGTTTATTGTTAAATATCAACTATATCATATGAATATAATAGCATTAAATGGAGGTAAGGGTGATTGCTTAAGAAAATAAAAATTAAATACACCCCACACATATTTCCTACTCTCAAAAACATAAAATTCACCAAGTACATTTCCCCTATCTCTCTCTCATGAAGCTTCATTGTGAACTGTAGCTACTTTGCCCATTACCTTTCCTCTTTCTCTCTCTCATTGAACTTCACCCACTACATTTTTCTCTCTTCAACTCTAATATGTGGACCAAACTTTCTAATCTCTTCCATACACCCTTTTGAAGGATACATAGGTATGTATCTCTCTCTCTCTCTCTATTTGCCTATCTTTTTAACTTTTAGGGTTTCGCTTTCCTTAAGGTTAATTGTAGAATAACATTTTGGTTTTGAAGGCTTAATTCCATATTAAGGTTTAATTACAAAATAGGGTTTTGATTTTAAAACCCACACTTAAACTACAAATTAAGGTTTTGCATGTATTGTTATCCTATATGACGAATATGCTTAGCTTAGCACTATTAGCATATTTGATGATTATCATATTTGAATTTCAGTTAGTGTATTTGTGTTGTATCTGTGTTTATCCTATTGATAGTGAAGGGTCTGTTAAGATTCTTGTACATAAAAAAAGTCTTAAAACTAATCATTACAAAAAGGAAAAACCTTAATATTTTGGGTTTGTTCTTCTTGCCAAAATATGTTTTGATATATGATTAGGAAGCTTAAGTTAAGCACCAATAATTCCCAAGGGAACTAAATTGATGATCTTATCCATGATATCTAATTTGAGTTGCCAAAGTTTTCTTACCATTGCCCATAGTAAAGATAAAAAAAATTCAATAGTTACCCAATTAGTTAATATAACATTCATTGCATAGGATAAGTCTTAGTCGATATAACATTCACTGCATAGATTCTACACTCTAATCTATGATGGTAGCATGAGATAAGTTCAATAGTTAGGTAGTTGGTTAATATAACTTTCATTGCATATAAACTTAGTAGCTACTATAAATTCTTCTATTCTGGTTGTGTGACTGCCTTTATTTTGGTTGCATTCTGTTAGAAACTTGTAAATTTAGTAGCTACTTTAAGTTCTCTTTATTTGTCTAAGCATATGTATGTGTCAATTAGTTGCCTCCTAAGTCTTGGTCCTAAATTGATGATAAACATATTTCTATTCTGCTTCTACATTATTTCTAATCAGTTCATTTAAAGGCATAGAAAAATGACAAACTAGAAGATTAACCATCATTTTAGTAATTGTACTCATATTCCCAATTTCAAACATTCATTAATCAACTCCTAAATGTTAGGATTAGCAATTGATAACCTTGGTGTTGTTGGCATTCCATAAGTCATCGATATTTGCTTTTCAAGATTATTCCTTTGTAATTGTGAAATGCTGCTTGAGCAATTAAAATTCATTTGTCAAAATTTCTTTTCTTTTTATTTATTTTTTATTTTTTAATGTTTAGGGGGATTGTCCTTAAATAATATGCTATTAATGAGATAAGAGGTTCCATAGTTTGAATTTGAGTTGTCTTTTGTTATGCCATTCTTAATGTAGTCTAGTTTTATATAACTGGTTCTTTTTCATTTTTCATTTTTTGAATTTGTAGGTCTTGGATCAATACAATTCTTCAAAACCTTTTTGGTCTAAGTATAGTTAGAACAACCAGTGGTAGCTCCATATTCTACTTTGATTTCTCATCCAATATGGTATATTCCTCTTTCCCTCTGTTTATCTTTTGTTTACATGAATGTGTGTTGTAGTTTCCATAGAGCGATGCACGTGAAAGATGCTTGCATAATTTTGAACCATGTTTTTTTGTTACCATTTTTGTTGAATTTTCCCATGATGACTCATGAGAAAGGATATCATATGGCCTTATCTAGACCGATCATGATATATGGTCTGGATTTGAAATAGTCGCTTTTGTAGTAACTTTTATGTATTGGATGTGCCATAAGTCTTTACGAGGTTTTCATGTCTTCTCTTTCTAAAATAAAAGTATAGAGCCTTTCCTTTGTTTAAGTTCGGTACATAATTGTTGCAAAATATTATGGCAAAAGTTAATTTCTATATCTATTAACATTTGCAAAAGTTTTAACATTATCGAGTTAATTTCTTTCTTGATTTCCATTTGTTAATATGTCTGTTTGTCTCTATCTGTTTAGTTTATTTTCGAAATTTTTTGTACTTTGCTTCATGATTATGAAGTTCTTATTCTCCAATGTTTTAATAGGTGATGAGATGAATTGATCTGTTTTTTTTTTTTTTATTGTCTAATAACCGATTTCTTTGTTATTACATTATACGAAGTGAAATGGAAAAGGAGGAACCCATGCATGCCCTGTTCCCTTTTACTTCAATTCAGTCTTTGGTTGCTTTATGGTTGAATAAGTCAACAATTTATAATATTACTAAAGTTGTCATATGTCCAATTAAATCTTTATTTGTTGTATCGTAGATTAAGAATCTTAGGTAATGGTGATCATATAATAAAAGACGTATGGTTCCACAGCTGTGGTATATTTAAGTATCAATATAATCAATATTATTTACAGCAAGGAAGATCTTGTCATATTATTCTGCAAATTCTCACTCATTCTAACTCACTTGTATCAAGAATATGTTCTTTTCTTTTGTTCATTTCCTTCTGGTTAATATATATATATATAGTATATTCCTTTTTCTCCTCTTAGGGCTGCTTGTATAATGGATCACACTTGAACTTCTAATGGAAGTTACTACCAACATTAGATGCAAAATTAACTTAATACTCCATTTCTCTTTTTTTTTTTTTAATGGAGGAGATTCAATAAAAAACTAGGTAAGAAGTTAGATAAACACCATTAAGTTGGAAGAAATAAGGAAGAAAAAGCAAAGCACAATAATGCCTATCTCTTACTTTTTCATCTTTTGTTTTTACTTATAAGTTTAGTAGCAATACCGTATAAATTATTTTATGTGTGCCCTGATTCATTATACAATATTATAGGTTTTGTTTGTTATGATCTAAAGGGGCTAGTCGTAGCGGTCGCCGTATACTATATAAAATACTGTAGATTGAATTCTCTTATAATCGACAACCCTTTATACGATACATAAAGCGATAGTTACAACTAACAACTAAGAGTTGTGTAGGTGTAAACAACATCAATTCATTATAATAATAACAAATTAAAGAAATATAAAACATGATCTATTTATATAGAAATTTACAGATAAGAAGTCTATAATACTTCTTAACAAAAAACTAATATCATTTCATTACATAGTAAGATTTATAATCTAAATATACTATTATGAGTACACTCTGGTCACATCTTACTCTCACATCAATTCCTTGATATACAACTAACCTTGGGTATGTAGTGACCCGACTCCACGAGCAACTCGGCTTGCGAAAGTAAATTATAAGGGTATAAGCTAACTAGCTTAATAAGATAATTTTTTTCATTATATAGCAATCAAGTTATACATTAATTAAATTCAATCAAATGAATACATGTCAATCAGTATGCCAAACAAATACATGCAGGTGATCAAGTACTACATGCAACTCAGATTTAACACTTTTCAAAGTCAGGGTTAGAGATACATTGGCACAGTTAGACCAAGTATCATACTAGAACTTATCTCATAACAAAATTCCACATTTCATATTTAAAATGTAATGGTATATTCATTCTTAATTTTATAAAAAACGAGTTTTATGTATGATTGTAAGTAAGCTCACACAGCCCTCATTCACTCCTAAATGGAGGCCTTTGGACTTAACCCTTAACTAGGTGGTTGGCGTCTCCAATGCCTAGTAATCCCACGGGCTAAGGTAAGGTCATATTGCATTATGCACTATACAAAATCTATAACAATTTAATAATCAACCTACGTATAGCCTTTCACTACTTTCGTGTAATGTGACAACCGGAATTAGTTATACAGTGTATGATTATGCATGTTTCAAATTAACTTTTTCAAGTCAAGTAAAATTAGGTCTTATTATTCAGTGATCAACAAGGTTATAAACAATTAGTTTCTAACAAATCTACTATGCAACAATCAATATGTTATCGTATTTTAAAGTAAATTCACCATTAACAAATAGTTATCATACACAAGCATAACCCAACCCATACAACATGCAATTATTAATCATAATTTATATGCGTTAATTACAAACACAAGTAAGTATGGGATCATTTGAAAAAATTCACTCAGCCATAATCGACTCAAGGGTTATAATAATCCAATGACAGCTTAAGGTCAAGGTTGAGATCACCTGAGAATAAGGAATATAGAAAATTGTAAGTTTGAGAATTTAAAACTAAACTAGTATCGTAATTTGTACTATTTACTTCACTAAGTTACGTGAAATTATCGATTCGAGCTTTTTATCGAGTTGCGTGTAACTTTTTCATTTTAGCTTGGATCATTATGAACTTATAGTCTATTTTTTATTACTTTCGAGTATATTTTGTCGTAGCAAGGTCCATTTTTAGACGTTATAACTTGCAGTTTGAATAGTGATATAAAAATACTACAAAATTTATTATTTTAATTTAAAAAGTTATAAAATATTAATTTGAGCTTTTTCTTAGTATATTTATGATTTAATAATTATTTAAATCGTATAAGTGATAATTTTATCATTTTAAGTTTATTTTGTCCTAATTACTTAGTTCTACCTATTTTTGAGATTTTAGAATTATTAATTCAAAATTTTTTTTCTACTTTATTATTTTTCTTGTATTTTATGATTACATATATATAAACACTTATTACTATATTTGATTTATTTTTTTCTAATTTATTTAATTATTAACTCTTTTTCCTAATTTATGGTACTCTGATATATATATATATTTATTAACTTATTTTATTTAGTAAATTAACCATATTGTATACGTATATATACTATTTAAAGTACACTATACTTTATGTAATAAATTATTTTGAATTTAATTCTATACTATATACTATACGTATAAGTATATTATGGATGTATTTATATTTTATATACACGTACCTACTTTTATACATGNCTACGATTATACCATTATTGAGTGATATTTAATTATTTTATAAGCTTAAAGTTATAGTTTCAAGGTTTCGATCAAGTTCAAGTTTGATTTTGAGTAATTGTGCATAGATCGGATTTAGGGTTTTTGGTATGCGATTTAGGTTTCGATTAATTTCTAGGGTTTTTATTATCGATACTATATTCGATTTATTAAATTTCATAAAATTTTATTGTTATTAGCCTTATTGACTCATGACATAATTTAGGACACTCGGACTTAAATTAGGATTCAAATTACTAATTTTATAAGGTTGACATTATTGCTGGTTTAATAGAGCAATATGTCATTCTTTCTCTTTTGGCCTTGGATAATACAACACGAGGAAAGTAAGATATAAGAGCCAATATAGTTACTTTCCTCAAGGTGTATATAAAAAATTTGCATCTATATGAAAATATAGAGCTTTATGTTAATTGTGTTAGAGTAAGGCCTTTACAGTACAATTGGCACTTCAAAATAAAAACCCCTAAAAGAAAGTTTACTAGTCCATCATTATGCTTAACCTCAACATGATAGTCATTATCCTAAAATAGCATTTTAATTTTTGTTTCCTTGCCCACAAATAGTATGGAATTATATTGATAATTTAATTAAAGAAATACTTATAATTATTCCTTTAGTTTGTTATCTTTTATTTTAAACTCTTTTTTAGATGAACCAGTAAACTTATATATAATGTGTAAGTTAATCAATTGCAAAAGGTTCTATGTTATTTACTTTTAGATTTATTTTCTGTTTAAGTTGATAGAAGCTTTTAGCAAGTTTTTAATTTTAGATTTTAGGTTTTAGGAGGGATGGAGTGCTATGTTATCTATCAATGGTAATTTCGTTTTTGTAAATGTAATGTGCATTAGGAAATCAACTGATTGTACTACTACAACCATTGGCCGTTGCATATAATGTAATGAACTAGTAAACTTATAATTGTTCCTTTAGTTTATTATCATTCATTTTAAACTCTTTTCTGGATGAACCAGTAAACTTACATATAATGTGTAAGTTAATCAATTGTAGAAGGTTCTATGTTATCTATTTTCAGATTTATTTTTTGTTTAAATTGATAGAAGCTTTTAGCAAATTTCTAATTTCAGATTTTAAGATTTAGGAGGGATGGAATGCTATGTTATCTATCAATGGTAATTCCGTTTTTGTAAATGTAATGTGCACCAGGAAATCAGCTGATCATACTACTACAACCATTGGCCACTGCCTATTACCCCTATTATTATTGCTCTTGTTGATTACTATTACTGTTGCTATTGTCTATTGCTAGTAATTAAGGTACAGGTTAGTTAATCCCATAAGTCTCTACTCAATTTTTTTTTTTTTTGAGTGATTGTCTCCTCTCGAATATTTTGAAACTAATATTTGTGGAATTGGAAGAAACCATTAGGAATGTTAGTGTTTTTTGTTTTTTGTGCATAGATGAAGTAGCTGTTGACTAATGTTTATGTATATAGCTGGTATCTTTTGTATTTTTAGGTATGTGCTTCAACAAGTAGATATTGACTAGCGTTTGTGCATTAAAACAACCATTTCAAATTGTATTATCTCATCTTGAATGAAACTATGTCTTGATTACTCCAACAACTTTTTTTTAGTGTTGTATCTCATCTTAGATATTCATAGAGAAATCTCTAGAAAAATGGTTAAAAGAAGTACTTACTTGGTCATTTTAATAGTAAGTTGGTATCATAATCTAAATAGTAATAAAATAGTTATAAACATGTATTAATAGATGATAATTAATTTATCAATTGGATATTTAGTTTCTTAATATACTTCCACTTTAATATACATTTTGGGGCGAAAGACGAAATAAAAAGTGATGTTAGGTGATTTTGGGTTATGACTTTGATCTTGCAAAGAAAGAAAAGGCTTTGAGGTATTGGGCTAGTCTAGTGTAGCTATTACTATGCCTAAGTCAGTAAGCGAATGTTGGAAAAGATTGAATGAGTAGTAATGAGTTATCGGATACCTCTTGTAGTGTTTCTTTTCCATATTTATAGGCGAATGTTAAGTGTCTGAAATAATAGTTAATCGCATAATTATTGGGATATGTGAAGACCTCTCAATCAAGTATATTCTTAAAATATAGGAATAGTGGGTAGTTATTTAATATAACCATGCCAAGTGATAATTGTTTATACCACTTTCCTTAAATTCAAATTAGATAGGGATTTATGTTACTCGGTATTAGCCGAGAATGGAGTTACTCAGCATGTCAGTAGTTTAGTGGATGAGTGAATAAAATTCAACTATCAACAAAAAGGTTCCATCAATTTTCATCCCTTTTATTACAAGTGTTTACCCATATAAGTAAACACAGATTACAGTTAAGATAAAATCCAATATGAATAATGGGACATATAATTACACCTATATCATTTAAAAGAGGGATGTCCTTTAAATGTTAAAATTTTGACATGCTTTGGTTATGTTTATTAAACATCGCCTAAAATAAGGTAATGGTGATGTTTAATATTAAATATGAAATATGTTATATGAACATACTTTTAGATACACATTAATATTATTTCCGAAGTACACATTCTCAAAAAAAAAAAAAAAAAAATAGATGTAAGTAAAATGAAAAATTAATTTTTTTAGATGTAAATTTAGGTATGAATGTTTGAGTAAAATTAAAAATAAAACAAATCCCACTCAATGTGTTGCCTCTTTCTTTGAGATTACAACTAGAGGTGTGCAAGCGGATTAAATGGGTAAACTTAACCTTGCCTACTTTGGCCTATAGGTCAAGCAAGTTAGGCTCATTTGGTCGCTTTTAAACTCACAAAAAAACCTTAGCTCTAATTTGTTTAAAAAGCGGGTTAAATAGGTCAGTCTGTGGGCCAAAAGCGTAAATGTATTAAATGAGCCGATCTAAACCGACTCATTTTGACTTGTGAGTTAAAAGGGTTGAGCTCATTTAGCCCGTTTAAAAATGAGCCAAAAAACCTTAACCTAAACTCGTTTAAAAAGCAGGTTAAACGGGTTGACTTGGAGGCCAAAATTTACTTGCATACCTTTAATCACAACTCTCTATCTCTCTCTCTCTCTTACACACACACACATAAAAGTGAACCATATGTAGTGTAACACAGTTCCTTATTCTCTTCATACTATGAAGAAACCACCCATGTGAACCACCTTCTTAAAGGTGCATCTCTCTCTCTCTCTCTCTCTATATATATATATATATATATATATTTTTCCTTAGGTTTTTCTTTTGCATATTAGTGTTGCATATTAATCACATCAAATATTGCTTCACTTAAATTATAGATTATGGGTTTTGCTTGAATTGTGATTTCATAAGCTTTTGTACCAAGTTCAGCTAATTCCATTTCAATTTGAAATGTGTAAGACAAATACATAGGGTTAGTGCACATGCATTTCCTATTTGAGAGTTAGATACTCAACCCCTCTATCTTGAGAATCATAAAGGAGCCTCTTTTTAAAGAAATACACACGCACTCAAGAATCCATATCTAATAAACACTACCACACATTGTGCACATTACATGATTCTAGCAAAGATTTTTCATCAGGAATTAGAAACTTTGATTTTATTTAAATCACAAACAATACTAATGTAGCCATTGAAAAGTTTCTTTTTCTTTTTTTTTGAATTGCAATTGCTATTAATGTAAAATAATCTTAGACCAGTACTTTACATGTAGTTTTTTCCTAATGCCTAAATAGACAAAGCAATACTTTGTGGTTATCTTCATCACATGTACTTTTGCTTCTATGTAGGGAAACTTAGTGCTAAAAACCTCTATTTTTCCCTCTAGTATAAAGGCCATAGTTGACCATGTTCACAATAAGGGATTAAAGATTAGAATATAAGTTGATGTTAGGTACTTTCTCTTTTTGACAATTATAAGCAATTTTTTAACCTTCTTTATAAGAATAAACTTCTTGTTGTTAGGTATAGAATGTAGGGGGTTCAATAATATCATCCTGTATCATTGTGCTGCATAATGGGTGTGATAGCTACTTGCTAGCCTCTTTTTAGTTTCCACATTGAATAGTCTAATGATATTGGTACCATCTTGCTAAAGCAAAGCCAAGCTTACTATTATGGGTAGACATGTGAGAAAGATATTTTCTCTTCTATCGTCATTGGATAACATTATACTCAAAGATGAAACCATGTTGTGATATTTAAATGGACAATTAGGATGAAAAAAATTTAATCAAATGAAGTGAATCTATACTTAATCTTTTTCATAGGAAAAATCTAATTGGCTTGTATTTAGGTGGTTCCATGTGAATATTGGCTTTTGATAGTTATCAATACATTCAAATGAGTGTACGTAGCTTAGAGCTGTTGCATTTGCTTGCCCATTTTATTTGTTCACCTTTGATTATGTATGCTATAATTGGTTGAATAACATTGTTCAGCTTTAAAACATGATTATTTATTGGGTTACAATAGGATGGACTTTAGTTCTTCAAAGAACCATGTTTGCATAAATAGCTAGTTTTTTTGCTTTCAATTATGTGGAATAATCCTCCTTCGTGGTCAGAGAAAAAATTGCTCATTTTAATAAGGGGTTATTCCTTCTTTAAGGACATCTCTTAAGTGTTCTAGTTTTTCTTTTTTGTTTTTTTTTTTTTTTTTGGTATTATTAACATTGTAATATTCTTTTTTCTTTAAACATAGATATGGATGTTAACAATTGCTTTAATGAAATTGACAAGGGTATATGTTTGTTTAGCATTTCAATAGCTTTCATATTTCTGAAATCAATCGTAGGTGCCTACATATTATCTTTGTTTGGTATGATCTTCATTTAGATAAAATAACAAATCATTTATATTCATGCACGTGTGTTCCATATGTGGTGGCCGCTTCATTATGTACAACACATATGCTTTGAATAGGTTCTTAGTTTATGCCATTCTTGGATGCTTTATGCAGGAGGGAAAAAAAAGCTGTTGAAACTTGAAAAGCGAGAAAGGTACAACAAAGAGTTTTAGTTCCATTTTATTTTATTTTTCTCTTGACTCCACTTTGATCAATAATGTAAAAATATATTTGAAAATTTGAAGTTGAATTCAAGTCATAAGGCTTTAACCAATTATAAGCTCGTACTAAAGGAAGATAGAGTTCCTATCACTCTAAGTTTGAATTCTCTCACTCTTTTACCTATTTGAACATGAATTTAAATTAGTTGTACGTAGGCAACTATTTGGAGTCATTTTTAAACAACAATAATAATTTGGTTGAGAACATTAAATTGCAATTTTACTACATTTGACCTTGTTTTAGTTTGTTATACCTCTTATTACTCTCTTTCTTCTATAAAGATTATCAACTTGTAGCAATATTGGGGAAATTGTTTTTGAAATATTCAATTAACATGAGGAAATTTTGAAGTTAGATAAACCATGATTGCAAAATATGAGAGTTGTAATTAGAAAACCTATGAATATTGTAATTAGATTTATTGTATTATCTAGTTGTGAAGTCAAACTAGCATATCCTTCTCTTTTGGTGTCAATTCTATTAAAGGAAGACTCTACCTTTCCCTAGTAATTTTATGATTATTTTGGATTAAAAATTTTTTATTTATCTATTGCATTTTCAAGTATATTGCTATCAATTATGGTGTTGCTGCGTAACATTCTATTTTCTAAATGCACTTTGGCATACTAACTTTTAAATTGGATAGAGTTGTTCTTAGTGGTATGTTAGATTCATAAGTTGATCTATGTTGATAGCTAACCTTAAAATATGCTTTATTAAGGACAAAATAAAGTATTTAGTGGTACCTTTTCCCTCATAGATTTTATGTTAAGAATAAAAAAAACAATTAAATTATTGCTTGTTGTTTTTATGGTAATTACATGGGACTCTAAAGAGAGGGATTTTTCCTTATCTCATGCTCCTTATATTTGATGTACTTTTAATAGAATATTTTTAGCTCTATTCTCTAGATATGTGTGACTACTCTATCCTCATTAGTGTAAAGGATTAGTGTAGTTTGCAGTAATATACCTCCATTATCATTATTGCTTCATGAAGTACATTAAAGCATTGCAATTTTACCATAACTAAGATAAGCAAATTTTTGGTTTCCATGATGTTAACCTTTCAAACCATTAAGCTTATATAATATCACTAGGGGAAAAAATTTATACAATATATTACTTTCCAATAAGTTTTATTCTCCAAGACTCCATGAATATGAAACACTTTTTAGGTTTACTTTGGTAAAACCAACCTATAATAATGGTATTTGTGGCTTGGTTATGATTTTATCTAGTACTATATGTTCAATCTACTGCAAGGATTGGTATCTTAAAGGGTCGTTTGAAACATGATTAATTTTAATGTAATTGCAATTCAAATTTGTGTAGAATATTTATGGAATATTTAAAAGAATATGAGCTGAAGTAATGCCCACTTTACCTTGTTATATATGTGCTTTGTTGGACAAATTGATTAAGTTAACTTTGAAGTTTGGTGTTGGTATTCTTTTTCTTGTAAGTTAATTCCTCTATCAAAAAAACATTTAAACAACTCCCTATCTAAGGTTTATAGTTAAAAAACAAGTTTCTAATGTAAGGTTATAATTTTTCTTTTATGTAGTTCTATTTATTGTTGTTATAGAGAGACTTGAAATCTAATCCCATGTAGCATTCTTGTTAGAATATTAAAACTCTCTTTGCTTCTAAGTAACTTTTTTTTTTTTTGGTCATTTAAAATGATAATATTAATAGAGTTGTTTGTTTATTTTATGTTATTGAACTTTTCTTCTAGTTATTAATTATGCTTTCCATAACATATTGTGGTGATATTTAAAACTACTAATTAGTTGTTCTAAGTAATAATTCTCATGTATATAGCTAGACAAAGGTTTAAAATAGGGATAGGTGTGTTTCAGAAGTATGAATAAATTCTAGCATGTCTCATTTTCTATATATTGCTCTTTATGGATAAATTCTCACTCATTTGATTACTCAACCAGAGGCATGGTTCTCAACTACAAAAATACTTAGTGTTGTTTTTTTTTTTTTGAAGCTACTCATTAGTAAATTTTGGTGTAAGCACCTACAAGGCGAGAGATTAAAATGATAACAATTTGGTGATAAAAAATCAATATTTTGGTCATGATTTTTTATAAAAGCAATCGAACTCAAGTTATGTTCTTAATCTTATATCACCCTTCAAGAGTTCAAGATTAAAATGATAAGTAACATTTTGTTAATTTAAGCATCAATATACACTAATATTTACAATTATTAGTTCTTTTTGGTTCAAAACCTATAGGAATCCTTCCATTACAAATGTGCTAATAACATTTATTGACTGTCAAATAGTTTAAAGGCCAAATTGCATATGGTGGTTTATTAAACTACCATAAACTATAGGAAAAACCCTTATAATTAAATTTTCAATCAAACTTAATTACGAACGTTATTAATTGAAACTTTGTATATTATAGTAACCCGTATTTGCCTTTTCAATGCATGGCCAAATTGATAAATTTAACATAGAAGCTTCACTTGCTATAGTAATATATCATGCTTATTAATTGATATGTGATAGATAAATATAAATAAAATTTTAATATATGAAAATATGTATGGTGGTTTTTATAAATTTACTTACTATTGCTGTTATGTGTTTAAATGTCATTAATATTTACTTACCATTAGTTTTTTAAAATTTACCTAGTATTATTATTATATGGTTAAACATCATTAACATTTACTTATCATGGATGGAATATTATAGACTTAAAGGTTAAATTGTGATATCCTAAAATGATAAAGTAAGAAAAAAAAAAGGAACTTATAGAATGGTATTTCAAGATTGCTTAAGAAGGTACCAAATAGGTTAATATTAAATTACACAAGATGAGGATCTCTAACTAATTTGATAATGGCAATCAAACTTTACCCCTTATAACTACTATATTGTTCATGGAAAGTGACGTGCAATGCTTTGCTTCCCAAAATCAAAGCAACATTAGAAAAGACCAGCTAATACTTTAAATTCTCTCTTGCCAACACATTATATTTAAATTTGAATTCCCTTTTTAATATGAGCCAAGATAAAAACTAATACAAATAATGACAAATATACCTACACATATTAGATATGCATAAGCTTGAACAACTTATATTCTGCAACTTTCTCTTATTTTTTTTAAAAACATATATGCTTTAGAGAATTATCAAGAGTATTGCTTTATGTTAGAGTCATGGATAAGAGTTGGATGGATTATGAAATTGAGAGTGAAGAGTACCAAAGGAGTGTGGAGCTTCTTATTGCAAACTTGAGTTTGAAGTATGGAACGGACATGAAGTTAAGATGTCTATGTAGGAAGTGCTTAAATGTCAATTCACATGTCATTCACGAAATAAAAGCACACTTGCTTGTAAATGGAATAGATGTAACATTCTGATGTTAGATTTATCATGGTGAGGAGCTAACTATTGAATTACCTGCGAAACCTCATCGTCGGTTTTGTCATAGAGAATGGGAAATGAGACTTGATATTGAAGAGGGTTATAACGAGGCAAACGATGAAGACATTAACAAGCTTGATTAAATGCTTGAAGATTTAGAGGCATTTATTGATAATCAAGCTAAAGAGTCAACTTCTAGAGATGGATTTGATATTTCAGTTGACTTTATTGATGATTTAAGAGTTAACTCATAGAAATAGCTTGTTATCGAAATTCTACTTTATAGTGAAGCTTCTTTACTTAAAAGTATATAAAAAGTAGAGTAACAAGTCTTTTGATATGCTTTTTTAACTTTTGTATGATGTGATACCAAAGGGAGAATCCCTTCCGAAGTCATATTATCATGCGAACAAGTATTTGAGGGGATTAGGCATGGGTTGTCATCATATTCATGCCTGCAAAAATGATTGCTACTTGTTTTAGGGTAGTAACAAGTATCTCACACAATGCTTTACTTGTGGTACCTTAAGGTATTAGGTGTTTGGTAGATCTAGGAAGCTATTCCTCATAAGGTTTTATGTTACTTTCTTATATGTAAAACCAAGGTTATAGCACCCTTTCATGAACCCTAAAATTGCATAGAAGATGTGTTGGCATAAAGAAGAATATAAAAAACAAGACAATTTAATGGGTCATCCTGTAGATGAGTTATCTTGGGTTAAATTTGACATTAAATTTCTTAAGTTTGCAGGGGATGCTCATAATGTCAGGTTAAGGCTAACTAATGATGGCTTCAATCCTTTTGGAACTATGAGCCAATCATATAGCATGTGGCTTATGTTGTTAATTACATATAATTTGCCTCCTTAGATGTGCATGAAGAGAAAGTATGTAATGATGCCGTTGTTAATCCTATGACCTAAAGCACTAGGGTAGGAGATTGATGTGTTCTTACACACCTTAATTGAAGAATTGAAAAATCTTTAGGTTAATGGATTAAGGACATATGATGCATATTCGAAGTGTTCTTTTAAAATGCATGCTGCTCTAATGTGGACCATCAACGACTTTCTTGCATATGGGAACTTGTCTGGATGGAGTGCAAAAGGATACAATGCTTGTCCTATATATGAAGATCAAACACCATCATTGAAGCTTAATAGCAAGATTGGGTATGTTGGTCATAGGATGTAGTTAGAGGAGAACCATTGATGGAGACGTAGTTTGAAATTTGATGGAATGTATGATAATTGTGAAGCCTTTATAGAGTATTCCAATAATGATATACTTCAGCAATTACAATCTATAGCAGATATGCTTATGGGAAAGCATTTAGACAAAGTTAGAAGAATCTACCATACAAATAGGTTCAATTAGACAAAAAGAGTCGATGTTCTTTCAGTTGCCATACTGGTCAAGATTAATGCTTTGGCATACTTTGGATGTTATGCATATTGAAAAAGACATTTGTGAGAATATTGTCAATGCAATTCTTGGGTTTTAAGGAAACACAAGACATTTATAAGGCTTGACTTGATCTAGAGGAACTTGGCATTAGAAAGGAATTGCATTTGGTGAAGCAGTCTGATGGGAAATACCTAATGCCATGCACTAGCTATGTATTAAGTCATAAAGAGGAGATTATGCTGTTAGTTTTTAAGGAATGTTAAGTTACCTGATGGTTATGCATTGTATATAAGTAGTTGTGTCAATAACTCAAAATCTAAGCTTGCTGGTATGAAAAGTCATATTGTCATGTGCTGTTTTAAAGATTGTTACAAATGGGTATTCGTAACATATTACCCAAAGAAGTCATTATGGACATAACCGAGCTTGGGATCTTTTTTGAGAGGCTTTTTAGACGTATTATAAAAGTTGATGAGGTACAAAAGATCCAAAGTGACAGTTACTATACTATGTAAGATAGAGGTGATCTTCTCCCTTGCATTTTTTGATATAATGGTGCATTTAGCTATCCATCTGCCTCAAGAAGCATTAATGGTTAGACTTGTTCCTTATCAATAGATGTATCCTATCAAGACGTATGCCTTAAGAATAACTTTTAACTTTCTTATGTTATGATTGCAATTTTTAACACTATTTAAATTCTTGAGCATAGATATTTGGGCTTTTTAAAGTAATTTGTTAGCAATAGAACTCATCTAAAAGGCTCAATTGTAAAAGCTTATGTTGTTCACGAGTGCTTGACTTGGTGTTCTCTTCACTTACAAGACATTGAAACAACATTTAATCATCTAGAAAGAAATTTTGTTTACTTAAAAGAAGGTAGCCTAGATGTCTTCACAAATAGGGTTGGTCTTATTTCTCCTCCATCATATATTATATTATCAAATGAGCAAGTTGAAGTGATGTAATGGTATATCGTCAACAACTGCTACGAGATATACCCTTATTTAAAATAAGTATGTAAGAAGTGCAATTTATATGCTATAGTACTACTCCAAAGTAGTTACTTCGAAAAGTGAAAAATGTGTTATAGGTAACATAAGGCTATTTTAAGGTCATAAAATGGTGACGAAATAGATGGGCACCATAGAAAGGAATTTAGTCAATGGTTTTTGAATAAAGTAAGTAAGATAAGTTGAGTTTCATGTTATTGAAAAGTTGACCAAACTTTAACTAATTAACTTATGAAAAAAGAAAATTATTGCTCGTTAATTATATAGATGAGTTCGTTAGACGAGAATTGTAATACAGTCATTAACGTGTTATATTCATTATCAATAGGACCAGATTCATGTTACAAAAGATACGATAAACTGATATATAACGGTGTATGTTTTCACACATCAGATTTTGATAGTAAGAAGAAAGCCCAAAACAGTGGAGTGTTGGTAAAAGGAACTAAGATGATATGCAGTCATTGATAGAATTTTATGGGATTTTGACAAATATATATGAGTTCACTTATGTTTAGAACAAAAGATTTTTCTTATTCAAATGTCAGTGGTACGACACTAATGAGAGGCATCATAATGTAAGAGTTGATGATGGCATCAAAAGCATTAAGGTCACTTGAACAAGATACGAAAATGACCCTTGTGTATTAGTATCACGAGTTAAACAAATTTACTACTTAGAGGACATCAATTTAGATCCTAATTAGAGTATGGTACAATGTTTTGAGCATCAATATATTTATAACATAAACTCTCATTGGTGATATGAATTTGTTTATTAATGTTAAGGCTCAATTGGCGGATGATAACTTGGAGGAATTTCTTATAAGGGATGATGAAAGATTAATTGAGGGATCACTGATAATTGATTGTGATATATACATATACTTAAGAAATAATGTACACCCTAATATTGTTGCTAAAGAATTAGCACAAAGGATAATTCAAGCATCTAATCGAGTACAACATGATGTTAATGTTGAATTTGATGAATATGTGGATTAAGATGAGGCCCTTGACAATACACTTGTTGACTATGACAGCATTGACAATGATTGTATGATTATTTATTTATCAATTTTTCATATATAAAGTATTAATTTTTATCTTTGCAGTACTTGTGTTTCTAATGATTTATCATGATGTTTATATTATTGTCCTTGGATTATGGCATTCATGTGCATGATTTGTTTATGAAAATAAATTGATTGCTAGTTCAAAAAATATTTAGAGCTAATAAATAAATAACTAGTTATTGTTCCATTATGGCAAATAGAAAAATAAACAATGGTAGGGTATGTTTTTTAGTTATTTGCAATCATGGTTAGAAATTTATTATGAATAGAATCAACTAAGGAATATATATTTTTAATTATTGACAATCTTTTAACTTATATCTTTATTAATTGTTAATCATGGTTGTCGCAATTATGCTATCATGTTAACTTTATTAATGTTGACATTTATAAATGATACGTTTTTTTTTTTTTAGAAATATAATGGTTGAGGGATGAGTGAATATGCAAAGAAAAATAGGTGGAAAGGGGAGACTAAACACCTAACTCTTTATTCATGATGAACTGAATATTAACCATAATCACTAAGAGGTGCACGATAATGCAATAGTAAATTCTCACATAAATCAACATAGTGATTGCAATGCCTCTACATAGGATGAAGTTGCACAAAATATACCTATACATACTAATGCCTCAAACAATGATACAATTGACACGTCTAGACATAGCGGTAGCTCTCCTTCTTGTCTTTCTTGATCCTCAAGTAATTTATGCAAGCATGTGCACAAAAATAATTAAATTTCTTAACTCATTCTTAACAAATTTATTGTTAATATTTGCAGTAGCAGGTAGCCCAATGGCATCTATTAGCACAAGAAGTGCATATTAAGGACTTGCATTAGAGAGACAAAATAAGAGAAATAAAGGTATAATGCCTGTTGAATTTACTGCAAATGGAGGTCATCCATTATCATCCATACAGTCATCTATGGTAGCATCCGAAATAGGATTAGTATGCCAGAATTGGCTATCCCTTTGTATTAACGATTGGAGGAAGTTTGAACTCTCAGAAAAGCAATATGCATAGGAAAGAATGCAAGTAAGAGTTATGTCCATGTAGCAAGTTTATTGCAATTTATTTTACATTTTGAATATTAATTTGATGCAAATCAAAGATATTATTAGTAGGTATTGAGTGGTGTGTTGTTGTATATGATTGTAAGAACACCATATTGTGTAATGTACACATGTGTTATGTAGTACCTGTTATACTTTGTTAAGGCTTCTAACATCCATGTGTCATGTGTAATTTTAATGTTTTTGTATTCTTTTTAATATTTTTGCTAATGTTAATGTATGTTAACACTTCTTAATATTTTTGCAAACTTTTGCTATTAGTGTTAATGTTTATTATAAAACGTCATGTAGTTTTAAATTTTTGTACTGGATTGCTTTAGTATTTAATTTGAACCGCATATTTTTACTTCTTAGTTGGTTAATTATTTGTTAGTTATTAATAACTTATGTATTATTATCTTTTCTTTTCTTCTCTCCTCTCCATTTATGTGTAGAACCGTCTAAATATTGATGATGTCACAAAGGATCTTGAAAAGTTTCGTGTTGCTAATCGATGGATAGGGATCATCCATAGAAACTATCATTGCAAAACTGAAACTAAGTGGATGAAAGTGATGCAGCTTAACTTACTGTTTACATGATGAATTTTAGAAAAAATGTAATAGAGCAATGGAAGAGAGAGATTGTAGAAGAAAGAGAGATTTTAGATTTAGGGGATTTATCAAGACAGGTAAACTCTCATAAGAATAATTTTTTTCTTTAGGTTTTTGAGTAAATAACCTCATCAACTTATTGTTGTTTTAACTTATAGAGAGCTAAGTCAATGGATGGAAAGACTGCTTGTAGTAAAGTGAAACATTTACATAAGTCTTAATCTAGATTGTTTGAGAGTAAAAAGAATGATTATATAAGTATCTCAAATAATTTACGTATATAATGCTAAAATTGATTAAGTCTTTAATTCTATATTACATGTTTGATTAGATTACTAGAAATCAACATCCGCTTGATGCAATAGCATTCTTTAAGTAAACCTGATACTGTGATCCAAAACCTGATGATAATAGTGGATGGATTTCTCAGCGAACTATTGAGGATTATGTAAGTTAATGAGTAGTAGTGAATTGGATGTATTGCATGACAATTTTGTAGCATAGTTGTTTGTTTCTATAATCATTAGGCAAGATAATATGTGTCAAGTCTTTGTTTAGCTTACCAATAAAATAACACTAAAATATGTATTGAATGTCTATTAAAACTTATCACTTGATCAATGTATAATAATGTATAAATTAGATGGAAGTACAAGTAACTAATGAAGTTTAGTTTTTGATAACTTAGATAAATAATCTACATTTTAAAAAGCTTAAATAATGATGTTAGTAATATTTCATAACTTCTCTATTTTTATTTCAAAACTTATTATTTGAATGATTCTTTTTTGCATCTTGCTGTAAATTCGGAGAAGATGGTTAAGATGTTTGAAGAATCTCTAAAATCTGAAAAACTGAAGATTGCACAAGAGATAGTTGATGAATTTGTAGGTGTATAGTTGAAGATTGACTACCATCGTCGCATGAGATATGGACTACTAGCGATTAGGAAATCTTCAAGAAAACAAAAATATGACTAAGAGATATAAGAATGATTGCAAGTGGCACTAACATAGCTTAAAGAAGAATGAGAACGACATAGACAACTACAGCAAGGGTTTGATAGATAAGATCAACGAGTAAGTATATTTTGGTTTCGATGCTTAGCAATTGTTGTAACTCTTCTATTGTTAATCGCAATTTTGGTTTCTATGGAATGGAATGTTATATTATGCTTACATCGAGGTATTTTGAATATATTAATAGTAGGGATAAATTCTATGCTTCGTAATCTCTTCAATAAGAGGATTTATAAACCAAGATTGTAGTAAATGTATATTCTCTTCATATGATATTCTTATAATTGCTAAAAAAGTATAGGAGTAAAATGAAATTATTTATATTTTGTGAAATTATACATTTAAAAAAAAAATTTCACATTTTTAATTCCTTTTTTTCGCTGGTCATTAGAATTCCAAGAAATAAAAATTCCAAGAAATAATAGTTTCTAAGCCAAACGGATTGTTCATATTTGCTCTTATGTACTTTAGTTTTGCTTAAGCTATTTTGTTTTTGTTTTTTTTTTGTTTTTTTTTTTTTTGTGGTTGGTAAAACAAGAAATGACGTTAGATACTCACTACTAGATATTTATCTTTCAAATTCACAAGATGAAGTTAGTTGGTTATCTTTATCGAAAAATAGGTAATTAGTTATGAAAATTATTAAGTAAAAGAAGTTTTGCCATGACTCGAGGGGGCTAGTTATGTCAATTGTCGTATACTGTATAAAGAATTGTAGATTAAATTCCCTTACAATCAACGACCCTTTTATATTATACATAAGGCTACAGCTACAGCTATAACTAACTACTAAGGTGCGTAAGCATAAGTAATATCATTTCATAATAAATAATAAATTATAGAAACATAACACATAGTCTATTTATATAGGAATTTACAAATAAGAAGTCTAAAACATGTCTTAAGTCAAACCAGTATTACTCAATTACATATTCAGCTCTATAAACTATCAGAAATACTCTCTGATCACATCCAACTCCCACATTAGCCCCGTGTAGAACACTAACCTCAAGCATGCAACGGCCTGACTCCACAAATAACTTGGCCTGTGAAGGAAGACTACAAGGGTATAAGCTAACTAACTTAGTGAGATAATTCCCTCAACTGTACAGCAATCAAGTTATAAAATAATTAAATTCAATCAAATGAATGCATGATAATCAGTATGTCAAACAAATACATGCAGGTGACCAGGTACTGTATGCAACTCAGATTTAATGCCTTCCGAAGTCAGGGTTAGACATACATCAGTACAGTCAAATCCGCGTATCATATTAGAACTTATTTCGTAATGAAACTCTGCGTTTCGTATTTAAAATGTAATAGTATATCCATTATCAGTTTTATCAAAACGAGTTTTACATATGATTGTAAGTAGGTTCATACATCCCTCACTTACCCCTAAACGAAAGCCTCTGGACTTGACCCTTAGCCAGGCGGTTGGCGCTTCCAACGCCTAGTCATCCCGCAAGCTAGGGTAAGGTCATATTGCACGTGTGCACCGTACGAAATCTATAACAATCAATAATCAACCCAAGTATGGTCTCTCATTACCTTTGTGTAATGTGACTGCTGAAATTAGTTATGCGATGCATGATTATATGTGATTCGGGTTAACTTTTCTAGTTGAATAAAATTAGGTTTTATTTATTCAGTGATCATTCTAAGTCACAAACAATTAATTCTTAGTGAATTTACTATGCAACAATCAATACATTATTGTAATTTAAAGTAAATTCACCATTAATAATAATTATCATACACAAGTATAACCCAACCCCATACACATTAATTTATTGATCATAACTTATATTCACTAGCTACAAATACAAACAAGTACGGAATTATTAGGAAAAAACTCACTCAGCCATAGTTGACTCAAAAGTTGTAGTAATCTGGTAGCAGCTCAGGGTCTATATCAAAATTACCCGAGAATAATAAAAATTTGTAAGTTTGGGAATTTAAAGTTAAACTAGTATCGTAATTTGTAAGGTTTACTTCACCTAGTTATGTGAAATTATCGATTTGAACTTTTTATCGAATCGTATATAACTTTTTTGTTTTAGCTCGGATTATTATGAACTTATAGTCCATTTTGATCGTTTTTTAGCGTATTTTCTTATAGTGAGGTCTGTTTTGGACGTTGTGACTCGCAATTTGAATTGTGATATAAAAATATCACAAAATTTATTATTTTAGTTTAAAAATTATAAAATATTAATTTTAGCTTTTTCTTAATATATTTATGACTTAATAATTATTTAAATCATATAATTGATAT